>OU342745.1:335631438-336375053 GCA_910589775.1 Avena eriantha
ATGACACTGGGTGTGGTTCATAAAAAGAACAGACATGCAATGACACTGGGTGGATCCATGTGTGGTTCATGAGAAGAACACACATCCAATGACACTGGTGGATCCTTATGTGGTTTGTGAGAAGAACAGACATGCAATGACACTGGTTGTGGTTCGTGAGAAGAACAGACATGCAATGACACTGCTGGATCCTTATGTGGTTTGTTTAGAGGAACAGACATGCAATGACACTAGGTGGATCCATGTGTGGTTTGTGAAAAGAACAAACATGCAATGACTCTAACTATGGTTAATGAAAAGAGGAGACATGCAATCACACTAGTGGATCCAGGTGTGGTTTATGAGAAGAACACACATCCAATGAACTCTAGTGGATCTATCTTGGCATAATTTGATGTATGCCAGGATGTATTTCATTGTACAAGACACTTTTCATTTTTATACTACTTAGTTTTGCCCTTGGTTTTATGTGGTACTACTTAGTTTTGCCCCCTCTCTCTATCTTTCGTAGAAGCCCAAACTTGTGCTCACCCTGTCTGCTACTCCCTGATTGGTTGTCACAGTTGTCACGCGGATCGTGCGCACCAACCGTTCATTCTGTGCGATCCAACGATGATCATTGCACACGTCGTGCCCTTCACAGTACAAGCGTGAGATAGCACAGAGGTCTCCCTCAGCAAGACTTCTACAGGAAGGAACACGATGCCATCCATGGAAAAAGTCGTCGAGCGGTCATGTCAAGTTTAATCAAGTCTGAAAAGCCTACTACTGCTACTACAACACATGCACAGGGCAACGGGGTCATCGAGTGCACGATTGTCGACGGGACGCTGCAATTTATTGCCACTTGATTTTAATAAAACATATCCCATTTTTACGCAGCGCTCTCAATCTCACTTCCAACTGGCCCTACCGCTAGTAACTTCCATGAGTCAAGGGCCCCCCTCGAGTAGATCTAAGGTTGCTAGAAATTGGTTCCGCGCCACTTGCATGCAGTGGAATCGAGGTCTGCCATGAGCGTGTTTTCAATGCAGCTCTAAAGTGGAGATCGTGGCTGTTTCAAAAAAAGGGTAGAGATCCCGATCCCCCCCTCCCACCACACATGTACACTCGAGGACTACGAATGTTCCGGTGTTTATAACCCCCCTCGACCTTCTTCTTCCATGAGCTTGTGTCATTTCCCCCTAGTCTGTCTAGTCCCAGTTCCCCAATCTACACCTACCGCGCGCGCCAAAGCTCCCTCTCTTGCATTACCTCCTTCCCTTGGTGCGTCATGAAGCGTACGCGTGGAGATGAGCCGGAGTTGAAGCCAGTTGAAGGTGCAGCAGCAGATGGCTCGGTTGTCGCCAAGCAGGCGGATGCGTATTCTTCGGGCACGAACGCCGCTCGTCACCGCGCCGTCGAGGGTGCGAGCTCATCCGTCTAGCCAGTAGCTGTCGCCGCCGAGAAGCAGGTGATAGCCGTCACCGCCGAGCAGCACATAGTAGCCGTCGCCGCTGAGAAGCACGTGGCCGACAACGTCGTGGTCGACAATGTCGTCATGCCAGCGGCAGATCTGGATGGGGGGCAGGCAGCAGGCGGAGGCAATCAGGTGCTCTACATCAACGACCCCATCTCCGTACAAGAAATCTTAGACGCAATCGTGGAGAATGACGAGTTTGAGGAGGAGGTCCCTGATGAGGAGTCCGAGGTACTACATTGCTAGCTTCTCTAGTCGCAGCCGCAATTTTCACTATTCATACATAGGATTTGCTCAATCGTGTACATATTATTTTGCTCTTGAAGTAGGGTAGTATATATATGGTTCGATCGATCAATTGATGCATCTGCCATCTAGTCACAAAACCCCAATCTGCTCATCTGCCATCTAGTTGAGTTTGCTAGTTGAGTGTTGATTTCGATACACAATAGGCCTATAACATTACATTTATATTCCTTACTGAGCCCAATGATTCAATTTTACCCCAAAATAGTGCAAGGGCATCTGATGGTGTCGTTTTCTTAGGGATGGTTAGTGAACCTCAGGCAGCAATGCACATAAACAATATAGGTTGTGATGTTGGTATTTTGGTTCTCCGACTCCATCGCTGAAAAAAATGAGGCCCTAATTTTTTTCTCATATGGAACCTATATATATAATCTTTGTATTGTTTCTGATCTATGAATGCGTTGTATGATGCATATGTATATCCCTGAATATTGTTTTGTATGATTACATTCAATTTCTTATTGTGGCCAATGATTCAAATTTGCCCCAAACAGAGGCAGACACATTGGTGTTAGATTTTTCAGTGATGAGTGAGCGAACCTGGGGCCATGTACAAGATCAATATAAGCTGTGGAATTGTTACTTGGTTCGCTTACGCCATCTCTGTAGAAACTTATGAGGCCGCAATCTTCATTCTACATTCATAGAACTATGATATTTGAATTATCTATTCCATGCATTCATAGTGTATAAGAATTACATTTTAGTTTGTCACCGAGGCCGATGATTGAAATTTGCCCCAAAAGAGTTCAAGGGGAGACACGTATGATGGTGTCGTGTTTTAGGGATGGGTTGGTGAACCAATGCACACAAACAATATAGGTTGTGCTGTGATACATTGCAAATGTATCTATAATTTTTGATGTTCCATGCTTGGTTTTATCCACTTTCTTGTGTTTTGTACACACTTTGGAGTACTTATCATATGATTTCTTGGACTAACCTATTAACAAGAGCCACAGTGCTAGCTGCCTGTTTTCTGCTGTTTTTGGTTCCAGGAAAGTCAGAAAATGAATATTCTCGAAATTGGACGGGACAAAAGCCAAAGTGCCTATTTTTCCGGAAGTTATCAGATGCCATAGTACGAGACGGAGAGAGGCCAGGGGGCCACCACACCACCTGGCCGCGCGGCCCAGCCTGGCCCTTGCCAGGGGGTGGTCTGCCCGCCTCCGGCACCCCCTCGGCCTCCTCTTCCACCTATAAGATGCCCTCGGGACGAAAACCCTAAGTACCCGATCAAAAATCCACGAAAGAGTCTGTAGCTGTCGTCATCTCGACCCTAGATCGGGAGGGATCTAAATCTCTTCCCGGCACCCTGCCGGAGAGGGGAATTCACCCTGGAGGCCTTCTTCATCACAATGCAAGCCTCCGGTGTGATGCGTGAGTAGTTCATCCTTGGACTATGGATCCATGTAGTAGCTAGATGGCTGGTTCTCCTCCATTGTGCTTTCATGTCTAGATCTTGTGAGCTCCGTTCATGATCAAGATCATCTATTTGTAATTCTGCATGTTGTGTTTGTGGGGATCCGATGGATATTGAGATGTTATTTCAGATTGATTATTGATTCTATCATGTCTTTGTTATTTGTGATCTTGCATGATTTCTGTTGTTAGTAGCTATCTTGGCCAAGTAGATGCTAGCAACTCCAAGAGTTAGTATTTATGCTCGATAGTGGGTTCATGCCTCTGGTAATCTAGGGAAGTGACAAAATTCTCTAAGGTACTAGATGTGTTGTTGCTACTAGAGAGAAAACAACAATCCTTGTTCATAGAACAATCGTATTGTTTACTTTACACGCAATTGGTAAAGCAATAATATGTTGCTTGCAACTTAATACTGGAGGGGGTTCGGATGATAACCTGAAGGTGGATTATTAGTCATAGATGCAGTTGGATGGCGGTCTATGTATAATGTTGTAATGCCCAATCAAGTTCCAAAGGAGTCAAGATGATTAGTATATGCATGTATTGTTTTCTCGATGTTTGTCAATTGCCCCGCTGTAATTTGTTCACCCAGCATGTTATATATCTTAAGGAGAGCCACCTCTAATGAACTATGGATCCCGGTCCTTTTCTTTACATACAATCTATAAACTGTTTACTGCTTTGTGTTTACTTTCTGCAAACTATTACTTCTTTCCATTCGATACGTTTAATCCTTTGTTTTCAGCAAAACACGGTGAGATTGGCAACCTCATCGCAAGTTGGGGACAGAGTTTTGTGGTTGTGTTGTGCAGGTCTCCACGTTGCTTCTGGCACCGGTAGTGCGCCCTGCCATCGCTCAGCTAGCAACACCTTTGGGGTGTTTCCTTGCTCCTATTGGTTCGATTAAACCTTAGTTTCATAACTGAGGGAAACTTGGTACTGTTCTCATCATACCTTCCTCTTGGGGTTCCCAACGATCTCTACATCAACCACGAGCCATCAAGCATTTTTCTGGCGTCGTTGCCGGGGATTAAAGAAGAAGAAGCTCCCACATCAACAACGCGCCATCATTTTTCTGGCGCCGTTGCCGGGGAGTCAAGGACATCTTCACAAGGGGAGTCCCTCATAACCAATCTCTTTACTTTGTTATTTTTGTTTTGCTTAGTTTCCTTTTTCTTTGTTTGCTTGTTTTGTTATCAAAAACACAAAAAATTAGTTTTACTAGTTTGCTTTCTTATTTCAAAAACACACAAAAATGACTACTCTTGAAAACACTAAGTTGTGTGACTTCACTAGCACCAACAACAATGATTTTATGAGCACACCTATTGCTCCACCTATTTCGGAAGATACTTTCTTTGAGATAAAACCTGCTTTACTCAATCTTGTTATGAGAGAACAATTTTCTGGTATGAGTAATGAAGATGCTGCTGCCCATCTAAATAACTTTGTTGAACTTTGTGAGATGCAAAAGCATAGGGATATAGATGGAGATATTATTAAGCTGAAATTGTTTCCTTTCTCTTTGAGAGGAAAAGCTAAAGAATGGTTGAATTCCTTAACTAGGAATAGTATTGATTCTTGGACTAAGTGCAAAGATGCTTTTATTGGAAAATACTATCCTCCTGCTAAGATTATATCTATGAGAAGTGAAATAATGAAGTTTAAACAATCCGATAATGAGCATGTTGCTCAAGCTTGGGAAAGAATGAAATCTTTGGTTAAGAATTGTCCCACTCATGGACTGACTGCTTGGATGATCATCCAAACTTTTTATGTAGGATTGAACTATTCTTGAAGGAACCTATTGGACTCTGCTGCTAGAGGTACCTTTATGACCATCACTTTGGGTGCTGCAACAAAACTTCTGGACAATATGATGGTTAATTATTCTGAATGGCATACTGAGAGAGCTCCACAAGGTAGGAAGGTAAATTATGTTGAGGAAACCTCCTCCTTGAGTGATAATATTGATATTATTATGTCTATGCTTGTGAATGGGAAAGCCCATATTGATCCAAATAATGTTCCTTTAGCCTCTTTGGTTGCTCAAGAAGAGCAAGTTGATGTGAACTTCATAAGAAATAATAATTTTGGCAACAATGCTTATGGTAATAACAATTATAGGTCTTACCCTCCTAGTAATGCTTATGGTTATAATGGTAAACGTGGATTACCTAGTGAAGGAAGAATTTTAGAAGTTGAAAGAGCCACTAAAAGTTTCATGCAAATGCAATATGAGCAAAATAAACTATTTACTAAAACTATGGAGGAACAATCTACATATTGAAGAACATTAGCCATCAACTTGAAATTCTAAATAGGGAAATTCCTAGTTTACAATTGAAACTCTCTAATGCTGAAAGGAATATATCATCTTTGTCTGAAGCTCAATCTTCATTGATTAATAAAATGGCCGCTAAACCTGAAACTAATGATAATCCATTTGCAGCTACTAATGCTATACAAGTTAGAGTTGATGAAAATGTTAGACTATTAGCTGAATTACATGCTAAGTGGGAAAGAGAAGATGAAATTGCTAGAAACATTAGTGTTTCTACTATCACCACCACTAGTGTTGAGGCTAGTGGTAGTCCTACTACTTTAGATGATAAAGTTGATTTTGATCTTGATGGTTGCAACATCTCTGAAGTTATTAAGTTCCTACAAAAGCTTGCTAAAAGTCCTAATGCTAGTGCTATGAACATGACCTTTACAAAACACATTACTGATGCTCTCATAAAGATTAACGAAGAAAAGATGAAACGTAAAGCTTCTATTCCTATTAAACAAGAAGATGGTTAGGAACCCATCATTAATATGAAAGTGAATGACTTTGATTTCAAAGCTTTGTGTGATCTTGATAGTAGTGTTTCTATTATGCCTAGAAGGATTTATGATATGCTTGATTTGCCTCCACTTGAAGATTGTTATTTGAATGTCCCACTTGATGATAATACTAAAAAGAAACTCATGGAGAGTCTTAATGATGTTCTTATTATGGTTAACAATGCCTATGTCCCCGTTGATTTCTATGTTTTGGATGTTGAATGCAATGCTTCTTGTCCTATTACTTTGGGAAGACCTTTTCTTACAACTGTTGGTGCCATTATTGATATGAAAGAAGGCACCATTAAATATCAACTCCCACTCAAGAAAGGTATAGAACACTTCCCTAAGAATAGAGAGAAGATTTCTATTGCTTCTCCTATGAAAACAAAATTTGGTCTTAATGCTTCTTCATTTGAGAACACTTGATTCTTTCTTGCTTCTGATGCCTAACTTAAAGGCGTTAAAGAAAAGTACTTATTGGGAGGTAACCCAAAAGTTTTAGATGAGTATTGAAAGTTATTACTTCAGTAATAACCACTCCTTATCCTTTTTATTTGCTTTTTGTGCCAAGAGTAACCTCTAATGAGAGAGAAGTAATGATTGGGAAAGTTGCTGTCCCGAAACAGATTTCTGTGCTTCACCGTAAAAATTCGTGTACAATATTTGAACGTCTTTTTGATGCGTGAATTTTTGTATCTCTGCCACAGGTTGTTATATAACTTTAGTTAGTTCAACACTTTTTGATTTTAGCAACAGAAGGTCTTCGAAAAAATTCGTTTTTTACCTGCTGATCTATTTTGATAGATTTCTGCCATTTTCTACATTTGCTTCTTCTTGGTTCCTTTTTTAGTTCTTTTGGGGAATTGAGCTTTTTGAGGGAAGGGCTACAGTAGATAGTGTTCTAATGGAAGTTTATTTGGTGTTAGAACTGAACCTTAAGACCTTTTATCTTGAGTGCACTAATGTTGCTAATACAGATTGTGTGAAGTTTTGTATGAAGGAAATATTTCAGGTGTATGGAAGGAATGAGTAATGAGATGAAGGATGGACCAAAGCTCAAGCTTGGGGATGCCACGCGTGTCACCCCAAGAAATATCCAAGAAGTACAAGTGTTAAAGCTTGGGGATGCCCAAGGCATCCCCTTCTTCATCAATAAAAATCCTAGGTTTCTTCCAAACGCTTCATTTTTATTGTTTCATGCACAGTTGTGTTGTTCTTGGAGCGTCTTCTTTTTCGTTTTCGTTTTGGTTTTTTGTTTGCTTGGTTTTCTTAGTTTTCTGAATAAATTGGTTGGACCCCCTCTTTCATACTTTGATTTGCAAATAGTTTGGTTTGGTTTGGAAAAGAGTAGGAAAGTTCATGCTTATGTGGTAAAAAGAGCTTGTTTTTGACTATGGCCTATGCTTTGTCATGCCATGCTTGATATTGTTTTGGCTTTATGCTTAGTATTCTTTGCTGTAGCATGACTTGTTATAATTAATTGAGATTGCTTAATGTGCCTTGGATGAATCATGCGTTGTTTTAGCATATTAAAGCATACTATAGTGGTATTCTCCTTTAATGCTTTATTTGGATTGACTTGGCGCATGCTCACACCATGTTATGACTATCTCAAGTCACCATAGCCTTTATGATCCTTTAGTTTTCAACTTGTAGTATCACTTTATGCTTTGATCAATGATGTTTTGTCGCTTTGCATGATTATGGCCATTATTGCTCTCTTAGTTTGTCGCTCCCAGTCTTTTGCTAGCCTCCACAACCAAGTATGAGTTCCACTCATGCATCCAACTCCCTAAACCAAGTTATTCCAAAGAGTCCACCATACCTACCTACTAGCTTATGCTATTCCAAGTATATTCATGCTTTTGTTTACCTTCCAAATTAAACTTGTTATGAGAAAACTAGTGATTAAAGCTCTCATGAACTTGATGGCACACTTTACTTTTCTGCATTTAATAAACTTGAACCATTGGGTCCTTCTTTGTTGCGTATATGCTTGCGCTTTATAAGTTGAAATTAGCAGAACCATGTATCATGGGGAACGCTTTCAACATTGCACTTGTACTTTGTACCCCGTTGATATCATGTTCTTTTGCTTACGGATCCCGGTGGTGTGAAATAAAAGTGGAACTTGTAAGATCATGAAGTCTGTATGTGTGTTAGAGAAACGCCTGGGCCGCTAGCCTAAGACATGCCTAATAATGGTGGAAACTTGCAGAATCACCATAATGAGCACTCTATGAAGCATCCTCAATAAAAACCTATGCAAATAGCAAATAAAAAGATCGTTGAGATGCTCATTGTCTGCTTGCCTTGTCATAACAATTATGGATAGCTCTTGTATCATGTGCAAAGGGTACCCCGTTGGCGGTTCTTTATGATACACATGTACTTACAATGACAAGAGCTTACTCGTGACTAAAGTTGAGTAGCATGAGGATCGGTCTTCATAAGTAAGGGGCATGAGATTTCGGTTTATAACTTGTCAAGCATATCCTCTTAGTTGTGTCACTTTAACCTTAATCACCTTAAAGATGCTTATGATAGGGGCAATGAGAGTTGAAAGCTATAAGTACCATACTTTTTGGAAGCTCTTTATGAGACTTGAATCCCTACTTCCGTTTATGAAGGCCTTTCTTCCACCATTATATATTGAGTCTCCACCTTCTACCTTTATGCACCTACTTTGAGAGCATAGTGGCCATTCTTAGTTCTAAGTGCATTGTCCCAAGACTAGTTGATTGATGCATAACTTGATATTGCTTGCTTTAAACTATTTGTATCTAGTCACTCTTATGAACTTTGAAGGTGCCCTATGCATTTATGTTTTGCTACTCTATGAGGGACAAGTTGAATACTATTATGCTATGTTTTCTTTATGTGAAACAAACAAACGTCTTGTAAATCATTGTTATTCATGAATCTTTTGTTTGTGCCTTTTCATGTTGCAACATAGTTGCTTTGTCTTATTGCTAGAACTTTGTATTTCATGTTATGATTGAAGTACTATGATCCCAGCTTTGAATGTTTTACAAATACTTTGATCAAGTCTTTGATCATGCATGTCACCTCAAAAATTATTCTTTCTTTTTATCACTTACCTACTCGAGGACGAGCAGGAGTTAAGCTTGGGGATATTGATACATTGCAAATGTATCTATAATTTTTGATGTTCCATGCTTGGTTTTATCCACTTTCTTGTGTTTTGTCCACACTTTGGAGTACTTTTCATATGATTTCTTGGACTAACCTATTAACAAGAGCCACAGTACCAGCTGCCTGTTTTCTGCTATTTTTGGTTCCAGGAAAGTCAGAAAATGAATATTCTCGGAATTGGACGGGACAAAAGCCAAAGTGCCTATTTTTCCGGAAGTCATCAGATGCCAGAGTACGAGACGGAGAGGGGCCAGGGGGCCACCACACCACCTGGCCGTGCGGCCCAGCCTGCCCACGCCAGGGGGTGGTCTGGCCGCCTCTGGCACCCCCTCGTCCTCCTCTTCCGCCTATAATATGCCCTCAGGACGAAAACCCTAAGTACCCGATCAAAAATCCACGAAAGAGTATGTAGCCATCGTCATCTCCATCCCTAGATCAGGAGGGATCTGAAGCTCTTTCCGACACCCTGCCGGAGAGGGGAATTCACCCTGGAGGCCTTCTTCATCACCATGCAAGCCTCCGGTGTGATGCGTGAGTAGTTCATCCTTGGACTACGGATCCATGTTGTTGCTAGATGGCTGGTTCTCCTCCTTTGTGCTTTCATGTCTAGATCTTGTGAGCTCCGTTCATGATCAAGATCATCTATTTGTAATTATGCATGTTGTGTTTGCGGGGATCCGATGGATATTGAGATGCTATTTCAGATTGATTATTCATTCTATCATGTCTTTGTTATTTGTGATCTTGCATGCTTTCCGTTGTTAGTAGCTATCTTGGACAAGTAGATGCTAGCAACTCCAAGAGTTAGTATTTATGCTCGATAGTGGGTTCATGCCTCAGGTAATCTGGGGAAGTGACAGAAATCTCTAAGGTACTAGATGTGTTGTTAGTACTAGGGAGAAAACAACAATCCTTTGTTCATAGAACAATCGTATTGTTTACTTTACACACAATTCGTAAAGCAATAATCTGTTGCTTGCAACTTAATACTGGAGGGGGTTCGTATGATAACCTGAAGGTGGATTATTAGTCATAGATGCAGTTGGATGGCGGTCTATGTATAATGTTGTAATGCCCAATCAAGTTCCAAAGGAGTCAAGATGATTAGTATATGCATGTATTGCTTTCTCGATGTGTGTCAATTGCCTCGCTATAATTTGTTCACCCAGCATGTTATCTATCTTAAGGAGAGCCACATCTAGTGAACTATGGATCCCGGTCCTTTTCTTTACATACAATCTATAAACTGTTTACTGCTTTGTGTTTACTTTCTGCAAACTATTACTTATTTCCATTCGATACGTTTAATCCTTTGTTTTCAGCAAAACACGGTGAGATTGACAACCTCATTGCAAGTTGGGGACAGAGTTCTGTGGTTGTGTTGTGCAGGTCTCCTGTTGCTGCTGGCACCGGTAGTGCGCCCTGCCATCGCTCAGCTAGCAACACCTTTGTGGTGTTTCCTTGCTCCTACTGGTTCGATTAAACCTTGGTTGCATAACTAAGGGAAACTTGCTGCTGTGCTCATCATACCTTCCTCTTGGGGTTCCCAACGAGCTCTACATCAACCACGAGCCATCATGATGTTGGTACTTTGGTTCTCCAACTCCATCTCTGAAACAAATTATGAGGCCCTTGATTTATTCTCATTTGGAACTACATATATGATCCTTGATTTGTTTCTGATCTTTTAATGATTGGTATGATGCATATGTATATGAATGGTTTTGATCATAAGTATTTTTAACATGTACCTGAAGATTAATTGTTTGTTTTTTTATTTATAATTACAATATTTAGGCTTGTTTTTGTACCTGACTATGTATATCCCTGAATATTGTTTTGTAAGATTACATTTCAGTTTCTTATTGTGGCCAATGATTCAAATTTTCCCCAAAGAGAGGCAGACACATTGGTGTCAGATTTTTTCAGGGATGAGTTAGCGAACCTGGGGCCATGTACAAGATCAATATAAGCTGTGCAAGTGTTACTTGGTTCTCTTACGCCATCCCTGTAGAAACTTATGAGGCCGCAGTCTTTATTCTACATTCATAGAACTATGATATTCGAATTTTCTATTCCATGCATTCATAGTGTATAAGAATTAAATTTTAGTTTGTCACGGAGGCCGATGATTGAAATTTGCCCCAAAAGAGTTCAAGAGGAGACACGTATGATGGTGTCGTGTTTTAGGGATGGGTTGGTGAACCTGATGCAGCAATGCACACAAACAATATAGGTTGTGATGTTGGTACTTTGGTTTGCCAACTCCATCTCTGAAACAAATTATAAGGCCCTAGATTTATTCTCATATGGAACTACATATATGATCCTTGAATTGTTTCTAATTTTTTAATAATTGGTATGATGCATATGTATATGAATGGTTTTGATCATAAGTATTTTTAACATGTACCTAAAGATTAATTGTTTGGTTTTTATTTATAATTACAATATTTAGGCTTGTTTTTGTACTTGACTATGTATATCCCTGAATAATGTTTTGTACGATTATATTTCAATTTCTTATTGTGGACAATGATTCAAATTTGTCCCAAAAGAGAGGCAGACACATTGGTGTCAGTTTTTTTTAGGGATGAGTTAGTGAACCTGGGATGATGTACAACAACATTACAGGTTGTGCATTTGTTACTTGGTTCACCTACTCCATCCCTGAAGAAACTTATAAGGCCCCTAGATTTATCCTACATTCAGTCTGATGCAATTATTTGTCATTGTGTTGGGATGAAATGATATATGAACCGATCAAACTATTGCTGAGATGCTTTATCTTTGATATCCACGGATATATTGTCTTACATATACATGTTGTCAATTCTTGAGTTGTAATACAATTCAATCATATGTATGAGTTCTAAGTTATGTTGTTAAAAATCAACAGGAGGATGATGATGAAGTGGACGATAGCAAGGTATCCAGGGACAACAAGAGCCGCTACGTGCTGAGGCGGTTACGGTGTGGGCTAATCTGTTTCCACCGTAGGGGGAGACTGTTTTGCCCATTCTGTGGCAGAGAAATCAACGTGGACCTCAACAGCATGATCCAGCACACGGAGGGCGTTGGCAGAGGAGGAGGCAGAAGCCATAGGCCGATTACCTTGGCGCGACACGCAGCCTACGGCAAATTCCTCTGGGAGTATGTCAGGACTGGCATGTATCCCATCGACTAGGCTGTCGCTGCCTCCTGCTGATAAACCCCTGCCCTGCTAGGCATCTCCGTGTCCCGGCCTCCTGCTACCGCCCCTGCTTTTATTTTGTTTTAGTTAATTATTACCTTTGTGTGGCATGTAAGACAATATATCCGTGGTGTCTCTGGTGAACCTTCTATATTAATCTAGTCCTTTATATGGAGTGCCTTAAAATTTCTAGTGTTCAATTATAGTACTGATCATGCTCATGCACACTACAAAATATTTCTAGTGCTCGATTATATTATAATTGTCAAGGAATACATCAACAAGTTAAATTGGTCGAAATTTTGTATTGAAGTAACTAAATGATCTCACATCGGCGGTGGATGTTGGCAGAAGCCGAAGGCATCAGCCGAAGACCTTGGAGCGGCACGCAGTCTTCAGCAAATTCCTTGCAGGTTCAACAACGGGTTGCCGCCGCCTAGCTCCAAATTCTCTTATAGGTCCAACATGACAGAACTTGAGCTACCACAGAGACCTCGGCAGAGGTGGCAGAATTGGTGCAGGTGCAACCACGACGACAGCGAGCTCGGATTCTAGAGGAGGAAAACAGAACCGAGCATGGTCGACACGGTGACAGATCTCACCGGGAACGAATTCTCGTCCCCGCACCATGCCATGGGTGCGTCCATGGTGAGGGAGAGCTCCGACTCGGGATGGGGAGGAGAGCGGGTCCGAGCAGGTTCGTCACGTCCCAGCTCTGCGCCATGGCCGCGACCACAGATTTCCGCTCCAGGGAAGAAGAAGATGCATAATGGATGCAGGCGCCAACGCTGCAAGCCTACAGGGAGGAGAGCTGGGCCGAGCAGGTTCGTCCACGTCCCAGCTCCACGCCATGGCTACGACGCCCCACATTTTGCCGCTCTGGGGAAGAAGAAGACGCGTAATGGATGCAGGCGCCAATGCTGCAAGACCAATTGACACCTAAGCAACGAGAGCGACATAACGGCGAGAACTGACAGGGGGCCCAACTTGACGGCCGTTAGCCTGATTTTTTATATTGAAACGTAAAGTTGAATTCGTGCCGAAAAAGACCCTCTGAGTATTTGGCACACCAACTGTAGTCATCCTGGCTGATTTCACGGAACTTGGGTACCGCGTTGCCTGGGCGCCCCAACTTTCGGGCCGCAAAATGATATTCTCCACTAGAGGTGTTTCTCCTTAAGATAAATAGCATGTTGGGTGAACAAATTACAGCGGGGTAATTGACAGATTTGAGAAAGCATAACAATGCATATACTAGACATCTTGACTCCTATGATATTTGATTGGGTATTACAACATAATACATAAACCGTAATCCAACTACATCTATGACTAATAATCCACCTTCAGGTTATCGTCCGAACCCCTTCCAGTATTAAGTTGCAAGCAACAGATAATTGCATTAAGAAAAGTGTGTAAAGTAAACAATATGATTGTCCTATGGACAAAGGATTGTTGTTTTCTCCCTAGTAGCAACAACACATCTACAACCTTAGAGATTTTTGTCACTTCCCTAGATTACTGGAGGTATGAACCCGCTATCGAGCATAAATACTCCCTCTTGGAGTTGCAAGCATCTACTTGGCCAAGATAGTTACTAACAACAGAAAGCATGCAAGATCACAAATAACATAGACATGATAGAATCAATAATCAATCTGAAATAGCATCTCAATATCCATCGGATCCCCGCAAACACAACATGTAAGATTACAAATAGATGATCTTGATCATGAACGGAGCTCACGTGATCTAAAAATGATAGCACAAAGGAGGAGAACCAACCATCTAGCTACTACATGGACCCATAGTCCAAGGATGAACTACTCACGCATCACACCGGAGGGAGGCATGGTGATGAAGAAGGCCTCCAGGGTGATCTCTCCCCTCCCCCAGGGTGCCGGGAAGAGCTTAGCATCCCCCCGATCTAGGGATGCAGATGGCGGCGGCTACAGACTCTTTCATGGATTTCTGATCGGGTACTTAGGGCTTTCATCCTGGGAGACTTTTATAGGCGAAAGGGCAAGGTCGGTGGAGCGCCAGGGGGCCCACACCCCCTGGTGGTGCGCCCTCCTAGGCCGCGCCACCACCAGGTGTGGTCGCCCTGGTGCGCCACTTCATCTCCCCTCCGAACTCCGTGTTCCTTCTGGTAAAATATTGACTTGAGCTTTTGTCCCGTCTAATTCCGAGAATATTTCCATACTAGCTTTTCTGAAACCAAAAACAACAGAAAACATGCAACTAACACGGTGGCATCTTGTTAACAGGTTAGTTCTAGAAAATGTATAAAAATACCTCACAGTGTGATCAAAACATAAGAAAGTAGATATAAAACAAGCATGGAACATCAAAATTATAGATACGTTTAGGACGTATCAAGCATCCCCAAGCTTAACTCCTGCTCGTCCTCTAGTAGGTAAGTGATAAAAAGAATAATTTTTGAGGTGACATGCACCATCATAATCTTGATCAAGGTATTTGTAAAACATTGATAGCTAGGATCATAGTACTGCAACATAGCATGAAAGATATAGTTCTAACAATAAGACATAGCAACTATGTTGTAACATGAAAAGGCACATACAAAAGATTCATGAATAAAAATGATTTGCAAGACGTTTGTTTGTTTCATATAAAGAAAGCATAATAAGAATGGTATTCAGCTTGTCCCTCGTGGTATAGCAAAACATAAATGCATAGGACACCTTCAAAGTTCATAAGGGTGACTAGATACAAATAATTTAAGAACAAGCAATATCAAAGTTATGAATCAATCAACAAGTTTTGGGACAATGCACATTAAACTAAGAATGACCACTATGCTCTCTCAATTGGTGCATAAAGATAGAAGATGGAGACTCAACATAAAAGTAAAAAGAAATGCCCTTCACAGAGGAAGCAGGGATTTCAAGTTTCATAAATATCTTTGATGTCTACGCACTTCTATTCTTGTAGACAGTTGTTGGGCCTCCAAGTGCAGAGGTTTGTAGAACAGCAGCAAGTTTTCCCTTAAGTGGATCACCCAAGGTTTATCGAACTTAGGGAGGAAGTGGTCAAAGATATTCCCTCTCAAGCAATCTTGAAATCAAGATACAAGAAGTCTCTTGTGTCCCCAACACACCCAATACACTTGTCAGGTGTATAGGTGCACTAGTTCGGCGAAGAGATAGTGAAATACAAGTGGTATGGATATAAGACAACGGTGCCAACAAATAGCTTGATGGCGTGGAAGAGACTAAAGAAAAACTGAAATAAAAATGGAAGCAAGCAAACATGTAACAGATCTAATAGCAAATGGTGTTTCAATGCTAAGAAACAAGGCCTAGGGATCATACTTTCACTAGTGAACACTCTCATATAAATATCTTCTCTTTATGATACTACTCTTAACTACTCTCTGTTTGAACACTCTAATCGATGGTAGGGCTATAACAGCACACCTCAAAGTTCATCTTTCCCATCTAGAAAACCCCAGACTGTCACCTTGAGTACTAGATGGTTCCAACAAACACCACAATTTCATAAAGACATCCAACTCCAAATATAACTCATAACAAGTATTTGTAATCTCTAGCCTAAGTGCCACCATGGTGTGCACGCTGTCACTTTCACACACATGGGGAGAGCAGAGATTCATTAAAGGACTTGAGTAGCAGAATAGATCTATAGATTACAAGCTCATGATCTCAATAAGATCATGCATAGAGAGAGAGATGAACACATAGCTACCGGTAGAACCCTTAGCCTCAAGAGAGAACTGCTCCCTCCTCATCATGGCAATCAGCAATGGTGATGGAGATGGCGGTGGAGATCGATGGAGATGGCCTAGGTGGACCCGCGCCATGGGGTGGTGTGGCCACCCTGTGGCCCCTCTTCAGCTCTCCTTCTGGCTCCGTGAATCTTCCGGGAAAATCTCGACTTTGGCTTTTGTCCGGTCCAATTCCGAGAATATTGATTTTCTGACTTTCCTGGAACCAAAAACAGCAGAAAACAGGCAACTAGCATGGTGGCATCTTGTTAATAGGTTAGTCCAAGAAATCATATGAAAAGTACTCCAAAGTGTGGACAAAACATAAGAAAGTAGATAAAACGAAGCATGGAACATCAAAAATTATAGATACATTTGCAATGTATCAACATCCCCAAGCTTAACTCCTGCTCGTCCTCGAGTAGGTAAGTGATAAAAAGAAAGAATAATTTTTGAGGTGACATGCACCATCAAAGACTTGATCAAAGTATTTGTAAAACATTCAAAGCTGGGATCATAGTACTTCAATCATAACATGAAATACAAAGTTCTAGCAATAAGAAAAAGCAACTATGTTGCAACATGAAAAGGCAAAAACAAAAGATTCATGAATAACAATGCTTTGCAAGACGTTTGTTTGTTTCACATAAAGAAAACATAGCATAATAGCATTCAGCTTCTCCCTCATAGAGTAGCAAATATAAATGCATAGGAAACCTTCAAAGTTCATAAGAGTGACTAGATACAAATAGTTTAAAACAAGCAATATCAAGGTATGCATCAATCAACAAGTCTTGGGACAATGCACACAGAACTAAGAATGGCCACTATGCTCTCAAAGTAGGTGCATAAAGATAGAAGGTGGAGACTCAATATATATAGTGGAAGAAATGCCTTCATAGAAGGAAGCAGAGATTCAAGTTTCATAAAGAGCTTCCAAAAATTATGGTACTTATTAGCTTTCAGCTCTCATTGCCCCTATCATAAGCATCTTGAAGTGATTAAGGTTAAAGTGAACAAACTATGGTGTACATGCTTGACGAAGTATAAGTCAGAAATCTCATGTCCCTTATATACGAGGGCCGCTCCTCATGCTACTCTAGTTTAGTTACCGGTAAGTTCTTGTCATCGTAAGTACATGTGTATCATAGAGAACCGCCAACGGGGTACCCCTTGCCCGATGATACGGAAGAATCCCCATATCAAAATGACAAGGCAAGCAGACAACGAGCATCTCAGCAATCTTCTTATTTACCATGGGAATATGGTGCTTTTTTCTCTCTTTCCTCTTTTCATAGTATCTCTTTTTTTCTTTTCTCTTTTTTCTCAATATAGGACTTTTTTTATAAGAAGAATGATTCATAGAGAGCTCATTATGGTTACGCTGCAGGTTTCCACCATGTCAGCATGAATTAGACCAACGGCCCAGGCATTTCTCTAACACATATACATAACTCCATGGACTACAAGCTCCCCTTTCATTACATCGATGACATCCATATACAAAAGAGCATGATATCAACTAGGTACAAGTACCAAGTGCAATGTTGAAAGCGTTCCCCATGAAAGCATGGTTCTGCTAATTCCCTACAAATAAGTGCAAGCATATACAACATAGAAGACACAATGGTTCAAGTTTATTAAGGGCAAGAAAAGTAAAGTGTGCCATCAAGTTCGTGAGAGCTTTAATCACTAGTTTTCTCATAACAAGTTTAATTTGGAAGGTAAACAAAAGCATGAATATACTTGGAATAGCATAAGCTAGTAGGTAGGTATGGTGGACTCTTTGGAATAACTTGGTTTAGGGAGTTAGATGCATGAGTGGAACTCATACTTGGTGGTGGAGGCTCGCAAAAGACTGGGAGCGACAAACTAAGAGAGCAACAATGGCCATAATCATGCAGAGCGACAAAACATCATTGATCAAAGCATACAGTGATACTACAAGTTGAAAACTAAAGGATCATAAAGGCTATGGTGACTTGAGATAGTCATAACATGGTGTGAGCATGCGCCAAGTCAACCCAAATAAAGCATCAAAGGAGAATACCACTATACTATGCTTTAATATGCTAAAACAACGCATGATTCATCCAAGGCACATTAAGAAATCTCAATTGTTTATAACATGTCATGCTACAGTAAATAATACTAAGCATAAAGCCAAAACAATATCAAGCATGGCATGACAAAGCATAGGCCACAGTCAAATCGAGCTCATTTTACCACATAAGCATGAAATTTCCTACTCTTTTCCAAACCAAACCAAACTATTTGAAAACCAATGTATGCAAGAGGGGGTCCAACCAATTTATTCAGAAAACTAAGAAAACCAAGAAAACTAAAAACCAAAACAAAAATGAAAAAGAAGATGCTCCAAGAACAACACAATTGTGCATGAAACAATAAAAATGAAGCGTTTGGAAGAAACCTGAGATTTTTATTGATGAAGAGGGGGATGCCTTGGGCATCCCCAAGCTTTGACGCTTGTACTTCTTGGATATTTCTTGGGGTGATATGCGTGGCATCCCCAAGCTTGAGCTTTAGTCCATCCTTCATCTCATTACTCATTCCTTTCATACACCTGAAATTTTTCCTTCATACAAAACTTCACACAATCTTTATTAGCAACATTAGTGCACTCAAGATAAAAGGTCTTAAGGTTCAGTTCTAACACCAAATAAACTTCCATTAGAACACTATATACTGAAGCACTTCCCTCAAAAAGCTCAATTCCCCAAAAGAACTCAAAAAGGAACCAACCAGAAGCAAATGCAGAAAATGGCAGAAATCTGTCAAAACAGACCAGTAGGTAAAGATGAATTTTTTCGAAGAGCTTATGTTGCTTAAATCAAAAAGTGTTGAACTAAAGAAAGTTAGATAACAACCTGAGGCAGAAGTGTAAAAATTCACGCCTCAAAAGGACGTACAGAGATTTTACACGATTTTTTACGGTGAAGCACAGAAATCTGTTTCGGGACAGCAACTTTCCCAATCATTACTTCTCTCTTATTAGAGGTTACTCTTGGCACAAAAAGCAAATAAAAAGGATAAGGAGCGGTTATTACAGAGGTAATAACTTCCAAGACTCATCTAAAACTTTTGGGTTATCTCCCAATAAGTACTTTTCTTTAATGCCTTTAAGTTAGGCTTGATAGTTTGAGAAGATGCTCACATAAGAAATATGAATTGAAGTAAAAGAGAGCATCAAGAAGCAAATTCAAAGCACATTTAAGCCTAACCCACTTCCTATGCATAGGAATATTGTAAAGAAACAAGTTATGAAAGCACAATGCAACAAGCATAGTAAAGGAAAATAAGTGCAACTTCAAGACTTTCAACATAAAGAGGGGAAACTTAATATTATTAAGATGCATAAAACCATGTTTCCCTCTCTCATAATAACTTTCAGTAGCATCATGAATAAAATTAACAATATAACTATCACATAAAACATTCTTATCATGAGCCACATGCATATAATAATTATTACTCTCCACATAAGAATAGTCATTATTATTAATTGTAGTGGGAGCAAATTCAACAAAATAGCTATCATTATTATTCTCATCCCCATAATCATCAAATATAGGAGGCATATTGTAATCATAATTAATTTTATCATCAATAGTAGGTGGACTGAAAACATCATACTCATCATTGTAATCATCATATATTGGAGGTATAGTATCATCATAAGCAATAGAATAATTGTCTTCCAAAATGTGTTCATTTGTAAACATATCATCATTGGAAGGATCATGGATAGCACTAATAGTATAGCAATTATTAATATCATCATTTTCAGAATTGGTACCGAAGAGATTTTCAATAGCAAAAGTAGTGTGCTTTTCCCAATCATGATCACTATTATAGGTAATAGGCATAGGAACATCAACGAGTTCAGACTCATCAAAAACTATAATAGGAGCAACATGCTTAGGGGAAATACTGTTTCCTCTCTTCTTTTACTCCTCCTCTTCTTCTTTTTCTTCTTCTCTTTAGGAGGGAGAGGCTTGAAAGGAAGCTTCTCCATATACCATGGTTCATTGTTAGAGACAATAGAAGAAACTTTGGAGGATTCCTTCTTTTCATTAATAAGATCAAAACACATATTAGTCCTATCATATTTTGGTAAAATCTCATCTTCTATAATATTTTTGTATGTAATTATTTGTGTGGAAATTATCAACACAATAAAGATGACAACCATGCAGGACACTATTCAAATCAAAAGCACCCATATCTACCAAAGAGCTTTTTATTGATAACTCTTCACACCCCAAAAATAATGTAAGTTCATCATGCTGATTAGGAGTGATCATGTCATCACAATAAAAACTTGCAGTACTCATTAGATTACAAGGGCTATTATTATGGCCTGAGCATTGAAAATTGAAATGACCCACTTCAAATCAAAGTTCACAAATAAAAGGATAAAGGGCACAAACTTTTTTACCAAGATCATTTAAAGCCCTATACCACATTCTAGTTTTTTCATTCCTGTGGGTGAGACAATATTCTTCTTCAGTTTGATTATTCTCACAAGGCCTATGTATTCCACAAAAATTAACATGCTTATAAGAAATAGTACTTTCAGAGGTTTGAGCATGTTTATTGCTATCATTAATAACAATTTCATTTTCCCTGCAAGTGTCTTTAAAGGGCTCATGATACATGTCCCATTTTTCTTTAGGAGCATTAATATGAGAAGCAAAGGTTCTAAAACAATCAAAAAGGATTTGAGGATCAAGACCATATTTAGCACTAAGCTCTTGAAAATTAGCAGTTTCAGCAAAAGACTTAATGCAATCATACTCATAGTTTATACCTGGTTCTTTACCTTTGTTGTTATCCCAATCTTCGGTATTGCTTTGAATTGTTTCAAGAAGATCCCACTTAGATTTGACCTCCTTACTTGTGAAGGATCCCTCTAAACAAGTATCTAGATAGTCCTTGTAATGTCCTGAAAGCCTTGCATAGAAATTATTAATAACAATATTCCTAGGGAGCTCATGAATAGGACATTTGAGCATTAGTGACTTCAATCTCCCCCATGCTTGGGCAATAATTTCTCCATCATGAGGATGAAAATTATAAATATAATTCCTATCTTTATGAATTTCATGAGGAGGATAAAATTTAGAGTAAAAGAGAGATTCAAGTTCCTTCCACTCCAAATGATGAGGATCATCTAGTAGCTCATACCACTCCCTTTCTTTGCCCCTAAGTGAGAAAGAGAAAAGCTTCTTCTTAAATTGGTTCATTGAAATACTTGCACTCTTGAACAACCCGCATAATTCATGTATAAGGAGTAAATGATCACCAGGATGGACAGTTCCATCTCCAAAATAGCAGTTATTCATAACTCGTTCAACAATTTTTATAGGTATTTTAAAAGGAATGCTTTCAGTATGTGGATTTAAAATATCACAAGTATCATTAGAATTACCACATATGGGAGATAAAGTATCATCAGAGCAAATTTCTTCCTTAAAACTGGGGAACTAAAAAGATCATTTTCATAAGAACCAACTTCCCCAAGATTAGATGTTTCCATAGCATTAGTAACAAAGGTGTTCAAAAGATTCATACTAATAACATTGCTATTAGCATGCAAAGAAAGTTCCATGGGTTTTTTAATTTTCTTTTCAGACAAATCAAGTTCTAACATAGGAAAAATACTAAAAAGCTCTCTAATATTTTTGTTGTTTTCCATTGAGCCTAACTAGTGAAAACAAGAAACAAAACGACAAAATTGCAAAATCTAAAGGAAATAACTTCGAGCACTCACACCGGAGGATGTGAGTACCTTTTACCTTACCTCCCCGGCAACGGCGCCAGAAAATAGCTTGATGTCTACGCACTTCTATTCTTGTAGATAGTTGTTGGGCCTCCAAGTGCAGAGGTTTGTTGAACAGCAGCAAGTTTTCCCTTAAGTGGATCACCCAAGGTTTATCGAACTCAGGGACGAAGTGGTCAAAGGTATTCCCTCTCAAGCAATCCTGCAATCAAGATACAAGAAGTCTCTTGTGTCCCCAACACACCCAATACACTTGTCAGGTGTATAGGTGCACTAGTTCAGCGAAGAGATAGTGAAATACAAGTGGTATGGATATAAGACAATGGTGCCAACAAATAGCTTGATGGCGTGGAAGAGACTAAAGCAAAACTGAAATAAAGATAGAAGCAAGCAAACATGTAATAGATCTAATAGCAAACGGTGTTTCAATGCTAAGAAACAAGGCCTAGGGATCATACTTTCACTAGTGAACACTCTCATATAAATATATTCTCTTTATGATACTACTCTTAACTACTCTCTGGTTGAACACTCTAATCGATGGTAGGGCTATAACAGCACACCTCAAAGTTCATCTTTCCCATCTAGAAAACCCCACATTGTCACCTTGAGTACTAGATGGTTCCAACAAACACCACAATTTCATAAAGACATCCAACTCCAAATATAACTCATAACAAGTATTTGTAATCTCTAGCCTAAGTGCCACCATGGTGTGCACACTGTCACTTTCACACACATGGGGAGAGTAGAAATTCATTAAAGCACTTGAGTAGCAGAATAGATCTATAGATTACAAGCTCATGATCTCAATAAGATCATGCATAGAGAGAGATGAACACATAGCTACCAGTAGAACCCTTAGCCTCAAGAGAGAACTACTCCCTCCTCATCATGGGAATCAGCAATGGTACTGGAGATGGCGGTGGAGATCGATGGAGATGGCTCCGGGGGCACTTCCCCGTCCTGGCAGGGTGCTAGAATAGAGACTTTCTATCCCCCGAAACTCCCCTTCGGTGGCGGCGGCGCTGTGGAACTTTTCGTGGCTGGAGGCTTGATGATTTTGGGTTTATGCCTCGGGAGGCTTCTTATAGGCCAGAGGGCAAGGTCGGTGGCCAGCCAGGGGGCCCACACCATGCCCTGGTGCGGCCTAGGTGGACCCGCGCCATGGGGTGTTGTGGCCACCCTGTGGCCCCTCTCCGGCTCTCCTTCTGGCTTCGCGAATCTTCCGGGAAAATATCGACTTTGGCTTTTGTCCGGTCCAATTCCGAGAATATTGATTTTCTGACTTTCCTGGAACCAAAAACAGCAGAAAACAGGCAACTGGCACTGTGGCATCTTGTTAATAGGTTAGTCCAAGAAATTGTATGAAAAGTACTCCAAAGTGTGGAAAAAACATAAGAAAGTAGATAAAACCAAGCATGGAACATCAAAAATTATAGATACATTTGCAATGTATCAAGCTTCCAAAACTTATGGTACTTATTAGCTTTTAGCTCTCATTGCCCCTATCATAAGCATCTTGAGGTGATTAAGGTTAAAGTGACACAAATATGAGGATATGCTTGATAGGTTATAAGTTGAAAATCCCATGCCCCTTGCTTACGAGTACCGAACCTCATGCTACTCAACTTTAGTCACAAGTAAGTTCTTGTCATTGTAAGTACATGTGTATCATGGAGAACCGCCAACGGGGTACCCCTTGCCCCATGACACAGGAGCTATCCCCTATCAAAATGACAAGGCAATAGACAATGAGCATCCCAACAATCTTTTTATTTGCTATTTGCATAGGTTTTTATTGAGGATGCTTCACAGAATGCTCACTATGGTTATGCTGCAAGTTTTCACCATGATTATGCATGGCTTAGGCTAGCCGCCTAGGCGTTTCTCTAACACACATACAAACTCCATGAGCTTACAAGCTCCCCTTTTATTTCACACCGCAGGGATCCATAAACAAAAGAACATGATATCAACTGAATAATAAGTGCAATGTTGAAAGCGTTCCCCATGGTAGCATGGTTCTGCTAATTAAGAACTGATAAAGTGCGAGCATATAAGCAACATAGATGGACACAATGGTTCATGTTTATTAAGTGCAAGAAAATAAAGTGTGCCATCAAGTTCGTGAGAGCTTTAATCACTATTTTTCACATAACAAGTTTAATTTGGAAGGTAGATAAAAACATGAATATACTTGTAATAGCAATAATGCTAATAGGTAGGTATGGTGGACTCTTTGGAATAACTTGGTTTTCTTGGGGGTTGGATGCATGAGTGGAACTCATACTTGGTACATGTGGAGGCTAGCAAAAGACTGGGAGCGACCAACTAAGAGAACAATAATGGCCATAACCATGCAAAGCGACAAAACATTATTAATTAAAGCATAAAGTGATATTACAAGTCAAAAACTAAATGATCATAGAGGCTAAGGTGACTGGTATAGTATTAACATGGTGTAAGCATGCGCCAAGTCAACCCAAATAAAGCATCAAAGGAGAATACCACAATATTATGCTTTTGTATGCTAAAACAACGCATGATTCTTTCAAGGCACATTAAGCAATCTCAATTGTTTGGAACAAGTCATGCTACAACAATAATTACTAAGCATAAAGTCAAAGCAATATCAAACATGACATGATAAAGTCTAGGCCACAGTCAAAACAAGCTCCTTTTGTACCACTTATAAGCATGAAACTTCCTACTCTTTTCCAACACCAATCAACTTATTTGAATCATCATATGAATGTGGAGGTCCAACCAATTTATTTAAGAAAACAAAACTAAAGGAAACTAAAGACAAAAACAAAGATGCTCCAAGAACAACACAATTGTGCATGAATCAATAAAAATGAAGTGTTTGGACGAAAACCTGAGATTTTTATTGATGAAGAAAGGGATGCTTTGGGCATCCCCAAGCTTTGACGCTTGTACTTCTTGAATATTTCTTGGGGTGACACGAGTGGCATCCCCAAGCTTGAGCTTTTGTCCATACTTCATCTCGCAACATTATTCTTCCCTACACTCTAAAATTTTCCTTTACATAAAACTTCACACAATCTTCATTAGCAACATTAGTGTATTCAAGATAATAAGTCTTTGGGTTTAGTTTCAACACAAGAAGAACTTCCATTAAAACACAAGCTACTGTGGCAATTCCTTCTAAAATATCAAATGATCAAAGAGAACTCAAAGAGAATGAGATTAAGAGGCAAATGCAAATAATGGCAGAAATCTGTCAAAACGGACCAGCAGGTAAAAACCAATTTTTTAGAAGGCCTTCTATTGCTCAAATCAAAACGTGAAAAACTAACGGAAGTTAGATAACAACTTGGGTCATAAGCACAAACAATTAGAGCTCAATGAGACGTATAGGGATTTTTCACGATTTTTTTACAGCGAAGCACAAAATTCTGTTTCGGGACATCAACTTTCCCAAGTCTTAATTCTCTCTCATTAGAGGTTATTCTTGGCACAAAAACCACACAAAAGGGATAAGGAGAGGTTATTACTGAGGCAATAACTTCCAAGACTGAACAAAAGAAAAACTTACTAAAGTAAAAATAATTTGGGTTATCTCCCAATAGTGCTTTTCTTTAACGCCTTTAGTAAAAATTATTTTCTAAAGCTTCATGCATTCCTACAAGTTTAAAAGGTATTGATATTTTAATTTCCTCTCCATTTTTGGGTTTGGTTTTGTCCAACTTTTCGAGTGTACCAATAACATCTACACATGAGCCTAGCATATTAAAATGATCAAAGACCTTTCTAGCTTCCTTAACAACATCATTGAATTCTTTAAGCAAAGTTTGTAGAATAAAATCTCTCTTTTCAGTATCCTCAATATCTTTAAGTTTAAGAAACATTACTTGCATCATGGGGTTAAGGTTAACAAACCTAGCCTCCAACATGTGAACTAAAGAAGCTGCAGCAATTTCATAATTTGGAGCAAGTTCTGCTAAGGATCTATCCTCAATATCCTCATGCTTGCTAACATGATTAAAGAATTCTTCAATATTATCTTTACCAATTATAGAGCCACTACCTATTGAAAGGACTTTCACGGGTAACTTAGGGATCAACATGGTGAACTAAGAACGAGGTGACAACTACAGGAAGAAATATTTTTTTGTGTGGTTTTGATAAAAAGATGCAAACCAGTACAACTAATTTTGTGTGAGTTTTTGATAAAGAAACAAGCAAAACAAAGCAAAATAAACTAAGCAAAACAAAAAACAAAGTAAAGGGATTGGTTATGAGGGACTCCCCTTGTAAAGCTGTCCTTAACTCCCCGGCAACGGCACCAGAAAAAGGCTTGATGGCTCAAGATACGTCGAGCTCGTTGGGAACCCCAAGAGGAAGGTGTGATGAGCACAACAGCAAGTTTCCCTCAGTTTTGAAACCAAGGTTATCGAACCAGTAGGAGCAATGAAACAACTCCAAGGTGTTGCTACCAACTTGGAATCCTGCACAACATAACCACATAACTTTGCCCCAACTTACAGTGAGGTTGTCAATCTCACTGGTTTTGCTGAAAACAAAGGATTGAACGTATAGTGTGGAAGATAGTAATTGCTTGCAGAAAGTAAACAGTAAACAGTAAATAGTAGATGGTATATCAATGTGAAAAGAATGTACTGGGGTCCATAGTTCACTAGAGGTGTTTCTCCTTAAGATAAATAGCATGTTGGGTGAACAAATTACAGCGGGGCAATTGACAGATTTGAGAAAGCATAACAATGCATATACTAGACATCTTGACTCCTATGAGATTTGATTGGGCATTACAACATAATACACAGACCATAATCCACTTGCATATATGACTAATAATCCACCTTCAGGTTATCGTCCGAACCCCTTCCAGTATTAAGTTGCAAGCAACAGATAATTGCATTAAGAAAAGTGTGTAAAGTAAACAATATGATTGCCCTATGGACAAAGGATTGTTGTTTTCTCCCTAGTAGCAATAGCACATCTACAACCTTAGAGATTTCTGTCACTTCCCCAGATTACTAGAGGCATGAACCCACTATCGAGCGTAAATACTCCCTCTTGGAGTTGAAAGCATCTACTTGGTCAAGATAGTTACTAACAACGGAAAGCATGCAAGATCACAAATAACATAGACATGATAGAATCAATAATCAATCTGAAATAGCATCTCAATATCCATCGGATCCCCGCAAACACAACATGTAAGATTACAAATAGATGATCTTGATCATGAACGGAGCTCACAAGATCTAAACATGATAGCACAAAGGAGGAGAACCAACCATCTAGCTACTACATGGACCCATGGTCCAAGGATGAACTACTCACGCATCACACCAGAGGCAGGCATGGTGATGAAGAAGGCCTCCAGGGTGATCTCTCCCCTCTGGCAAGGTGCCGGGAAGAGCTTCAGATCCCCCCGATCTAGGGATGGAGATGGCGGTGGCTACAGACTCTTTCGTGGATTTCTGATCGGGTACTTACGGTTTTTGTCCTGGGAGGCTTTTATAGGTGAAGGGGCAAGGTAGGTGGAGCGCCAAGGGGCCCACACCCCCTGGTGGCATGCCCCCAGGCCATGTCGCCACCAGGTGTGGCCGCCCTGGTGCGCCACTTCGTCTCCGCTCTAGACTCCATGTTCCTTCTGGTAAAATATTGACTTGAGATTTTGTCCCGTCCAATTCCGAGAATATTTCCTTACTAGCTTTTCTGAAACCAAAAACAGCAGAAAATAGGCAACTAGCACTGTGGCATCTTGTTAATAGGTTAGTTCTAGAAAATGTATAAAAATACCTCAAAGTGTGATCAAAACATAAGAAAGTAGATATAAAACAAGCATGGAACATCAAAAATTATGGATACGTTTACGACATATCAGTTACCTAGGACCTTGGATTAGATAACAAGCATTACACATAACATAGACCGTCATTCTTGCACATAATAATAATAATCGCAATCACAAATAGATGGAATTTAAGATAGAAACATCACATCTCACCAATCCCCTACATCTCCCATGCCTACGGGGATTTACTCAAACATGAGATAGGAAGAACACAATTATAAAATCATACCATAGCAAGACACAATAAAAATGAAGACTGAATCAAATACAATCCAAAGTATGAATGAGTTGCAAACCCTAATATCACAAGTGTGATGATCTCTCTCTCGTGCGTACAAGGGTATAATGGATGAACTAGAGGTTGAAGATCTTGGAGCAGATCAAAGGGGGAAGTCTCCTATCACTCTCTATCTCTTCTTTCTCTCTTTTCGACTGGATGGCGGCTATCGTGTTATCTTTCTGTGTATGCCCCTTTGACGGAAGTTGATCTATTTGACAAGGTGAAGGCGTTGATAGACCATACGTGTGTGTGGTATGGGTGGGGTCCTAGCTGTACTGATGGTCGTTAAAGCGTCTGACGCCCCATATGAAAATCTTCCCAGTTAATAACTTCCTTGATTTTCCTCATTAAGCTCATAAATGGCTTTATATCCTTCCAAAAGTGACTAGCACCTAAAAATAATCATGAACAACAAGGTTCATCTGTTCTCGCCATATTAGCGTTAGTTGCAAGAAGAAAACCAAACAGAGAGAAATCAATGTAAAAGCTTCGGTAAAATGTGATCAAATTGGGAGCAATCAGAAAGTAACTCATTGAATTTCTTCAATGTAATAACTCATATGAGATTGTTTCTATATATATAATGAACTTAGAATACACTAAGTAAGAGATTTTTTATATGTTCTGGTCCTTTTCCAAACAACACTTTCTGCGAGGCTCATAGTGGACACATAAATGTCAGTACATGTATTTGTATTCAAGTATTGAGTCACACATACTCTTGTTTTTTTCCAACAATTGCAAAGCTATAAAACTCCTTTTATAATCACTAAGATGTATTGCCACATTTCCTTTAGACACTAGCAATGCGCATTGTAGAGATCAAATTATGCGGTTATGAAAATAAGAAATTAGTCCCAAAACTTATTTGAACACTTTCAAATTTGTTCCAGAAGTCTACACAAATTGAATCCGCTCATAGCTATTCAATCTTTAGTATAATTCACTAAGTTTTACTTTACCATCTGTCATTGCATGTTCATTGAACTTTATACATCTAATGCATCTCTTCAATTAACTTAGCAATCTCTATTCACAACATTTTGAAAACTATGACTTAGTGATTTCATTGGACAATTCCAATATTCAGAAGAGAATTTGAATTTCGTAATCCTATCTTAAATATAACGAGTTCATACAATTTCCACACGATCATGAACAAAGTCATATGGCGCCTACACCAAAAGTGTTTGGTTTAGAACATTTCAAACATAACAATAATTGAAATTAAAGATATTCATTCAAGCAAGAAGATGATTAAGATAACTACCTACAAAGAGGCTTAATTCCGTTACACACTTTCTCAAACTAGTTGAGCAACCATTGTTCAAAAAATAAAGAAAGATCGTTTCTAAAATGGAGAGAAAAAATAACAATAATTTTGCTCAACTGTATCTTGTTGCTTAACCTTGAGCGCTTCATCTCCAGGTGCCGGAACCGGGGAAGGCTTCATCATCCCGTTGCCTTCCTAGTGGCTCACTCTTCTCCAGTCTCCCTCTTCTTGGATTTGACCTCATCCTGCATCATATGCAAAGTAATTAGTATCAAATACCAATTACTTCAAAAGAGAATCCTAAATTGAATTTCAATAATTTCGTATAAATTTTATACCTATTTTTCTGGACCTTCGGGAGAGTAGTCTGGTAGACCAACGTGGTTCTGCAAGACCACATTTCCTTCCTCCACCAACTTCAGCATGGCAAATAGCTTATGCATTGGTTTAACTACCTTCAGTACAAGGTAGCACACTGTAAATCCATGGTGCATCGGTGGAAATGCTGCAAGCACTATGCTGGCCTTGTACTCCACAAATATTCTTGCACCAAGACTCTCAAGGTCTCAGAATAACTGACTAAGCTTGATTCCAAGATCAAGAGGTGTTTCCCCTTCGCCTAACTTGCAATCCTTGATTGCTTTGGTTAACTTTTAATGCTCGAATGTACACTAACCCTAGAAGAGGGAGACCAGTTCACTCATTATTTCAGCAGGGTGGGAATCGTGGAACCTTCCTTGGAGCTCAATAGTCATACATGTGAGCATAAGGGTTTTAACCATGATCTCATAATTCTGTTCCTTGGTGAACTTGTGGTCAAAGCCAGGTGGTGGTGGCGTTGGTGAAGGGGTGACCAGAATGGAATCTTTATCGATGTTCCTAATGACCATTCAGAGTGTGAAGTCCTAGTCCACAAATCAATTTCCATTGGTACTTAACTTCTTAGAGTCGAGCATCAGGTTTACATTGAAATTAAAGTACTTAGGATCCATATTCTCTACAAGGTCAAAGACAAGTTTATGAGACAACTGTTCAAGATATTTAAACCACTAGGTTAACTAAACAATTTAATTCTCTAAGTGATAACTCCCACTAAGTTCATTAATCCTCCGTTCAATGCAACTAAGTGATTTGAGATCTGAGGAGGAGATACACCATGGATGCGACATCCCAAATGACATATTCCTCACACAGTAGGCCACCTTGGCAATTACATCATTCATCGAACTCTTGTTCATCTTTTGATGGGCGTGTTCCGAGCTCATGACTATCATGCCTGAACGTCAAGACCACCTAGTGATATAGCTACTCAATGCTCTAAATCGAATCTATCGTGGAAATGGCCACGGCAGTCACTGCCACTGGCAGCGATTGAGTGTTTTGTGAGGAAGAGTTGGCAGCCATCTGCGGTACGAGATGGGGGCAGATGCACATGGGTTTACCCAGGTTCAGCCCCCCGGAGGGTAAAGACCTACTCCTGCTAGATTAGATTATGGGAGAGTGAGTTACAGGGGTGGCGAGCTTGGCGGCTAGGTAGCGAGTCGCTTGAGGGGGTGTATGATGGAACGTGAGTCTCTGGGATACCCTAGGGAGGTTTATATATGAGGCACCTCGCTAGGGTTTACAAGTTATCACCGAACAAGATAAGGAACCGGAGGCTTTGACCTAGTTCGACTAGGCTTCTGTTACGCTCCTGGGCCTCCAGTCGCCAGTCACTGGGCCTTTCCTTCCTTCGTAGTCCAGTCGCCGTCTTTCGGACGCACTCACAGGCCTTTCGGCCCGATCGAAACGTCCTGCTAGGCATACCCCCTTCGGCATATCCCCATCAGTAGTCCCCGAGGCCATCGTTGATGCAGGCGCAGGCGTCCTTTTCGCGTTCGGAGTAGGCGAGCCCAATTTGGGCGTCCAGTCGAGTCGGCGATGGACTCCATTAGAACCAAGGAGAATTTACCCATGTTTCCACTTGTCGTCTCAATGAATGTCACTGCCGCCCAGTCATCGCCTCGGTGAATGGAAAGACTGGCGGGTGGCGGGTGAACTAAAGGGGTTGGACCGTCAAACCTGGTCAAACTATCCGTTGGAATTTCCAACGGTAACTACGGCGCAATTACCGTGAGTAACGGCTACCCCGATTTTGGCGGGTGGCGTTTCCCATATAAGGGGAGTGATGGTTCAGCTCCGCAGTCCTTCTTCGCATTCTTCATTCTTCCTCATTCGTTCTTCCTACCTCCAATCTTCCTGCATGCGTCCTTTCGACTTGTTCTTCCCGCATCATGTGATTCCACATCCTACCCGATGGCTCCTCCAAAAGGCTCATGGGGGAAATCCAAGTGTACCACGGCCCAGCTTAGATCTTTTGAGGACGCCGGAGTGCTCCGCAAGGGAAATTGGCGGGTTCCCCCTCCTCCGAGACCGAGCCGAAGCCGCGACCCAGCGAGTTCATCTGCTTCCCCAGTCATCTTGAGAGGGGTCTGGGATTCCCCACCTCGCTCTTTTTCCGCTGCTTCTGCGCATATTACGCGATCAAGCCATCGGATCTTGGTCCGCATAGCATCGAGCAGCTGGCGATCTTCGTTTCCTTCTGCGAATGTTACCTCGGCTGCAGACCGTACTTCCCGCTGTGGCTGGAGCTCTTCCACGGCCGCATCGGGCGTGAAGCGTCCAGCGGCTTGATGCTGGCCGCAGGTGGAGTCACCTTTCAACTGAAGCCGAAGGCCAATTTCGTCAAACTCCTCCTGCCGAAGAAGGCCGCCATCGAGTGGAAGAAGAGCTGGTTCTACGTTAAAGAAGCCACTCCCTCTGGTGAGGTGGCTCTTCCCTAGTTCGTCGCCGAGAGGAGCGAGCCCTGTCGGTTGGCGTCGAAGAAGCTTCCCGAAGACCAGCGGATGGCCATCGCAGAAATGATGGATCAGATCCAGAAGTTGAAGGACTAGGGGTTGATTCCGATCAACCTCTACAACTGCTGGCTCGGGTGGCGCCTGGTTCTGCTGGCGGCTCGACCTCACTGGATGTATGAATATAGCGGGAAGCATGATCCATCCCGAACCAGCAAGGAGTCATGGGAGACCGAGGATTACAAGGCCGCCCTGAAGAAGATCACCGACGCGGAATTCATCGGTGTGGCGGTCGGGGTCGCCCCGTACACTCCTGTGAAGAATGAAGCCCCCACAGTAAGTTCTCTTCCCAATCGCTACATCCATGTTTTAGTTTTCAGTCTCCTCGTTTGGTGTTTTACTCGCCGTGGTTCTCAGCTTTTTCAGGTGCTAGAGGGCTGGCTCCCTCCGCTCGATGAAGAGGTTCCCCAAGAATTGGAGGAAGACTCCGAGGGGGACCCTTCCGACAGCGACCGGGAGGAGGAAGAGGTTCCTTCCCCAGCGCCTGTGGCTCGCAGGACCCGCATGCAGGCAACGTGAAGTCGAGGCGAGCCGCAGCCTGGACGAGCACGACGGAGGTGACGAGGTCGCGCAGGAGCACGCGTCCCGGCGTACTGCTACGCCGTCGAAGCCCGCATGCAAGCCTAAGTCGCCAGCGAAAAGGCCCATGTCACCGTCCAAGTCGTCGGTGGTGTTCGAGTCGGATGACGATTCTGATGACGAAGGTTCTCCCGAAGTCTCGCACAAGGCCTCAAAGGATGTAGCCCGACGAAGGGGTTGGAGGGCAAGGACACGGAGGTAGTGGTAGAGGTTCCCTTGGCGGCGATTGCACCGAAGGCCACGGGGGTTCCAATCCAAGAAGTGGCTGAGGCGATGGCGTCCAAGTCGCCACAGCCGCCAAAGGCAGCCGCGTTAGAGCCAGAGATCCCGGCGACTGCAGCTTCATCGTCGAGGAAGCCCACGGTTTCATGGGCTTCAGATGTCTTCGAGAGGGGGCTCAGCCGCAAGATGGGTCCCGAGTTGGACAAGCCCGCCCACATTAGCACCGGGCTTCGCGTCCTTCCAGTCACTAAGTAAGTACTGCTCCCTCGTCCCAATTTGCCTTGCTCTTTTGTATTGTCGTTATATTGATTGAGGGGGCTCGTGCAGGTCGGGGGCCAAGAAGATTGGCCGTCCTTCGGTGGCTAAGATTCCACCAGCCACTGACATGGGAGAGGGCGACCTACCCAAGAAGAGAAAGGCCACCGGAGATGTGGCGACCGCCGAGGTCGCGAAGAAGCAGAAGGGGGCGCCGGCGATGCTGCGACCAAGGGCAGCGCCGCGGAGTCAGCTACCGCGCCAGTCGCCGAAGAGGTGGTGGCGACGCGATCAGAGCTAGCCTTGGCTGCATCCGTGCCGGAAGCGCCGGTCCCGACAACCAGCGCCCCCGCCAGAGCGTCGGTGACGTTCCCACGTTTTATGGCGAGGGGGTTTCCAGGTGTGGCGGACACGCAGTCTCCGTAGAGTCCAGAAATCGTGGATGCGGACATTGGGTCCCGCCGCGGGCGCACTTCCTTCATGATCCCGTCGACTGACGCCGGGGAACTTCACAAGATGCTCGGCGCTGCTATTTAGGTATGTCCAGTCCCCGAGTTCCTGGTCGCTGAATGTCAGCGTCTGGGAACTGAACCTCTTGCTCCTTTCCAGTCCCTGAATTCCTAGTCTCTGAATTTCGGCGGCTAGGAATTGATTTTCTTTTTCCTCCTTCTCCAGTCCCTAAGTTCCTGGTCACTGAATTTCAGCGGCTGGGAACTGGGTTTTGTTTTGTCAAATGCTTAGGTGAGTTCTTTGTTTGCAGGGATTGTAAAGGGAGTCGACCGATCGGCAGGCCGCAAAAGAGCGCTTGGAGCATGACTTGCGCGAAGCGCAAGAGGTGAACCAGCGGCTTCAGGAAACTATTGGTGAGTATCTATTTGTCTTTATTCTCCTCTTTCGAGTGTGAGCTGGTTGTGTACAGTACTCTGATGTCTTCTCTTGCAGACGGTTTCCTGACTGAGATCTCCAAGGCCTGTGAGGGGTATGTCCCAGTCGCTGAACTAGACGCGGCGAATGGACGAATAGCCTCCCTGGTCAAGGACTTGGAGGAGGCGAAGGCGGCCTCAATTTCTTCGGAGGAGCGGGCAGAGGTTGCCGTCACTGCGGCTGAGGAAGAACGCAAAGCCACGGATTCCATCATCGTGGGGCTGCACAACAAGCAAACCTCCTTGGGAAAGCACGTCAAGGAGAACTGCTACAAACTCCTTGGTAAGTCTCTGTCTTTGCCTGACCTGCTTGTTGAGTCCCCGTTTTGGGGTTTCCATAGGTTCACTAACACCTGACTGTGCAGCTGTGGTAGGCCAAAGCGACCCGGTGGTGCAAACTTACAACACCATGCAGTGCGTGACTGCCGTGGTGAACGCAGCCACGGCCTCAGAGTTGTGCGTCCAAGCGGCTCTTCAGGGCATGTCCCCCACCGAAGTTATTCCCGGGGGACTTACGGAGGTGTGGCGCTATCTAGAAGAGGTGCCCACCATTGTGGAGTGGATGACGCGCTCAGCGTTCAGGCGCGGGGCCGCCACAGCGTTGAGCTTGGGTCTCGCCCATTTCCCCGACGACTTCGACCTTGACGATGTGACGAGTGGCTATCCGTCGGCGACCAGCACGGTGGAGATGTCAAAGGTGCTAAAGCCGACCATGAAGGCCACCCCTTACGCCGATCGTGTCTTGGCGATGGGGGATCTGCTGCCGTATCAGGAGACGGTGTTGGCGCCTGGCGACCCCGAGCCAGAGCACCGCGACATGAAGTCGGAGCAGCCCTTCCGGTCGTTGTTGTCGAATTCGCTGACAATGTACCCGACGAACCCGTGGCAGCCTTTTGTGCGCGTCAAGGGGGGTGGCGCTGCTTCTTCATCAGGGTCTGTGGAGTAAACAATGTAATTGTCCAAGCTGTGATGTATGTCAAGTGGCGAATGCTATAAGATATTTTTGCAATATAAGCCAAGGGGAGTCGATCGACTCGTATTGCGACTAGGAATGTGTGGTGTGCATTGTTTTGGTTGAGCGAGTCCCCGAGCGCGTCCGCTCGGGGTATAACTCGATTGTATACTTTTGCCGTTGGTTTGTTTATGTATTGTTTTTGTCCCTCGCGTCTTCTGAGTGGCGAGTCCCCGAGCATGAGTAGGACTAACTTAGAAGCGAGTCCCCGAGCGTGGCGTCCGACCATATTGGTCATGCTCTTGTTGTAGGTTGTGAGTTCGTTGTTTGTAACGTGCCTCCTCCCCTGGCCTGGAGAGCCAGCAGCTTGGCGAGCCCTAGGCAGCTCTCTTACCTGGTGTGTTCCCGAGCCGCGTGGGGGTTCCCGTTTTGCGGAGTCCCCGTGCGTGGTACTTAACCATTCGAGTCGCTTTGCACGAGGATGGGAGGGACAGATCGTTGTGTGAGGCGTGTACCGGTTGTCTTAGCCCGGTGGGCCAGTCAGGCTAGGCGACTCCAATGGCGGCTCCGGGTTGGCGTTTTTCATGGACGACCCAAGGCCCAAATATTTCCGGTGCCCTTGTGCCGCACTACTTAGCCGTGCCGGTCGCTCGACCAGAGGTTGATTTCCGTAAGTAGCGTATTGCTAGTATGTACGAGTGCGAGTGGCACAAGAATATGGCGAGTGGACACAATTTGTGCGATCCGGATGAATTTCATTATATATTCCGATGGAGTACAATGTGAGGCTCTAAGTATAGAACTTTCTGAGGAGGTTTACGTTCCATGGCCTCCCGACCTCCAGTTGGCCGTCACCCCGTATGTCGATGAGGTAGTAGGCGTCATTGCCAAGGACTCGGCCTATGGCGAACGGTCCTCCCATGGGGGGAGAGTTTGTGCATGCCCTTCTTGTCTTGGGCCAGTCATAGGACCAAGTCGCCTTCCTGGAAGGTGCGAGTTTGCACTAGACGGCTGTGGTAGCGGCGGAGTCCTTGCTGGTATATTGTGGTGCGGGAGCGAGCCAGGTCACATGCCTTGTCGAGTTGATCGATGCTGTCTTGGCGGGCAACCTCGTTGGCCGCCTTGACGTAGTTGGCGACTCGAGGTGAGTCATGCTCCATGTCGATTGGCATTACGGCCTCGGCACCATACACCATGAAGAAGGGCGTGAACCCGGTTGAGCGGTTGACGGAGGTGCGAATTCCCCATATCACAGAGGGGAGCTCGTTGACCCAGCATCCTGGGGTGCGCTCGAGGGGCACCTGAAGTCGCGGCTTGAGCCCATGGAGGACGCTCTAGTTGGCGCGTTCTGCTTGGCCATTCGATTCTAGGTGAGCGACTGATGCGAGGTCGAGTCGGATGCCATGTTCTTCACAGAATTCTGCCATGGCCCCCTTGGCAAAGTTGGTGCCGTTGTCTGTTATGATGCTGTGCGGGTAGCCGTACCGGTAGATGAGTTCGCGTAGGAACTTGGTGGCCGTCTTGCCGTCGCACTTTTTTATCGGCTTGGCCTCGACCCATTTGGTGAACTTGTCGACTGTGACCAGGAGGTGAGTGAAGCCATACGGGGCCTTCTTGAACGATCCTACCATGTCCATGCCCCATACGGCGAATGGCCACGTGATGGGGATGGTCTTGAGTGCCGAGCCAGGGAGGTGCGTCTGGTTGGCGTACTTCTGGCACCCGACGCATCGTTGGACGATGTTGGCAGCGTCGGTGTGTGCGGTGAGCTAGTAGAAACCGTATCGCATGGCCTTGGCGACTAGCGACTTGGCGCCGGCGTGATGGCCGTAGTCACCGGCGTGAATGTCCTGGAGGATCTTGCGGCCTTCTTCTGGCTGTACGCAGCGCTAGAACACGCCGGGCACGCTGCGCTTGTGGAGCTCACTTTTGATGATGACAAAGGATTTGCAGCGGCGCACGATCATTCGCGCCTCTGTCTCATTGCTCGGTAGGAGTTTGTATTCCAGGAAGGCGACGTATGGTGCTGTCCAGTCGCTAGGTTCCACAACCATGGCGACTAAGGCCGGTTTTGGTTGCAGGGGGATCCCGACGTCGATCTCCTTTGGTGGGCTGACCAAAGGTTTGTGGATGATGTCGAGGAAGACGCCTACTGGTGGTGCTTGTCAGGTCGATCCGATGCGGGAGAGGGCGTCTGCCTCCTCGTTTTTGCGCCCGTCGATCCACTCGACGGAATAGCCGTCAAAGTGTCCCCCCAACTAGTTGACAGCTTGGCGATACGTGATCATTATTGGGGAGACGGCGTCGCACGTCCCGGCAACTTGGCCGGCGACTAGGTCGGAGTCGCCATAGCATCGTAGGCGGTTGACGTTCATCTCCTTAGCGGCTCTCATGCCGTGAAGGAGGGCCTCATATTCTGCCATGTTGTTGGTGCAGGGCTTGAAGTTGAGGTGGAGCACGTAGCGGAGCTTGTCTCCTTTGGGGGAGGTCAGGATGACCCTAGCCCCTGCGCCGTCGGCGTTCTTGGAGCCGTCAAAATGGAGCGACCAGTAGTGGAGGTATGGGAGCTTCTCTGGTTGCTGTGCTTCTTCCCGGTCTGCGAGGAAATCAGCCAGGGCTTGTGACTTGATCGCTTTGCGGGGCTCGTACTTGATGTTGTGGATGCCGATTTCGACGGCCAACTTGGCGACTCGCCTGGTCGCCTCGCGATTGCGTATGATGTCCTGCAGGGGCACGGAGGAGACCACCGTGATTGGGTGCTCCTGGAAGTAGTGTGGGAGTCGCCGCTGTGCTCGGGATACCGCGTACACCAGTTTTTGGTATTGCGGGTAGCGTTGTCGTGAGTCCGTTAGGACTTCACTGATGTAGTAGACATGGCACTGTATGGGGCGCTCCTTGCCCTCTTCCGGTCGTTCGACGACCATCATGGCGCTAACGACTCGAGTAGAGGCCGTGACGTAAACGAGCATTGGCTCTTTGTCGAGTGGCGCGGCGAGTAGTGGTACCGCGAGTAGCACTTCTTTGAGCGCTTTGAGTGCGTTGTCGGCCTCCGCGTCCCATTGGAATGTGGGGTTCTTGCGCATCAGGCGGTAGAGGGCATTGCCTTCTCGCCTAGTCGGGGGATGAAGCGACTAAGGGCCGCGACTCACCCTGCCAACTTCTGGACGTCCCGCAGGCACTCGGGTTTCCCGAGTCGCACGATGGTGTCGATCTTGGTGGGGTTGGCTTCGATGTCTCGCTTGGAGACTACATAACCTAGGAGTTGTCCGGTGGGGACGCCGAAGGTGCATTTTCCGAGGTTCAGCTTGATGTTGTACCTCCGCAAGTTTGCGAAGGTTTCGGCTAGGTCGGCAAGCAGATCGTCCTAGCGGGTGGATTTTACCACCACGTCATCGATGTAGACGTGAATGTTGCGGCCAATTTGGCTCTCTAAACACTCCTGCATGAACCTATGGTATGTGGCGCCTGCATTCTTGAGGCCGAACGTCATGGCCGTGTAGCAGAATGCGCCGAATGGCATAATGAACGCCGTCTTCTCCTCGTCCTCGACCGCCATCTTGATCTGGTTATAACCAGAGTAAGCGTCGAGAAAGCACAGCGACTCCGATCCCGCGGTCGAATTGATGATCTGATCGATGCGCAGTAGGACGAACTCCTCCTTCGGGCAGGCGCTGTTGAGGTTGGTGTAGTCAATGCACATTCTCCATGTGTTGTTCTTTTTTAGAACCAGGACTGGGTTTGCTAGCCACTTGGAGTACTTGATTGGCCAGATGAAGCATGCGGCTAGCAGGTGCTGAACTTCCTCGGCGATTGCTCGACGGCGCTCTTCATTGAAGGGCCGTAGCGACTGCTTTACTGGTCGCACTTTGGGGTCGGCGTTGAGTCTGTGCTTAGCGAGTTCCCTCAGGACACCTGGCATGTCAGATGGCTTCCATGCGAAGATTTCGCGGTTCTCACGGAGGAACCCGATGAGCGCGCTTTCCTATGTGGGGCTCAGGTGCGCCCCAGTGGTGACCGTCTGGCTGGAGTCGCCTGGGACGAGCTCGACGGTGCGGGTGCGGCTGGAGTCGCATGGTCGGTCTCCGCGGTGATGATGGCGTCGGCAAGCTCGGCGCCCTTGTCCTCGCATTCCACGGCCATGTCGGGGTCGCTCTGGATGGTGATGATGCCGCTTGGCCCGGGGAGCTTCATCATGTTGTAGGCGTAGTGTGGGGTCGCCATAAACTTTGCGAATGCCTGGCGGCCCAGGACGCAGTGGTAGGGCCTGCGAAAGTTCACCAGCTCAAAGACGATCCTCTCCGTGCGGTAGTTTGCTAGAGTGCCGAAGGTGACTGGCAGCATCACTTTCCCGATCGGGTACGCCTTCCGACCGGGGACGATGCCGTGGAAGGTCGTCAGTGTTGGCTCGATGGCTGCTTCTAGGAGCTGGAGCCTTTTGAACGTGTCGAGGTACAAGATGTTGATGGAGCTCCCACCGTCCATTAGCGTCTTGGGCAGCCAGTAATCGGCCACCTTGGGCCTGACTACCAGGGCGACTCGCCCTAGGTATTCGATCATTGGCGCATGGTCCTAGCGACTCTAGGTGATGCTCTGCTCGGACCAGTTTAGGAAGCGAGGGATGTCGAATTGCGTCACCGCATTGATGGCGACCGCGCGGGCGAGCACCTTCTTCTCGCGCTTGGTGCCAAGTCTAGTGAAGGTATGTAGCGAGCCGACGGCGGTGCCGAAGCCACCGCCGTTCCTGTTGCCCCGAGGTGGGTTGTTGTTGGGTTCCTCCCTTGCTCGTCTCGCCTTCTCAATCTCTTTGAGAGAGTGGCAATCGGTGGTGGTGTGGGTGGCAGGTTTTCCCTCCCTGCTATGGTAGATGCAGGGCTGATTGAGCAGGGGCAGCAGGGTCGAATTTCGGCCTCGTCGTGTTGTTGGCGCGGTAGTTCCCGCTGTCGCGGTAGTTTCCTCCATAGCGGCGGTAGTTCTTGGAGTCACGCTGGCCGTAGCCGGCGTTGGCGACGAAGTCGACTCGCCCGTCCGTGCGGCGCTTGCCGGTGATGCGGGTGTTGCTGTAGCGCATGTCGTGTAGGCACCAACTGTCGTGGATGCTAGTGCGGTGTCTTCCTCCCGACTCATCGTTGGAGTCTTGGTTGGGGTCCTCCTCTGCATAGCGCTTGGCGATCTCGAGGAGGTCGGGGATGTTGTTGAGCATCCAATAGACCCTCTTGATCTTGGCGACCAGGGGTTCGTACCGGCACGCGTTCTTGAAGTAGTGTATCGTCGTGTCTGGGTGGATGTCGGAGGTGTTTATCCACAGTTCTTGCCATCTTTGGATCCACCGGCGAGTCGACTCGCGTTGACCCTGGATGCATCGCTCCAGGTCCTCTATGGTGGTGGCGCGGGTGTAGGAGCCCTCGAAGTGCCTGACGAAGGCGTCCCGCATTTCTTCCCAGGAGTCGATGCTGTCGGCGGGGAGCATGTTGATCCACTGCCGGGTCGCACCCTCCATCATCAGGGGGAGGTAGCGAGCGACGAGCGGGTCAGTGTGGCCTACGATCCCAATTGCCATGAGGTATGTGTCCAGCCAGACAGCGGGGTCGTACGTCGGGTCGTACTTCTCGATCTCCTTGGGGGCCTTGAAGTTGGCGGGGTATTTTTCCCCACGAATCATTGGTCCAAAGCATTGCGGCCCGACTCGGCTGAGTGAGCCTCTTGGTTCCGGGTCGCCGCGGTTGGTGAGGGTGTGCCGTAGGTCGTAGGGCTGGCGCGACCGCCACGCCTGATTGTTGATGATGTTCGTTTGGGCATCGAGGGGCTGCCCATTGGTAGCGACCGTGTTGTTCGACGGTCGCAGCTCGTTGGTTGACAACGCGGGATTGGCGGCCCGTGGTTGGTTCGCCAGGGGCTGGGGTGGTGGGCAAACTATTGCGTTAGCCACGGTGGGGTGGCCGCTTGATGCCCTCCTTGCTGATGAGCGGGAGTACATCTGCCCCCGTGGGTCGACTCCCGCGGCTTGTTGCTTGACGGCCCTAATGAGTAGGGCCTTAGCATACTGGATCTGTAGTGCGCCGTCACCTTGGACGTCGAGGTTGGCGATCGCAGCGTCGGTCGTGACGACGTTGTCCATCGGGGTGGAGTATAGTGGTAGCCCGTTGGTGTCACGGGCTTGAGGTGAAATGATGATCCACGGTTGATTTGGCGGGGGCGCGCGGCCCATGGGTGGTGGAGGGGCCCCAGTCGCCGGCGCACCAGGTGGTGGTCTTGCGGGATTGCTCCTGCCTGGCGACGCGTTCTCACAGTATTCACGCTCGGCGGCGCGTGCGGGGTCGCCTTCGTCGTTGAAGTTCAGGATGCGGCCCTGAACGTTGGAGTTCAGACGGGTCCTGATGCGGCACTGGTGATAGAGCGACGGCTCCCGTGTCGTCTCTCGTTCGAGGCGGTACTTCTCGCGCTCGGCGAATTCGTTGCGTTGCGCCTCCGTGAGCCGCAGGCGGGCTTGCTCCACCTCCGTGGCCATCGCGGTCGGCGGGATCGGCGTGGAGAACGGATCTGGCGGGGCGGCCGTGCTACCCGCCATGTAGATCGCGTTGAAGCGATTGGATCTGGCGCGAAAATCCTCGGGGGACTCTGAGCCGGAATCGGAGTCGAAGATCCCCAGGATGGAGGGGTCCTCGAAGTCTTCAGGGTTGGAGACTCGCGTTATGGAGTCCTCCCATGATGCGGCGGTGATGGATACGTCGACCGATGCAGGGGTCGTGGAGTCGGCGTCGTTGTTTAGGGCGTCATCGTTGGTGGCGGCATTAGTCTCGACCGCATCGTTGGTGGCCGAGTCGTACTCGGTGACAAGGCCCTGATGGAGCGGACATGCTCCTCCGAAAGCAGATCGCGGTGTGGAGGCGATCTGCCGACGATCACCGTCGGGGCTGGGTCGATCGCGCCGGTGAAGCCGATGAAGAGGTTGATGGAGCCAACCGGCATCACCGCGGCGTGAATGACCGGACGTGACGCCGGGATGTAGCTGCTGGGCAGGATCTGCAAGATTCCGCCGATGGCGATCATGCGACCGGTGGCGAGCGGCCGATCGATCAGCGAGTAGGGTCTCGCCGCAGAACTTAGGCCAGTCCCGCTATGCCCCACAGTGGGCGCCACTGTCGTGGAAATGGCCACGGCAGTCGCTGCCACTGGCAGCGATTGAGTGTTTCGTGAGGAAGAGTTGGCGGCCATCTGCGGTGCGAGATGGGGGCGGATACACATGGGTTTACCCAGGTTTAGCCCCCTGGAGGGTAAAGACCTACTCCTGCTAGATTAGATTATGGGAGAGCGAGTTACAGGGGTGGCGAGCTCGGCGGCTAGGCAGCGAGTCGCTTGAGGGGGTGTATGATGGAATATGAGTCTCTAGGATACCCTAGGGAGGTTTATATATGAGGCACCTCGCTAGGGTTTACAAGTTATCACCGAACAAGATAAGGAACCGGAGGCTTTGACCTAGTTCGACTGGGCTTCTGTTATACTCCTGGGCCTCCAGTCGCCAGTCGCTGGGCCTTTCCTTCCTTCGTAGTCCAGTCGCTGTCTTTCGGACGCACTCGCAGGCCTTTTGGCCCGATCGAAATGTCCTGCTAGGCATACCCCCTTCGGCATATCCCCATCAGAATCCGCCCGCGAACATAAAAAATCATGCATGCACAAGTGATATGGTGCACCCTGATATGACAAGTAGGCTTGATGGTGCCACGCTAGGAAGAACACTAACAACTCGATATTTGAGCGAGGACACACGGTATAAATGACTAGGCGTAAATAAAGTGCAAGTAAGAAGAAACGAATAAACACATCAAAGGTACATAATTCAATGATATGATATAGTCTTTTCTTCTTCATCATCGGTGTAGAAGACTCTTTCCACCTGTATGCACAACTCCTTCTGCACGCACGTCAAACTCCTTATTATCAGTGCCTGGCAAGACACTGGGATTCCACCAAGTGAGCTTTACGCTTTTGAACTCCGCAAGAACTACTAAAACTATCAACTATAGCTAGCAAAGTACATGAATTACAAAAGGTGATACGCGAGTCATAAATACGATCACATGACGCCAACCATCATGCCATACCATGATACGCATATCATGAATAACATTATACAGTATAGCATCTCATATAAAATCCCATTGATGACGAAGACTATACCACATCACATGCACATCCTATAAAAACAAGTTAGATAGATCTACTCATTGTCTTTGCTTCTTTTACATGGTTATGGGTTTTACTAAACCGATAGCACAACTATGCAAAAGACATGATTTTCAAGTTGCTTCAGGTGATGTAATAAGGAGAGAACTTCGTAATATCATTGCACCATCTAGACTATGCATCTACGCTTGACCCTAAGCGGATGAACCACTACCCATTCAAACTCCCGTTCCATGATCGTGACTATGGTGTGAGCAAGGCTGCTGAACAAAATCATTGATTCATCAACCGGATATGCTCAGGATCAACCGGAAGGATCGCGAATAGCCAGAAGTTTGTAAATCACCACCATGACGTCAGGCGGGGATTACTTGGTCGAACCCATGACCAAAAAACCACTACAGGGCACGGTGTAGGGAAATTATGAACCCCGATGTAATCCAACAGAAGTAATGGCCTAAGGAACATTACCATCGGGATAGAGGCAGACGACTTCCACACAATCACTAAGTCTCGGGCTAGCCAGAAACTCACACCCATCTTAAACATGACGACAGTTGTATGGGGACCCACATAAGTGGTACAGCCTCATAAAGCCCGAGCATCTAACCTTGGCACATAAGCGATACACCCACATAAATCCTGAGCTACTAACCTCGATACATAAGCGAAATACCTACGCAAAGCCTGAGCTACCAGCCTTGACCAGACCTGGAACGCAGGGCTCTGGTACATAAACACGCGCTACCAGCCATGTTTAGACCAAATAAAGTAGGAGACTCTGACACGAGATAGTCAAAAGAAGGAGTCTGCTCCTAAAGGATTGAAATAAAGATTTTGCGGGTGATGGTACCCGCCTAGGCATGATACAACATAGTCCCGATGTCGCTTATTACAGGTGAAGCTAGAACTAGACACCATAGACACAAGGAGGCTGGGAAAACTCAGAGGGAGCAAGGAATCGTAAGTCTATACATACAGTCCTCCCAAGATACACAAGAATGAAAGAGGGACCTAAGAAGTAAAACACCTCCGTGGCTCTAAGGAAGAAAAGGAGAAAATGAGCAACAGATGAATTTCTTCAGCGGCCTCAGCACCATCAATCCAATCCGAAGGCCCCTAGAAGTCCTATAGTCCCTACTAAGCATGGTACCCTACCAAAATTAACAAGGAGGTGCCGCTCGCAACTGTTCCCTCAGCCGACGGACCTATTCTTCGAGTTTGAATTTCTCTTACAACAGAAGGGCCATGGTGAGCTTCTCCTTGGTGAGTTTGTCCTATGCCTGGTCCCGCTAGTCTCCAATTACAAACATGCCTTCCTAGTACAAGGCGCGGATCTCTTCCTAGGTCACCACCCGCCAACGCATCTCGTTCCTTTCGGCTAGGGTATTTAGGAAGGAATCCTTTAAAAGGTACATACCTTACTTCTCACCTATCAGTTCTATACAGAGCCTTTGGATCTCCCATTGAAGGGATCCTTGTTAGTTGAACTAGTGCAAAACTCGTTAATGACCCGCTTCTCGCTTGCTGAAATCCTGTTGCTATAATCCTGGGAATGGTGGCATGGAGTGCGAATGGATATGAGAAGCAAGCATAAACTCTTGTACCCACACCTCGCGGTCAATAAAAGGAGCACGAGGAGTTAGCAGTCCAATGCTTACCTAATTGGTCTTCATCGATGATTGAGACGCTCTATTCACGGAGGTGGTCAAGGCAAGGATCTCCTCCACCTCCGGGGGAGAGACATAGAGGAGGAATGGATCGAGATGTCCTGCCACGCAAGAGGAAGAAGCACTAAGAATACTGCATAACACGACATCCGGAATACCCAGGAAAGGAAAGGCAAGAACAATTACCTGTCAACCTCGAGGGCGCAGAACCCCTCAAGCAAGTTTGTTAGAGCATGGATTATGGAAGGAGCACCCAAGCAAGGAGCTCCTACAGATTCATGGGGGCCCACTGCTCCTACCGTATGTACCATGGTTTTGATAGGACCTCAGACCTGGGGCCTAAACTCTCCTGCCTCACCTTGGCAGGGTTGTGGGGACTTACGGCAGTGGGGGCAGTACTTGTTGCCAGCCATGGCAGAAGAACGACATGTTTCTTTTGAAGGAAAAGGAAGAAGTTCATGAGAGTATCAACACCATACTAGTGGTATTTAAAAGGGAAAGGGCAAAACCCCTCGAGATAACTGTGTTGTGAAAGACGAGGAAGTTACTCTGCCTTCACATGAGGTACATCCCATAAGTCATCATCGTGGGAAGGAATTTCATTATGATCACCACCTTCTATTTTGCCGGACAGAACAAATTCTCACGCGGCAGAAGAGCTCTCAGAAGCAATAGTTATTGAAAATATCTCTCCAACTGGTTCATTTAGGTCCTCACGGCCACGAAAAATATCCTCTCAGCTGACCTCCTCAGGTCATAGGAGAAGTTAAACCATCTGCCATCATCACTGATAATGTCATCCTGGACTATCCCTAAACACCGCTACAACCTCACTGTATTAGATGGGTCCATATGCAAGGTTCCAACATGATAAGAGATGAATTTTTGGATACCTTCTTGACCTCTCGGTTTGATACTCCACGTCACATAAGGAACCTCTCTCTCAAACCTTCTCTGGTCATTAAGGTATCCACACCTCTACACATAAGGATCATTTTCCCTTTTGTTATTAACCCTTTTACATGACCTCGTCGTAAGTCCATTACGCTAGGACATCTGAGATGGAAAGGCTCATCAGACGTGTTCTAGAGACGAGCACACGGGAAGGTCTGCGCGATCGAGACGTTAGTACATGCGGAGGACCTTATGTCAAGACCTCAAGCATTCACCAAGACCTCGCGCCTCAAGACCAAGAAGAAGTCATTGAGCTCACCAAGTAGAGGTTGAGCATGAGCTAAAGAAACTCTGCTGAAAGGAAGGTTGTCTTATTAAAGGTATTGATCAGGAGCTTGTCGGTGACATGTGGTTTTTGGCATGTACCTTACATGGGCCTCAATCCACAATTCTTGCCCACGCATACCTCTACAGTCAAGGACTTGAAGGCCTGCATCCATAAGCTCTCGGCCGACCGTACCTCAACCGACCTGACATGTGGGGTTGCAAGACGAATCTCTAGAGATCCCGAAAACCAGTCGTACGTGCAAGAGAGATCAGAGATCAAGATTACGTGCACGACAAGATGAAGACCTAACATGACTAAGAAAGACTCTGCCACCAACGACGCCTATTAGTACTGAAGAACATTCACCTGAGAGGGACACGCCATAATCTCCTGTGTCTTTACCATTAGCCTTAGTCATAGTTCTAGACTCATCTCTCGTCGGGTATCATTATAAACCCATCGAGATCTCTTGTAGACACACTGTACGATCTCTCCATCACCTTACGAATAAAGGTTGAGAGAATCCTTCCCATTACACATATACCTTCGCCTTTATCTTTGAGAGATCCAAACATGCTGACCCGAGCCGATTGCCGAACAAATAAACTCTCTTTCGTTCCTTGGAAGTGAGACTATAGAGGGATCACATCGAGTGAATCCGCTCATTATACATATGTTAATCCTTTTGATTCACGATATTCATGTGACAATCGGAGGCGAGATATTTGTATCCCCGTGAGTCAACTCTTGATTACTATACCAAGTTATCCTCGTTATGATTTCATTTTCTTTAATCCATGTTTGTATTCCGATGTCCTTCATGATCTCATCATGACGGTGGCTGCGCAAACGATTGGGTGACATCGTAATACCGAGGGCCCCCGTAGAATATCTCTCTATTGTAAGGAGGAGCGCAATCCCACTTATTGGACTATCAAGTCCCCAGACATAGTTTCGTGCGTGCCTCATAAAAGCCATTATGACCACCTTTGCAGTATGGCATTGGGACAAGACAAAAGATAAACCTTATGGTATGAGGGTGCTTAATATTCTCATGGCCCCGAGGATTCATGCATAAGACAATGGTCTGGTGATATTACTATTAACAACAAGATTCTATCTCATATTAAATCATGATGTGGATCTGTTCTATACCATTGTCTCTCTAGACAATGTACTCTCATAGTTGGTGGTATACTCTTTACCGATGATCAGAAAATTTGATCATAACTCAATGACATGAGCTAAGCTACTCCCAGATGTTGGACTAGGAACATCATGTTGGTTCGTCTTTACTACACGTGCATGTGATACTTTCTTTCATTCTCACAATCAAGGTGCACAATAGTTATAGCATATTTCGATGAACCTATATGTTGAACAAGGGTTTATATAATAATAATAATTATTTCATCTAGAGCATGATCCCAACAGAAAGGACAATGAGTTGTTGTTTTCCATTGATAAAGTAAGAGTGTAAGCATATACAAATAGAGTTAGATGCGAGTACATTTTGGATATTTACTTCAATTTATTTGGTTTGAGAAGTTCCTGATTGGTTGGGCGTTGAGATTAATGGGAAACATAAAATTACTAAATCAATGAATCAGGTCAACTCTGGGCAGTCCACAAATCAACTTAACTGATGATAGTGATATTTGAAAGGAATTGCCTTGCTTGGAGTAAAAGGGGAGCCGCAGCCGAGCCATGGTGTACTTGATCATACATTAGCTGGCGATGACCGAATGGCCATGCGTCGCAGGTATTCATTCCACTACGGATGGGATGAATCCAGGAAGAAAGGGTTCACTTGCTTGGTCGCTGTCTGATTCCCTCGCTTCTTATTCGTTTACTTCTTGTTTTCGCTGTATAGGATTGTTACGTATCATTGGGCCAGGGACGATAGGATGTTGCACCTCAGGCCAATCAATAATCTCTACAGGTAACAAGCTGGACAAATTTTTGCATCCCGGACCATGGTCCTAGTTGCTCAGGGTGTAGTTTTGCCATTGTTGCCTTTTGTGGTGGTCTATCTTTTTTCTTTTGTTTTTGGATTGTGTGCAACCGTAATGTCTTGACTGGCTCTTGACATTTTGTGGTTGTAGATGTAGAAGGATAGAGAGGGAGAGAGATTAGCGGAATATGTTGGATGTATTATTGAGCCTCATGGGCGAGTATATATATAGGCGTACAGGAGATCATCTTGGAGTACAAGACAAGTTAGGCTAGAGTCCTAACTATCCTACACTACCTCAATTACCGCGTACACGTATACTCTAACATCCCCCCGCAGTCGTAGCGGGAGCATCGTGAACAACTGGAACGTCGCGGACGGTCAGACTAGAGAGAAACCAAAGTAGCATCCAGTGGGCTGACATCCCCCCGCAGTCCGAGCGGGAGTGTCGTGGACGGTGTCGCGGCGCGAAGCTTGGACTGTAGAGGATGCTGGTGAAGCTCAAGCGAGGTGGAAGCCCTTGTGCCGATGTCGAGGGAGCCGAGAGCGTTGGACGGTGCCTTGGTCGGGGTAGCTGTACGAGGGGTCGCCGTGGTCGATGTCGTGGCCGGTGTCGAGGAAGCCGCACATGAAGCCGCATACGCATAGCGCGCGAGGAGGATGACGGAGACGCGTCGAGGCCGGCGTTGAGGGTGTCGATGCTGAAGTCGATGCAGTCCGAGCCGTCGAGGACGATGTGCGGCCGTAGTTTTGCCAGAACTAGGCGCACATCAGGGACGAACGCACACTCCGGTTTTGCCAGAACCGAGTATGCAGAGAAGAACTCGTCGGTGACGCGGTCGAGGCAGTCATAGAGGGGTCGATACCGTAGAAGACGTTGTCGAAGCCGATGAAGACGAGGCGTCCGGCGCGAGTTTGCCAGACTCGGGAACACGTCGGGGACGAAAGCACTTCCGGTGTTGCCAGTACCGGGCATGCGAGGGGTGGGAACCATCATGAACTTGTCGCCATGTCAGAGGGACTAGCAGAGGAGGCCTCCGGAATCATCGCGGTCGCAGATTGATGAAGATGTCGACCCTGCCTGCGGTTCTCGGAGTAGAGTATCAGGTGGTGCAGACGGGGACGAGGCGATGACACGGGTGATGAAGTCGAGACAGTCGAAGATGTAGAAGGCGGCGAACCAGCGGCGGCCTCATTGCTTATGCTAGACGCCTAGAGGGCGTGGGGTAGTCGGCGGGACCTGCGATGGCAAGAAGTCAGCCTGTAGGTTACCTAGTGGAGCGTGGCGTCGGTGCTCGAAGTAGAGCCAGGCGCGGACGGTGTCGACGCGGACGAGGTCAACGCGGACGGTGTCGCAGGCCCTGGCGCCATGGGACCGGGTGAGGCGACAAAGACGGGCGCAGACGGCGGCGATCCGCGCCGTAGGAGAGGGCGTGGTGGAGGCCGAGGGCGTCGATGCGCGGGCACAGCGAAGTAGACTGCACGCAGCAATGCCACGGCCCGAAGGCGCGGCGTGGCTACAGAGCGCGAGTCGGGGCAGCAGCTGGAGGCCACCGGCGCGTACGCGCTTGTGAGGCGTGTTGGCAGCCGGCGGAGACCAAGGCGGCGGCGCTGCGACCCGAAGGGGCGACGCAGCGGCAACCCGTAGCTCGATTGGTGGTAGGCGCGTGCTCGGGGACGGGCTTGGTTAGACGGCGCGGGACCGGTTGATCAGACTGACGGTGCGCCGTATGCACCATGGCATGGACGACGCGTAGATCGGATTCGATGGCGGTGTTGTCCATGCAGTCTTGGGCGATGACGACGAAGACGATCCGAAGGGGGTCGGCCGCAGCAGCCGGCCACGGGGCGCGGCAGCCTGCCGTGAGGCCGCGACAGCCTGCCGAAGCAGGCGCGGTGGCAGAGATGGCAGACGCACGGGCGTGGTAGATCGTCGATGCCGATGGTCGGAGTAGAGGCACGGCGATGACGACGGCGGTGGGCGACTCAATCCGATCTAGGATCGGTAAACCAAAAAAGAAAATCGATCAAGAGATCGGAAAAAAAGACTTGCAGGACAGCCGATCATGGATCGGCGGACGAACCCTGCATATGGGTTGCACGGCCCCCGACGGAGATTGGAGATCGACCTCCCCGGGGGCGGCGCTACGTGGAAGTGTGTGCGGCGGCTAGCGCGACGCCATGGCGGGCGACGGCACCAGGGTTTGGTGGCGGGGGAGCCGGCGACGCCTAGGGGAGGGTGGGCGGTGGCTAGGGTTTTGGATCGGTTAGGCTGATACCATATAGAAGGATAGAGAGGGAGAGAGATTGGCGGAATATGTTGGATGTATTATTGAGCCTCATGGGAGAGTATATATATAGGCGTACAGGAGATCATCTTGAAGTACAAGACAAGTTAGGCTAGTCTCCTAACTATCCTACACTACCTCAATTACCGCGTACACGTATACTCTAACAGCAGAGGTCTGTTGTAATTGGTATCTTGTTGATATTAATATATTCTCTTTATAAAAAAATATCTTTAAGAGAGTGGCATCAACAATACCATTTACTATGTATAGTTCGTTGGTACTTAAATACTCGTAATAGCTCAACACACTAGTAGAAAGAGGGCCTTTGGTCCAGCGCCCAAATTCCATTAGTCTCGGTTCGTTTCCGTAATCGGGACCAATGCCAGGCACCGGTCCTGGTTCATGCCGCCAGGGCAATGGTCCCGGTTCATCTCTAAGCATTGGTCCTGGTTTGTGGCACGAACCGAGACCAATGACCCCGCGACGCACACGTGGCTCTCTAGGAGGCATTGGTCCCGGTTCATGCCAAGCACCGGGACCAAAAACCCTCCCCTGGCTATATATAAGCCCAGCCCTTTGCCCACCAAATTTTGCTGGATTGTGTGTGAGGAGTGGGTGCTATCTTTTTTTTCTTTGATTGCACACAAGGTGGTCGACGAAATGTCCGAGCCACACTTTAGTTCGCACAACACGGTATCCTCGGCTGAGGTTAGCAACCTTATCTTCTTTATCTGTAACTGATACAAAAATATTGCATCTGTCCATGTAGGGTGGTCATTTTACTATTCACGATGTTATTGTAATGGTTAATTATTATGACGCAGATCGATGCACGGATGCGATGGATGTATGGCGACCGACGCCATTCCGATTTTATTGCAGGCCTCCATAAATTTATCGATTTGCCTAAGGGAAACAAAGTGGATAATTTTATGCCTTGTCCCTGCGTCGACTGTTGGAACGTGGCGGAGCAATCTGCCCCGAGAATCCTTCAAAGCCATCTGCTTCGGAGAGGTTTCATGCCCGGATATTATTGTTGGGCCATGCACGGAGAAAGAGGGGTTAGGCTGGAAGAAAATGAAGAAGAGGATGATGATGATAGCTATCATATGTCCCCTGAAGAATACAGTGATACTGCAATGGAAGACAATGAAGAAGAGGGAGGCGGCAATGAAGAAGAACAACGGGCATCAGATGAGCCCGCTGATGGTCTTGGTCGGGTCATTTCTGATGCAAAGCAACAATGTGATACAGAAAGGGAGAAGCTTAAGTTGGAGGCCATGCAAAAGGATCACAAAAAGTTGTTGTACCCAAATTGCGAAGATGGCAGCACAAAGCTCAGTACCACACTTGAACTGCTAAAATGGAAGGCAGAGACTGGCTTATCTGACAAGGGATTTGAGAAGTTACTGAAAATAATGAAGCCAAAGCTTCCAAAGGATAACGAGCTGCCCGAGACAACGTACGAAGCAAAGAAGACTATCTGCCCTCTAGGATTAGATGTGGAGAAGATACATGCATGCATTAATGACTGCATCATGTACCACGGTGACAAGTACGAGAATATGGATACATGCCCGGTATGCAATGCATGTCGATACAAGATCAGACAAGATGACCCTTGTGATGTTGAGGGCGATGACGAGCCCTCCAGGAAGAGGGTTCCTGCTAAGGTTATGTGGTATGCTCCTATAATACCACGGTTGAAACGTCTGTTCAGAAATAAAGAGCATGCTAGGTTGTTGCGATGGCACAAAGAAGAGCGTAAGAAAGACGGGAAACTGAGACACCCTGCCGATGGGTCAAAGTGGAGAAACATCAAGAGAAAGTACTCGAACTTTGCAGGTGATGCGAGGAACTTATGGTTTGGTCTAAGTACAGACGGCATGAATCCTTTTGGGGAGCAGAGCTGTAGTCACAGCACCTGGCCAGTGACTTTATGTATCTACAACCTTCCTCCTTGGTTGTGCATGAAGCGGAAGTTCATTATGATGCCAGTGCTCATCCAAGGACCGAAGCAACCCAGCAACGACATTGATGTGTACCTAAGGCCATTAGTCGATGAACTTTTGCAGTTGTGGGCAGAACCATGTGTAAAGGTATGGGATGAGCACAAACAGGAGCCATTTGACCTACGAGCGTTGTTGTTCGTAACCATCAATGATTGGCCTGCTCTTAGTAACATTTTAGGACAGTCAAACAAGGGATACAATGCATGCACGCACTGTTTAGATAATACTAAAGGTACATATTTGGATAAATGTAAGAAGGTTGTGTACCTGTGGTGTCGTAAATTTCTTTCGACCAATCATCAAGTAAGAAAGAAAGGCAAGAATTTCAACGGTGAGGCAGATTACCGGAAGAAGCCTAAGCTCCCTAAAGGTGCTGATGTATTTGGTATTGTGAAGGACCTAGAAGTAATCTTTGGAAAGGGTCCTGGCGGTCAATCTGTTCCGAAAGACCCCATTACCGGACACACGGCCATGTGGAAAAAGAAATCTATATTTTGGGAGCTTGAGTATTGGAAAGACCTAGAGGTCCATTCTTCAATCGACGTGATGCACGTGACGAAGAATCTTTGTGTGAACCTGCTAGGCTTCCTAGGCGTGTATGGGAAGACAAAAGATACACCAGAAGCACGGGAGGACCAGCAACGTATCAAAGACCCACACAACAAGCATACTGATAAATGACGTAAATACTTAAGTAGCTACGCTCTTACCAAAGAAGAGAAGGAAATCTTTTTTGAAGTCCTTTACAGTATCAAGGTCCCAGCTGGCTTCTCGTCAAATATAAAGGGAATAATAAATATGGCAGAGAAAAAATTTCAGAACCTGAAGTCTCATGTTTGCCACGTGATTATGACACAGTTGCTTCCGGTTGCATTGAGAGGGCTTGTACCGGAAAATGTTCGATTAGCCATTGTGAAGCTATGTGCATTCCTCAATGCAATATCTCAGAAGGTAATCGATCGGTAAAGTCTGGAAAGGCTACAGAAGGATGTGGTCCAATGTCTTGTCAGTTTTGAGTTGGTGTTCCCCCCGTCCTTCTTCAATATTATGATGCATCTCTTAGTTCACCTAGTCGATGAGATTTACATTCTCGGTCCTGTATGTCTGCACAATATGTTCCCCTTCGAGAGGTTCATGGGAGTCCTAAAGAAATATGTTCATAACCGTGCTAGGCCAGAAGGAAGCATCTCCAAGGGCTATGGAATAGAGGAGGTCATTGGGTTCTGTGTAGACTTTCTTCCTGACCATAAGCCGATTGGTGTTCCTGAATCACGGTATGAGGGGAGACTGAGTGGAAAAGGCACGCTAGGAAAGAAAGCAATGATATTTAGGGACGGACATTCTTTGAATCAAGCACACTACATAGTTCTCCAAAGTTCTACCTTCGTGGCTCCGTATATCGAGGAACACATGAATGTTGTACGCTCCAAGTTCCCGGGGAAGGATGACTACTGGATTAAAAAAAATCACATGGAGACTTTCGGCACTTGATTGCACTTACATCTCATGAATGACACCACTATTGGAGATCAGCTCTACTTGTTGGACGGGACACCATCTGCGACTGTATTGACTTTCCAAGGGTACGAGATAAATGGGAATACATTTTACACGATTGCCCAAGATAAAAAGAGCACCAACCAAAACAGTGGTGTCCGCTTTGATGCAACATGCGAGAATGGGAAAAATGACACATACTATTAATTAAAGAAGAAACAAATTTGAAAATGGCGGAAAGACCAAAAGGTTTGCCAAAATCTGAAAAAACGGGTCAACGATCCCGGTTCGTGGAATGAACCGGGACCGATGATCCCTGGATGCGCGCGCTGCCATTAAAACGCCTTTGGTCCCGGTTGTTGGCACGAACCGGAACCGTTGATCCTTTGGTCCCGGGTGGTAGGACTAACCGGGACCAGCGGCCGTGCACGTGGCAGCACAACAACGCTCGTGCCCCAGACCTTTGGTCCCGGTTGCTGGCACGAACCGGGACCGTTGGTCCTTTGGTCCCGGTTATTGGGATGACCCGGGACCAATGGTCTGTACAGTTAACAGCCTCGGCCTTCCTCCTCCCCAACTCCCCCCAATTCACATAGCACATCGACGCGCGGCTAAGGAAAATTTCCGGCGGAGCAAAATCACGCCGGTAGGCTACCCAAATCCAGAGCGGCCGCTTCACGATGTCGACGCCCGCCGCCGCCGCGCCACCACCATCTGAGGAATCGACCGCGCACGCTGGAAATCGACGCCACGGTCACCGTCAGCTCCGACTCTGGCCGTCGCGGTTGCCGCTGCTTTCGAGCTCCTCCGGCCTCGTCGACCCGTCCATCGTCTTCATGGTGAGCCGCTGGTCCTCCAGGACCTCTCCTTTCTCTCTCTCTTGCTCCACCACCGTCTGTCGCCAAGCGCCACTGTCCGCCGCCGTCGGCCACCGTCGCAGACGACGCTCCGATGGCCAATAAGGGGTGGCGCGACCACCGTTAGCTTCCTCGCGACGCGCTCGTTCGAACCCGACCTTCTGCGCGTTCCAGCAAGCACTCTAGTGCCGCTAACCACTGTCGGCCGACGTGCCCTCCGGCGAGCCCATGTGGCGCCAAGGTGGCGCTCATGTGGCGCCCTGACGTGGGCGTCGAGTAAGCTCTGCCAGCATGGCAGCCCGACGTGGCCCTGGCCCCACTAGTCAGTCACTATGGATAGGCAGTGCATCTGTGAGAAAAGGTTCCCGGCCTTAGGTGACGTCAGCCTTTACCTATGCTGATGCAATAAAAGTTTAATATTTGTTTAAATAATTTCAGAAAAGAGTTTAATCTTATAAATTCAATAACTAATTATTTCTAAGTCAGAAAAATATGTATAATATATCAAAATGTTCAGAAAAATGAGATCTACACAATAGACTCATAATCATGCATTGTTAAACAACTGTAATTACAAGTTTAATAAGAGATTGAAATCAACCCCTCGTAGGTGATTTCGGGGTCTCTCCTGTACTAGGGTTTGGACCATTCGGATCCCACTTAAATTGCCAAGCATGCCTTAGGATTAAATTTCAACTATGTTTAACTTGTCATATCCTTATCGATGTCATGTGTTGATTGTTTAACTTGCAGATACTATGGATCCAACACATCAGGAAAACATCCTCCAAGGGATGATCTACGAAAATGAAGATATCGATATCGATGTCGCGAGTGAGTTTCTGAACGATTCCGGCCAGGGAGATGAGTCTCTCAACCGAGGAGACGGCTCTGGTAAGGTAGAAGCCGAAGCCTGGGACAGGGGAGAAGCCGATAAGGAAGAAGGCGACGGCTCCGGCAGAATCTTAAATCTCGCAAACACCGACGAGGTGTATATATGTATTTTTGTAATTAAAATGCTGCTGTCTATATATACATGCATATATTAACACTCTTTCTTCTTTTAGCCCTCCGGATCGAGAACTTCTTCCGTAAGAACGAAACGAGGCCCAACAAAAAATTTGGATGACACTGTGAGGTATAGGATCGACGTGGTCGGTGTAGATGGCGAACTGCAAGCTCTCGTCGATGTCGCAAGAAAATTTGTCAAGCAATGCGGAGTTCTTGTGAGGGACTACATCCCGATCACCGTTCAAGAATGGAATCGGCCAAGCGGCGGTGGAGTCCCGTATGTCGACGACAACGCCAAAGATAAGCTTTTTGACAAGCTCATGACTAATTTTCTCCTGCCGGAACCAGATGTGACTCCAGATGAGGAGGAGAGAGCAAGAAGGGAGCTTGTGCAAAGAGTCAAGAAGTTTGCTCTCAGCAAGATGGCCGATGCATTCAAGAACTGGAAGAAGAAACTGTACCATAACTTTGTCAAGGTAGAGAAGACTCCGAATTTCGATGAAGCCGGCTATGCTAAGTTAAGACACCAGTGGGAGGATTTTGTGAACTACAAGACATCGGAGAAAGCTAAGGAAAGGTCTAAGATAAATACGGAGAATGCTGCTAAGAAACTGTACCATCATAACATGGGGCCTGCTGGCTACGCCCATTGCATGCCTAAGTGGGATGCACTTAAGGTCAATTACATAACTGCCGGGATCAGACCAGAGCCCGCAACATGGACACCACGGGCGAGAAACTGGTTTTACGGCCATGGGGGCACGTTGGACAAAAAGGGAGGGCAATATATAATCAGAAACACAAAGATGATCCCCTACTGCCCATCGACGATATTAGAAATGCAGTAGATGATGTTGCAGCGGGACGGTTCGTTCCCGATAAGAGAACGACGAGCTCACACGGGCCCTTAAAAATCCTGAACACGACGGACGAGCACGAGGCACACCAGGCTCCAAGCCGTGGAAGGTTGCCTTTCCCCCGGAAATGAAGAGATATCCCGATAAAAGCCATCAGAGGAGAAAGGAAAGGGAGGCACCTGAAAAAGCGGCCGCTGCAGACCGGCTGCATAATGTAGAAGAAGCATTAAAGCGGCACCATGATCAACTCGACATACTTAGCCGGCAAGGTACTAGCGGCCAATCTCAGCGGCACGTGGTAGAAGCTGCATTCGAGGGTACCGGCGCCCCATCGAATAAGAAAAGCAGCGTCGCTTCCACACATCTCCATGATGTTGATGATGATGCACCGACGACATCTCCTCCTAAACGCTACCCAGTGGATGATATCACGGAGACAACAGCTTGTGAGCTAAAGGTGCAGGTTATGAACTTAAGGGTGACGGCGGCGATCGGCATGGCGGTACCAATTGGGCCTAACCCAAATTGGCATTGCAGACCGGTTCCAAAAGGGTACGCTGTCGTCACGGTGGATGAGGTGAAGGAAGATTTTGAGGAGCTGAAGCTAGACCACCCTGCAGGGGAAGATATGGAGCTGACTCAACTAGGAGAAGCCAAAGGGGGGACTATTCTATGGCTAAAGGAGCGCATCATGCTTCCAAATTATGTGCCGCCGAGGCCACCCACTCCTCAGAGCAGCAATCCACCTTCGCCGCCACCTCACCATTCTCCAGCGCAACCGTCGCCTTCACCGCCTCACCGCTCAGCGCAACTGTCTCCATCGCCGCCTCAGCCGTCTCCACTGCCGCGTTAGCCGTCTCTATCCCCTGAGCCTCAGAGACAAAAGCGGAAGTATACTAAGGGGGGCAGCACCACCAGTAGCAGGAAGAGCACGTTCCGATCACCGAAACATAAGCAATCGCCCCTCCCAAGAGTACCTCATCAGAATATGAAGAAGCTACCTTGCGAGAAGACAGATGAGGAAACTGATGCGGCCGCAGCTGCCCATTATGAAAAGTGGAAGATTGACATGGTTAACAAGAAAAAGGCGATAGAGGCATTTTCCCGGTCACCACAGAAGATAAAGCCAAAGCAGCCGCGCTTAAGATTCAGCTTCACCAACCCATAGCGCTCACATCAGACTATAATCGCTCTATTACCAAGTCGGCTGAGGCAAAAGAGCGGAGAGTCGGGAAAGAAGTTTCCCAGCTCGGACAACAGAAAAATCAATCGATTGAACCGCTCAAAGTGTACGATACCAATGAGTGGATGATCCAGGAGCGGCATGATCCGAACATTGATCCGGAGTTTGTTCGACTGTACGGAGAAAAAGCCCAATTATATGGACTGTCTATTACTGAGTACATGAGCCGTATGCATGAGTTCGAGGGGTACCAAGAAACAACATACGTGTACCAATACGGGGCTCCTCTCGTCAAACCCGAGTTAGTCAAAGATCTACCAACAAAAATGCGAAGATTGCATAAATGGTACATCCAAGCCTGTGCTGATTCCAAAAACTGGATCTATGCTGCATATAAACACCACCATTACGGTCATGGAGATGGCTTCATACTAATTGAATTTTCAGAATTATTTCAGTTTTACCAACAAGACGCCCTCGACAAAGCTATCGTCAGTGCCTATTGTTTGTAAGTATTATTAATTTCTGTAATTAAGTCTTTCTAGCTCTTCTCATTCGTTGCTTGTATAATCTTACTAATCACTATACTAATTATATATGCAGAATGAAGATTCAAGAATACAACAAAAGACAAATCTTTGACCTTGGGTTTGTTGACTGTAATTTCGTTCATGAAGTTACTCTAAAAACAAATCCCAAAGAGACAGAGGATAACTTGTTCAAAGCGTTGAAGTATTTCATCAACAGAAGGGAAATACTATTTCCTTACAACGCTGCGTGAGTGTTACTGTCTTGTACACATTCTATTTTCGATTACTCGATATTAAGCGTATAATTGACTCGTGTTATATTTTGTTAGTGTGTCAAGCTTCCACTATATTCTTTTAATCATTTCTGTTGACACCGGAGTAGTAAAAGTCCTGGACTCGAAAAGCACACCATTAGAAAAGTGGACGGACATGCAGGAATGCCTCTAGAGGGCTTGGAAACGGTTCACCGCCAAAACTAGGGGTGTTTGGAAGCCAGAGCTTACATTTCAACCATTGCCTGTAAGTACTACTTGCTAGATCGACACATCTCTTTGATTCTAGTTTCAATACCACCATTATCATGCTTGATTATTATTTTGATTGAACTCCGTTCTCGTAAAGTGCTTGAGGCAGGAAGCCGGGAATAATTTATGTGGATACTATGTCTGCGAGTTCATTCGCCAGACGACCAAAGAGAAGGGGGCAGACCGGAACATCAAAAAAATTGAAGTACGATAAACAATAATCACAACTTTATTTTATTACCACCAATTGTGTTTAGTTTCATTCATATATATTGATCCCCTCCTTTATATTAGATCGAACGAATGCGGGACGGTCTTCTATCACAAGAACGCGTGCAAGCAATTCAAGAGGAAATTGCCGGATTCTTGTTAGAACAAGTCATAGATCCGAAAGGAGAATACTATTACCCACTTCATTTGGAAGGGTGAAGTGTATAAAAGAAGTGTAAATTAGATCTAATTCGTGTGAGAGTATCGTTTGTAATTATAATATGTTTCGACCAAGAAGACGGATGAGACGGTGTATATATTGGTGATCATGCATGATGTGTAATATATATATCGTGGTTTCATTATTGCTGTATATATGTAGTACCATTAAATTTATAAAAAATCCTGCCGTGGCAGAAAAATAGCCCGAAATCCTGCCGCGGCACAGAGACCAACGATCCTGGTTCGTGCCAAGAATCGGGACCAATGATCCACCCCCGCCCGTCTCTGGTGCTGCCACGTGGGGACCCACTGGTCCCGGTTTTTCCCACGAACCGGGACCAATGATCCACCCCCCTCGTAGCTCGCCCGCCCACGTGGAGACCCATTGGTCCTGGTTCGTGCGCGAACCGGGACTAGCATTAGTCATGAGTGATTGGTCCCGGTTCTGGAACCAGGACCAATGGCCCTTATGAACCGGAACTAGAGGCCATTTTTCCACCAGTGACATGGTCGTTAGGAAATGACACATGTAGGCAAAACAAGGGTGGATCTGAATAGTGTTACAATATGAGAGGCATACGTAAAATGGAGTAGATGTGTGTATTAGATATACTTCAGATTTTGTTCACCTCTTGGAAGACTACTTTAGTGTCCATTGTAGGTCTTGCTTCTTCAGATGAATGGCTAGATATTCTGTCAGCCTAATTCATTGGCGATTTAATAAGATTTGTTTTGTTAGTTATCATTATAATAATTTAGCAAAATTGTTATAATGATTTTGTTATCGGCTCGTCTATGTGTGATAATTGTGTTGCTTTTGGATATCTATGATATGTAAATAAACAAGATTGAAAGATAAGTGGCAACTTTTTATTCCACTTTTGATAAAGGCTGTTATATAGAGCTATAGTGGAACATGTAAGAAGATGAAATCATAAACATACATGATATATTTTCAAGGGTCTATTTTATATGTCACTATCAACTTGTAAATTTGAATCCATGTTGCAATGCACAAACACTTAGCTAGTATTTTACATATATGTACGGTTTTAGAAGCTCCTGCCAAATAGAACATTAATCAATCAATTACAAAATAAAAAAATAAAAGGGAAAAAAATCTAAAGATTATCAAAGAACTGGACCGTAGGGAAACCTGTAGGAGTCATATTCACCATTCCCGGCAGACCCTCCCCGTCAATAGTTCCATGGAGGTTGGATGTATGCACAGGGAAATCAGTCTCTAACTTAGCAATATATTACATTCATATACATCACATAGAGCGATCATATATATGATAATTAATATATACTTACGTACTTACACTATATACCCAACACAGGTCACCGAAATCTAATTACTTAATTAGTAGATTAATTAATTGATGTGACCGCGGCTGTCACCTGTGAGTACTCTTCTCTTTTAGTGCCTCTTCTTGGCTGGGTCACTCTTGAGTACTCTTGTCGTTGTTCTCGGACGACGAAATCCCGATGCCAACCTGAAGCCACGGCAGTGACTCCCCTGCCACCTTCATGTCCTTGAGATCGCTAATCTTGGCCTTCTTCGCACTGGTGCTGTCCGCCTCGTCCTCTGTGGCCGCGCCGCCACCGCCGGCACCACCAGCGTCCGCGTCGTTGCGGCTGCTCGTCCCGGTCTTGTTGACGTGGCTGGCGTTGCTGTGCCCTGTCCAGGAGTGCACGTACATCGACGCCGGCGCGTTGAGGCAGAGCGGGATGTCGTTGAGCTCGGCGGCCTGTCTGGTGGCGATCGCCTCCGCCGACGGATTTGTTGGCACGTTGAGGTCAAGGATTCGATGATCGGCCGTGTCGAACATCGGGCGGCCGAGGGTGAGGTGGTGGCACATGGCGGCCATGAGGTGATCTGGAACAACGGGCTGGATCTTGGCCGGGTCCGTGGCGCTGGAGGTGAGCCAGTGGCATCTCTTGTGGCCGCCGAGCGCTTGCCCCGACGTGAACACCCGGTGGCAGATGGAGCATTCATGCACCTTCCCCTTCTTCTTGAACGGGGAGAAGGCGGATGGTGGCGTCGCGACGTCAGCGATCGGCATGATGGGCATTTCCGGCGCTGCGGCGGCAACCTCGGCGGCGCCCAGGTTGACCATCTTGCCAATGGAACTGGCATCGAGGCTAGCATCCTTTGCTTCTGTAGTGGTGATATCTCCTATGACCACGGCCATGGACAGCTTGCTGTTATCGGGTGGAGGCGGAGGAGCAGCTGATGCGATGGAGCTGCTCTCTAGCTTGGCGGCGAAGCAGCCTTTGACTTTCTTGTGGCTGGCACGGTGCCCGCCGAGAGCCTGGTGGGAGGTGAAGACCTTCTTGCACGCCTTGCATTCGAACAAGCCGCGCGGCACGGTCGGAACGTGCTGCGCGACCACCACCTGCGGCGCGGGAAACCTCATGTGCGCTGCCAGTGGCGCGACGATCGAGATCGGCTGCGGCAGCAGGAGCCTGCTGTTCCTGTCGTCGTCCTTGCTCGGCGACGCGCACGACTCCTGGTCGGCGTCCACCACGACTGCTGCTGGCTGCGTGACACGAGACGACGAGAGCATGACGAGGCAATTGGCGAGGTCCTCCTCCTCGCTGGACGGGGTGGTCGACTGCTGCAGCTGTTCCGATATCACCTTGGCGCGGCGCGAACGTTTCCCCTTGGACCACCCGGACGCCAACGCCAGGTCTCCTTCCTCCTCCTCCTCCTCCTCCTCCTCGTCCTCCTCCAGGCCATCCTCAGGGTTGCGCTGCGGCGGCGGCGGAGGCGACGACGACGATCGCAACTCCACCAGGTCCTCGTCCCCGTCAAAGCTGCACCTGCCGTGATCGAGCAGCGACTTCCAGGACGTGAACTCCTTCCCGCAGTTCTCGCACACCCGGCAGTTCCGTAGCCGTCCAGGGTTGGCGCGGAGGCCGTACATGCGTTTGGCCGTCGTCGTAGTCGTGGATGGGCTCCCGGTCTCGGACGGTGCCGAGTCATCGTCGTCCAACGTGTCCTCGGCGCTAAGCGCGTCGTCCGCGATCCCGTGCGCCCTCATGTGGCCGCCGAGCGCCCGGCCGCACATGAAGCCCTTCTTGCACACCCTGCAGTGGTGCTTGTACGCCTGCGGCGGCGCCGGCGGCGGAGGCGGGGGCGGCCGCGGGATGAGCTGCTGCATCTGGGGCGCGACCACCGGCGCAGGCTGCTGGTTCTCCATGACCATCGCCATGATCTATCCGATCCCGGTCGGCGTTTATTCGGGCAGTGGCGCGCGCATCGGTCGAGAGCTAAGACGGGTGATTGGTGCCGTGGCAGGTATTATATATCCTGCATGCCACTGCTAAAGATAGTGGCGCAGTGAACTAGAATAGGCATCGGATTTGCTTTTGCTTCTACGGCTGCAATGCCTTGCGTCCGGACGTGCCCCCTGCATGCACGGCGACTTGAAAGATTCGTACAGGCACTAGTACCATTGACGCGCGCGTCAAGATCGCCGCCCCTACATAGTTTGGTTTTTTTTTTTTTTTTTTTTGAGCAAAGATTGAGGGGTAGTAGTCTGCTTGCATGAATCCAACGGGCTGCGTTGGGCCATGGGCTAACTTACTAGTCTCGTGAGTTTTCTCTGTACTTGCGAGCCAACTCGTTAGAGGCCTGCGCTATTAATCTCGAAAAAGGGCCCAATACGTACACGAGGCAATCCGGATCTCTCCATCCCCACCGGCCACCGCACGGCAGCACAACCGGCCACCGCACGCGTCCTCCGCCTCTGTTCTTGCTTCCTAGGCTGCGCGCCGTATCACACCGCCGACGCCGGTACACGGATCCTCTCCCCTGCGCACTTCCCAGCCGCACCACCGCCAGCACCACCCGCTTCCACTTCCCCTCAACGCCGGTACACGATCTCCCGTCTCCGGCGAGGACGTCGCGCTAAACCGTTCGGGATCGACGGCGGAGGCGGCGCATCTCTCTGATCTCAGGTAAGAAAGGTATCTAGCTGCCGCAGGACTGACTAGTTGTGGCCACGATGAGACGTTGTAGTTTGTTCGCACACCACGCGTTTGTTTGTAATCAATGGGGACGATTCCTGTGTGGCTCGATCTAACCGACAGAGAAGAACAGAAAATTGGAGAAAATGAGGTGGGATCGTATTATTTCAGAGAAACGGTAATCTGAGTGGCATTCCCCTGATGCCATGCTCTAGTGGCATATATCAGATCTAGGAGGATATTGCTTTTTTTTTCACCCTGCTCTGAATCCTCAACCTTCCATGTAAAGCCTCAGATATTAGCATACGTTCAGCCCTGCAGTTAACTCGGTATGCTAGGTTGATTCACCTAGTTCTGAATATTAGCCCTTCTTGGCTGGTTGGGCTGCAAAATGAGGTCACTCAATCCAGATTATGTTTTGTAAGTTTTATTAACTCATTGGAAATATATTCGTCTCTGGTAGTTTTGTTGTAGGACTTGCTGCAAATCTGTGACCCACCTACAATCCAAATGATCATTAGATTGTCGTACAGATTTTTTCTAGATGCTAGACCGACTGCCTCATGGTTTAGATTCCCGCCATGTGGAAGGAAATTGTGTATGCTCTTCTTGCAAATAATATTTTTGTCCAACAACATTAACATGATGCAGTTAATTGGACCAAATGTCTTGTCTGGGTTAACGATATAAAATGGACCCGGATATTGTTCTATATTTCGTAACTGCTTATCTCTGTGTGTTACTGCAAGCAAAACCCCAATTCCTGCAACTACAACTGTGACTCATTGACTTTGAGCGGTAAGAAAATTGGACGTGAAATTCATGAATTAGAATTGTATCGCTCCAATGTATGCTATTTGGATAGTAAGAGCATCTTAATTAGACTCAATTTTGGATCTGACTCCTCTTATTTTGCCATCACTGACACCAACTTCTGTCCTTCCATGTCATGTGCAGGTGACGGCACACCCTATTACCTATCTCTATCTCCATAGCTTCTTCCTCCTCGCCAGCATAGCAATTGAAGCATCAAGTGCCACCACTCCAGATCAGCGGCTGCTGCTGCTGCATCGAAGTCTATTCTCCTGTGAGCTCCGGATTGGCCAGCAGACAACCAGCCGCAGGAGAAGGCCCCTCTACCGCTACACAGAACACCTCCAGGTAAAGTTTCAGATCCAGCAATGTCCACCTGTGTGTCAGTTTAAAATCAGCAAGAACGAGCACATCATGGCTTCACCTCTATCCTCGTTTAACATTTTTCTTGAGTTTATCTTTGTTTTACATTTTATCTATTGCTTGCCCTGTGAGTCATTAGGCGCAGATTAGATTTCTGATACCTGGGCCAGAAGTTCCTGTCTTTTCCTTAGCTCAAGTGAAGATTAGGAAATTAAATCTCCCATTGAGGTGGTAAAATTGATGATCAGCATATTTTTAGTGGATTTACTGCTGGTTGGTCAGTGGTCCAATTGGATGTTTCTAGCCTTGGGCCCAGTTCTATTGGAGCTTTTGAGCAATTTACGCGTGAAAATAAGCCTAAGCCAAAAAGAACTCGATTTTAAGTCGTTTCATGTATCAGCCAGTTTTACCGATTTCTTCACGATTGGGGTAAGCCACAGTACTCAGCTTCCCACAACTTCCCGAGCCTGGCCAAAGTGTTCTATGCCTATAACCCTATTTCTCCGAGTGCGGGATTCGGCTCCCGGGCTCACTGGAACCCTTTATCTTGAAAATTTTAACAAGTATTTTCTAAGTGTCAAAAAATTATAGGAAAAAGTTTATCGATATAGGCCATGATATATACTTCAAGTGCACAAAGTTTCAATCCGAAATATGTTGTATGCTACGCTACATAAAAAAGACAAAATTTCAGATCTATATTCGTGACTAGTACACCTCAAATCTTGTCAGATTTTGTCTTTTTTGTGTACCCATAATACAACGTATTTTGGATTGAAAAATTGCACACTTGAACTACGAAATTGCTTCGTGGACGACGCGCTCTATCCTACTTGTGTACGACAGTAAATCGGACGGGGCTGGACTGCATGAGCGGCTGCATCGACGGCACAGCGGAGACGTCGTACGCGAGTCGTCCCTGAAGCGTCATGTGTATAGCATCACTCCTTGAAGTATACATTACTATCTATATGTAAATAATTTTTTCCATTTTTTTGAAACTTTAAAATATCATTTTTGAGTTTTGAAAATAAAGGGCTCCAGTGAGCTCGAGCTCCTAAAGCATTTTTTGTATTTTTCTGAGTTCGTCGATTTGGCTCCCAGGCTCACTGGTGCCCTTTATTTTGAACATTTGAAAAAAAAGCATTTTGGAAGTGTCAGAAAATTCTAGTAGAAAAAATATATAGATATAGGTCACGTGTGCAAAGTTTGAGTACGAAATATTTTTCCACGCTATTTACTTCTAAATAAATGCCATCATGTGAGTCCTTTTGACCGAACCACTCTCCCTCCCTCCCTCCCTCTGCTGAGCCAGGGTTCCTCCTGCTCGTGCACCTCCTCCGCCGCCAAGGTCAACTCCGGCCGCTGTCCCACGCCACCAAATGCTCGAACCTGGTCCCATTCCATGTCGTAGGGGTAGCCTGTGGCTAGCCCCTAGCTTGTCATCCTGGGTGGAGTAAAGCTCGAGCTCTCTGATCAGGCCTCGATCTTCTGCGGTCGTGATGCTCCCACGGGCCGACCTTCTGATCCCGCTGCCGCATCCTCAAGCCTCCCCTGCTCCTGCCAGTACACCGACGGCCAGAAGGTACACCACGGCCACCCCTAGCTCCTCCGACGGCGCCTCTCCAAATTCCCTCTAGGTGCGCGCCTCCAGGGGCCCTTGCCGGAGCTCCATCTTCCGCCTGCACCCGGACTGATCCCCTGCATCGCGGGCAGCGCATACATCCGCTGTCCCGAATTTTCTCACAGACTTGTCCAATTTGGGGGTTTTGTATTCTTGCTTGTTCTCTTCTCTTGTGCTGTTTGCATCTGCCGACTTATGTTAATGGGGCATGTATCTGCATGGGAACAAGTTGTTGGACATTTTCAGTAAAGCTTGAGATACTGAATTGATGTTCAGCATAACGATAGTTGTTGTATACTTGTATGCCACAAGAATGCTTGGAAGTACTGAAGAAATTTTCATCACTCTAGTTGCATGTATGCAGTAGAATGGGCAATTGTTAGTACATTCAGACAATAAACAAATTTTAAAATGGTTAGGCAGTAAGCAATTGTCATACGCATATGATGAATATGTATACCAATTAGATACCAGAAATTGTCATAAGCAATCATTTAAGGGGCATTACAGACTTTTAAATAGACAACTCAGACAACAAGCCACAACAGGCGGAAGCCGAAAAGAACTGGGTTGGAGTTTCTCATGAGCTTATTTGCACTGCTGTTTCTTTGGGCAGCTCAAGCCAGAGCGGTTTCTACACAAGCTGGAGCCCAAGAGAACTGGGCCTTGATGATTGTGTTCTCATTATGTCTTGTCTTGGCCAATTGCTTCATTAGTAGCCGCATGGTAAATCTGCTGAATTGGCCCATGCAGATCTTAGGATGGATGAGGTCACACAAGCTGTTGAAAACCTGAAGAAGGATTGGAGCCAAGTAGTTGCACAACTTGAGGTGTGCATTGCTGCAATTGAGTCCTGTGGGATGATGGGAAAAGGCACAGAAGAAGCAAATTCTCTTCCTAGGTTGAATGGTTCTGCGCAGGATGCATTGCAATTACTCAATGCACTGCAGTGCAGGCTTGATCTTCTAGCAGAGCAGCTACCCAGTTTTGAAGAAGTGCAGTCTGGCCAGGCAACCTTAGGGTCATGGAAGGAACAATATCAGAAGTAAGCTATTCTTAAATTCTTTCCCATTCTCCTTGCTTTGTGTTCAGTTTTGTGTACCAATTGATTCCGTGTTTGCAGGCTGCGGGCGAGCCTCAGGAGTGCTAATTTACAAGCAAAAGCAAACATTCAGAAAGCTGCGGAAGAGGAGGTGTGTGATTTTCTCTTCAGAGTATGCTCCACTAGTTTTAATTGTTTATTGCCTGAGCAATTCATGCTTCCCTGTAATGTAAAGCACTCTTACATTTTAATTGCGCTTTCTCCAGAGGAAGCTTCTTCTGGGAGGTGGAGAAGAGTCTACCATCCGGAGGCGCAATCTCCAGTAAGTTGATTGCGCAAGTCCTTTTCCTGTTATTATACATTAGGAATATTTAAGGTGTTAGTTGGCAGAATGTGTTTGTTGATCTATTCAGGTTCATGGGAAGTCCTTGCAAGCGTAGCAAAAGGCCTACGGAAGGCATCAGTTGTGAACTTAGTTCTAAAGGAACTAATATATCTCCCCAACTGGGACTATTGAAAATGTCTACTTGACTCGTTAAATTATTTTCCCTTATGTTTGCCAGGTTTAGCTGTATGTTTTGCTGATGTGCATCACGGAATATTTGCCAGGGTAGCATCCCAGTGAACATGTAGCAGCAAATAAAAATAAAACATGCCGTCTTCTCCGTTATCCTCTGCCTAATCATCACCGGCAGACCCCCCATGAATGGCATGCTCAGTCAAACTGCTGGAAGCAACTGTAACTGTATTTAGGAAATGAGATTTAAGTACTAAAATTTATGCGCCCCCAAGCACATATCATGTCTGGGAGCATGCCATTATGCAAAATCTTTTTCTTTTGTATGGAGAGATCAAATCAAAGATGACATTTGCTTAGGGTAGAAGCATCGAATACCCATAACAAATGATGAGGAACCTCAAGTAACTGAATCCAGTTGCAGGGTCAGGAAAATGAAAATAAGAACTGAAATAAGAACATGCCTGGGAAAAAATGAAAGGCGCATAAATTTGGTCACAGCTCTCGTGTTTGTTTGAATAAGGACTCTTTCTTGCTCCTCCGCTGGATTGACCACCAGGCTTGGTTGCATGGTAGGCGCAACCGAACATATGTCGTTGTTGGATTCCTCAATGAGCTCGTGCAAGGCATCATAGTTGGAGCCTTGGAGACAGTAAGTACACAGGACGGACAACCAGCTAGGGATACCATACCGCCGTAGCAGCACCAACTGCCATGTAAGCATTACGCTAATTCAAGTCCCTGCAGGCATTTTTGCACTCACTAGGATATTGCAGTTTGGCGGGCGATGTGTGCAGTGATGGAGGCAAAGGAGTCATGAACTCATGATATTACTAAGATGACAGGCATGGTGATGTTAACCGCCGATACGGACAGAGGAGGGGATAAAGATAACTTACCCCTGATGTAAACTATGGAGTGTGGCCAATCAATTAGAAATTCTCGTGTCCATTTTTTTTTCATATTAGGGATCCCATCACCTCAACAAATTTTCTCCCAATGAACATAAATCTTATTGTATTAATCGAAGGACCAGCTTTCTTATATTCATTATGAAATTATATAGTTTATGTTTGTGTTATGAATACTATCCTACTAAATGATGCAGGACAAAAGCCGGGATGACATCCGCTGCAGAAAGTATTACTGAGAGCCTACGCCGATCTCGGCAGTTGATGGTTCAGGTTAGCGCTCCTGCTCGGTTAATTGGTATGTTGTATGCTAATAATTTTTCGTCGTTTGTTGAGAAAGTTTTTATGTTGACAGGAAGTGGAAAGAAGTGCTAATACCTTGTCAACTTTTGGTAAGTTTTCCTGTGATTAAGCCTGTTTTCAAGAGGCTCACTTGTGTGTTTCCTTTCTGGAAAGACTTCCAATCTTTGTTCCCATCTCTTGAACAGTAGTATTGATTTTCTTCTTTCTAGTTATCCATGTTCTTGGTCACAATGGACAAGCATAGATATTTGGGATGGCTGTAGTTAATTACGTGCTGTTATTTCTATGATTGAAGGTTTTGCTCTATTGAGAAATTATGGCGGTCATGTGCTTCTTATTGCGCGTAGGAATAAGAACTGTTATTTTTCTGCTACTGTAATGTAATTTCAGAACTATCAAGGCCAACTTATGAATTATGATCAAATTAAAAATATTATGCAGATGAATCAACGAGTGTTCTTCGGCAGGCTGAAGGCGAATATCAAGGACAGCGATCTTTGCTGATGCGCACCCGTGGTTTGCTCTCCACGATGCAACGACAAGATGTTCTTGATAGGTAGGTACCATCAGTATTTTGTACAGTCCAATGTTGTATGATATAGTTATAGAGTTTGCATTATATCTTTCCCAGTCAGACAGAACTACAATAGAACTGAAACAAATGGGTTTAAGTGATATACCTACTGTTATTGTGTTATGCATTTGATTTCTTACTATCTGCAAGACAACTTCTTGCCCGCATAATAGCATAGCAATACTGTGTCTGGGTTGTGCCGATTGCTAATTAGATCTGTTTCAGGATCATCCTGACTATTGGGTTCCTCATTTTCTCCTTGGCGGTTCTCTATGTTGTCTCAAGGCGTATTGGTCTGCTGACACTGCAAAGGAAGCTTGCCGATGCCATCAGATCAGGCTCAATATCAGCCGAAGACATCGTAGGTAAAGTGCAGCATGTACCTGCCCCGACGAATGCTCCCCCTACTGCTCCTGCCGTTTATGATGAACTGTGATTTTGTTTGTACATTAGAACGAGAAGGTAACCTTTGAAGGTAACCGTTGTGTAAAGTAGCATTTGTCTGAAGAAGCTGTAATGATGAACTGACCTGCTGTCAGACTTAAGTTGAACACCCCAGTTTCGGATCACACATAGTACATTGGTTGAATCAAATATCCTGTTGGTTCTAGGATATTGTTCAGTAATCTCCATTAAGCTATCTCGTGGGAACACGGCGATTCTAGCGTGCCTGCTAGGTCGCGCACATGTCTGTACCGTCGATTTGTGACTTCACGATTTCCGCTGCAAGTTTCATGAGTTCTTGTATGAAATAAAAAATACTGAGACTGCATGGTACCTGCGTGCACGACAGAAAGACAATTCTTTTCAGCTCTGAATTGAAAGCTACTCCCTCTGTTTCCTATTCTGCTTCCGCGATGCATGCGCTTCAAGTCAATGAGCGTGACATTAATTAATATGTACTCCTTATCTCCTGGCTGATGCACGAAACTATTTGGGTGGTAAAATTCATTGATCCTGACCAATCAAGCCTGTCATCTGCAGGATAGCACAAGATTGGATCGTATATCTCTTGCGCAAACACTCAATTTCAACTGGACAGGCGTACACGCTGCGAGCACTGAAATGCCAATGATAAGAGTTCTTACATGTTTCTATCGGAGTGTTTTCTGCTCAAAAACAGTCCCGTTATAGATAGATATGTTAATTATCTGCCCGGTTTGGTAAGTTCAGCAATCGTTCCTTCCCAACCCCACAAGATTTGAACAAATTGACGAGACTAGAGGGCGTGTTTAAAGCTAGTATAAAAGGGACTAAAACCCCCCTGCATCAGCTACACACTACAGGCTGCAGCACCGTGCCCCGATCAAAGCAATTCAGCATGGCTCCTCCCTCCGTCCATCTGGCCATCGGTGCCTCCACGCTTGAAGCCAAGGATGAAGAATCCCACAAAGAAATCTACGAGCAGCTTGCGCAAGCGGTGTCGTCCACCTACGAGGCCGCGGGCAGCGGAATCGTTGTGGATTTCCACCGCCACCCGGACGGCTGGTACACAGCCCTGCCGGTGATGGTCGGCTCCCTCGTCGCGCACCAGCACTTCCAGGCGCGCGACACCGACGTGCTCGTCGCCACCATCCCCAAGTCCGGGACGACATGGATCAAGGCGCTCCTCTACGCGGCGGCGCGCCGCACGGAGGAGGACGTGCTCCGCGAGCTCGCCTCCCACAACGCTCACCAGCTCGTGCCTTCCCTCGAGACGCAGGTGTACAGAAAGTACCAGATCCCTGATCTCGGCTCCCTCCCGGCGCCACGGCTCTTCGGAACGCACGTCCCGGCCCAGTCGCTGCCAGCATCCGTCGCGTCGTCCGGCTGCAAGGTGCATGATGAGTCATGACGGCGCACTCGTGCGACGACAACATTAATTTCTTACGTGCAAAGAATCCCTCAAAAATAATCTTACGGAGGAAAGTTATACTCCTACCATCGCGCATACGCATGCAGGTTGTGTACCTGAGTCGGGACCCAAAGGACTGCTTCGTGTCGCTGTGGCACTTCATGAACATGTTGACCCCAATGGACATGGACGAGGCGCTCGGCCTCTTCTGCGACGGCGTCTCGCTGTATGGGCCGTTCTGGGAGCACGTGCTGAGCTACTGGCGGTGGCACGTCGAGAGGCCGGACCAGGTGCTCTTCCTCACCTACGAGGAGCTCACTGCTGACACGCTCGGCCAGCTGAGGCGCCTCGCCGACTTCATCGGACGCCCGTTCACGCTGGAGGAGCAGGAGGCTGGCGTGGACAAGGAGATTGTGGAGGCATGTGCCATGAAGAACATGGTCAAGCAGGAGGTGAACAAGACGGGGACGACCGAAATGACCGAGATCCCCATGCCCAACGAGATCTTCTTCCGGCGCGGCGTGGTCGGAGACTGGCCCAACTACCTCACGCCCGAGATGGGCCGAAGAGTTGATGAGATTACCAGGACCAAGTTCGAAGGCTCCGGCCTCCTGCTGCCCAAGGAAATCTAGCATACGTCGTCTTAAATATTGCAATTGTTCTGTCCTTGTTGATCACATGATTAAGCACGGTGCCACCAAGAAGAATGTCACCAGGATCGAGTTATAGTATATAATACTAGTATATGTTGTTCTTGTTGCTTGCTTGTCTCAATAAAAACTTGCATTGTTGACCAAACTGGAGTATATGATTAAGCACGGTGCCACCAAGAAGAACGTCACAACAGGACTGAGTTCTATAGGATTTTACAGTTCAAACATTCACGTGATGAGGTGTGCTTTGGTGCTCCCACTCTCTCAAACTTCAAGGGGTAAGTTTGCTCTCGTAGTTTTTTCTCCTTTGGCACGCGGAAGCCCATATCCAAGCCCTCTTTATCCTTGTATACGTTCTCCGTAGAGGCACGTATAATCCACGTCCCCTAAAAAATGTATAATGTACATCCCCACCTGGCGATCCCACCTCCCTCATTCGCAACCCACATTGTTGTGCGTGATTTTTGAATTTGTTGTGAGGAGCATGAGGCTGGGGTGGACAAGGAGATTGTGGAGGCATATGCCATGAAGAACATGGTCAAGCAGGAGGTGAACAAGACGGGGACGACCAAAATGACTGAGATCCTCATATCCAACGAGATCTTCTTCCGGCGCGGCGTGGTGGGAGACTGGCCCAACTACCTCACGCTGGAGATGGGCCGAAGAGTTGATGAGATTACCAAGACCAAGTTCGAAGGTTCCGGCCTCCTGCTGCCCAAGGAAATCTAGGACGCGTTTAGCCAGCCCGAGCGCTCCCGTTAAAGCACCTCACCCAGTTTATCTTTGCACGCTCATAGTCCTCTTTTTTCTCGTCTCTAAGCTCTTCTAAGCGTGTTCATCATAACCACTTGTGGTTAGTATGTATAGGCTTCGAATCAAATAAATCTCTATATTAAAAAAATGCACGTCAAGGAGGGGTTTCATTCTGGGACAGTGCTATCGCGCGGCGCCGCATATTTGCCATTCCATGCAGCGGCTGCTACCTACCCGCGTGAGCCGCGCAAAAAGAAAACTGCGCCCCACTGATTACGTTCCCACACTGCCTGCATGCTTGAACTTCAGCCATCGCTTTCTACCCCGGTGACATGCAGTAGTAGGTAAAAAGCTTATGCTCAGGGCATGGACTAGTACAATAAACAGTACTTCCTCTCTCCCCACGTAGTTGCCCGATTAATAATTCCTCGTTCTCAGGTTAATTAGACCTAGCTACCATATAGCTGCTACTAATTACCATAATAATTAGGTTATGTATGTGCCACATCGACTAATTGCCAGAATTAATTAAGTCGAATTGACATATTCAGACAAGCTATTTGCCAGATAAATCAAACCTAATTGCCAGGTTCATACCACCTAACTGCAAGATTTGATTAATCCTAATTACGAGGCTAAAAAATCACCTATACTTGCCAGATTAATTAACCTTAACTACCTGAGTAAAGACCATCTAACCAGATTAAGACTGTCTTATTGCCAGATTGATTAGATCGTGCCGCCATGGAGCTCCTCGTCCACTGCGCCGCTGCGCTCTTCTTTGTCGCCCCGCCTAAACCACCGCATGGTCCAAGACCTCGCGGTCGTGCCTCGATTTGCTCGTCGTCGCGCCTCCGACTCCTTGCCTGGCAGCGGTGGCAAGCCCGCTCCCCTTTCGTTGCATGCTCGCGGGGCGGCGGCCTTCCCACAGATGCGTGCTCGGGTGGCGCACGCCTTCAACTCCATGCTCGACGGTGGTGGCGAGCTCCGTGTTGCGTGCTCGCGCGACAGCAGCCTTCCCGCATCTGCGTGCTCGGCGGCGCGTGCCTCCAACTCCGTGCTCAACGGTGGTGGCGAGCTCTCCGCTACATGCTCGTGCGGCGGTGGCCTCCCCACAGCTGCATGCCTGTCGACAGAGGGCCCTCACGACATGCTCGGCGGCAACCGTCTCCTCCTCGCGTTCATCTCCGCCGAGCCACTCAGCCTCCCCTGTGCTTCCCGTGCGCCTTGAGAGAGAGAGAGAGAGAAAATTTGTGAGGTGAAGAGAGCTTGTGAGGAGATAAGAAGATAAGGATAAGATGGAGACACACCTGGTCTAATACACGAGTCTTGACGCCGCCGCACAGCAGAGCGAGGCAGCGGCGCCTTCAGTTAGAATTTTCCTTCATTCTGACCATCAGCACCGAGTTCGGTGAGCTATTAGATTTGTGGTCAAAGTTAGAGTGTTTTTTTTATGAATTTCCTCGGATTCGTCCCACACAATCAGCTGTTCGAAATTTTCTTGATCCCATTGTTCCTACAACTCTCGTGTTGCGCGTTTTTTCGTTTTGGTGGAGATAGAGGAATCCATCTCGAACTTTTGAACTTAGGTTGAAGATGAGCAAGAAACAAGGCCTACTCGAGTCATGCAGGTAGAGTTCTAGCCCGAGTTCCTGGACGCCACGGGAAGGAACCGACACGGCGAGGAAGATCGAGCGGTTCCTAGTCCAATTCGCCGTCGAGCGGTTCGTCATCGACGCTACTATGGTCGGCGGTGTTTGTGTTCTCCAACGCCGGCGCAGCAGCAGGTGTCGCGCCGTCCTCCGACGTCGGCACAACCGCAACAGGTGCTCCGCCGATCTCTGTCGCCGGCGTAGCCGCAACGGGTCCCCCGCTAGCAGATCAGCAGACCGGACACGAAAAACATGAGCTGCTAATGACTGTTTAGGTGCGCATATTAAGGTGACAGACAAGTCGAGTACAGGCAACCAAACAACTGACATTTGTTGGTTTCCTCATGTAAGAAAGAAAAATGCAGGCTACCATTCACCATGCAGAACATGGCCGAAGTCAGAGTTTTCGTCTGGCCATGCTTCGTGGGGCTAGCCAGAGATGACAATAGGCTACAGGTAACCAAAGGCGCCCCTAGTATTCCATGTGTATCTCTCATTTTGTGCTTTCTCTACGTTGTCCTAAATATTGCAGCTGTTCACCTTTTTTATTTGTTGTTCTTGCTGTGTACTGCACCTCGCTTGCCTCGACAAAACTTGCATTGTTGATCAAAATGGAGCACATGATTAAGGATGGTGTCACCAAGAAGAATGTCACCAGGATTGAGTTATTTATACTCTCTCCATCCTCAAGACGATGTCATTTTCGTGTATAGATGCATATGAATAAATCTATGATATCCTTTTCGAAACGAAGGGAGTGGTATTTATTGTGTACTACACCTTGCTGGCGTCGATGGCTTGCCTTGATAAAAGACTTGCATTGTTGATTAAACTGGAGTGTATGGTAAAGAACGGTGCCACCAAGAAGATGGGCCGTGCTATACAAGATTGCTTCTAAAGTTGTTGCAAATTGGCTAAAGGTTATATTATCAGAGGTGATATCAGAAGAGGAATCAGCTTTTTTTCCTGGATGTTTAATTACAGATAATATCATATCATCCTTTGAGTGTTTGCTTTTCATGAAACGCAAGCGAGCAAAAGATCTGAGATGTTGTGCGCTAAAGCTAGATATGAAGAAATCCTATGACCGTGTAGGGTGGGACTATCTACGAGCAACCATGCCGTGGTTAGGTTTTCATCATCTATGGGTGGAGATGGTTATGCGGCTAGTCACGAGTGTCTCTTTCTCAGTTCTTTTCAATGGAGACCATCTCGAGATTTTTCAACCATCGAGGTGGATTAGACAGGGAGATCCTATCTCCCCTTATTTGTTTTTGTTAGCAGCAGAGGGCCTTTCATGCTTTTAAAATCTAGAGTGAAGTCATCAAGCTTAAGTGGAATAAAGGTGGCACCATCAACCCCGATGGTTAGCCATTTACTCTTCGCGGATGACAACCTACTGTTTTTTAAAGCAAATAGAGAGAGTGCTTAGGAGATAAGAGATGTGCTGCATATGTACTATAGTGCTTCGGGACAACAAGTCAATATGTACAAGTCATCGATTCATTTTGCTAAGGGATGCCAGGAGACAGTCAGGCAAGGGATCATGAATATTCTGGATGTACACAATGTCTCGTTGAGCGAGTAATATTTGGGGATGCATTCTGATATGGGATCATCGGTTAATGGCGTCTTTAAATACCTAAAGGACCGTGTGTGGAAAAGGGTCCAAGAGTGGCTGGAGTTGTTGTTGTCAGTGGCAGGGAAGGAAGTGTTGATCAAAGCCGTGGCACAAGCAATACCCACATATTTCATGGCATGTTTCAAACTGCCTAGGGGGGTATGCCAACACATAAACAACCTTTTACAGAATTTTTGGTGGGGAAGCAGGGAAGGAAAGAGATGCACCTGTTAGGTGGTGTGCGAGGACATGACAAAAACTAAGCACCTTGGAGGTTTAGGTTTTCGAGACATAGAGTTGTTTAACCTGGCACTTCTGGCTAAACAGGCATGGAGAATAATACAGGATCCGAGTTCGTTGAGTCCACGCATCCCCAAGGCTATGTGTTTTCCAAACTGCGAGTTTCTAGAAGCCGAGCTGGGTACGTCACCCTCCAGAATTTGACGATCGATATTAGATGGTAGGGAAGTACTACAGCAAGGTTTGATCAAACGTATTGGTACGGGTGAGGAGACTGCTATTTGGATACAAACTGGATCCCTCGGGATGGCCTCTTACGTCATGTAGTATGTGCGCTTGATACTACCAATTTGGACCCTAATCGATAACACCACTATGACACGGAACCAGGAGCTGTTACAGAAGGTTTTTATACCGATGGATGCAGAGGCTGTTGCGAGTATCCCATTAAGCACTCGTCAACAGTCTGATTTCTGGGCCTGACACTACGAGAGGAAAGGGATTTTTATAGTGAGGTCAGCCTACCGTATGCTAGTGCAGACGAGGGAGACGAGGACATCCTGGTTAGAAGGTACTTCAGCTGGGTCGAGGACAAGGGAAGAGGAGAGCAGCTAGACGTTGCTTTGGAGGGTCAAGGTGCCATCAAAAGTGGCAGTTTTTTTGTGGAGGCTAGCTCATCATCTCTCCCTACAGCAGATATTTGCCACCACCGTAATATGGCTACTCAGGACTCATGCATTGTGTATGGAGAGCAGGACTCCTGGCGACATACGTTGGTCGAGTGCCATCAAGCTAGGAGTGTATGTGCGCTGGCTCCGGAGGAGATTAATAATTATGTGCTAAACCTCCAGGAACCACAAGCGCGTGGATGGTTGAGGTCTATGATCAAGGACCTATCCAGTGAAGAAATAGCTAGAGTGGTGGTCACCTTATGACGGAAGATTATCCATGAAGGTTTGTATCAGAGTCCTTTCTCGATACACTGTTTCGTTAAGAGGTTTATCGTAGACTTGCAGTTTTCGGAACCTGAATTGGCGGCTGCTCTGGCTGCGAGGATTGTCGGACCAAGGTGGATTCTGCCCTCTGATGGAGAGACCAAGGTCAACGTCGACGCTATTGTATACAAGAACAACCCATCAGGAGCGCTAGCGGTGGTGGCCAGGGATGCGTCGGGGGAATTTATTGGTGCCTCCTCGGTGGTGATCAGGGGAGTGACGGACCCTGAGACGCTGAAAGCTATGGCGTGTAGGGAGGGCTTGGCTTTGGTAGCGGATTTGCTCCTACAGAAGGTGGTGGTGGCCCCGGGCTATTTAAATTGTCAGTCTACTGGATGCTACTTCGGTTTATATTCAGTCTGACCGTCTATGACGTTCCGCTTGTTCACGCTGCCGCTACGACTGCGGGGGATGTTAGTGTATGATACGTACACGGTTATTGTTGTAGTTTAGGATAGTTAGGAATCTAGCCTAACTTAACTCGTACTCCAAGATAATCCTCTGTACGCCTATATATACTCGCCCATGAGACTCAATAATATATCCATCATATTCCGCCAAACTCATACTCTTTCATGGTATCAGCCTAAATTGATCCCAAACCCTAGCTTCCACCGTGCTGCCCCGGGGAGGTCGATCTCCATGATCTCCGCCGGGGGCTGCGTAACCCGTATGCAGGATTCGTCCGCCGATCCGTGATCGGCTGCCCTGTAAGTCCTTTTCTCCGATCTCTTGATCAGCTTTCTTTTGGTTTACCGATATTAGATCGGATTGAGTTGCCCACTGCCGTCGTTATCGCCGCACCTCTACTCTGACCATCAGCATCGAGGATCTACATCACGTTCGTGCGCCTGACCCCTCCGCTGCTGCGCCTGCCTTGGCAGGCTATCGCGGCCTCACGGCAGGCTGCCGCGCACCGTGGACAGCTGCTACGCCTTCCTCGGAAGGCTACCGTGGCCACCCCTCCTCGGATCCTCTTCGTCGTCATTGTCCGAGACTTCACCGACAACGTCGCCGTCGAATCTGATCTACGCGTCGTCCATCCCATAGCGCATACGGTGCACCGTCGGTCTGATCAACCAATCCCGCGCCTGTCTACGCCAAGCACGTCCCCGAGCACGCGCCTACCACCGATCGAGTTACGGGCTGCTGCTGTGTCGCCCCATCGGGCCGCAACACCGCCGCCTTTGGTCCACGCTACCGGCTTCCAACGCGCCTTCCTTGGTGTGTACGTCGTTGGTGGTCTCTCAGCCGCTGCACCGACTTGTGCCCTGCAGCTATGCCGCCCCCTCGGTCGTAGCGTGGCTGCACGCAGTCTACTTCACCGTCCTCGTGCATCGACGACCTCGACTTTCACCGCGCCATCTCCTACGGCGCGGATCGCCGCCGTCTGCACATGGTCTTCATCACGTCACCGGGTTCTTCCTCGCCTACTTCGAGAACCGCTGCCGCGCTTCACAAGGTAACCTGCAGGGTGCCCTCTCGCCGTCGCAGGTCCCACCGACTACCCTATCGCCACTCTAGGCATCCAACATGACTAACCCAGGTCGCCGCTGGTTTCGCCGTCTTCTACGTCTTCTACGTCTTCATCGGCTTCAACAACGTCTTCTTCGGCATCGACGCCTCTACGACTACCTCGACCGCGTCACCGACGAGTTCTTCTTTGCATACTCGATTCTGGCAAAACCGGAGTATGCGTCCGTCCCCGACGTGTGCCTGCTGCTGGCAAAACTATGGCCGCACCTCGTCCTCGACGGCTCAGACTGCATCGACTTCGGCATCGACACCCTCAACGACTGCCTCGACGCGTCTCAGTCATCCTCCTCGCGCACTATGCACATGCGGCTTCACGTGCGGCTACCTCGACATCGGCATCCCTGACCACGACATTGACCACGGCGACCCATCGCTCGGCTACCTCGACCATGGCACCGCCTCACGCTCTCGGCTCCCTCGACATCGGCACAAGGGCTACCACCTCGCTTGAGCATCACCAGCTTCCTCTACAGTTCAAGCTACCGCGACGCGACAAAGTCCAAGACGTTTCCGTTACAACTGCGGGGGGATGTCAGCCTACTGGATGCTACTTCGGTTTATATCTAGTCTGACCGTTCGTGACGTTCCGGTTGTTTACGACGCTACCGCTACGACTGCGAGGGGGGGGGGTGTTAGAGTATGATACGTACACGGTTATTGTGGTAGTTTAGGATAGTTAGGATTCTAGCCTCACTTGACTCGTACTTTAAGATAATCCTCTGTACGCCTATATATACTCGCCCATGAGGCTCAATAATATATCCATCATATTCTGCCAAATTCATACTATTTCATAAATGTCATAAGAAATATTGATGGAGAAGGGAAGGGCTCATGTGGGCATGTTGTGCAGGAGCTCAAGGCAAGGGAGTCGATTTTCAAAAGAACAGTTTTGTTCATGAAAGGCGATCAGCGAATGGTGCGCACATCCTGTGGCTCGAGCTTCAGTTTCACTAGAGTTAGGCAGGCATGTGTGGTTTCTAGTTCCACCTGCTGGTGTCTGTAAAAACTATGATGTTATTTGAAAAAAAGGGGTTGTGAGTTTTAAAAAAATTGCATCATCATCGAATTAAATCCAAACGCATGCGTCAACGTCGTCGCGCTCGCGCTTCATTCGAAGGAATATCTCCCCCGCCACCTGTCCGTTTGTTTACTCGCTTCACATGGCTCGTCGCGATGGCCGGGTCAGGAGCCAAAACTGAAAGGCGAAAGCGGTTATTAAAAAAGTTCGGTAGCCCGGAAACTGTTGTTGCAGTTATGGTGGGTCCCATCTCGGAGCTGATCGACTGGCCGCCGGCGGTAGCGCACTGCGAGTCCTGAAATCACGATGTTGGATAATTAGGCACAATTTCCGTGATTAATTCCAGAATAAACATGACAATAGCAACTACTAGCACATGTAACTCGAACATACTAGATGTACTAAATAACAAGATGAACGGAAACAGGCAGCAGCTAAACATGTACTCGCAGAAAATGATGAATAACCAGACAGTAGCACATCGCACGTACCGTTCAATTGCAGTAGTCGCATCAGTAACCTTGGGGAAGATTGATCGAAGCAGACGGCGGCGAAGACGACGATAGGCAGCACCGCCCGACTTGGATGGAAGACGAGCCGTGATGCAGAACTCGAACAGTCGCGCGGAGCGCTTCCCAAAAACCTTATTCGCCCTCTCATGTACAGGATCGCAAAGGCGAGTGGTTCCGGAGACCTGCTCTCCCGTCCGCCGGTGCACGCCGGCAAGCGGGATGGAGTAGACTACGGTGGCGGCGCAAGCAGAGAGGTTGGCAAACCCTAGATTGGTTCGGTCGTCGTCTGTGACGGTAGCCGCGCAACACTTTATATAGAGCGGCTCAGAAAACCCTAACGAAAGCGAACGTGGGCCGAGTCCACGTAGCGCACGCTCGGGTCGGTTACACTAGACGACGATCTGGGAGCGACCCGAATAGGCTGACTGTTGACACGTCTGTCAAAACCTCACACGTTTTCCTGAGCAGCAAAAAGAAAGCTCGGCTCGACGATATTCCCGCAACCCGAAACCCGCGGCGCGCGTGACGCGTCGTGACGGAACGGGCGGTGCGGTGCGTGCGTGCGTGTGAGCGGCGGCGTCGTCGGAGGAGGAGCGCGTGTGTAGCTATCCTCTTCTCACTCACTTTACTAAGTGATGAACCACTCCACCTTATAAGGTGGTGTAACTCTCCTCCAACTTTCCATGTGGGACTAAACTTTAGCTCCCACTCCACTCCCATGTGAGCTGCCCTAAACATGGGCCCAAACACATGTGAGCTACCACAAACATGGGCTTCGAGATTTAGGGAAAATTTGAAATCTATATGGGCTTATTTACTTAGCCCATTATTTCTAACAATCCCCCACCAGATCTCAAATGCCCATTTGAAGATTTATCAATTCTCGCTACTTGTTTATATACCAATGTTTGAGCAGAGACTGTTAAGTTGAACTTCCGCCTAGAACCTTGAGCTACGTCTATCAGCAACTTGAAGAATGGACGAACCTTGAATTGCAAGTTTGGTGCTTTTAGATTTCACACAAAGTCATAACTAGTACCTGGCTGCCAGTAGCCTACCCCGCGGGTGTAGCATATGTGTCATACTATTTGGTCTCTTCATGAGTTTACTAGAGATCACCCAAATCTCATAGATTGCGACGTTTAACAATCAGAACTCATATAGGTGTTTTCTTTCAAGAATGCTCTGTAGGACAGCATCTTTGCTAATCATAGCCAATAGAAACACATTAAGGCATGTTGTCAACCTGTCTTACAGCTTTTAAGAGTTGTACATTTTCACATAGAGAGGGTTGTATAATACTCTCCTTTGTCACACCACTAGTTTGTTTTTCCCAGGTCCTAATTCACGGGATCTCCGATCAAAAAGGTTGGGTTACCACTACTGTGTAATATCCATGGGTCTCAAACCCATCTCTCTCGATGCACTTTCTATCACGTTTCGTGATAGTCCCTTTATAAAGGGATCTGCCAGGTTTTTGTCAGTTTGAATATACGTAACAGTAATTACTTCGGAGTTTCTCAATTTCCTGACAGACTTCAAACGTCTCTTGACATGTCTTGATGACTTCCCGTTATCCTTAGAATTGTTCACCTTGACAATAACAGTTTGATTGTCACAATTCAAAAGGATGGTCGGTATAGGTTTCTCAACCACCGGCAAGTCCATCAAGAGTTCACGCAGCCATTCTGACTCTACAGTGGTTGTGTCTAAAGCAGCAAGTTCTGCTTCCATAGTCGACATTGTCAATATGGTTTGTTTGCAAGATCTCCATGATACCGCGCCACCTCCAAAGGTAAATACATACCCGCTAGTGGCGTAGAGTTCATCTACATCCGAGATCCAGTTCGCATCACTATATCCTTCGAGCACCACTGGATGCCCCGAATAGTGTATCCCATAACTCATTGTACCACATAGATAGCGCATGACCCTTTCAAGTGCACACCAATGTTCAGTACCCGGGTTAGACATGAACCTACTCAACTTGCTCACAGCAAAAGAGATGTCGGGTCTTGTCGCGCTAGCTAGGTACATGAGTGAGCCAACGATTTGAGAGTATCTCAATTGTTCTTTCGGCTCTTTCTTGTTTTCCGTAATGTTACACTGGGATCATAAGGTGTTGGGGAAGACTTGCCATCAACGAAACCGAAATGGCTCAAGATCTTCTCAACATAGTGTGATTGCGTCAAAGTAATCCCACTCTCGTGCTTAATCATCTTGATATTCAGAATAACATCAGCTTCTCCTAGATCTTTCATATCAAAGCTCTTTGACAGAAATGACTTAACTTCATTTATCACATTCATGTTTGTACCAAAGATAATGATATCATCCACGTACAAACATAATATAACACCTTCGCCCCCACCATGGCGATAGTAGACGCACTTGTCAGCCTAATTAACGACAAAGCCAATAGAAGTTAATGTTCTGTCAAACTTCTCATGCCATTGCTTAGGTGCTTGCTTCAGGCCATATAAAGATTTTAACAACTTGCACACCTTTCTCTCTTCACCTTTTACCACAAACCCATCAGGCTGATCCATATAGATCTCCTCTTCCAACTCTCCATTGAGGAAAGCTGTCTTAACGTCCATTTGATGAATGATAAGGCCATAAGAGGCAGCCAGGGATAGTAGTACTCGAATGGTGGTCAGTCTAGCAATAGGTGAATAGGTGTCAAAGTAATCTTCACCTTCTCTCTAGGTGTAGCCTTTTGCTACAAGCCGAGCCTTGTACTTTTCAATAGTTCCATCAGGCCTTAGCTTCTTCTTGAACACCCACTTGCAACCCACAGGCTTACAGCCATGGGGTCGTTCTGATAGTTCCCAAGTTCCATTAGAAAGAATCGAGTCCATCTCATTATGAACAGCTTCTTTCCAATCATCTGCATCAGGAGATGCATATGCCTCTGCAATGGAAGTGGGAGTATCATCCACAAGGTACACAATGAAATCATCTCCAAAGGATTTTGCAACCCTCTGTCTCTTACTCCGTGTAGGAGCTTCATTGTCATCCTTATCTAGGACTTCTTCCTCGCGTGGTTGCTCAAAATTCTCACTAGATGCACTAGTTTCAGAAAGTATTTCAGAAGAAATTCTAGCAGTGCTATGCATATCTTTCATAGGAAATATATTCTCAAAGAATGTTGCATCACGAGATTCCATTATAGTATCAACATGCATATCTGGAACCTCAGACTTAACCACTAGAAATCTATAGCCTATACTCCGCGGAGCATATCCTAGAAAGATACAATCCACTGTCTTAGGTCCAAGTTTGCGTTTCTTAGGAATTGGTATGTTGACCTTAGCCAAACACCCCCAAGTGTGCAAGTAAGAAAGTGATGGTTTTCTCCCAGCCCACTCCTCATAAGGGGTTTTATCTTTATTCTTGTTAGGAACTCTATTCAGGACATGACACAGTGTCAACAAGGCCTCCCCCACCATGCCTTAGATAAACCAGCGGTGGCTAACATGGAATTCACCAAGTCAGTCAGCGTGCAGTTTTTCCACTCGGCAACCCTGTTTGATTGAGGCGAGTAGGGAGGCGTCCTTTCATGAATAATGTCATGTTCCTCACAGAATTCATCGAAGATTTTGGGAAAATATTCACCACCACGATCCGACCTAAGATGTTTGATCTTTCTCTCTAGTTGATTTTCAACTTCGGCTTTATAAATTTTAAAGTAGTCTAAAGCTTCATGTTTTGTACGCAATAAATAAACATAGCAGTATCTAGTCGCATCATCAATCAAAGTCATGAAATATCTCTTTTCACCTTTTGTCAACACACCATTCATCTCACAAAGATCAGAATGTATGAGCTCCAGAGGTGCCAAGTTTCTCTCCTCGGCTGCCTTGTGAGGCTTTCGAGGTTGCTTTGATTGCACACAACTATGGCACTTGGAACCTTTGGCAATAGTGAAATTCGGAATTAAACTCATATTGGACAACTTGGACATCAAACCAAAATTAATGTGGCATAAACGAGAATGCCAAACACTGGTATCATCATTAACACCGCCACAAATATGGTTTACGGACTTATTACAAAAATCTGAAAGTGAAAAGCGGAACAACCCTCCGCACTCATATCCTTTACCAATAAATTGTCCATGTCTCGACACAATGACTTTATTAGACTCAAAAACAACCTTAAACCCATCTCTACATAGAAGGGAGCCGCTAACGAGATTCTTGTTCATGGAAGGGACACGCTGCACGTTCTTCAGCTGCACAATCTTTTCTGAAGTGAACTTCAGATCCACCGTGCCAACACCACGAACAAAAGCATGTGACCCATTCCCCATTAGGACGGATGAATCCCGAGCGACCTGATAAGAAGTGAACATAGAGATGTCAGCACACACAAGAATATTAGCACCCGTATCAATCCACCAACATGGTGATTAAAAAACTAAAAGAACAGTAAATAGATTACCATACCCATCAGCATTGCTAGCAGTCACGACGTTGACAGTCTTCTCCTTTTTTCCTTTACGATCTGCACGTTCTGGGCAGTCCTTGGAAAAGTGCCCGAGCTCTCCACTTGTAAAGCAACCTAGCTCGGCCTTGTTCGGCTTGTTCTTCTTCTTGAAGGTTGTAGTCTTTTCAGGCTTGTTGAAGTAGGGCTTATAGTTCCCTTTGTTCTTGCCGAAGGTCTTCTTCTGCACCATATTGGCGCTGGACTGACCCTCGCCTCTTTTCTCAACAGTGTCCTTGGCCCGAGCCTTCTCCTCAACATTAAGAGACGCTATCAGGTTTTCAACCGATATCTATTGCCTCTTATGCTTGAGAGTTGTGGCGAAGTTCCTCCATGAAGAAGGCAACTTTGCAATGATGCACCCAGCCACAAACTTGTCGGGTAAGTTACACTTAAAGATTTCAAGCTCCTTGGCAAAATACTGTATCTCATGAGCTTGTTCGACTACAGAACGGTTGTTAACCATCCTGTAATCGTGAAAGTTCTCCATGATGTATAGTTCACTGCCAGCATCTGTTACACCGAACTTAGCGTTCAGTGCCTCCTAGAGCTCTTTGCCATCTTTGAAGTACATGTACATATCGAACAGCTTGTTGTCAAGAACACTCAGAACACATCCCACAAAGGCAAGATTGGTTTCCTTGAACTTGTTCTGATCTTGTTCAGATATAGTTCCTTCAGGTAAACCCTCACTAGCCTCGAATACTTTCAGATTTTGCAGCCACATAGTGGTCTTATACTGCCACCTCTTAAAATACACCGGTAAACTTTTCCGGCTTCATTGCATCGGCCAAGTGTCCCATGCTTATCTCGGAAAATTGTCTATAATAAGGTTTTTGGATTGTGACGGGGCGGACGGGCGGTGCGGTGCGAGCAGCGTCGTCGGAGGAGGAGCGCGCGTGTAGCTGTCCTCTTCTCACTCACTTTACTAAGTGATGAACCACTCCACCTTATATGGTCGTGTAACTCTTCTCCAACTTTCCATGTGAAACAAAACTTTAGCTCCCACTCCACTCCCATATGAGCTGCCCCAAACATGGGCTCAAACACATGTGAGCTTCCACAAATATATACTTTAAGATTTAGAGAAAATCTAAAATCTGTATTGGCCTATTTATTTAGCCATCATTTCTAACACACGGCAGCGGCGGCACGAGTAAAATAATTTGGCGATGCGGCGCCGTGACTGCATGTCGGTCCCCATGCATGCGCGGCCGACACTGGCGAGCCGAGACGACAAGTGTGACCCGGATAACGCGAAGAAATCACTCCCGCCATGTGAATATGTGATGCTTTGCTCGGTCGATCGGAAATATCGGAATTTCAGTCTCAACTGCCGTGTCTGTCAGCTTTCGCAGATTACCGGCTGCAAATCGCCCCGACACGCTGCCGCTCGCTAAAGTCACGTTTGCCTGGAACGTATTACGACTCATAGTGACCGAGCAAAGAAACGCACGATTCGTTTTCCTTTTTATTAATCGAGTGAAAACTGAAAGCTCGATGAGAGGTAGATGGATAGGATAGATGCGGCCAATTAACATGTTAAGGTTTTACGTGACCACCATGTGCGAGCTGCCTTCCTTCGGCTCCGGTCTCCACGTGAGCCAGGGCCGCGAGCGAGAACGGACGACTGGCCGGTTTTGCTGCTGCTCGACCGGTTCGTGGCTGCCGGCCGCTGTATTTCGTCCGAAGTGTCCAAGTGAACGGTGCTGGCCATAACCTTTTCCCTTGGTCTCGCTGAACATGTGCGTGGATCATTGCCGGCCTGCCGGTTACTGTACTAGTGTAATTCTAGAACTAGAATGGGGAGTAGTTGTGAACGTGGCACACGGGGGAATCGCTATCAGCAGCATCGGTAGAGACCTTTCACATCACTCCACCTACAGCAGCGGCGGTAGCAGTAGTCTTTTCATTTTGTCTCCAACCTTTTTCTTTCCTTATATTTCACCGATTTATTAATAATTATTAACAACGGTACGAAGGAGTCTAAAAGTAATAAAAATACATACTGACCACTGGAATAGAGTAAGATAGCTGCATAACATATGTATTCATATACAATAAGTGTGATAAAAGCAGAAGCACGAATATACTACTCCCTCCGTTCAGAAATATAAGACACTTTTTTTTCGAAATGGGGAGCGGAGCCCCGACCTCTGCATCGAGCGATGCACACAACTTATATTTATATTAGAACCACAATGTTTGGCAAGGCCATTATAAAGATCATACAAATCGGAACCGTCAAAACAAAACACCGAGCAAAAACGATAACTGTATCGCCAGCTCCCCAACGAGATCTATCAAATACCTATTGACGAGGGTTTAACTCGTCAATGCCCATTATGATGGACTTGGGTTTTGGAGAAGGAGGGAGCGCTGGAGGCATCAGCCGGCTAGCAAACAAGCACACAGGGACGCAAGTTTTACCCAGGTTCAGGCCTCGTAGAGGTCCCTACTCCTACTTGTCTGCTCTTGGAATTAACGAAGGAATCGAAGATTATAATGGTGCGCAAATGCAATCTGGCGAAGGTTGTGGAAACTAGGGTTGCGTGTGTCCTCCTCGCCGCCTCCTCCTAGCCTTTATATAGATAGGCTAGGTCTCGGGTAGCAGGTCGAGTCGGTTACAGATTAGGGTTTTCCCTTTGAACTTTCTATCTTGAGTTTCTTCTTGTCTCGCAAGCAATCGAGAGTCCGTGGCCCACTCGAATTCTCCACTGGGCCTTGGCAACGCCGTGGGCTTCTGCCGTATCTGGACTACCAAACTCGAGTACCTGTAGGGTATACCCATATCAGTAGCCCTCGAGTGTCCAGTGGAATCACAGATTCGACTGGAGACTTTATGAAGCCTTCGAGTGCATGACTGAGTATTTTTCGAGTGTTCTGTTCATGTCATAGGGATTGTTGAGATACGTGCCTGATTTAACCGATGTATCGGTGTCAGTTAACTGCCTTAGGGCAAAACAACGCAATCTACTCGAACTCGAGTCCCCGGACTTGAATTCGGAAAAGTGATGGTGTAATTCGACTCAGGCCGCGGAGGTCTTACAGGAGTCGAATTCCAGTGTATAAGTGTGAGCACTCAACGCGTCCGTCAAGACATGTTCATCATACCTGTAGGCACGGATATGTTTCTGGTAGTGCGCAGCAGATGCGTTGCCAGGCCTTATTTAGGTCTTATCTTCACGCTGTAAGCGCGACATCCGAATTTTTGTCATCGCGGAGATAATTCGGGTGACCCAGGAGACGTAATCTCTTTGTAGGGAAAATATGAGGCGGAGTCGCCATATCATCCGAGTGTGGATGTTATCAACACACAGTACGATGTACAAATAATCATAGGGTGCGTGACCAGTGCTCCCTATGGGAGTAGCCCCCGAGTGCCTGGTTGAGTCGTAAACTCGAGCGGGGACTAAAAATATTTTGCGACTGCTGTCGTCTTTTGTTGCTTGTTTTCAGTCGAATTTGCTTCCGGTGCTCCCTATGGGAGTAACCCAGATTTCACAATCGAATAGCAGATTCGAGTGATGGGTTTGTCTTGAACGCTTGTACACCTGCATAAAAAATAATCGTATGGTGTGCGACCAGCGCTCCCTATGGGAGTAGCCCCCCGAGTGCTTGGTTGAGTCGAAGACTCGAGCAAGGACTAAAGTAGTCAAAATCTTCATTTGCTGATAGTGGTGATGTCAGTGCTGACAATGCGATGACCTCAGTTGCCCGTGTGAGCGGTTTTGACGGGATGTGACGAGCGGTGGGTCCTACTTTCTGACTTCGATTTAACCGGACGTGCACAATCTTCTGTTTTAACTGCGTCTCCTCGATTTCCGCGCGTAATGGGAATAGTGGGGGGACGGTTCGTGCTTCAGCTTCGCCATGTGTCGATGGCGATGTGCGCCACGCATGTAGTAGGGTTTCTGCTGGCCGTTAGATGGTGTCTGCGAAGAGGTTAAGTAGCAGCGCAACTGCGGTAATTTTCCCATCTGCTTTCATTGTTCTTGCCTTCATCGCCATTGCTGCCGCTTCTCTGACCCCTTTCTCCTTGCGGCGCTGGACCAACTCCGTACCTTCCCCAGCCACTTCCTCCGCTCTCACCGCCATCAAAAGATGGGCAAGAAGAAGGGAGGCACCGCCGCTGGATCCACGACCGCCATTGCCGCCACCAAGAAGAAGGGCGGTTCCTCCACTGTGGGCACCAGCGCCGCCGGCACTGGGAAGAAGAAGGGTGCGGGCACCTGCGTCACCAACGGTGCTTGGCGTGCATCCATCATCAGGCCCGCCGAGCTGCAACTTCATCGTCGAGATGGAGTTCTTCCATCCGCGGAAGATGACTCGCGAGTGCCCGGCGATGAGGTAATTCCGCGTCCTCCCCCTGGTTTCCGGGTGATGTTCCTTGTGTTCATCATCCGAGGTCTTTCTCTGCCCCTGCATCCTTTCTTCAGGGGCCTCCTTTGCTTCTACGGGCTCTAGCTGCATCAACTGTCCCTAAATTCTATTCTCCACATCTCTTGCTTCATTACGCTTTGCGAGTGCTGGTCAGGAATTGAGCCGCACTTTGGCCTCTTTAAGAGGCTTTTTAAGTTGAAACGCCAATCAACATCTGGCTCTGTAGTCTACGCCGTAGGAGGCTGCGGAATCCATGTCGACTCCTCTGTCACCTACTTTGCCATCAACCTCACCACGTCCGTCCAAGGGTGGAGGGACAAGTGGTTCTATATCCGTGACCAGAAGGCCGAGGGAGAGCACTACGGACAGGCGCCCTTCGACCCCGCGGCGTCTTGCAAGAGGAGGCGCTCCTAGAAGAACATCATTATGCTCAGCGAGTCCGCGGAAACAGAAGTGTTGTACGAGCGCGTCTGTGACCTTGAAAGCCGCATAGGCAAGGAAGAAGGTGGCACTGCCCTCATTCACACTTGGTTGCGTCGCCATGTCTAGCCTATGCAAGCCAGAGTGCATCCTATGTTTCGCTGGACCGGTGCTGATGATGCCACTCGCGTGTCCGCCGAGGGCATTTCTGCGAGTGAAGTTGATAAGAGGGTGCGACTGGTGACCAAATACACCGCCAAGGAGGATCTCCTGGGTGAACCAGTCGTGCGTCCTTTCGACGCCTCTAACCCTCCTCCTGAGGTAGAATTGTACTGTGAAGTAGTTTCTGTTTTTTGATTGCCTTTATGATGCTTTGATATATGATCTTGTACCTTCTAAATGCAGGACTGGAAGGTATCTTCCAATTTGCCCCCTTGTCCTGAGGGGGTTATTCCTCGTGAAGTGCATGAAGAGGACGAGTCAGAATCGACTGTCCCAATTGAAGAAGAGGGAGCCCCCGAGTCCAGCGACCTAGACACTCGCAAGCGTTCCCACAGCGAGGACTCGGATGCTTCGTCACCGACAGCGCCAGAAGGCCCTGTCGTTGTGGCGGAGGAGCCTATTCCTGCCGTTCTTGTACGCTCCGTGGAACCTCCTGCCCGTAAGAAGATGTGGCTGCCAAAGGAGTCGTCGGAGTCGGAGGAGCAAACCTTCGATTTTGATAAATTTGACTGGTAGGTCTATGATTTTTGTCTTGGTTTCTTTCGGAGCTGCTTTTCCCTGAAGTTTTTTGCTGGATGTGTTTTGTAGTCAAGCAGCGTCATCGTCTTCTGGCGACGTCCAATTTGTGAAGGAATTCAGAGTCGCGGACTCCAAGGCCAAGGAAGTGGCTGAACGATCTGCCTCTCCTCCATTGGCGGCCCACTCCGGGCACAACTCATCGAGTTCCCCGCATGTTGTGGAACACCATATGGTTGCCCGGACGACTGCACGACAGTCATCTTTGGAGTCTCTGGAGGAGCACGTAAGCTTCTTTTTATTGTGCATTCGAATTTGTAATTCGTCTATCTCTAATCCTTTGTTTTCTTTTGAGGCGGCTCATCGTGAAGGAAGCTGCTCGTTTAGCGGAGCATGTCCTTGTGATGGGTCGACAGCATGCAATGCTGGACAATCGCCACTGCGTTGTTGAAGGTTGGTATTGGTTTCGTCTTTGTCCTTGCGAAGTTTATAGATTCGATTGATGATACATCATGTGTGTTGCAGCTGAGCACAACAAAATTCTTCGCAATGCTACTTCTCTTGAAAAGGTGCTCGCCGTGGCGGTGAAGAGTCGCGACGAAGCAGTCGCTGCACTGGATGAGTCGTGGAAGCGCGAAGAGGATTTGCGCACCTCCACCGCTGAGAGGGAAAAGTTGTTCGAAGAACAACTCTTCTCGATTGCCAGGTCTCTCTCAGGTATTCTTTCATGTGGATTTTCGTTGTTTCTTTCTTCGACATCTTGTCATTGTGTTGACTCTTTGCTTTGTGTAGATGCTAGCGGTCTGAGCTTTGACGCCCAGGCACTTCATCGCGATGATGCTTTGGCAGGCGCCATCGTGGCAGTCGAGGACCACAACGCTTCCCTTCATGGGACGCTGACTAAGGCCAAGGGTGTGCTCAGTCGCATCCGTGAGGAGCTAACGCCTAAGGCTGAGCTTATTGAGAACCTAGAGGACCTGGTGGAGTCCCTCACTGGAGGTATTCCCGCGGACTTCAGGTGACGAGGGTTTAACTCATCAATGCCCATTGTTATGGACTTGGTTTTGGAGAAGGAGGGAGCGCTGGAGACATCTATCGGCTAGCAAACAAGCACACAGGGGACTCAAAGATTTACCTAGGTTCAGGCATCGTAGAGGTCCCTACTCCTGCTTGTCTGCTCGTGGAATTATTGAAGGAATCAAGGATTACAATGGTGCGCAGATGTAATCTGGCGAGGGTTGTGGAAACTAGGGTTGCGTGTGTCCTCCTCGACGCCCCCTCCTAGCCTTTACATAGATAGGCTAGGTCTCAGCTAGCAAGTCGAGTCGGTTACAGATTAGGGTTTTCCCTTTGAACTTTCTATCTTGAGTTTCTTCTTGCCTCGCAAGGAATCGAGGGTCCGTAGGCCACTCGAATTCTCCACTAGGCCTTGGTAACGCCGTGGGCTTCTGCCGTATCTGGACCATATATACCAAACTCGAGTACCTGTAGGGTATACCCATGTCAGTAGCCCCCGAGTGTCCAGTGGAATCACATATTCGACTGGGGACTTTATGAAGCCTTTCGAGTGCATGAATGAGTATATTTTCAATTGCTCTGTTTGCATCATAGGGATTGTTGATGTGCGTGTGTCGTTGGATTGATGACAAGTACGCCATGAGGGGGTCCTCGAGGCATGTGGAAGAGAGGGGTGTGAGACGTACGGTGTTCCAGGACGGTGAGCACACAAGTTTACCTAGGTTCGAATCCGCTGGCTTTGGACGGATCCTACTCCTGCTAGCAATCCAGTAATACGGCAGAGCCGGAATATGGGTTACAAGGGTTCGCCTGTGCGAGTTGAGATTGTAGACTACTAAGGTGTTTAGAGTGTTGCCCCAAAGGCTCTCCCTAGGACGACTTATATATATATATATATCCAGCCTAGGGTTTACAAGAGAGATCTATCCGGCTACGACTAAGAGTCGGTTACAGAGTACATCTTGAACTACAAGTAATATTATGGGCCTAAGTCGGTAAGTCTTCTGGGCCTTCCCATAGCCGGATTGGACTCCATCTTCTCTCCCTGACTGGGCCGCCCGTGAAGCAAAGCTCTAACCCGAAGTGGGCCACCCTGGTCAGTGAGGAACTGTGAGGATACCCGGAAAGTATATAACCCCAACAGCAGCCCCCAGAGGCCTCCAAGATCCAAAGTCGGATTCATCATCGTCTAGCTTAATCTTCGGCTTGCAGAATCTTGAAGGGTTCCTGAAACTTCACAACAAAAAATACGATCCGGGTCTTAAAAATAAGTCGGACCTATCAACAGGTTACTCGGATTTTCCAGCTTGATTTCAAACTAAGTCGGAACTTGGTCTCTAATGCCACCTGACACAAGTCATGGTCAAGTCACGTCATCTGACAGACATCCTGTCAGTACGACCGTTGGTGGGTCCGTAGTTCGCGTAACCGAGGCGTTGTTTCAATGCGTACGCGGAGATCGAGGCGACGTAATCATCGCGTGGGTCCTTCCCAGTTCCTTTCCACGACGCGTGGCGGTTACACTGTAGCATTTGCACGAATCTTGGTGCGGTTAGGTGGATATAAGGGGTGGGGATCTCCTCCTCCTTTCTTCACCTATCCTTTTCATTTTCCTCTCCGCCAAATCTCCCCCGCGCGCATAGAGCTCCTCTGCTTTCCCCCAAATACTCCCACCGCCGCCCATCTTAGGTCAACTGCCCACCGGAGAAATGGCTTCTTCTTCCTCTTCCGGCCTGGCGGTAGCGGCGGCGGAGAAGGAAAGCTTCCGCGGGGTCTGGATCCCTGCGTCTTAGATGATGAGAAGCTCCGCGGCGTGGAGACAAAAGGGCTCCTCCGCGACGGCGACTGGCAGAGCGGCATCGGCGAGACCATCCCCAACCTGCACGCCGACGAGCGGGTCTACTTCGGCACCCACCTCGACAGAGGTTTGTCATTCCCTCCCTCGGAGTTCTTCTCCGAGGTGATTGATCATTTTGGTGTTCAACTCCACCATCTTCCTCCCAACTCTCTCTTAGAGATGAGCGCTTATGCTTCTTTGTGTGAGGGATTTCTCGGCATTAGGCCGAGTTTGACCTTATTCCGGTACTATTTCCATGTCCAGAGAAATTCTATCACTGCCGGTGTTCCTTACATCATCGGTACTATTAGTTTTTCACTTAGACGCGAGCGCGCATATCCCAAAATCCTAGCTAGTGACTCGGTCAAACAATGGACAGCCACATTCTTTTATCATAAGGATATTCCGGCTCCCGGCAAAGCTACTACTTTGTCGGCTTTTATCGACGGAGCTGCCACGGCCCAACCGTCTTGGGACGAGGCTCCTCCGGCTCTCACCGACGATCTGATCCTCGCTAAGAGGTGGATCGAATACTTGATCAAACACAAAGGACTAAAGGGATCCGACTTGGTCCAATGCTGGGTGTCACGTCGGATCCAACCCCTTCAGTACCATGGAGACTGACTGATGCACTCCATCACGTCGTCCAAGAAAGACTCCCTCCGCATCAGCCCTAGAGCCTACACCACGCAAGGCTATATAAGCCAGATAAAATGGTTGATAAGGGAGCGGATCGAGAGGAGGATCCCGGAGATTTCTCTAGATATGCATACGGCGGAAAACCCCGTAGTGCCGGTAAGCTTCTAACAGTAAACCTTTTTATATGTTTCGATCTTTTAAGTTACATTGCAATACTGATATGTTTTCTTCTTTTCAGCTTGCTGACCTCCTCGAGTTGGAATTTGCTCCGCTCGAAGGATATACTCCCGAGTTTTCTCAGGAGACAGAAGTGGTACCATTGCCGGATGCTGCGCTCAAGAAGCGCAAAGCTTCGACAGTGGTTGTTGGCACAAAGGAGGTGCCCGTCGTGAAGAGGTAACTTTCCATCACAACTTCCGCCTTTGTACTTTACTCGAATTTCCTTCCGAGATGTAATGTTTCCGGCTTTATCACATTCTCAGAGCTAAACAACTCATCAAGGGCAAGGGGAAGGGGATTTCTTCAAAGCCCCTGCGACAGACAAAGCTTACCATAGCTTCTCCTGCAGTGGCTCCTCCAACTCCTGCCCCTCAGCCTTACGCTACGCTGGTGATAATTCCTTCTCCGGCTGTCGCAGAAGATCCGGCTCCTTCAACGGAGCCTGTGATCCTTGAATCGCAAACTGACGTCACCATGGGTGAGTTAGGTTTAGATAAGGGTGAACCCTCTTTGGGTAATGATCCCTCGGCGGAAACCTTCGCCGAAAACCTTCTCAGCAATCCGGGACTTGCCAAGTTTGGCCTGTCCCAGAAATCTGCTGAAGAGATCTAGCGGCTAGCCAGGCAATGCCTGGAGAAAAGAAACTTATCTGCCGAAGAAGAAGCGCAAGAAGTAAGGGACGTCAAGCACTCTGATCTTCTTGAACAAGTGCGTCTTCGCAACGAGAGGATTAGGTCCGGGGAGCTTCCAACTGCTCCTGTAACCCCTCTGACTCTCGCTGAGAAGGTTGCAGTTGAAGTGAACGCGAGTTTGGACAAACTTACTCATGAACAATATGTAAGTCGGAATTCCAACTCCTGTTTTTCCTTTATTTCATATCATATCCTCTAGCCCCAAGCATGAAGTAGGATAAATAATCCGGGTTTATGCTTCCTTAGGATGCCAAAGAACGAACTAGTGTAGCCCCTAAAGCTCGTGCTGATATTAGCAAAAATATTAGCTCGACTCATTAGTAGCTTTGTGACTTTGGGTATTCTGACTTACAGAAAGTATATTCCTATAACTAGGATTTGTTGAAGAATGTTTGTGATAAGCGGAGAGAGATCAAAGTTCTCCGGCTTAAAAATGCCGAGCTTAAATTTGCCAAGGATGAGGCCAAAGGTAAACATTCTGAGACTCAGACCTTGTCTTTCATGTTTTCATAGTCGAATTTTTGCTGAACTGTTGTTCTTTTTTGACTTACAGCGTTGGTAAAACAGTCTTGCGCCATGATTGAAGAGGCCGAGAACCACAAGACTTTGGTGGTGGAGAACAAGGAGCTTCGCCAAGAGCTGGACCAGCTCAAGGCAGATCATGAAAAGAGCATTGCTCAAATCATTGAGTCCTCCTCCATGGCTACTGATGAGCGTGATCGTAAGATTGCTGCTCAAGATCAAAAAATCTTGAACCTCAATAGTGAGCTTTGTAGAGAGAGGGGCATTTCCGAGGCGCTCCGGGCTGAACTCCAGAGTCTTCGGGAAGAGAAGACCAAAATTGATGACGTCATTTTCGGTACGTTCCATCTGTCTGACTTGTCTATTTCCTTCGACTTATTTCGATGTCGGATTTTATTTAATTGTCTTTGTTTACAGGTCCTCTGAACTTGACGGACTCCACCTCTGCTGAGCCCCGCACCCACCGGCTTACCCAAGTCGGTGACCTGCTTCATGACTTCTGCCAATCCCTTGAGGACATTGGCGAAGATCTCAAGATTCCGGACATGCATAGCATGTCAGATTTTCAGGTGCGGGACAAGGCAAAGGAGATGCCGCAGCTCGTCCAGGATTGGAACATGTCCTACGCGCGAACCGCAGCACAGAACGCTCTCACCATGGTCATGAGCCACCATGGAAACATGGAAATATGGCAAGTGACCAGAGGGTACTGCAAAGTAGATGAAGACGGCTAGGAGCAGGACATCAAGGCCATCATGGACTCCTGCGCTGGATATGGGTGTCACGTGGCTGATTTAACCAGCTACGAGACTCCTTTCTTCACTCGCGTGGACACTCTGCCTCCGCCTCCATAAGATTCAGCAGAAGTTTCCGACGATGAACGCACCACTTCGGATGCGGACATCTCGGAACGATATCAAGGCGACGTATCTAGCGAGGCGGCAACTCCTTCCTCTCCTGCATCATAGAATCCTGAAAACATTTATGTTATTTCTGAAAAACATGATGGGCCTGTAAATATGCAGTACTATAATTTTGCTAGTGCTAAGCTTTTGATCTATTCAGCACTTTTGGCTTTTTAAAATTTTGCGTGCCTGAAATGTTTACTTAAGCACTTGTACTTTTTCGTCTATGCTTATCGTTTATTTGGCTTTCCGCCTCGTCCCTTTCTTGAGCCGGCTAAACCTTCTGCTGGAAACTTTGCCGAGCAATGGAGCTCAATTGCTAAACTAGTTTAAACTCGGAAACAAAGCCGGCTTCCAGTACCAACAATTCACTACTCGGAAAATGCCCGGATCCAGCAATCAGACAAATAACCAAAGTAAAGACTAGAAACTTTAGAGTTATACCTGAGAGTAGCAGTTTTAGAATCGGAAATCTAAACCAGAACGAACATGAGCATAAATTACTTTCAAGCATTCTGGAATTTTCGACTATGACATGGTCATTCGGAAATAAGTTGGTAAAACTTCTCAGAAAAACTTGAGGCAACCAAAACTTTTATTTCTCACAGAACATGTACATATATATGATTACAAAGAAGGATAAACTAAGAATAAAAGGGACATAGCTGAGCAATATTCCACGGTCTGTCTAATTCATCCGGATTTGTACTGCCTCCAGCTCTCTTTCTCTTCTTAGTAGCAGGTCTTTCTTTGACTGGCCTCATGTCAGCTAAGTAGTACGATCCGTTGTGCAATACTCGACTAACTAAAAAGGGCTCTTCCCATACTGGGGAAAGTTTGTGCTTTCTTTGTTGCACAAGCCGGAGAACCAAATCACCTTTATTGAAAGATCTATTTCGGACTCTCTGGCTATGATACTTGTGTAACTTCTGCTGATAGGCTGTAGATCTCATTTCAGCAACGGCGTGAACTTCTTCGACTAAGTCGAGATCGTTTTGTCGAGAAATCTCGGCATCCTCTTCAATATACGCGGCCACTCTAGGAGAAGTATGAATTAAATCACTAGGAAGAACTGCTTCTGCGCCATAGACCAAGAAGAAAGGTGTGTATCCGGTTGACCTATTTGGGGTTGTTTGTAAACTCCATATCACAGAGGGTAATTCCTCCGCCCAAGCCCCCGCAGCACGTCGTAGCGGTGCTTCGAGTCTCGGTTTTAGGCCTTGTAGGATTAAACAATTTGCTCTTTTGACTTGTCCGTTAGCCTGCGGATGTGCGTCTGACGCAATGTCAAACCGGATATTTTGCTCGTTGCAGATTCAGCCAATTCTCCCATGGAGAAGTTACTCCCGTTGTCCGTGATAATGCTATGTGGATAACCATACCGGATTATAACATCCTCGACAAATCTTTTGGTTGTTGCTCCATCACAACTTGTGACGGGTTTAGCCTCAATCCATTTGGTGAATTTATCCACCATCACTAAGAGGTGAGTAAATCCACTTGGAGCTCGTTTAAATGGTCCTACCATATCAAGCCCCCAGACCGCAAAAGGCCATGTTAAAGGTATTGTTCGCAGCTGATCAGCCGGAACATGAGCTTGTTTGGCGTACTTTTGACAGCCTTTGCACGTCTTGACTAATCGTTTGGCATCTGCCTGAGCTGTAAGCCAGAAAAATCTGTGTCTAAAAGCTTTTGCCACTAAAGATTTGGCTGCAGCATGGTGACCACACTCGCCTTGGTGGATTTCCCTTAAGATTTCCACTCCTTCTTCCAGAGATACGCAGCGCTGAAAAACCCTAGAAACACTTCGCTTATAGAGCTCACCTTTAACTACGGTATAGGCTTTTGCTCGTCGGATGATCTGCCGGCTCAGCACCTCGTCTTCGGGAAATTTGCCATCTACCAGATAATCTAGGTAGGGTTGAGTCCAGCTGGGAATTACAGCCAGAACTGCTATTAGAGGTGAGTCGGATTTTGTCGGATATTCCTCATCTACTCCCTTTATTGAGGGAACTTTGAGGTGCTCTAAAAAAGCGCCATCCGGGACTTCTTTCCGCGCAGAGCCTATCCGAGGTAGTGCATCTGCTTCCTCATTTTCTGCTCGAGGGATGTGTTGAACCTCAAACCCTTCGAACGATTTAGATAGATCATCCACGACAGCTTTATATGCTGCCATGTGTTTATTTGCATTACAAATATCTAACACTTGTTGGGCAACAAGATCCAAATCTCCGTAACACATCAAACGTCGGATGCCAATATCCTTAGCAATCCGGATTCCATGCAGCAGTGCTTCACACTTGGCAATATTGTTTGTAGCTGTGAAGTGGATCTGCAACACGTATAGAAGTTTATCTCCTTGGGGTGATTTGAGCACCACGCCAGCCCCCGAGCCCCCACGAGCCTTAGACCCATCAAAGTAGAGGGTCCAATATTCCGACTCAGGGAGCGACATATTTTCCTTCTTCTCTGTCCAATCAGCAACAAAGTCAGCAAGGATTTGGGATTTGATTGTTGTCTAAGGTTTATACTGAATATCGAAAGCTGAAAGCTCTATGCCCCATTTGGCGACGCGTCCTATGGCGTCACTGTTGTTGATTATATCTCTCATGGGAGCTGTGCTCACCACGGTAATTGGATGCTCCTGAAAATAGTGTCCTAACTTACGAGATGCTAGAAAAACACCATAAGCCAACTTTTGATAGTGCGGATACCGCTGTTTTGATTATGTTAGGACTTCACTGACAAAGTAAGTCGAACGCTGCACCAGGTGCTCCTGATTTTCCTCTGGTCTCTCCACTACCATGACAATACTAACGACCTTATTTGTCACAGCAAGATAGAGAAACATCGGTTCCTGAGGTTCCGACGCTACAAGGATAGGAGCAGATGAGAGTACTTTCTTCAGGTCTTGCAGTGCAGCTTCAGCTTCCTCAGTCCAAACAAAATCCTTGGTCTTTTTCAGGAGTTTGTATAATGGTGCGGCTCTTTCTCCAAGCCGGCTTACAAATCGACTGACCGCAACGATGCAACCAGTCAGTCTTTGTACGTCCTTCAGGCGAGTTGGCCTGGAAATATTGAGTATAGCCTTGATTTTGTCCCAGTTCACCTCTATGCCTCTTTGAGACACGATGAAACCTAACAATTTTCTGGCTGGTATTCCAAAGAAGCATTTCTTCGGGTTAAGCTTGATGTTATATTTTCGTAGATTGGTGAATGTTTCCTCCAAGTCGGAAATAAGCGTTTCCTTCTTTTTGGACATCACCGCAATATCATCCATGTATGCATGTACATTACGTCTGAGTTGGTCGTGGAGGCAACGCTGCATCGTGCGCTGGTACGTAGCTCCTGCGTTCTTCAGCCCAAAGGGCATCGTAACAAAACAGAAGGTTCCGAAGGGGGTTATGAATGAAGTTTTGACTTTGTCAGATTCCTTCATCCGGATTTGGTGATAACCGGAATATGGGTCAAGAAAACAGAGGAGTTCCGAGCCTGCCGTAGAATCAATAACTTGATGAATTCTAGGCAGAGCGAACGGATCTTTTGGACAAGCCTTGTTCAAGGCAGTATAATCAACACACCTCCTTAAATCAGTGGTGTCCTTTTTAGGGACCATTACAGGATTGGCCGACCACTCAGTGTGGATGACCTCTTCTATGAATCCGGCTAACTCGAGCCGTGCTAGTTCCTTAGCTATCGCCTTACGCTTTTCATCGCCAAAACGTCATAGGGACTGTTTGACGGGTTTAGCGTTCGGGTTTACATTTAAAGAGTGCTCGGCAAGTTCCCTAGGTACTCCAGTCATGTCAGATGGCTGCCATGCAAAGATATCTTGATTTGCTTGGAGGAACTTGACGAGCGCGCTTTCCTATGCGCTACCTAGGCCTACGCCTATCTAGGTCACCTTGGAGGGGTCATCATCCTTCAACGGCGTCTTCTTCGTCTCTTCTGATGCCTTGAACTCCGGATTTGGCTTTGTCACCTCCTTCTTTGTTGCGGGCATCTCAAACGGATCTATGCTCTTCTTGATCTCATGGTACTCCTGGGCGTGCAGCACGGCTTCAGCAAAGGCGTCATTTCCATCCTTGCACTCTCGCGCTTTCTTCGGGTCTCCCCTGATGGTGATCACGCCGTTGGGACCTGAAATTTTCATCATATTGTAAATGTAACATGGACGAGCCATAAAAGCCCAGTAAGCCAGACGTCCGAATATAGCGTGGTACACGCTCTTGAACGGGACCACTTCGAAGGAAAGTGCCTTCGTCCGATAATTCTTTGGAGTTCCAAAGGTAACATCCAAAGTGATCTCTCCCAGGGAATTGGCTTGTCTTCCTAGGACAACGCCGTGAAAAATTCCAGTGCTGTGGTTTAGCTGGGTCTCCGAGATCTTCATCCAGCGTAGCATTTTGACATAGAGAATATTGATACTGCTACCACCGTCCATGAGGGTCTTGGAGAAACCATAACCGTCAATAAGTGGATTGACGATTAAGGCGTATTTTCCTCGCCTGTGCAACTTGGGCGGATGATCAGCGCGGTCAAATGTGATTGCCACCTCTGACCAGTCCAAAAATTGGGGGACAACCGGAACTATTGCATTGAGCTCATGTAGAACTGATTTCTTGACCTTTGCTGGTTGAGATCCGAGGAAGGTGACATAAGTGTCTTTTTTGGTCGAAATTTTTTTCTTCCCTTCCGTCTTGGGATTTGAAGCATCAGCTTCCTCCATGTCGGAATCTTCCTTGGTCTCCTTATCTTTTTCAGGGTTCTTCTTTCCTTTCTTCCGCTTAGCTTTGTAGCCCGCGGTGTCATCTCTTTTGATGTCGTCATTGAAACGGCATTCAGCGTTAGTGTGGGACGAGCCCCCATTGGCGTCTAGGTGATGCACACATGGGTTATTGGCAATGTCGGCCCAAGAGTAGGTTTTGCCTGGTTGCTGGTCTCCTCTACCCTGGACCCTTGAAGTCCCACGGCAAGACCCGCGGCCTCCACCGCGTCCTCCTCATCCTCCAGACCTGAAAGTAGCAGTGACCACTGCTGTTTCCGCGTTGGGTTTCTCTTCCGAGGTATTTTTACGCTTCTGAGCTTGTTGCTTTGGTTGTTTTGCCAACTGAGGCACAACTAGGGCATTGAGCAATCCCTCTACATCATCGTCGACATCTGCATACTTGCTCGTTGTTTCTATCATCTCTCCCAAATCAGTGACCTTGTCACACTTCAAGCGATGGCGCAGTAGACCAATTGGGAGTCCAACGATGAAAGCTTCAATCGCAGTTTGATTGTTTACTCCTTCGCAGGAGTTCTTGGTGTCGATCCATCGTCCGAGGTAATCCTGGCAAGTTTCGCTGGCCTCCTGGGTGCAACGTTGTAGGTCTCCGACCGTGCAAGGCCTCCGATATGTGCCTTCGAAATTCCAAAAGAACGCACTTTGCATGTCATACCAGCTGTGGATGGTGTTCTCCGGAAGTTCATTGAGCCATGATCGTGCCGTCTTCCGCAACATAAGTGGGAGATATCGGGTTGCGAGCAGGTTGTTTCCGCCTTTGGCGATGCAGCAAGCTTGGAAAAAATCCTGTAGCCAGGTATCTGGCTGAGCAATGCCGTCGTAGGCTTGGATATGCCTTGAGATAGAAAATCCTTCCGGGAATCTTGTAGCTCTGATGCGTGGTCCGAAGCATTTTGGGCCCACGTAGATATCATAGTTTTCGTAGCGCCGCGCCTCTACGTTGGAGTTGATCCTATGCCTTGCGTCGTTCGGGGATAGAGATCGTCCCGAATGTCGGCTGTGGCTGCGGTGCCTTGGAGCCGGACTTCGGCTTCTGCCGCCACCTCCTCTGCCACGTCATCCTCCTTGTCCCCCTTGAGAGCCATTGTGATGACTGCTTGGTGGAGAGGGTAGGGCAGCTGAATTGTTTCCAGCTGATTGCCAGCCTCCGTCCGGGGCGTCATTATTCTGGTTCCAGGGAGGGTCTTCACTACGACGAGCCCCCTGCCGGCTTGTGCCAGCATGGTTTTCGTCATTCCCACCATGGCGAGGGTCAGCCGGACGGCTTGCATGTCTAGGAGGTGACATTTTTTGACGATCCTCCTCCCGAAGTTTCTCTTTATCTTCTCCCCTTCGATCGTTAGACTCTCGTCGGGGGGGGGGGGGGATTCCTCGGATTCAGTGCAGCAATGGCCTCTTTTTCGGCCGTTGGGGCGACGTTGCTCCAGTCACACGTAGTTCTATGATGTTGTCCTGACGATCTGGTTCTCGAATAGTTATCTTCCTGGTGTTCGGGGTGATGATGCTGCTCCGGAACGCGATGGGGTCTTACGCCAGCCCATGCCGAATCTGTGCGACATTGGTCGGAATCCGAGACCAGTTTTTGACTTCCGGACAAGGCGACCTTTTGCTGCTCCAGTCCCTTGTTGAGTAGTTTGATTCCCAAATGGATCTCCTCCGGTCCTGGATTAGCCGATAGAATTTCTCGGGCCGCCACGGTATTCTGTACTGGGGTTGGATATACCCAATCTCCTTTGCTATCTTTCCGAGGCTTCCCCATCTCATCTCCGAAAAGGACGGCATGGATCTGCGAGAACTAGTTGTCATTGGTATGACGCTTCCTGGTCTTCTGGTATTGCCTGGAGTTGTACTTCCCCGCAGATGCTATGCATTTCTTTTCCTCCTCAATGTTTTTGGCTTCATTGAGGAGTACTTGACGACGCGCTTCTAGGGCCTGTGTCCTCTCGTCCAGTTCTTCCGTAGTAAGTTCTGCAGCTGTAGGAATAGGTGTGGTTAATGCAGCATCGATGAGTTTACGCGCACCTTCTGTGATCACATGTCCATCCACCGATTCTTCTTTTTTCAGCTCGTCTGGGATAAGTGCTCCATCCGAGTCTTCTTCATATTCCTCGGCAATCACCTCCTCTGTCAGAGGGTATTTTTTCGGGGTCTTGTTCTTCTTGTTCTTCTTGTTCTTCTTCTTTGCCTTCTTGGTAGCGCCGGTAGCAAATACGGCTTTGGGTCCGTTTCCCAAAGTCAAGCTCTGATCGGACTTTCGGACATCTGGACCTCGGGATTATCTCCGACGTCCATGTCATCCTGTGCTTTGGGAGAGTGTTCCCCGGATCCTTCATCCATGGCTTCTCCTTCTTCTACAGCTTTGGAGTTATACTCCTCTTCATATTCCACGGAGAACTTTCGGAAGTCCGCTGCCGTCATTGATTCATCTGAGGATGCGGGTACGTCGGCGTTTGTTCCAATTGCCTCCAGCACCAATTCGGTGTTTTCTCCAGCATCGGCAGAGCCGGATCCGGATCCCACGTATCCGACGAAGTGCGATGCGTGCTTCCTGAGGTACCTGCGGCTCTCGCGATCAGCCATGTCGAAACTTTTGATGGTCTCGAGAATTGCATCTGCGCTTGTGCCTTGCAGCATCATACGTCGCAGTGTGTACCTCAAGAAAGGCATGTCTGTCTCGACGTCATCAGAGCCGGAATCAGTGTCGTTGACTTGCTCATCCTGGATTTCGACTTCCACGGGTGGGTCGATCTGGAATCCGGCTTCTCCAGAGAGATCCACTCTAGATTCGACTTGGACCGCTAGGTCTTCTTCAGGCTCGGATTTCTCCACTATCTCCGCAACTGGTGCGGGCTGGGTGGGATTAGGGTTTTCTGAGATCCGGAACTCTGCTGCCTCCACGGACAAAGGGGACCTAGAAGATTCTTCTGCCTCTATCATCAGCGCTGGGGTGGGTGGGGCAGTTTCAGCGAAGCCGATGTAAACATCGATGTCGCCAAAATACATGATTGTGTAGGCAGTCACGGCCTCCCTAGCCGGAATCCAAGTCTCGTCGAGAACGATGAGAGGGACGTTGCTGGCGTAGAGGATGCGACCGACAACGATAGTTTTGCTGATTCCGATTCTTGCAGATTCCGCTCGGAACGCAGATCTAAAGCTCACTTTCCCCAAGGTGGGCGCCAACTGTCGTCGGATTGATGAAAAGTACGCCATGAGGGGGTCCTCGAGGCGTGCGAAAGAGAGGGGTGTGAGACGTACGGTGTTCCGGGACGGTGAGCACACAAGTTTACCCAGGTTCGAATCCGCCGGCTTTGGATGGACCCTACTCCTGCTAGCAATCCAGTAATACGCCAGAGCCGGAATATGGGTTACAAGGGTTCGCCTATGCGAGTTGAGATTGTAGACTACTAAGGTGTTTAGAGTGTTGCCCTAAAGGCTCTCCCTAGGATGGCTTATATAGATATCCGGCCTAGGGTTTACAAGAGAGATCTATCCGGCTACGACTAAGAGTCGGTTACAGAGTACATCTTGAACTACAAGTAACATTATGGGCCTAAGTCGGTAAGTCTTCTAGGCCTTCCTGTAGCCGGATTGGACTCCGTCTTCTCTTCCTGACTGGGCCGCCCGTGAAGCAAAGCTCTAACCTGAAGTGGGCCACCCTGGTCAGTGAGGAACTATGAGGATACCCAGAAAGTATATCCCCAACAGCGTGCCTGATTTAACCGGTGCATCGGTATCATTTAACTACCTTAGGGTAAAACAACGCAATCTACTCGAACTCGAGTCCCCGGACTCGAATCCAGAAAAGTGCTGGTGTAATTCGACTCAAGCCACGGAGGTCTTACAGGAGTCGAATCCTAGTATATAGATGTGTGCACTCGACGCGTCTGTCAAGGCATGTTCATCATACCTGTTGGCACGGATATATTTCTGGTAGTGCATAGCAAATGCGTTGCCAGGCCTTATTCAGGTCTTATCTTCATGCTGTAAGCACGGCATCCGAGTTTTTTGCCATCACGGAGATGATTCGGGTGACCCAGGAGACGCAGCCTCTTTGTAGGAAAAAATATGTGGCGGTGTCGCCATAAGCTTCGAGTGTGGATGTTATCAACACACAGTACATTGTACAAATAACCATAGGGTGCGCGACCAGCACTCCCTATGGGAGTAGCCCCTGAGTGCCTGGTTGAGTCAAAGACTCAAGCAGGGACTATGTAGCATCCCAATTGTCTAACAATTGTAATGCTACTTGGTCTAGTAATATAATGGCTACTTCCTATATATAATTGTTGCGTCATAATTATATCATGCTCATGTCATCATGCCACCTTGCATTTGAGCATCATATAAAACCCTTTCCATTTGGTTCTTCTCTCATACACATTATTAATTGTATTTGGCTCTTGATACATTGTATTTGGTTCTTGATAAATGCTAGATGCCCAAGTTGAGTTGGGGGCATATCTTTTATTCAACTCCATCACCTTTTTTTGTCACCACCTTATAATTCCACCATCCTAATTACTCATGGGCTTTTATTTTCTTTTGGCATTTAATCTAGCTCATGTGGGTTGGGATGAATCCAATTATCTTTTCCTATAGCTTGGCCTTACTCCATATTTTGGGAATGCCCATGTATAATGCCATGACTATTTACTTTGTTTTTACAAGATTAAAACATGACATTTAATATTTTGCATGGGCCATGCAACCATCATCACCACCTTTTTTTCTCCTTTGGTTTCCCTTTGTTTTTGAGTGGATCCTGGTCTTGAGAGATCATGACAAGCTAGCCTTTACCTTGTGTTGATCTCAACCCATACCATTTTCTGGTTACTCTTTTCTCATCATGTGCACCACAAACCTTCCCACCTTGGTTTTTGTTTTACCTTCACCATCACCCATTTTTTCCATACCATGAGTGGCCATCTTAATTTTACCCCTAAAACCCTACCCCATCTCTCCTCTCCAACCATCCCTCTTTGCTTGTTTGGTGTTGGTATTGCAAAAATCCAAAACCCATGTGCTTGATCTTGATTTGTTCATGATCACACCCTAACCACCATCACCCCTCCTTAAAACCCTAACCAAACCCTACTATACCTCTCCATACCCATTACCCCTCCTATACCGAGCCATACCCTCTCTCTCACACTCTCGCTGCCGGCAAGGACCTACCCTAGCTACACTCACCACCCCATGCCGAGACCTCCTCTCTCTTCCTACCCTCCTCCTCCTAACCTAGCCGGGAGATCCAACCCTAGTTGCCCGAGCCTCTCCTTCCTCTCTCCCTTTCTCTACGCCATGCTAGTCCCAGCCCGAACCTGCCCCGCCTTGACCTCTTCCTGGCCCACCTGCCATGCTCCTGCCTGCCCAAGCCGAGCCCAGCTCGAGCACGTGAAGGAGAGGAGAAAAAGATGCCGAGGACACTTTTTCTCTACCCCGCTCGTACACGGCACCCTCTCTCTCCCCGTCGCTATCTACTCCCTCTCCATTGTCTGGTAGCAGCTCAGATCCACCCCAGGGCCTTGCCCTCTCCCCTCTTCTTCTCCACCGACGCCATCCTCCTTCTCTGTTCGCTGGAGGCCACCGTCAGTAGCCACCATCGTTTCCCCTAACCAGCAGGCGTGGGTGACGTGGAGGTGGTCGAGGAAGCCGAGGAGTTCCTTCTGCATCACCCGGAGCACGCCAGCGAGGTGGAGAAGCCCCACCTCTGCCGCAGTACATCGACGCCGCTGAAACCCTAAACACGCCGGCCGTCTGCGTCCTCGCCCCTCCGTCGACCCCCAGCCCGATCCACCTCCGTCGTCCACCCCGCGGTAAGCCCAGCTCCCTCCTAGACATCTCTGTTGTCACCGTCGCGGTCTGTGCTCGTCGGAGTTTTCGCCGAACGACCTCCGTGCACGACAGCCGCAGCCATCTGCTCGTCGACGCGCTTCGCAGAGGCTTAGCTAGGCCCCGTCCGTCCTTCTGTCACCATCCCAGACCCAGCCACACTGGTTACCACCATCAGCGCAGGCGCCCCCGTCGCGGGTTCGAATCCCTGCCTCGCCGTGCCGCGCGACGCGCGCGTCCGTCAGATCCGTCAGACCGAGGAGAAGATCCACAGTGGCTGCGGCCACTTTGCACAAAACCCCCCCTCTTTTATTTTTCCTCAACCCGCAATGCTCACGAGCCCACCTGCCAGCCGCTGTGGATATTTTACAAAAAGAGACCCCGGGTTCTGTAAACATTAACCCGCGCTCCAGCACGACCCACCTGTCAGCCTCTGCGGGTTCAGCCACTGGCACATGGGCCATAACCAGCTGGTCCCACCTGGCAGTCACATTGGCTAGGCACAACCGCGGTGTAAAAAGTTTTCTGCGCGCTGCATCGCCAGTCAGGCCGGTCCCATCCGCCAGCGACTGGGGCTGGAGTATGGCTGGGTAACAAAAGTATTTCCGTTTATCTGTTTTAATAAAACAAATTCAAAAAAAATGTTTAAATACCAATTCAAATCTGATTTTAAATAACTTTTAAATTATAAATCCAAATAATACAAATGATATATGTTTTTGAATTAGAAAAATGTGAGGAATTCAAATATGCTATTCAAAATAATGTTTGAGCACTTTAAATTTTTGAGATGATTAAAATTACAATAAAATACCCTTTTCTTAATAAATTAATAACTTTAAATCTACAACTCCGAATTTGACAAATAATATGTCTAAATCGATCAGCGCGACGAGCCCGTTCTATCTATGCATTCCTTGTTCTGAATTGAAGCATGCATCATGTCATTATTAAAAATCAGAACTGTTTATGGCAATAAAACTTGACTAAATAAATAATAAAATGAATTATACTTGTCCCCACACCTCACCCATGCCATGCTACTTTATTGCCATGTAAATTGTGCATCATTCATCATGACATGCTTGTTTGCTTGTCGCATTTGAATTCATATGCTTGTGCACTTTATTTATGTTGGCCCTTGTTTGTTTGGTTCTTCTTCGAATAGACGCCCAGCAGGAGAATTACCAGGAATCATAGGAGTTCTACCCAGATCCGTCTCTCGCTTCAACTGAGCTGCCAGGAAAGCACTACCACATGCTTGCATACATATAGTACCTATTGCCTCTATCTTATTCTTGCATCATTGAGTTGCGATTGCATTAAATTGAATCCCAAGTACTGCATAGCCTTTACTTTTAAACCCCTCCGAAGCTTGTTCCTCCATCCCATGAGCCATTACTACAGGAGTTGTTTGAGCCATGCGAGTCATAGAAAAGCATGTGTAGGGTATGGGAGTGTCCGATGAATAACGAGGTACCTAAATAACTTAACTTGAGTAGTAATGGGATAACTAATGAAAGAGGCACCGGTGAGCAATATCTGCTATTTGGTTTTCATGCTCACTTGTGTCCCGTAGGACCCCGAGTACTTGATTCCTGTTCCTTTACCATTCACACTATCCACATCCGGGAGGCCTTATGGACCCCCCTGAGCCAGAGCTTGATTCATTCTTATTTCTTGGGGCCACAAAGTAGTTTGGGGCTTTATTACTATCCTGTACTTATGCCATGTTACCGCTTTACTTAAGATTGTGCGAGGAGCACCTGTAATGTTTTGGATCGTGGAATGTTTTCGCGGTATCGACAAGCCCCGTCACACTTTCGGGTTCCAAGTCGTTTACAGCCATTGACACAAACCTTGGGTCCGTCTCGGAGCCGGCCAACTTCGTTGTGGGTAGCTTAATGGGGTGGCCCCCTGAAATATTTCTGAATCCTGTGATCGCTTTGTCGTGAATGCCTCGTTGGGTTTTGAGTTGGTTTTTCCGAGGTTGATCGAGTGTGTGTTGCTATTTGTGCACCCCTACAGGGTAAATCTTTCTGAAAGCCGTGTCCGCGGTTATGGACGACTTGGAGCACAGTTTCTCGATCATAGACAAGTGTAAGTAAAGTACCGCTTTTAAATTGACTAAGTACCTGACTAGTAAATAGTGCAATACTCATGGAATGGTTAATAAAACTGCCAACGGAAGGGGTTGTTCGTCCGCTTCCTCGTTGGTAAGCGAGGAGGAGGATGGATCTGATAATTATACTGTTATAACTGTCGTTTTAATTAACGGACATCCGTCTATCATTGGTTAGGCGGATGGTTAGCGAGTATCTATAGGCTTGTTAGTTATTATCTTTTGCTGCAATTGCGTCACCCCAGGTTGTGTCCCCTTTAGTGGTATAAAGACTTGCTGAGTACCCCTAGGGTCTCACACGATAAATTGTTTAATTTAGATGAACAGGTGTACCCGCAAGATGGATACTAGGTGGAGGAGACAGATGATGTTGGCAACGATCACTCGGTGTAGAGATTTTGGGAACGGGGATCCGTGAGATCTGTGGGCGGGATGTGTTTATTTATGTGGCATCTTATGCCAATTTGCTTCTTATCCGTACTCGGATCTTGTTTTCCGCTTCCACCTGATACTCTGATGTTTTTTTGTATGAGGAGCTATCCTAAAATATTATCTCTATCTAGGATATTTGAATCTTGCCGTATGGCGTTGCAATATTTCTGTTTCTTTTAGATGGAATGGCTCTAAGGACTGTTGTATGTGGCTTGCATACATACTCATTTGTGTATGTAGTTGATCCCTTCGCCTGCCGATTACGCCGCTCGTTCTTGTCCTGATGATCTGAAAGTGGTTAGGACGGCTGAAAGGTCTACCGTGAGTGGCCCCGGGCCCCACCGTACTAATTTAACCACTTTCGATCATCCAGGCATGTAACTAAGAGCGTAATTCACCGAGGTAGTTACAGACTAAAGAAATTTTGCGATTGCTGTCGTCTTTTGTTGCTTGTTTCAGTCAAATTTGTTTCCGGCGCACCCTATGGGAGTAACCCATGTTCATAATCAAATCGCAGATTCGAGTGGTTGGGTTTGCTTTGATTGAGCCTGTTCCTGTAAAAAGAAAAGAAAAATCGTAGGGTGCGTGACCAGCGCTCCCTATGGGAGTAGCCCCCGAGTGCTTGGTGGAGTCGAAGACTCGAGCAAGGACTAAAGTAGTCAAAGTCTTCTGCTGCGTAGTTTTGGATGACGTTAGTGCTGACGATATGATGACCTCAGTTACCCACGTGAACGAGTTTGACGGGACGTGATGAGCGGTGGGTCCCATTTTCTGACGCTGATTTGACCGGGCGTGCGAAATCTCTGTTTTAACTATGCATCCTTGATTTCCACGCATAGTGGGGGGACGGTTCGCGCTTCAGGTCCTCCACGTGTCGAGCACGATGAACGACACGCGTCTGGTAGGGTTTTTCCTGGCCATTAGATTGCATCTTCCAGGGGGTTAAGTAGCGATGCAGTGACTATAATTTTCACATCTGCTTCCTTTCCCTGCCTTTGCCTCCGTCACTGTTGCTGCTGCTCCTCTGCTCCTTTGTGTTCCTCTCTTTCGCGGCGCTGGACCAGCTCCGCATATTTCCCAGTTACTTCCTCCGGTCACACCGCCACCGCGGAATGGGGAAGAAGAAGGGAGGTGCCGTGGCCGATTCCACCGCCACGACGGTTGCAGCAAAGAAGAAGGGTGGCTCCCCACTGTGGGCACCGGCACCGCTGCTGCGGGAAAAAGAAGGGCACGGCCACTCGTGTCACCAATGGCGCATGGCGCACATCCGTGATCAAGTCTTCAGAGCTTCGTCTTCTTCACCAAGACGGAGTTTTGTCTTCCGCAGTCGCTGACGCGCACGTCCCTGGCAGCGAGGTAATCCCCTCTCCTCCTGTCGACTTTCGGGTGATGTTCCTAGCATTCATCATTCGCGGTCTCCTGCATCCTTTCTTCAGGGGCCTTCTCTGTTTTTACGGGCTCCAGCTTCATTAGCTGTCCCCCAACTCCATCCTCCATGTAGCTTGCTACATTACTCTTTGCGAGTGCTGGCTCGGAATCGAGCCGCACTTCGGTCTCTTCAAGCGCCTCTTCAAGCTGAAGCGCCAATCAGCATCTCGCTCTGTAGTCTATGATGTAGGCGGCTACGGTATCCACGTCAACTCCTCCGCCACATACTTCGACATCAAGCTCATGATGTCCGTCCAAGGGTGGAGGGACAAGTGTTTCTACATCCACGACCAGAAGGCCAATGGAGACCACTTCGGACTCGCGCCCTTCGATGCCGCAACGCCGTGCAAGAGGAGGTGCTCATGGAAGAACATAGTGATGCCCGACGAGTCCACGGAGACAGATGTGATGTACGAGTGCGTCTGCAACCTCGAGAGTCGTATGTGTAAAGAGGAGGGAGGCTGCACCCTCATTCGCACGTGGTTCCGCCGTCGCGTCCAGCCCCTGCAGGCCATATTCCACCCTATGTTCTAGTGGACTGGCGCGGATGACGTCACTCGCGTATCTGCCGATGGCATTTCCGCGAGTGAGGTAGATAGAAGAGTGCGACTGGTCACCAAGTACACCACCAAGGATGTGCTCCCTAGTGAACCAGACGTGCCTCCATTTGATGCTGCTAATCCTCCTCCTAAGGTATGGTTATGCTACGAAGTAGCTTTATTTGTCGAATGCTTCTCTTTTTCTTAGCTTGTGCTAATTTGTGTCTTGTATGCAGGATTGTAGGGTGTCATCCTATATGTCCCCTCTTCCTGAGGGGGTTATCCCTCGCGAAGCCTTGGAAGAGGATGAGTCGGAGTCGACCGTTCCATCTGATGTGGAGGAGGAAGCCCCCGAGTCGAGTGGTCCAGATACTCGTAAGCGTTCGCACAGCGAGGATTCGGATGCATCGTCTCCTTCAACTCCAGAAGGTGCAGCTGTTGGTGCAGAGTTGCTGATACCTGCCATTCCTGTGAGTGTTGTGGCGCCATCTTCTTGCAAGAAGATGCGCCTGCAGAAGGAGTCGTCGTCAGAGTCGGGGGATCAAACCTTCGATTTTGACAATTTTGATTGGTAAGTATGCGAATCTTCCTTTTGGTTCTTCTTTTGGAGTTGCATTTTCTTGATGTTGGTTTTTGTTCTACAGTCAGCTGGCGTCGTCATCTTCTGGTGACGTCCAGTTTGTGAAGGAATCTGGAGTCTCAACCTCCAGGGCCAAGAAAGAGGTTGAGTGTGCTCCTTTCCCTCCATTAGCGGCCCACTCCGGGCATAATTCATCAAGTTCTCCACACGATGTGGAGCATCGAATGGTTGCCCGGACGACTGCGCGTCAATCGACTTCGGAGTCATTGGAGGATCATGTATATGTAGTATCTCTTCTTCTGATGTTGCAGTCGAATTTGTTATCTGTGCCATTTGTTGATCCTTTACTGTTTCCTTTATTACAGCTCCTTGTGAAGGAAGCCACCCACCTGGCAGAGCAGGTGCTTGCGATTGGTCGCCAGCATGCAATGCTGGATTGCCATCGCGTAGTGGAAGGTAAGTGCTTTTTTACTTCTTCTTCTGCATCCTTGTGATATATTCGACTGATCGTTTATCATTTTTGTTTGTTTTTCAGCTAATGCCCTTCTTCGCGATGTTGCCACCCTGGAAAAGATGCTCGCCGCGGTTGTGAAGAGTCGCGATGAAGCAATCACGGTGCGTGACGAATCGCAAAAACGCGAAGAGGATCTACACGCCTCCATCGTAGCTAGGGAGAAGTTGTTCGAAGAACAGCTTTTCTCGATTGCCAAGGCTCTCTCAGGTATTTCCTGGTCTTCAATTTCACCAATTGCCTCTTCTTTCGATTTTGCTATTTGCTGCTGATGTTCTGCCAATGCTTGATTCTTGTGTAGATGCCAGCGGTCTGAGCTTTCATGCGCAGGCACTCCGCCGCATGATGCCTTGGCGGGTGCCATCTCGGCAGTCGAAGACCATAGCGCTGCCATGTAGGGGACGCTTACCAAGGCTAAAGGCGTGCTCAGTCGCCTTTAGGAGGAGATGACACCAAGGCCGAGTTGATCAAAAATATGGAGGAGCTGGTGGAGTCTCTTGCCGGAGGCATTCCTGTGAGCTTCAAGAACTCGCTCCGTGCGGCTGGCACTTCAATGTCACTCGCAAAGGTTCAAGCCCATGGAGTCGAGGTTGATCCTGCAGCGGTCTCAAGGCGATGCCTGTCAGCGCGGACGGCCAGCATGTAGTCTTTGCCCCTTTCACAACTGCTTGTGGCAAGTACTGGCCACAACTGATCAACACAGTTGCGAAGTACTCTGAGGAGCTGCAGCGAGCCAAAAAGGCGGCGAAGCCTACGGCGTCAAGGGCCGGCGGAAAGTCTGTGGCATTTGATACCGCCACAGACTCGATGAGGCCCCCAAAACTAAAGTCCAAGTCAAAGAAACCAGTTGCTCCTCAATAGTGTTTGTCTTGTAATAGTTAAATAGCTTATGTCTTCTGTCGAAAAACATGCCTTTGGCGAGTGTATCTGCTGATACTTTGTTAATCTTGAATGCACTCGAGTCTTTTGTCTGTGCTTCGCCTTGGTCTTCTTATTGTCTCTTGCTTAACTTGTGATAGGGCACATCGAGTGATCCTTTGAGGGAACCTCGGGATTCGCCACCCCCTGATGACACCTTGGTGCCGCCGCGCTCCAGGGTGGATGAGCTGTCTCTGCTCTCGCGACTCCATGACCGCGTGAAGCAGTTGGAGCATGAATTGCCCGTACTCTGTGGTAATGCGGATGTATGGAAATCGAAGGCGGAGAAAGCTATCACCCGAGAACAATATCTGCTGGAGGAAGTGACGCAGTTGGGCGACCAATTCAAATGTTAGTTCTCCTTTTTCTTATCTTTTCCCTGTAGTCACTCGCAGTAGTCTGTTGTCTTCATACTTCTGCCTTTGCTTGGTATAGTTGTCAGTGCTCGCCATTGATACATTGCAAATGTATCTATAATTTTTGATGTTCCATGCTTGGTTTTATCTACTTTCTTATGTTTTGTCCAAAGTTTGGAGTACTTTTCATATGATTTCTTGCACTAACCTATTAACAAGAGCCATAGTGCCAGTTGCATGTTTTCTGCTGTTTTTGGTTCCAGAAAGTCAGAAAATGAATATTCCCGGAATTGGACGGGACAAAAGCCAAAGTTCCTATTTTCCTGGAAGACTCACGGAGCCAGAAGGAGAGTCGGAGAGGGGCCATAGGGTGGCCACACCCCCTAGGCGCGGGTACTCCCAGGCCGCGCCAGGGCATGGTGTGGGCCCCCTGGCTGGCCACCGACCTTGCCTCCTTCGCCTATATATTCCTCCCGAGGCAAAAACTCTAGATCATCAACCAGAAATCCACGAAAAGTTCTGCAGCGCTGCCTCCACCGAAGGGGAGATTTTGGGGGACAGAAAGTCTCTATTCCGGCGCCCTGCCGGGACGGGGAAGTGCCCCCAGAGCCATCTCCATCGATCTCCACCACCATCTCCATCGTCGTTGCTGATTCCCATGATGAGGAGGGAGTAGTTCTCTCTCGAGGCTAAGGGTTCTACCGGTAGCTATGTGTTCATCTCTCTCTCTATGCATGATCATATTGTGATCATGAGCTTGTAATCTATAGATCTACCTTGCTACTCAAGTGCTTTAATAGATCTCTTCTCTCCCCATGTGTGTGAAAGTGACAGCGTGCACACCATGGTAGCACTTAGGCTAGAGATTACAAATACTTGTTATGAGTTATATTTCGAGATGGATGTCTTTATGAAATTGTGGTGTTTGTTGGAACCATCTAGTGCTCAAGGTGACAGTGTGGGGTTTTCTAGATGGGAAAGGCTTACTTTGAGGTGTGATGTTATAGCCCTACCATCAATTAGAGTGTCCAACCGGAGAGTAGATAAGAGTAGTATTATAAAGAAGAATATATTTATATGAGAGTGTTCACTAGCGAAAGTATGATCCCTAGGCCTTGTTTCTAAGCATTGAAACACCGTTTGCAATTAGATCTGTTACATGTTTGCTTGCTTCCATCTTTATTTTAGTTTGCCTTTAGTCTCTTCCACGCCATCGAGTTATTTTCTGGCACCGTTGTCCTATATCCATACCACTTGTATTTCACTATCTCTTCGCCAAACTAGTGCACCTATACACCTGACAAGTGTATTGGGTGTGTTGGGGACACAAGAGACTTCTTGTATCTTGATTGCAGGGTTGCTTGAGAGGGGATACCTTTGACCACTTCCTCCCTGAGTTCGATAAACCTTGGGTGATCCACTTAAGGGAAACATTGCTGCTGTTTTACAAACCTCTGCACTTGGAGGCCCAACAACTGTCTACAAGAATAGAAGTGCGTAGACATCAAGCTCTTTTCTGGCGCCGTTGCCGGGGAGGTAAGGTAAAAGGTACTCACATCCTCCGGTGTGAGTGCTCGAAGTTATTTCCATTAGATGCAATTTTGACTTTTTGTTTCTTATTTTCACTAGTTAGGCTTAATGGAAAACAACAACAAAATTAGAGAGCTTTATAGTATTTATCTTGAGTTAGGACATGAAGTGTTTGAAGAGAAAATTAAAAAACCTATGGAACTTTATTTGCATGCTAATAGCAATTCTATTAGTATGAATTCTTTGAACACCATTATTGCTAATGCTATGGAAAAGTCTAAACTTGGGGAAGCTAGTTCTTATGAAATTGATCTTTTTAGTTCCCCAGCTTTGGAAGATAGCTATTCTATTGCTTATGATGATACTATGCCTCCAATATATGATGATTACAATGATGAATATGATATTTTCAGTCCACCTACTATTGAGGAGAAAAGTAATTATGATTACAATATGCCTCCTATATTTGATGATTATGGTGATGAGAATAACAATGATAGCTATTTTCTTGAATTTGCTCCCACTACAATTAATAAGAACGGCTATGTTTATGTGGAGAGTATTAATTCTTTTGAACATGTGGCTCATGATAAGAATGTTTTATGTGATAGTTATATTGTTAATTTTATTCATGATGCTACTAAAAGTTATTATGAGAGAGGGAAACATAGTTTTATGCATCTCAATAATATTAGGTTTCCCCTCTTTATGTTGAAAGTCTTGAAGTTGCACTTGTTTTACTTTCCTAAGCTTGTTGCTTTGTACTTTCATGACTTGTTTATTTACAAGATTCCTATGCATAGGAGGTGGGTTAGACTTAAATGTGTTTTGAATTTGCTTCTTGATGCTCTCTTTTACTTCAATTCATATTTCTTATGTGAGCATCTTCTCAAACTATCATGCCTAACTTAAAGGCGTTAAAGAAAAGTACTTATTGGGAGATAACCCAAAAGTTTTAGATAAGTCTTGGAAGTTATTACCTCTGTAATAACCGCTCCTTATCCTTTTTATTTGCTTTTTGTGCCAAGAGTAACCTCTAATTTGAGAGAAGTAATGATTGGAAAAGTTGCTGTCCCGAAACAGATTTATGTGCTTCACCGTAGAAATTCGTGTAAAATATCTGTACGTCCTTTTGAGGCGTGAATTTTTGTGCTTCTGCCCCAGGTTGTTTCCTAAGTTTCGTTAGTTCAACACTTTTTCATTTGAGCAACATAAGGTCTTCTAAAAAATTCGTCTTTACCCGATGGTCTGTTTTGACAGATTTCTGCCATTATTTGCATTTGCTTCTTGTTGGTTCCTTTTTGAGTTATTTTGAGGAATTGATCTTTTTGAGGGAAGTGCTACAGTATCTAGTGTTTTAATGGAAGTTTTATTGGTGTTATAACTGAACCTAAAGACTTATTATCTTGAGTGCACTAAGGTTGCTAATAAAGATTGTGTGAAGTTTTGTATGAAGGAAAAATTTCAGGTGTATGGAAGGAATGAGTAATGAGATGAAGGATGGACTAAAGCTCAATCTTGGGAATGCCACGCGTGTCACCCCAAGAAATATCCAAGAAGTACAAGCGTCAAAGCTTGGGGATGCCCAAGGCATCCCTTTCTTTATCAATAAAAATCCCAGGTTTCTTCCAAACCCTTCATTTTTATTGTTTCATGCACAGTTGTGTTGTTCTTGGAGCGTCTTCTTTTTTGTTTTCGTTTTGGTTTTTTGTTTGCTTGGTTTGCTTAGTTTGCTGAATAAATTGGTTGGTCCCCCTCTTTCATACATTGGTTTTCAAATAGTTTGGTTTGGATTGGAAAAGAGTAGGAAAGTTCATGCTTAAGTGGTAAAGAGAGCTTGTTTTTGACTGTGGCCTATGCTTTGTCATGCCATGCTTGATATTATTTTTTCTTTATGCTTAGTATTCTTTGCTGTACCATGAATTGTTATAAACAATTGAGATTGCTTAATCTGCCTTGGATGAATCATGCGTTGTTTTAGCATATTAAAGCATAGTATAGTGGTATTCTCCTTTGATGCTTTATTTGGGTTGACTTGGCGCATGCTCACACCATGTTATGACTATCTCAAGTCACCATAGCCTTTATGATCCTTTAGTTTTCAACTTGTAGTATCACTTTATGCTTTGATCAATGATGTTTTGTCGCTCTGCATGATTATGGCCATTACCGCTCTCTTAGTTTGTCGCTCCCAGTCTCTTGCTAGCCTCCACAACCAAGTATGTGTTCCACTCATGCATCCAACTCCCTAAACCAAGTTATTCCAAAGAGTCCACCATACCTACCTACTAGATTATGCTATTCCAAGTATATTCATGCTTTTGTTTATCTTCCAAATTAAACTTGTTATGAGAAAACTAGTGATTAAAGCTCTCACGAACTTGATGGCCACTTTACTTTTCTGCATTTAATAAACTTGAACCATTGGGTCCTTCTTTGTTGCGTATATGCTTGCGCTTTATAAGTTGAAATTATCACAACCATGTATCATGGGGAACGCTTCAACATTGCACTTGTACTTTGTACCCCGTTGATATCATGTTCTTTTGCTTATGGATCCCAGCGGTGTCAAATAAAAGTGGAACTTGTAAGATCATGGAGTTTGTATGTGTGTTAGAGAAATGCCTGGGCCGCTAGCCTAAGCCATGCCTAATCATGGTGGAAACTTGCAGCATCACCATAATGAGCACTCTATGAAGCATCCTCAATAAAAACCTATGCAAATAGCAAATAAAAAGATCGTTGAGATGTTCATTGTCTGCTTGCCTTGTCATTTTGATTATGGGAAAGCTCTTGTATCATGTGCAAGGGGTACCCCGTTGGCGGTTCTTTATGATACATATGTACTTACAATGAAAAGAGCTTACTCGTGACTAAAGTTGAGTAGCATGAGGTTCGGTCTTCGTAAGTAAGGGGCATGAGATTTCGGCTTATAACTTGTCAAGCATATCCTCTTAGTTGTGTCACTTTAACCTTAATCACCTTAAAGATGCTTATGATAGGGGCAATGAGAGCTGAAAGCTATAAGTACCATAACTTTTGGAAGCTCTTTATGAGACTTGAATCCCTACTTCCTTCTATGAAGGCCTTTCTTCCACCATTATGTTGAGTCTCCACCTTCTATCTTTATGCACCTACTTTGAGAGCATAGTGGCCATTCTTAGTTCTATGTGCATTGTCCCAAGACTTGTTGATTGATGCATAGCTTTGATATTGCTTGTTTTAAACTATTTGTATCTAGTCACTCTTATAAACTTTGAAGATGTCCTATGCATTTATATTTGCTACTCTATGAGGGACAAGCTGAATGCTATTATGCTATGTCTTCTTTTTGTGAAACAAACAAACGTCTTGCAAAGCATTGTTATTCATGAATCTTTTGTTTGTGCCTTTTCATGTTTCAACATAGTTTCTATGTCTTATTGTTATAACTTTATCTTTCATGCTATGTTGAAGTACTATGATCCTAGCTATCAATGTTTTACAAATACTTTGATCAAGTTTATGATGGTGCATGTCACCTCAAAAATTATTCTTTCTTTTTATCACTTACCTACTTGAGGACGAGTAGGAGTTAAGCTTGGGGATGTTGATACGTTGCAAACGTATCCATAATTTTTGATGTTCCATGCTTGTTTTTATCTACTTTCTTATGTTTTGTCCACACTTTGGAGTACTTTTCTTATGATTTCTTGGACTAACCTATTAACAAGAGCCACAGTGCCAGTTGCCTGTTTTCTGCTGTTTTTGGTTCCAGGAAAGTCAGAAAATGAATATTCTTGGAATTGGATCGGACAAAAGCCAAAGTCAATATTTCACCAGGGGGAACACAAAGCTAGAAGATGAGACGGAGAGGAGCCAGGGGCCGACCACACCATAGGGTGGCGCGGGTACCCCTTGGTCGCGCCACCAGGTGGTGTGGGCCCCTCCGGCCTCCACCGACCTTGCCCTTTCTCCTATAAGATCCTCCCGATACAAAAACCCTAAATCGTAAAGCCTCCAGCCATGAAAAGTTCCGTAGCACCGCCGCCACCGAAGGGGAGATTTGGGGGACAGAAAGTCTCTGTTCCGGCACCCTGCCGGGACGGGGAAGTGCCCCCGGAGCCATCTCTATCAACCTCCACCCCCATCTCCATCACCATTGATGATTCCCATGATGAGGAGGGAGTCGTTCTCTCTCGAGGCTAAGGGTTCTACCGGTAGCTATGTGTTCATCTCTCTCTCTATGCATGATCATATTGTGATCATGAGCTTGTAATCTACAGATCTACCTTGCTACTCAAGTGCTTTAATAGATCTCTGCTCCCCCCATGTGTGTGAAAGTGACAGCGTGCACACCATGGTGGCACTTAGGCTAGAGATTATAAATACTTGTTATAAGTTATATTTGGAGTTGGATGTCTTTATGAAATTGTGGTGTTTGTTGGAACCATCTAGTGCTCAAGGTGACAGTGTGGGGTTTTCTAGATGGGAAAGGCTTACTTTGAGGTGAGCTGTTATAGCCCTACCATCGATTAGAGTGTCTAACCGGAGAGTAGTTAAGAGTAGTATCATAAAGAAGAATATATTTATATGAGAGTGTTCACTAGCGAAAGTATGATCCCTAGGACTTGTTTCTAAGCATTGAAACACCATTTGCAATTAGATCTGTTACATGTTTGCTTGCTTCCATCTTTATTTTAGTTTGCCTTTAGTCTCTTCCACGCCATCAAGTTATTTTCTGGCACCGTTGTCCTATATCCATACCACTTGTATTTCACTATCTCTTCGCCGAACTAGTGCACCTATACACTTGATAAGTGTATTGGGTGTGTTGGGGACACAGGAGACTTCTTGTATCTTGATTGCAGGGTTGCTTGAGAGGGGATACCTTTGACCACTTCCTCCCTGAGTTCGATAAACCTTGGGTGATCCACTTAAGGGAAACATTGTTGCTGTTCTACAAACCTCTGGACTTGGAGGCCCAACAACTGTCTACAAGAATAGAAGTGCGTAGACATCAAGCTCTTTTCTGGCGCCGTTGCCGGGGAGGTAAGGTAAATGGTACTCACATCCTCCGGTGTGAGTGCTCGAAGTTATTTCCATTAGATGCAATTTTGACTTTTTGTTTCTTGTTTTCACTAGTTAGGCTTAATGGAAAACAACAACAAAATTAGAGAGCTTTATAGTATTTATCTTGAGTTAGGACATGAAGTGTTTGAAGAGAAAATTAAAAAACCTATGGAACTTTATTTGCATGCTAATAGCAATGCTATTAGTATGAATTCTTTGAACACCATTATTGCTAATGCTATGGAAAAGTCTAAACTTGGGGAAGCTAGTTCTTATGAAAATGATCTTTTTAGTTCCCCAGCTTTGGAAGATAGCTATTATATTGCTTATGATGATACCAAATCTCCAATATATGATGATTACAATGATGGATATGATATTTTCAGTCCACATACTATTGAGGAGGCAATTAATTATGACTACAATATGCCTCCTATATTTGATAATTATGGTGATAAGAATAATAATGATACCTATTTTTTTGAATTTTCTCCCACTACAATTAATAAGAATGACTATGCTTATGTGAAGAGTATTAATTCTTTTATGCATGTGGCTCATGATAAGAATGTTTATGTGATAGTTATATTATGAATTTTATTCATGATGCTACTGAAATTATTATGAGAGAGGGAAACATGGTTTTATGTGTCTCAATAATATTATGTTTCCCCTCTTTATGTTGAAAGTCTTGAAGTTGCATTGTTTTGCTTTCCTATGCTTGTTGCATTATGCTTTAATGACTTGTTTCTTTATAAGATTCCTATGAATAGGAAGTGGGTTAGACTTAAATGTGTTTTGAATTTGCTTCTTGATGCTCTCTTTTACTTCAATTCATATTTCTTATGTGAGCATCTTTTCAAACTATCATGCCTAACTTAAAGGCGTTAAAGAAAAGTACTTATTGGGAGATAACCCAAAAGTTTTAGTTGAGTCTTGGAAGTTATTACGTCTGTAATAACCGCTCCTTATCCTTTTTTATTTGCTTTTTGTGCCAAGAGTAACCTCTAATGAGAGAGAAGTAATGATTGGGAAAGTTGCTGTCCCGAAATAGATTTCTGTGCTTCACCATAAAAATTCGTGTAAAATGTCTGTACGTCCGTTTGAGGCGTGAATGTTTGTGATTCTGACCCAGGTTGTTATCTAACTTTCGTTAGCTCAACACTTTTTTATTTGAGCAACATAAGGTCTTCGAAAAAATCGTCTTTACCTACTGGTCTGTTTTCACAGATTTCTGCCATTTTCTGCATTTGCTTCTTGTTGGTTCCTTTTTGAGTCCTTTTGTGGAATTGAGCTTTTTGAGGGAAGTGCTACAGTAGCTTGTGTTTTAATGGAAGTTTATTGGAGTTATAACTGAACCTAAGACTTATTATCTTGAGTGCACTAATGTTGCTAATAAAGATTGTGTGAAGTTTTGTATGAAGGAAAAATTTCAGGTGTATGAAAGGAATGAGTAATGAGATGAAGGATGGACTAAAGCTCAAGCTTGGGGATGCCACGCGTGTCACCCCAAGAAATATCCAAGAAGTACAAGAGTCAAAGCTTGGGGATGCCCAAGGCATCCCCTTCTTCATCAATAAAAATCCCAGGTTTCTTCCAAACGCTTCATTTTTATTGTTTCATGCACAGTTGTGTTGTTCTTGGAGCGTCTTCTTTTTCGTTTTCATTTTGGTTTTTTGTTTGCTTTGTTTGCTTAGTTTTCTGAATAAATTGGTTGGACCCCCTCTTTCATACATTGGTTTTCAAATAGTTTGGTTTGGATTGGAAAAAAGTAGGAAAGTTCATGCTTAAGTGGTAAAGAGAGCTTGTTTTTGACCGTGGCCTATGCTTTGTCATGCCATGCTTGATATTCTTTTGTCTTTATGCTTAGTATTCTTTTCTTTAGCATGACTTGTTATAAACAATTGATATTGCTTAATGTGCCTTGGATGAATCATGCGTTGTTTTAGCATATTAAAAGCATAGTATTGTGGTATTCTCCTTTGAAGCTTTATTTGGGTTGACTTGGCGCATGCTCACACCATGTTATGACTATCCAATGTCACCATAGCCTTTATGATCCTTTAGTTTTCAACTTGTAGTATCACTTTATGCTTTGATCAATGATGTTTTGTTGCTCTACATGATTATGGCCATTACTGCTCTCTTAGTTTGTCGCTCCCAGTCTCTTGCTAGCCTCCACAACCAAGTATGAGTTCCACTTATGCATCCAACTCCCTAAACCAAGTTATTCCAAAGAGTCCACCATACCTACCTACTAGCTTATGCTATTCCAAGTATATTCATGCTTTTGTTTATCTTCCAAATTAAACTTGTTATGAGAAAACTAGTGATTAAAGCTCTCATAAACTTGATGGCCACTTTACTTTTCTGCATTTAATAAACTTGAACCATTGGGTCCTTCTTTGTTGCGTATATGCTTGCGCTTTATAAGTTGAAATTATCACAACCATGTATCGTGGGGAACGCTTTCAACATTGCACTTGTACTTTGTACCCCGTTGATATCATGTTCTTTTGCTTATGGATCCCAGCGGTGTGAAATAAAAGTGGAACTTGTAAGATCATGGAGTTTGTATGTGTGTTAGAGAAATGCCTGGGCCGCTAGCCTAAGCCATGCCTAATCATGGTGGAAACTTGCAACATCACCATAATGAGCACTCTATGAAGCATCCTCAATAAAAACCTATGCAAATAGCAAATAAAAAGATCGCTGAGATGCTCATTGTCTGCTTGCCTTGTCATTTTGATTATGGGATAGCTCCTATATCATGTGCAAGGCGTACCCCGTTGGCGGTTCTTTATGATACACATGTACTTACAATGACAAGAGCTTACTCGTGACTAAAGTTGAGTAGCATGAGGTTCGGTCTTCGTAAGTAAGGGGCATGAGATTTCGATTTATAACTTGTCAAGCATATCCTCTTAGTTGTGTCACTTTAACCTTAATCACCTTAAAGATGCTTATGATAGGGGCAATGAGAGCTGAAAGCTATAAGTACCATAACTTTTGGAAGCTCTTTATGAGACTTGAATCCCTACTTCCTTCTATGAAGGCCTTTCTTCCACCATTATGTTGAGTCTCCACCTTCTATCTTTATGCACCTACTTTGAGAGCATAGTGGCCATTCTTAGTTCTATGTGCATTGTCCCAAGACTTGTTGATTGATGCATAGCTTTGATATTGCTTGTTTTAAACTATTTGTATCTAGTCACTCTTATAAACTTTGAAGATGTCCTATGCATTTATATTTGCTACTCTATGAGGGACAAGCTGAATGCTATTATGCTATGTCTTCTTTTTGTGAAACAAACAAACGTCTTGCAAAGCATTGTTATTCATGAATCTTTTGTTTGTGCCTTTTCATGTTTCAACATAGTTTCTATGTCTTATTGTTAGAACTTTATCTTTCATGCTATGTTGAAGTACTATGATCCCAGCTATCAATGTTTTACAAATACTTTGATCAAGTTTATGATGGTGCATGTCACCTCAAAAATTATTCTTTCTTTTTATCACTTACCTACTTGAGGACGAGTAGGAGTTAAGCTTGGGGATGTTGATACGTTGCAAACGTATCCATAATTTTTGATGTTCCATGCTTGTTTTTATCTACTTTCTTATGTTTTGTCCACACTTTGGAGTACTTTTCTTATGATTTCTTGGACTAACCTATTAACAAGAGCCACAGTGCCAGTTGCCTGTTTTCTGCTGTTTTTGGTTCCAGGAAAGTCAGAAAATGAATATTCTTGGAATTGGATCGGACAAAAGCCAAAGTCAATATTTCACCAGGGGGAACACAAAGCTAGAAGACGAGACGGAGAGGAGCCAGGGGCCGACCACACCATAGGGTGGCGCGGGTACCCCTTGGTCGCGCCACCAGGTGGTGTGGGCCCCTCCGGCCTCCACCGACCTTGCCCTTTCTCCTATAAGATCCTCCCGATACAAAAACCCTAAATCGTAAAGCCTCCAGCCATGAAAAGTTCCGTAGCACCGCCGCCACCGAAGGGGAGATTTGGGGGACAGAAAGTCTCTGTTCCGGCACCCTGCCGGAACGGGGAAGTGCCCCCGGAGCCATCTCTATCAACCTCCACCCCCATCTCTATCACCATTGATGATTCCCATGATGAGGAGGGAGTCGTTCTCTCTCGAGGCTAAGGGTTCTACCGGTAGCTATGTGTTCATCATTCTCTCTATGCATGATCATATTGTGATCATGAGCTTGTAATCTATAGATCTACCTTGCTACTCAAGTGCTTTAATAGATCTCTGCTCCCCCCATGTGTGTGAAAGTGACAGCGTGCACACCATGGTGGCACTTAGGCTAGAGATTATAAATACTTGTTATAAGTTATATTTGGAGTTGGGTGTCTTTATGAAATTGTGGTGTTTGTTGGAACCATCTAGTGCTCAAGGTGACAGTGTGGGGTTTTCTAGATGGGAAAGGCTTACTTTGAGGTGTGCTGTTATAGCCCTACCAATGATTAGAGTGTCCAACCGGAGAGTAGTTCAGCGTAGTATCATAAAGAAGAATATATTTATATGAGAGTGTTCACTAGTGAAAGTATGATCCCTAGGCCTTGTTTCTAAGCACTGAAACACCGTTTGCAATTAGATCTGTTACATGTTTGCTTGCTTCCATCTTTATTTTAGTTTGCCTTTAGTCTCTTCCACGCCATCAAGTTATTTTCTGGCACCGTTGTCCTATATCCATACCACTTGTATTTCACTATCTCTTCGCCGAACTAGTGCAACTATACACTTGATAAGTGTATTGGGTGTGTTGGGGACACAGGAGACTTCTTGTATCTTGATAGCATGGTTGCTTGAGAGGGGATACCTTTGACCACTTCCTCCCTGAGTTCGATAAACCTTGGGTGATCCACTTAAGGGAAACATTGTTGCTGTTCTACAAACCTCTGGACTTGGAGGCCCAACAACTGTCTACAAGAATAGAAGTGCGTAGACATCAAGCTCTTTTCTGGCGCCGTTGCCGGGGAGGTAAGGTAAATGGTACTCACATCCTCCGGTGTGAGTGCTCGAAGTTATTTCCATTAGATGCAATTTTGACTTTTTGTTTCTTGTTTTCACTAGTTAGGCTTAATGGAAAACAACAACAAAATTAGAGAGCTTTATAGTATTTATCTTGAGTTAGGACCTGAAGTGTTTGAAGAGAAAATTAAAAAAACCTATGGAACTTTATTTGCATGCTAATAGCAATGCTATTAGTATGAATTCTTTGAACACCATTATTGCTAATGCTATGGAAAAGTCTAAACTTGGGGAAGCTAGTTCTTATGAAAATGATCTTTTTAGTTCCCCAGCTTTGGAAGATAGCTATTATATTGCTTATGATGATACCAAATCTCCAATATATGATGATTACAATGATGGATATGATATTTTCAGTCCACATACTATTGAGGAGGCAATTAATTATGACTACAATATGCCTCCTATATTTGATAATTATGGTGATAAGAATAATAATGATACCTATTTTTTTGAATTTTCTCCCACTACAATTAATAAGAATGACTATGCTTATGTGAAGAGTATTAATTCTTTTATGCATGTGGCTCATGATAAGAATGTTTATGTGATAGTTATATTATGAATTTTATTCATGATGCTACTAAAATTATTATGAGAGAGGGAAACATGGTTTTATGTGTCTCAATAATATTATGTTTCCCCTCTTTATGTTGAAAGTCTTGAAGTTGCACTTGTCTTGCTTTCCTATGCTTGTTGCATTATGCTTTAATGACTTGTTTCTTTATAAGATTCCTATGAATAGGAAGTGGGTTAGACTTAAATGTGTTTTGAATTTGCTTCTTGATGCTCTCTTTTACTTCAATTCATATTTCTTATGTGAGCATCTTTTCAAACTATCATGCCTAACTTAAAGGCGTTAAAGAAAAGTACTTATTGGGAGATAACCCAAAAGTTTTAGTTGAGTCTTCGAAGTTATTACGTCTGTAATAACCGCTCCTTATCCTTTTTATTTGCTTTTTGTGCCAAGAGTAACCTCTAATGAGAGAGAAGTAATGATTGGGAAAGTTGTTGTCCTGAAATAGATTTCTGTGCTTAACCATAAAAATTCGTGTAAAATATCTGTACATCCGTTTGAGGCGTGAATGTTTGTGCTTCTGCCCCAGGTTGTTATCTAACTTTCGTTAGCTCAACACTTTGTGATTTGAGCAACATAAGGTCTTCGAAAAAAATCGTCTTTACCTACTGGTCTGTTTTCACAGATTTCTGCCATTTTCTGCATTTGCTTCTTGTTGGTTCCTTTTTGAGTCCTTTTGTGGAATTGAGCTTTTTGAGGGAAGTGCTACAGTAGATTGTGTTTTAATGGAAGTTTATTGGAGTTATAACTGAACCTAAGACTTATTATCTTGAGTGCACTAATGTTGCTAATAAAGATTGTGTGAAGTTTTGTATGAAGGAAAAATTTCAGGTGTATGAAAGGAATGAGTAATGAGATGAAGGATGGACTAAAGCTCAAGCTTAGGGATGCCACGCCTGTCACCCCAAGAAATATCCAAGAAGTACAAGAGTCAAAGCTTGGGGATGCCCAAGGCATCCCCTTCTTCATCAATAAAAATCCCAGGTTTCTTCCAAACGCTTCATTTTTATTGTTTCATGCACAGTTGTGTTGTTCTTGGAGCGTCTTCTTTTTCGTTTTCATTTTGGTTTTTTGTTTGCTTTGTTTGCTTAGTTTTCTGAATAAATTGGTTGGACCCCCTCTTTCATACATTGGTTTTCAAATAGTTTGGTTTGGATTGGAAAAAAGTAGGAAAGTTCATGCTTAAGTGGTAAAGAGAGCTTGTTTTTGACCGTGGCCTATGCTTTGTCATGCCATGCTTGATATTCTTTTGTCTTTATGCTTAGTATTCTTTTCTTTAGCATGACTTGTTATAAACAATTGATATTGCTTAATGTGCCTTGCATGAATCATGCGTTGTTTTAGCATATTAAAAGCATAGTATTGTGGTATTCTCCTTTGAAGCTTTATTTGGGTTGACTTGGCGCATGTTCACACCATGTTATGACTATCCAATGTCACCATAGCCTTTATGATCCTTTAGTTTTCAACTTGTAGTATCACTTTATGCTTTGATCAATGATGTTTTGTTGCTCTACATGATTATGGCCATTACTGCTCTCTTAGTTTGTCGCTCCCAGTCTCTTGCTAGCCTCCACAACCAAGTATGAGTTCCACTTATGCATCCAACTCCCTAAACCAAGTTATTCCAAAGAGTCCACCATACCTACCTACTAGCTTATGCTATTCCAAGTATATTCATGCTTTTGTTTATCTTCCAAATTAAACTTGTTATGAGAAAACTAGTGATTAAAGCTCTCATAAACTTGATGGCCACTTTACTTTTCTGCATTTAATAAACTTTAACCATTGGGTCCTTCTTTGTTGCGTATATGCTTGCGCTTTATAAGTTGAAATTATCACAACCATGTATCGTGGGGAACGCTTTCAACATTGCACTTGTACTTTGTACCCCGTTGATATCATGTTCTTTTGCTTATGGATCCCAGCGGTGTGAAATAAAAGTGGAACTTGTAAGATCATGGAGTTTGTATGTGTGTTAGAGAAATGCGTGGGCCGCTAGCCTAAGCCATGCCTAATCATGGTGGAAACTTGCAGCATCACCATAATGAGCACTCTATGAAGCATCCTCAATAAAAACCTATGCAAATAGCAAATAAAAAGATCGCTGAGATGCTCATTGTCTGCTTGCCTTGTCATTTTGATTATGGGATAGCTCCTATATCATGTGCAAGGCGTACCCCGTTGGCGGTTCTTTATGATACACATGTACTTACAATGACAAGAGCTTACTCGTGACTAAAGTTGAGTAGCATGAGGTTCGGTCTTCGTAAGTAAGGGGCATGAGATTTCGGTTTATAACTTGTCAAGCATATCCTCTTAGTTGTGTCACTTTAACCTTAATCACCTTAAAGATGCTTATGATAGGGGCAATGAGAGCTGAAAGCTATAAGTACCATAACTTTTGGAAGCTCTTTATGAGACTTGAATCCCTACTTCCTTCTATGAAGGCATTTCTTCCACCATTATGTTGAGTCTCCACCTTCTATCTTTATGCACCTACTTTGAGAGCATAGTGGCCATTCTTAGTTCATGTGCATTGTCCCAAGACTTGTTGATTGATGCATAGCGTTGATATTGCTTGTTTTAAACTATTTGTATCTAGTCACTCTTATAAACTTTGAAGATGTCCTATGCATTTATATTTGCTACTCTATGAGGGACAAGATGAATGCTATTATGCTATGTCTTCTTTTTGTGAAACAAACAAATGTCTTGCAAAGCATTGTTATTCATGAATCTTTTGTTTGTGCCTTTTCATGTTTCAACATAGTTTCTATGTCTTATTGTTAGAACTTTATCTTTCATGCTATGTTGAAGTACTATGATCCCAGCTATCAATGTTTTACAAATACTTTGATCAAGTTTATGATGGTGCATGTCACCTCAAAAATTATTCTTTCTTTTTATCACTTACCTACTTGAGGACGAGTAGGAGTTAAGCTTGGGGATGTTGATACGTTGCAAACGTATCCATAATTTTTGATGTTCCATGCTTGTTGTTATCTACTTTCTTATGTTTTGTCCACACTTTGGAGTACTTTTCTTATGATTTCTTGGACTAACCTATTAACAAGAGCCACAGTGCCAGTTGCCTGTTTTCTGCTGTTTTTGGTTCCAGGAAAGTCAGAAAATGAATATTCTTGGAATTGGATCGGACAAAAGCCAAAGTCAATATTTCACCAGGGGGAACACAAAGCCAGAAGATGAGACGGAGAGGAGCCAGGGGCCGACCACACCATAGGGTGGCGCGGGTACCCCTTGGTCGCGCCACCAGGTGGTGTGGGCCATTCCGGCCTCCACCGACCTTGCCCTTTCTCCTATAAGATCCTCCCGATACAAAAACCCTAAATCGTAAAGCCTCCAGCCATGAAAAGTTCCGTAGCACCGCCGCCACTGAAGGGGAGATTTGGGGGACAGAAAGTCTCTGTTCCGGCACCCTGCTGGGACGGGGAAGTGCCCCCGGAGCCATCTCTATCAACCTCCACCCCCATCTCCATCACCATTGATGATTCCCATGATGAGGAGGGAGTCCTTCTCTCTTGAGGATAAGGGTTCTACCGGTAGCTATGTGTTCATCTCTCTCTCTATGCATGATCTTATTGAGATCATGAGCTTGTAATCTATAGATCTACCTTTCTACTCAAGTGCTTTAATAGATCTCTTCTCTCCCCATGTGTGTGAAAGTGACAGCGTGCACACCATGGTGGCACTTAGGCTTGAGATTACAATTACTCGTTATGAGTTATATTTGGAGTTGGATGTTTCTATGAAATTGTGGTGTTTGTTGGAACCATCTAGAGCTCAAGGTGATAGTGTGGGGTTATCTAGATTGGAAAGATGAACTTTGAGGTGTGCTGTTATAGCCCTACCAATGATTAGAGTGTCCAACCGGAGAGTAGTTCAGCGTAGTATCATAAAGAAGAATATATTTATATGAGAGTGTTCACTAGTGAAAGTATGATCCCTAGGCCTTGTTTCTAAGCACTGAAACACCGTTTGCAATTAGATCTGTTACATGTTTGCTTGCTTCCATCTTTATTTCAGTTTGCCTTTAGTCTCTTCCACACCATCAAGCTATTTTCTATCACCGTTAGCACTTATAATTATCCATACCACTTGTATTTCACTCTCTCTTCGCCGAACTAGTGCACCTATACACCTGACAAGTTTATTGGGTGTGTTGGGGACACAAGAGACTTCTTGTATCTTGATTGCAGGGTTGCTTGAGAGGGAATACCTTTGACCACTTCCTCCCTGAGTTCGATAAACCTTGGGTGATCCACTTAAGGGAAAACTTGCCGCTGTTCTACAAACCTCTGTACTTGGAGGCCCAACAACTATCTACAAGAATAGAAGTGCGTATACATCAATGGTTCTGCACTACCAGGCGGTGGATCACCCAACGGAGGAAATCGTTGACTTCTTCGAGGAACAGACTAACGACCCTTTGCTGCAATAGTAGTTTGGTTTGTACCCTGCGCATAGTTATACCAGTGTTGTAAAGTTCATATATATGTTGTGTATAATTGATTAACATTGACGTATATAAAGAGCTTGTTTAGCGTGTATGTTTTGCGAGTGCGTTGCACTTATGCGATTCCTTTTCGTTAGCCTGACTTGTGCTTATCTCAGCCCCTTGCCAACCTGTCAGGTGCGTTGCAAGTGGGTTGGTGTTTGTCAAGGGTTTCGATTGGTTGCCAGCTACTCAGGATATCACGTTAGTTCGTAGAACAGATGTGTATAGGGTGGCGCAGCCCCCGAGTGGATTAATCGCAAAAATAAAATAAAAGGAACATAGAGTTTTGGGGCACTTAGCTTTATTTATTCGCACGATAGTACGAGGCACAATGTGTGGCTGAGTAGCCTTATTTGTAATGTAAGAACAAAAACGACTAAGGGTAGAAGCGCCGCAGCTGCGCGACATTCGAAGGGTTGGAGTATGCGACTCCTGTATCTAAATCTTTAAGGCGATAGGCGCCACCTGAGATTACTTCTGTAATCACGTATGGTCTCTCCCAGGGGGACTCGAGCTTGAGATGCCCTTGCTGCTTCAGTCACAGGACCAGGTCGCCTTCGACGAAGGACCTAGGGCGTAGTCTCCTGCTATGGTGATTGCGCAGGTTCTGCTGGTAGATTGTTGATCTTTCTGCGGCGATTTCCCTTGTCTTGTCAAGGAGGTCGACGGAGTCTTCGAGTGCAAGAGTTGACGCTTGCTCGTTGTAAGCGACCACACGTGGTGCTTTGTATCGTACTTCGGTGAGTAGCACCGCTTCAGCCCCGTGCACCATGAAGAACGGGGTGTATCCTGTAGCGCTGTTTGGAGATGTCCGTAGGGTCTAGAGTATCGATTACAGCTCGTCTGGCCAGCAACCCGCGGCCTGTTCGAGTGGCCTGAGGAGTCGCTTCTTAATACCGCCGCAGACGAGCCCGTTAGCTTTTTCGACCAGACCATTGGTCTATGGATGCTCTACGGAGGCGTAGCTGACATTGATTCCCAGATTCTCGCAGAATTCTTGGAACTCCTTAGATGTGAAGTTCGTCCCGTTGTCTGTGATGATGTTGTGTGGCACTCCGAAGCGGTAGATGATGGACTCGAAGAACTTGACAGCGCTGGCTCCTGATTGGTTTGTCACTGGCATGGCCTCAATCCACTTGGTGAATCTGTCGACTGCGACCAAGAGGTAGACGTAGCCTCCTCATGAGGACCTTGGGAGTTTGCCAACCATGTCGAGTCCCCATTGCGCGAAGGGCCAGGCCAATGGAATTGGCTGGAGCTCTACGCCAGGTGCATGCGGCTTGTCCGCGAATTGCTGGCAAGCGTTGAATTTTTGGACGATGTCCTTGGCATCCCGCATGGACATAGGCAAGTAGAATCCAACTCGTAGAGCTTTGGCGACAAGGGCGCGACTGCCAGCGTGGTGCCCGCAGGTCCCCTCATAGATGTCGAGGAGAACAGCTTTTCCATCGGCCGTGGAGACGCATCGTTGGAGTACTCGTGTGATCTTGCGCTTGTATAATTCGCGGTTGATAAAAACGAATGCCTTGGAGCGCCATGCGATGTGCCGGGCGTCAGTCGGATCGTCCGGTAGCTTCTTGCTGAGGAGGTACGTAATGTATGGTTGGGTCCAGGATGTCTCGATCATCATGACGCTCATTTGTCCTTCGAGTCCTGTGTCCAGCTCCAGGTCGTCGAGTGCCATTGGCTCATTGGGAGGCGTAGCCCCCGAGTCCATTGTTGCGCTTGTTTTCTTCTCTACGGCCTTTGGCTTGATGGAGCGTTCACATATGCGCTTGAGAAATACCCAGGTGGTATGGGGGCGCAGGTAGAGCCTATGTTGGCGAGTGTGTCCGCCTCTTCATTGTTTTCACGGCCTATGTGCCGCAGCTCGCAACCGTCGAAGTCCCCTTCGAGTGTGTCATAGGGGTCGTGGTAGGCGATCATGTTGTCGTTCAGTGCATCGCACTCGTGCATTGTCTGGTTGACGACCAGCTTGGAGTCGCCATATAATATGAGTCTCTTGGCGCCACAGGCTTTTGCCATCCTCATCCCGTGTAGTAGGGCCTCGTATTCATCTTCGTTGTTGGAGGCGGTGAACTGCATTCGCAGGATGTATTTTAGCTTGTCTCCCTGGGGCTATGTCAGTATGACACCTGCGCCGGCCCCATCCTTTCGCTTTGATCCATCGAAGTGCATTGTCCAGAGGTAGGACATATCTGGTTTTTCAGGGAGCTAGTTCTCCATCCAGTGCACGAGGAAGTTGGGGAGAACTTGCGACTTGATTGCGTCGTTCTTTTCGTATGTGATGTCTCGTGGAGACAGTTCGATTCCCCAAAGCGCGACTCACCTAGTGGTGTCGGGGTTATTGAGGATACGTCCTAGCGGGGCGTCGTTGACTACCACGATAGGGTGTTCCAGGAAGTAGTGGCGCAGTCGCTGAGCGGTCATGAAGACGCTGTACGCTAGCTTCTGGTAGTGCGGGTACCGTTGTTTTGTTGGCGTAAGTACCTCGCTGAGGTAGTAGACTGGGTGTTGTACTCCATGGACCTTGTTTTCCTCGGCTCGTTCTACTACAAGCACCGTGCTTACCACCTGATTGGTGGTGGAGATGTACAGCAACAATGGTTCCCTTTCGCGTGGGATCACCAGTACTGGCGAGGTGGACAGTAGGCGCTTGAGGTCTTCGAATGCTTCCTGTGCCTCATTGGTCCACTCGAACTTGTCAGCTTTGCGGAGGAGTTGGTAGAACGGTAGCGCCTTTTCGCCCATTCGACTTATGAATTGACTAAGCGCCGCGATTCGCCCAGCCAACTGCTGGACACCCCTTACGTTCTTCGGCTTCTCCATGGCCAGTATGGCTTTTATTTTCTTCGGGTTTGCCTCGATCCCTCTCGCGGAGACAAGGTACCCGAGTAATTGCCCAGATGGTACACCGAAGGCGCATTTGTCCGGATTGAGCTTGATCTGGTAGCGGTCGAGGTTGGTGAAGGTTTCGCGCAAAACGTCGATTAGTGAAGCTTCCTCTTTGGTCTTGATTACTATGTCGCCAACATAGACTTGGATGTTGCGACCAAGTTAGTTCTTGAGGCAAGCCTGCATGCACCGCTGGTAGGTGGCTCCTGTGTTCTTCAGCCCGAAGGGCATTGTGTTGTAGCAGAACACACCAAAAGGCGTTGTAAATGCCATTTTTTCTTGATCTTCCTCCTTCATTCGAATCTGGTTGTAGCCTGAGTAGGCGTTGAGGAAGTAGAGGCGCTCACATCCCGCGGTGGAGTCGATGATCTGGTCGATTCGCGGTAGCGGGAAGTGATCCTTTGGGTAGTGCTTATTCAGAGAGGTGAAGTCCACGCACATCCGCAGGATATCCGTATATTTCTTTGGTACTAGCACCGTGTTGGCGAGCCAAGTGCTTTCCTTGATCTCGCTTATAAATGTGGCATAGAGGAGTATGTTGATCTCCATTCCAACTGCCTTTGCTCTTAGTTCGGACAGTCGCCGAATTGTTTGTTTGACTGGCCTTGCGTCTGGGTTGACATTGAGTGCGTGCTCGGCGAATTCCCTGGGAACTCCTGGCATGTCCGCAGGACACCAGGCGAAGATTTCCCAGTGCTCACGGAGGAATTCGACGAGCACGAGTTCCTATGCGAGACTCAATTTGTTGGCGATGAGGGCTGTCTTGGCGGGATCCGATGGGTGGACCTGAACTTTCTTTGTGTGCATCGATGAGTCGAAAGATAGGTCTGGTGATCTTGGCCGGCTTAGGGGAGGCAGACGGTTGTCTGTCGACTCCTTTAATCTCACAAGTTCTTCCTGCATGCCGAAGGACTAGGAAATTCTATTGAATTCCCTGTCGCAACTGTCAGACCTCTCGAAGCTTCCGTTGACTGTGATGACATCATTGGGGCCTAGCATTTTCATCTGCAGATAGGCGTAGTGTGGCACTGCCATGAACCTAGCGAACACGACACGTCCGAGGATGCAGTGGTACTGTGAGGGCCAGTCGATGCGCTCGCGCCAAAAGTTTTTTGGCGTGCTGAAGATAACGTGGAGGTTGATTTTGCCAAGGGGATACACGCCCTTGCCTAGGACGATGTCGTGGAATGTTGTGTCTGAGGCCTCTAAGCAAGTCAGAGGGATCCTCATTGCTCGCAAGGTACTCGCGAATATAAGGTTGATGCCGCTTCCGCCGTCCATGAAGACGCAACTCATGTTGAAGCCTCCAATTTGTGCCTCGAGTACGAGGGGACAGTGGCCTGGGCGAGGTACTTGGGGCGGATGGTCGCGCTTGTCGAAGGTGATGCAGGACTCGCTTCCGCTGAGGTACTCAGTGGTAGATGGTGGCGAGTTTGTTGCTAGATTGACTTGGCGAGTGATGGTCTTTTGCACCCGGTTGGAGGGGCGACCCTTTTGGATCATCATGGTGCCCATGGCCCATGGGTACGGCTTGCCTGCATGATGCTGGTCGGGTGCAGCCGCGTTTGGCGGTGGTCCAGGTGGTGGTGGAGGAGCTCCGTGGGACTGCGCCTAGGGCGGCTCCGTAGCCCCTATTGATTGTGTCGTGATTCATCCGAGCCAGGCCTTCATGAAGTTTGAGGAACTTGCGGCAGTCTTTGAGGAGGTGGCTGGATTTCTTTTTGCCGTCATGCTTGTCGATGTAGAAGTACACGGTGCATGGTCCGGGCAGCTTGTCTTCAACGGACGTAGCGGGTGCTTCATCGCGAGTGCGGCGCTGCCATACTTGCGTGGTTTTCCCAGAGTCACGGTATCCACCCCTGCGGTAATCGTTGTTGCGGTGGTCGTCGCACCTGTCGGCGTAGCCGGCTGCGACCATATTGACATCGTCGCGATCATCATAGATGCGCATTTGCCGTTTGCTTCGGCGGTCGCGTCTGCGCTCGAGTTCTGCTTCCTCGTCGGAGTGAACGCGATTCTTCTCCGAATCTTCTCCGTCAGCCCACCGATTCGCGATTTCCATCAGGTGGTCAATGGTCTTGGGCTTCGAGCGGCCCAACTCCTCCCCGAGTTCTATGCGGCGAACGCCGCCATTGAATGCGTCGATTGCACGGTCCTTCGAGATATTTTCTGCAGAGTTCTTGATGATGGACCACCTCTGGATGTATGAGCGTAGTGATTCACCTGATCTTTGCTGGCAGCACCTCAACTCTTCGATTGACGCGGGCCTTTTGTAGGTGCCCTTGAAGTTGCGCACAAAGCTGTAAACCAGCTCTTCCCAACTACGAATGGATCCGCGTGGGAGGTTGTTGAGCCATGCTTGGGCGGCGCCCTGCAGCTGTAGCTGCAGGCACTGCATGACCGTACTTCGACTTCCACCGTGAAGCCTGACGGAGGAGATGTGGTCCTCCAACCAGATTTTCGGGTCCTGCAGACCGTCAAACTTTGGGTTCTCTGATGGGAGCTTAAACCCCTTGGGCATTCGCTTTTGCCTGATGGCCCTGCTGAAGCATCTAGCGCCATAGAGCTCCACATCTTCATCTTCTGAGTCTGTCGATCGGGCACGTCGCGCCCTTGACTTGTCGATCTTGCGCTGTGTGATGTCATCACGCACGTCGTAGTCGCGATCGTGTTGCCATGAGCGGTGGCGTCAAGACAGGTCGTGACTATCATCGCTGGAGGAGGGCGAGGAATAGCGTTTTGCTAGGGCTTTGCCTTTCTTCGGCTCCGGTGTTGGCTCCTTGTCGAGGGCGGCCTCGACTAGCCCCAAGCCCGCGATCGTAGATCGGTGCATGGCGGCCCGGGGATCTCTAGCTGGCGGCTGGTTGTTGAGGAGGTACATGGCGGCTGTTGTCACTGCAGCTTGCGGCGTCTTTGGGACCACATTGCCCCATGTGTCGACTATCATAGAGCTGAAGTCGAGAACCTTTGCAGCTTCTATGTGTTCTTGCTCGGTGAGATGGGCCATCCGGGATTGCCTCTTGTTTGCGATGTGCTCGTTGCCCTTTGAGGAGGATCCTTCGTGGGAGGAGATCCCAGCACGTCGAAGACTCGACTCGTCTGCCGCCTTTTTGTGCGCTTCGAGTTGCGCGAGTGTATGCACTTGGCGCCTGTATTCCTCCTTCAGAAGCCAATGGTAGCCCATCCGCATGTTCTGCCGGGAGTCGAGAGGCAAGGGGTTGCCTCGTAGGGCTTCTCGGCAGCGGGCCCACTCGTTGTTGTTGAGCCTGATTACTACGCGCTCTCCCGTGTTTTCATTCACCATGGTTGGTGGTTCGATTGATCCTCCGTTGTTAACGGGGGCGCCGTTTCCACCGTTGCCGCCATTGGGTATGCCACCATTTGGCGGGTCGGTTTCATTGCCACGGTTGCCCGTGTTGTCGTGATTGGCGGAGGTGTCGCCCGCGTTGATGACGGCGCACATGAAGTGATTGGGGAAGTTGCTGCTCCCGCATCTTCAGTTGCTAGATCGCCCAGATCGGATTCGTGACTGCTGTCGATGTTCATGCTCCCAGCTGTTGCCGGGGCGTTGAGCTCGCTGAGGGTGCCGATCGACGGAGGGAACCACGATGCTGGACGAATCGACGATATTGTCGGCTGGTCAGGCATGCGAAGCGTGCCCATCTGACCAACTTGGAAGCGGAAGCTCGCGATCGCCAGGATGATTCCGTCACCCACGGATTCGAAAGCCGGGCGACTGGCCAGTGTGTGCACGGTGAAGTCGAACGCGCCGAAGAGCTGGCGAATCTCCGCTGTTGCAGAGTTGTAGCTCGCGGTTGATGGGGCCGAAGAAGCCGCAACATCAGCACTCCCAATTCCCACAGACGGTGCCAATTGACGAGGGTTTAACTCATCAATGCCCATTGTTATGGACTTGGGTTTTGGAGAAGGAGGGAGTGCTGGAGACATCTACCGGCTAGCAAACAAGCACACAGGGGCCTCAAAGATTTACCTATGTTCAGGCCTCGTAGAGGTCCCTACTCCTGCTTGTCTTCTCGTGGAATTATTGAAGGAATCAAGGATTACAATGGTGCGCAGATGGAATCTGGCGAGGGTTGTGGAAACTAGAGTTGCGTGTGTCCTCCTCTCCGCCCCCTCCTGGCCTTTATATAGATAGGCTAGGTCTCAGGTAGCAGGTAGAGTCGGTTACAGATTAGGGTTTTCCCTTTGAACTTTCTATCTTGAGTTTCTTCTTGCCTCGCAAGCAATCGAGGGTCCGTAGGCCACTCGAATTCTCCACTGGGCCTTGGTAACGCCATGGGCTTCTGCTGTATCTGGACCGTATATACCAAACTCGAGTACGTGTAGGGTATACCTGTCGTCGGATTGAGGACAAGTACGCCATGAGGGGATCCTTGAGGCGTGCGGAAGAGAGGGGTGTGAGACGTACGGTGTTCCAGGACGGTGAGCACACAAGTTTACCCAGGTTCGAATCCGCTGGCTTTGGACGGACCCTACTCCTGCTGTCAATCCAGTAATACGAAAAAGCCGGAATATGGGTTGCAATGGTATCGCCTGTGCGAGTTGAGGGTCTAAAGTATTGGGTGTTATCTGGTCCCCTAAAGGCCCTCCCTAGGATGGCTTATATAGATATCCGGCCTAGGGTTTACAGGAGAGATCAATCCGGCTACGACTAAGAGTTGGTTATAGAGTACATCTTGAACTACAAGTAACATTATGGGCCTAAGTCGGTAAGTCTTCTGGGCCTTCCTGTAGCCGGATTGGACTCCGTCTTCTCTCTCTAACTGGGCCACCCGTGAAGCAAAGCTCTAACCCGAAGTGGGCCACCCTGGTCAGTGAGGGACTGTGAGGATACCCGGAAAGTATATCCCCAACAGCAGCCCCCGGAGGCCTCCAAGATCCAAAGTCGGATTTTATCATCGTCTAGCTTGATCTTCGGCTTGCAGAATCTTGAAGGGTTTCTGAAACTTCACAACAAAAAATATGATCCGGGTCTTAAAAATAAGTCGGACCTTTCAATTGGTTACTCGGATTTTCCAGCTCGCTTTTAAACTAAGCCGGAACTTGGTCTCTAACGCCACCTGACACAAGCATGGTCAAGTCACGTCATCTGACAGATGTTCCGTCAGCACGACCGTTGGTGGGTCCGCGGTTCACGGAACCGAGGCGCCGTTTCAATGCGTGCGTGGAGATCGAGGCGACGCAATCATCACGCGGGCCATTCCCAGTTCTTTCCACGATGCGTGGCAGTTACAATGTAGCATTTGCACGAATCTTGGCGCAGGTAGGTGGATATAAGGGGTTTAGATTTCTTCTTCTCCTCTCCACCAGTCCTTCGCCGTTCCTTCCTTCCCAATCCTCCTGCGCGCCCAGAGCCTCCTCGTCCTCCTCCCACAGAGCTCCCAGCGCCGCCACTTTAAGGTCACCTTTTTCACCGGAGAAAAATGGCTTCCTCTTCTTCTTCCTCTGGTTTGGTGGCGCCAGGGGCGGCGGCGTCGGCGGAAGCAGCTGCGGAGAAGGAGAGTTTCCGGGGAATCTGGATCCCCTGCGCCCTGGACGAGGCAGGCCTCAAGAACATGGAGAAGGAGGGGCTTCTCGCTGCCGGCGACTGGCAGACCGGCCTCGGCGAAATCGTCCCCAACCCGCGCGAGGGCGAGCGTGTCCACTTCGGCACCCATCTGGACCGAGGTTTGTCCTTTCCTCCCTCAGAGTTCTTCTCCGAGGTGATAGATCACTATGGAGTTTAACTCCACAATCTTCCTCCCAATTCTCTTCTGGAAATGAACACATATGCTGTGCTTTGCGAGGGCTTTCTCGACATTAGGCCTAGTTTGCTTCTCTTCCGGTATTATTTCCATGTCCGGAGGAATACCATCACTGCCGGTGTTCCTTATATCACCGGTACCATTGGTTTTTCTGTTAGACGAGACCGGTCCTATCCCAAAATTTCTGCTAGTGACTCGGTCAAACAATGGCCAGCCACTTTCTTCTACCATAGGGATATTCCAGCTCCCGGCAAAGCTACTGCTTTGCCGGCTTTTGTCGACGGAGCCACCACAACCCAGCCTTCCTGGGACGAGGCTGCTCTGGCTCTCACCGACAATCTGATCCTCGCTAAGAGGCGGATCGAGTATTTGATCAAGCACAAGGGTCTGAAGGGATCCGACTTGGTCCAATGTTGGGTCTCACGTCGGATCCAGCCACTTCAGTACCATGGGGACAGACTGATGCATTCCATCACGTCTTCCAAAAAAGATTCTCTCCGCATGAGCCCCAAAGCCTACACCGCCCAAGGTTACATAAGCCAGATCAAGTGGCTGATCAAGGAACGGATCGAGAGGAAAATTCCGGAGGTTTCTCTGGATATGCACACGGCGGAAAACCCCGTGGTAGCGGTAAGCTTCCATCAGTACACCTTTTACGTGTTTCAATCTTTAAATTATATACTGCAATGCTGATATGCTTTCCTGTTTTCAGCTTGCTAACCTCCTAGAGTCGGAGCTTGCTCCACTCGAAGGATATCCTCCTGAGTTTTCTCAGGAGACTGAAGTGGTCCCATTGCCGGACCTTGCGCTCAAGAAGCGCAAAGCTTCGACAGTGGTTGTTGGCACAAAGGAAGTGCCTGTTGTGAAGAGGTAACTTTCATTCACAATTTCCGCCTTTGTACCTTTCTCGAATTTCTTTCTGAGATGTAATGTTTCCGACTTTACTACATTCTCAGAGCAAAGCCTCTCATCAAGGGTAAGGGGAAAGGGATTCCTGCGAAGCCCCTGTGACAGACGAAGCTTACCATAGCTTCCCCTGCCACGGCTCCTCCGACTCCTGCCCCTCAACCTTCTACAACACCGACGATTACTCCTTCTCCAGTTGTTGTAGAAGATCCGGCTCCTCCAACGGCGCATGTGATCCTTGGGTCACACACTGACGTCACCGTGGGTGCGTCAGCTCAAGATAAGGGTGAACCCTCTTCAGGTAATGATCCCTCGGCTGAAGTCTTCGCCGACAACCTCCTCAGCAATCCCGAACTTGCCAAGTTTGGCTTATCCCGGAAATCTGCAGAGGAGATCCAGCAGCTGGCCAGGCAAGTCCTGGACAAGAGCCATTTATCCCCCGAAGAGGAGGCGCAAGAAGCAGAGGACATCAAGTTCTCTGACCTTCTCGCTCAAGTCCGCCTTTGCGACGTGAGAATCAGGACTGCCGACCTTCCAACAGCCCCAGTAATTCCTCTTACCCTCGCCGAGAAGGTGGCAGCTGAAGTGAACGCGGGGTTAAACAAACTCACCCGCGAGCAATATGTAAGTCAGAATTCCAACACTTGTTTTTTACATTATGTTATATCATATCCTCTAGCCCCCAAGCATGAAGTAGGATATAGAAATCCGGGTTTATGCTTTCATTAGGATGCCAAAGAACGAACTAGTGTAGCCCCCAAGGCTCGTGATGATATTTAGCAAAAAATATTAGCCCGAGTCTTAAGTAGTCTTCTGACTTTGGGTATTCTGACTTACAGAAAGTATGTTCCTATAACCAGGAATTATTAACCAATGTTTGTGATAAGCGGAGAGAGATCAAATCTCTCCGACTTAAAAATGCTGAGCTCAAGGTAGCCAAGGATGAAGTCGAAGGTAAACATTCCGAGATTCAAACCTTGTCTTTTGCTTTTTCACTGTCGAATTTTTCTGAACTATTGTTCTTTTTGACTTACAGCGTTGGTGAAACAATCCATCCCTATGACTGAAAAGGCCGAGAACCTCAAGACCCTAGTGGTGGAGAACAAGGGACTTCGCCAAGAGCTGGATAATCTCAAGGCGGATCATGAAAGGAGCATAGCTCAAGTCCTTGAATCCTCCTCCATGGCCACTGAAGAGCGTGATCGCAAGATTGCTGCTCAAGGTAAAATAATTTTGGACCTCAAGAATGAGCTTGGCAGAGAGAAAGATCTCTCCGAAGCGCTCCGGGCTGAACTCTAGAGTCTCCGGGAGGAGAAGACCAAGATTGACGACGCCATTCTTGGTACGTTCCATCTGTCTGATTTATCATTTCTTCGACTTTCATCAATGTCGGATTTTCCTTGACTTGTTTTGTGTATAGGTCCTCTAAACTTGACAGACTCCTCGTCCGAGCCCCGCACTCACCGGCTTACCCAAGTCGGTGATCTTCTTCATGACTACCACCAGTCCCTTGAGGACATTGGCGAGTCTCTCGGAATTCCGGACATGCCAAGCATGTCGGACTTCCAGGTGCGGGAGAAGGCCAAGGAGATGCCGTAGCTCGTTCGGGACTGGAACATGTCCTACGCGCGGACTACTGCGCAGAACGCTCTCACCATGGTCATGAGCCACCATGGAAACATGGAGATATGGCAAGTGACCAGAGGGTACTGCAAGGTAGACGAAGATGGCCAGGAGCAAGACCTTCAAGCCATCATGCACTCCTGCGCCGGATACGGGTGCCACGTAGCTGATCTAGCCAGCTACGAGATCCCCTTCTTCACCTGCGTAGATACCCCGCCACCTCCTCCAGAAGAAACCGAAGAAGCTTCCGATGATGAACGGACCACCTCAGATCCGGACATCTCGGAACGATATCAAGACGGAGTAACCAACGAGCCGGCAGCTCCTTCATCTCCTCCTGCATCATAGACCACAAACTTATGTATTATTCTGTGAAAGAACATGATGCGCTTGTAAATATTAAGTACGACGACTTTTGCTAGTGCTAAGTTTTTTTATCTATTCAGCACTTTTGTCTTAGAATTTTTGCGTGCCTGAAATGTTTTCATAAGCACTTGAAATTTTTCCGTCTCTACTTATCGTTTATCTGGCTTTCCGCCTCGTCCCTTTCGTGAGCCGGCTAAACCTTCAGCCGGAAACTTTGCCGAGCAACGGAGCTCAATTGCTAAACCAGTTTAAACTCGGAAACAAAGCCGGCTTCTAGTACCAACAATTCACTACTCGGAAAATACCCGCATCCAGCAATCAAACAAATAACCAAAGTAAAGACTAGAATTTTTAGAGTTATACCTGAAGGTAGCAGTTTTAGAATCGGAAATCTAAACCAGAACGAACATGAGCATAAAGTACTTTCAAGCATTCTGGGATTTTCGACTACGACATGATCATTAGGAAATAAGATGGTACAAACTTCTCAGAAAAACCTTGAGGTAACCAAAACTTTTATTTCTCACAGAACATGTGCATATTTATGATTACAAAGAAGGATAAACTAAGAATAAAAGGGACGTAGCTGAGCAATATTCCACTGTTTGTCTAACTCATCCGTATTTGTACTGCCTCCAGCTCTCTTTCTCTTCTTAGTAGCAGGTCTTTCTTTGACTAGCCTCATGTCAGTTAAGTAGTACGATCCATTGTGCAATACTCGACTAACTAAAAAGGTCCCTTCCCATACTGGGGAAAGTTTGTGCTTTCTTTGTTGCACAAGCCGGAGAACCAAATCACCTTTATTGAAAGATCTAGTTCAGACTCTCTAGCTATGATACTTGCGTAACTTCTGCTGATAGGCTGTAGATCTCATTTCAGCAACGACGCAAACTTCTTCGACTAAGTCGAGATCATTTTGTCGAGAAATCTCGGCATCCTCTTCGATATACGCGGCCACTCTAGGAGAAATATGAATTAAATCACTAGGAAGAACTACTTTTGCGCCATAGACCAAGAAGAAAGGTGTATATCCTGTTGACCTGTTCGGAGTTGTTCGTAAACTCCAAATTACAGAGGATAGTTCCTCTGCCCAAGCCCCCGCAGCACATCGTAGTGGTGCTTCGAGTCTTGGTTTCAAGCCTTGTAGAATTAAACCATTTGCTCTTTCGACTTGTCCGTTAGCCTGTGGATGTGCGACTGACGCAATGTCAAGCCGAATATTTTGCTCATCGCAGAATTCAGCCAGTTCTCCCATGGAAAAGTTACTCCCATTGTTCGTGATAATACTATGTGGATAATCATACCGGATTATAACATCCTCGACAAATCTTTTGGCTGTTGCTCCATCACAATTAGTGACAGGTTTAGCCTCGATCCACTTTGTGAATTTGTCCACCATCACTAAGAGGTGAGTGAATCCACTTGGGGCTCGTTTAAAAGGTCCTACCATATCAAGCCCCCAGACCGCAAAGGGCCATGATATAGGTATTGTTCGCAGCTGATCAGCCGGAACATGAGCTTGCTTGGCGTATTTTTGGCAGCCTTTACATGTCTTGACTAATCGTTCGACATCTGCCTGAGCTGTAAGCCAAAAAATCCATGTCGAAAAGCTTTTGCCACTAAAGATATGGCTGCAGCGTGGTGACCACACTCGCCTTCATGGATATCCCTTAAGATTTCCACTCCTTCTTCCGGAGATACACAGCGCTGAAAACCCTAGAAACACTCCGTTTATGGAGCTCACCTTTAACAATAGTATAGGCTTTTGCTCGTCGGATAATCTGTCGGCTCAACACCTCATCTTCGGGTAATTTGCCATCTACCAAGTAATCGAGGCAGGGTTGAGTCCAGCTGGGAATTACAGCCAGAACTGCTATCAAAGGTGAGTCAGATTTGGTCGGATATTCCTCATCTATTCCCTTTATCGAGGGAACTTTGAGGTCCTCTAAAAATGCGCCATCCGGGACCTCTTTCCGCGCAGAGCCTATTCGAGATAATGCATCTGCTTCCTCATTTTCTGCTCGAGGGATATGTTGAACTTCAAACCCTTCGAACGATTTAGATAGATCATCCACGACAGCTTTATATGCTGCCATGTCCTTATTTGCATTACAAATATCCGAGACTTCCTGAGAAACAAGATCCGAATCTCCGTAACACATCAAACGTCGGATGCCAATATCCTTAGCAATCCGGATTCCATGCAGCAGTGCTTCATACTCGGCAATGTTGTTTGTCGCTGTGAAGTGGATCTGCAACACGTATAAAATTTTATCTCCTTGGGGTGATTTGAGCACCACGCCAGCCCCCGAGCCCCCTCAAGCCTTAGACCCATCGAAAAAGAGGGTCCAATATTCTGACTCAGGGAGGACCATGTTCTCCTTGGTCTCTGTCCAATCAGCGACAAAGTCGGCAAGGATCTGGGATTTGATTGTTGTCCGGGGTTTGTACTCAATATTGAAAGCTGCAAGCTCTATGCCCCATTTGGCGACGCGTCCTGTGGCATCGCTATTGTTGATTATATCCCTCATGGGAGCTTTGCTCACCACGGTAATTGGGTGCTCCTGAAAATAGTGTCGTAACTTACGAGATGCTAGAAAAACACCGCAACCCAACTTTTGATAGTGCGGACACCGCTGTTTTGGTTCTGTCAGGACCTCGCTGACAAAGTATGTCGGACGCTGCACTAGGTGCTCCTGATTTTCTTCTGGTCTCTCCACCACCATAACTATACTGACAACCTTATTTGTCGCAGCAATGTAAAGCAACATCGGTTCCTGAGGTTTCGACGCTACAAGGATAGGAGCAGATGAGAGTACTTTCTTCAGGTCTTGTAGTGCAGCTTCAGCTTCGTCAGTCCAGACAAAATCCCTGGTCTTCTTCAGGAGTTTGTATAATAGTGCGGCTCTTTCTCCAAGCTGGCTTACAAATTGACTGACCGCAGCAATGCAACCAGTTAATCTTTGTACGTCCTTTAGGCGAGTTGGCCTGGAAATGTTGAGAATAGCCTTGATTTTGTCACGGTTTACCTCTATGCCTCTTTGAGACACGATGAAACCTAACAATTTTCCGGCTGATATTCCAAAGAAGCATTTCTTCGGGTTAAGCATGATGTTGTATCTTCGTAGATTGGCGAACGTTTCCTCCAAGTCGGAAATCAATGTTTCCTTCTTTTTGGACATGACCGCGATATCATCCACGTATGCATGTACATTGCATCCGAGTTGATCATGGAGGCAACGCTGCATCATGCGCTGGTACGTAGCTCCTGCGTTCTTGAGCCCAAAGGGCATCGTAACATAATAGAAGGTTCCGAAAGGGGTTATGAATGAAGTTTTGATTTTGTCAGATTCCTTCATCCAGATTTGGTGATAACCGGAATATGCGTCGAGAAAACAGAGGAGTTCCGAGCCTGCCATAGAATCGATAACTTGATCAATTCTAGGCAGAGCGAACGGATCTTTTGGACAAGCCTTGTTCAAGGAAGTATAATCAACACACATCCTTAAATCAGTGGTGTCCTTTTTAGGGACCATTACAGGGTTGGCCGACTAATTAGTATGGATGACCTCTTCTATGAATCTGGCTAACTCGAGTCGTGCTAGTTCCTTAGCTATTGCCTTACGCTTTTCATCACCAAACCGTCGTAAGGACTGTTTGACGGGTTTAGCGTTCGGGTTTACATTTAGAGAGTGCTCGGCAAGTTCCCTACGTACTCCGGTCATGTCAGATGGCTGCCATGCGAAGATATCTTGATTTGCTTGGAGGAACTTGACGAGCGCGCTTTCCTATGCGCTACTTAGGCCTACGCCTATCTGGGTCACCTTGGAGGGGTCATCATCCTTCAACGGTGTCGTCTTCGTCTCTTCTGATGCCTTGAACTCTGAATTTGGCTTTGTGACCTCCTTCTTTGTTGCGGGCATGTCGGACGGATCTATGCTCTTCTTGATCTCCTGGTACTCCTGGGCGTGCAGCATGGCTTCGGCAAAGGCGGCATTTCCATCTTCGCACTCTCGCGCCTTCTTCGGGTCTCCCCTGATGGTGATCACGCCGTTGGGACCTGGAACTTTCATCATATTCTAAATGTAACACGGACGAGCCATAAAAGCCCAGTAAGCCGGACGTCCGAATATAACGTGGTATGCGCTCTTGAATGGGACCACTTCGAAGGAAAGTGCCTCCGTCCGATAATTCTTTGGAGTTCCAAAAGTAACATCCAAAGTGATCTCTCCCAGGGAATTAGCTTGTCTTCCTGGGACAACTCTGTGAAGGATCACAGAGCTATGGTTCAGCTGTGTTTCCGAGATCTTCATCCGGCATAGCGTTTCGACATAGAGAATATTGATACTGCTTCCACCGTCCATGAGGGTCTTGGAGAAACCATAACCGTCAATAAGTGGATTGACGACTAAGGCGTATTTTCCTCACCTATGTAGCTTAGGCGGATGATCAGCGCGGTCAAACATTATTGCCACTTCTGACCAGTACAGACACTGGGGGACAGCCGGAACTGTTGCGTTGAGCTCGTGGAGAACTGCTTTCTCGACCTTTGCTGGTTGAGATCCGAGGAAGGTGACGTAAGTGTCCTTCTTGGTGGGAAAATTTTTCTTCCCTTCCGACTTGGGATTTGAAGCATCGGCTTCCTCCATGTCTGAATCTTCCTTGGTCTCTTTGTCCTTTTCGGGATTTTTCTTTCCCTTCTTCTGCTTAGCTTTGTAGCCCGCGGTATCATCTCTCTTGATGTCGTCGTTAAAACGACATTCAACGTTGGTGTGGGACGAGCCCCCATTGGTGTCCAAGTGATGCACACATGGGTTATTGGCGATGTCGGCCAAAGTGTAGGTTTTGCCTGGTTGTTGCTCTCCTCTACCTTAGACCCTTGACGTCCTACGGCCACGCCCGCGGCCTCCGCCACGTCATCCTCGTCCTCCATACCCGGAAACAGTAGTGACTATCTCTACGTTGAGTTTTTCTTCCGAGGTATTTTTGCGCTTCTGAGCTTGTTGCTTTGGTTGTTTTGCCGACTGAGGTACAGCCAGGACATTGAGTAATCCCTCTGCATCGTCGTTAGCATCTGCATACTCGCTCGCTGTTTCTATCATCTCTCCCAGATCAGTGACCTTGTCACACTTCAAGCGATGGCGCAGTAAACCAATTGGGAGACCTGCGATGAAAGCTTCAATCGCAGTTTGATCATTTACTCCTTCGCAGGAGTTCTTGGTGTCAATCCATCGTCCGAGGTAATCCCGTCAAGTTTCTCCGGCTTTCTGGGTGCAACGTTGTAGGTCTCCAACCGTACAGGGCCTCCGATATGTGCCTTCGAAATTCCGAAAGAACGCACTTTGTAAATCATACCAGTTATGGATTGTGTTCGCCGGAAGTTCATTGAGCCATGATCGTGTCGTCTTCCGCAACATAAGTGGGAGATATCGGGTTGCGACCAGGCTGTTTCCGCCTTTGCCGATGCAGCAAGCTTGGAAGAAATCCTGTAACGAGGTGTCTGGCCGAGCAATGCCGTCGTAGGCTTGGATATGTCTTGAGATGGAAAATCCTTCCGGGAACTTTGTAGCTCTGATGCGTGGTCCGAAGCATTTTGGGCCCACGTATACATCATCGTTTTCGTAGCGCCGAGCCTCTATATTGGAGTTGATCCTGTGCCTTGCGTCGTTCGGGGATAGGGATCGTCCCGAATGTCGGTTGTGGCTGCGGTGCCTTGGAGCCGGACTTCGGCTTCTGCCACCACCTCCTCCACCATGTCGTCCTCCTTGACCTCCTTGGGGGCCGTTGTGATAACTGTGTGGTGGAGAGGGTGGTGCAGCTGGATAGTTTCCGGCTGATCGCCGGCCTCCGTCCGGAGCGTCATTATTCCGGCTCCGGGGAGGTTCTTGACTATGACGAGCCTCGTGCCGGCTTGTTCCAGCGTGGTTTCCATCGTTCCTTCGTCCGTTGTTACCACCATGGTGAGGCTCAGTCGGACGGTTTTCATGTCTGGGAGGTGGCATTCTCTGACGATCCTCCTCCCGACGTTTCTCTTTATCTTCTCCCTTTCGGGGAGGATTCCTCAGATTCAGTGCAGCGATCGCGTCTTTCTCGGCTATTGGAGCGACATTGCTCCAGTTATGCGTAGCTCTGCGGTGCTGCCCCGATGATCCGGTTCTTGAATAATTGTCTTCCCTGCGTTCGGGGTGACGATACTACGCCCGAACATAGTGGGATCTTACGTCAGCCCATGCCGGATCTGTGCGACATTGGTCGGAATCCGAGACCAGCTTTTGATTTCCAGACATGGCGACCTTTTGCTGCTCCAGTCCCTTATTGAGTAGCTTGATACCCAAATGTATCTCCTCTGGTCCTGGATTAGCTGATAGAATTTCGCGAGCTGCCACGGTATTTTGCACTGGTGTTGGGTAAACCCAATCTCTATTGCTATCCTTCCATGGCTTCCCCATCTCATCTCCAAAAAGGACGGCACGGACACGTGGGAATTGGTTGTCATCTATGTGACGCTTTCGTGTCTTCTGATGTAGACGGGACATGTACTCCTTGTTTGACATGCGCCTCTTCTCCACCTCGATGTTTTTGGCTTCATCAAGGAGTTGTTGACGACGCGCTTCCAGGGCCTGGGCCCTTTCGTCCAGCTCATTTGCAGTAAGTTCTACAGCTGTAGGGATGGGTGTGGTTAATGCGGCATCAATGAGTTTACGCGCACCTTCGGTGATCACGTGTCCATCCGCCGATGCTTCTTTTTTCGGCTCGTTTGGGATAAGTGCTCCATCCGAGTCTTCTTCGTATTCCTTGGCGATTACCTCCTCTGTGAGGGGGCTTTTGCCGAGGTCTTGTTCTTCTTGTTCCTCTTCTTTGCCTTCTTGGCAGCGCCGGTAGCAAAGACGGCTTTTGGTCCGTTTCCCGGAGTCAAGCTCTGGTCGGTACTTTCATACATCTGGATCTCGGGATTATCTCTGATGTCCATGTCATCCTGCGCTTTGGCAGAGTGTTCCCCGGATCCTTCATCCATGGCTTCTCCTTCTTCTGCAGCTTTGGAGTTGTACTCCTCTTCGTATTCCGCGGAGAACTTTTGGAAATCTGCCGACGTCATGGATTCATCCGAGGATGCGGGAACGTCGGCGTTTGTTCCAATTGCCTCCAGTACCGAGTCGGTGTTTTCTCCAGCATCGGCAGAGCCGGATCCGGATCCAACATATCCGACGAAGTGTGATGCGTGCCTCCTGAGGTACCTGCGGCTTTCGCGATCAGCCATATCAAAACTTTTAATGGTTTCGAGGATTGCATCTGCGCTAGCGCCTTGCAGTATCATACATCTTAGTGTGTACCTGAGGAAAGGCATGTCTGTCCCGGCATCGTCAGAGCCGGAATCAGTGTCGTTGATATCCTCCTCCTGGATTTCGACTTCCACGGGTGGGTCGATCTAGGATCCGGCTTCTCCAGGGAGATCCACTCCAGATTCGACTTGGACCGTGAGGTCTTCTTCAGGCTCGGATTTCTCCACTATCTCCGCAACTAGTGCGGGCTGGGTGGGATTAGGGTTTTCTGAGATCCGGAACTCTGCCGCCTCCACGGACAAAGGGGACCCAGAAGATTCTTCTGCCTCTATCATCACCGCTGGGGTGGGTTGGGCAGGTTCAGCGAAACCGATGTAAACATCGATCTCGCCAAAAGACATGATAGTATAGGCAGTCATGACCTCCCTAGCCGGAATCCAAGTCTCGTCGAGAACGATGAGAGGGACGTCACTGGCGTAGAGGATGCGACCAACGGCGATGGTCTCGCCGATTCCGATTCTTGCAGATTCCGCTCGGAACGCAGATCCGAAGCTCACTTGCCCCACGGTGGGCGCCAACTGTCGTCGGATTGAGGACAAGTACGCCATGAGGGGGTCCTCGAGGCGTGCAGAAGAGAGGGGTGTGAGACGTACGGTGTTCCGGGACGGTGAGCACACAAGTTTACCCAGGTTCGAATCCGCCGGCTTTGGACGGACCCTACTCCTGCTGTCAATCCAGTAATATGGCAAAGCCGGAATATGGGTTGCAATGGTATCGCCTGTGCGAGTTGAGGGTCTAAAGTATTGGGTGTTATCTGGTGCCCTAAAGGCCCTCCCTAGGATGGCTTATATAGATATCCGGCCTAGGGTTTACAGGAGAGATCAATCCGGCTACGACTAAGAGTTGGTTACAGAGTACATCTTGAACTACAAGTAACATTATGGGCCTAAGTCGGTAAGTCTTCTGGGCCTTCCCGTAGCCGGATTGGACTCCGTCTTCTCTCTCTAACTGGGCCGCCCGTGAAGCAAAGCTCTAACCCAAAGTGGGCCACCCTGGTCAGTGAGGAACTGTGAGGATACCCGGAAAGTATATCCCCAACAATACCTATGTCATCAGGAATTCTCAGCGGGCGGTTGGCGCTACCATGGCACTCACAATGGTGCAAGCCCATGGCGTGGAGGTGGACCCTGCTGCAATCTCCAAGGTGATGCCCATCGGCGCAGATGGCCAACAGGTAGTGTTTTCTCCTTTTGCAACTATCTGCGGTAAGTATGGGCCGCAACTCATCAGCATAGTCGCAAAATACTCCGAGGACCTACAGCGAGTGAAGAAGGCGCGAAGTATGCGGCGTCAGGGGTTGGCGGAAAGTCTGTGGTGTCTAAGACTACCACGGACTCAATGAGGCCCCCGAAGCCGAAGTCCAAGTCGAAGAAGCAGGCTACTCCTTAGTAGCTATCTTGTAATAGTTGTAGTTTGACTTTCTATGTTGAAAACATGCTTTTGTCGAAGTGTCTCTGTTGATACTTTTGTCATGTTTGAATGATTTCGAGCCTTTTATCCATGTATTGCTTGGTCCCTTATTCGCTCTTGCTTGATTTGTGATAGGGTACATCGAGTGGTCCTTCGAGTGATCCTCGTGATCCTCCACCCACCAGTGAAACCTTGGCACAGCCGTGCTCGAAGGTGGATGGGTTGTCCTTGCTTTCGCGACTACGCGGTCACATTAAGTAGTTGGAGCGTGAGTTACCCATCCTTCGCAATAGCCTGGATGTATGGAAGTCGAAAGCGGAGAAGGCTACCGCCCGCGAGCAATATCTCTTGGAGGAGGTGGCACAACTGAGTGAGCAGTTCAAATGTTAGCTTTCTGCCCTCTTTTCTTTTCTTTTAGTTGGCCGCGACGATGCCTTGTCTTCATACTGTGCCCTTTTGCTTGGTGTAGTTGTCAGTGCTCGTCATCCGCAGGATGAGAAGGACCGAATTGCCATTCGGTTGAATGGCTTGACCTAGGAACAGCTACAGGCGAGTGGGTACTTCTGGGTTTATCACGATCGTGCAGTTGCCTTGGCGACTCTACAGGATCGCTCTTCTCGAGTACTTCACTTTTTGAAGAAAGCGCAATCGTGCCTTAGGCATATCTATCAGATGATGTTTTCGCTGGACGTCGTCCCTTCAAGCCTGTTGGCTCTTCTGGCGAAATTCCAGGATTTGAGTGCAGTTCGCGAGTGCGTACGACGGCAATTAGTAGCGGGCGCTAAGGCTGCATTGTCGCTGATGCGACTGCATAGGCCGGATGTAGATGTTGCGGCTGTTGCCGCTGGGCCGCCACCTCCGCTAGAGGGAATGGCCTGGGACATGGTGCCACACTATCGAGTGGTTGATCGCGCAACGGAAGGTATTGTCGACTTCTTTGAGGAACAAACGAACGTTCTCCTGTTGCAGCAGTAGTATGACTTGTATCCTGCACATAATTTCACAAGTGTTGTAAAGTTATATGAATATGTTGGATGTAATTAATACGCATTGATATGTGGAAAGCTTGTTAGCTATATATTTTTCCAGTGCGTTGCACTTTGAGATTCCTTTTCGTTAGCATGATGTGTGTTTATCTCAGCACCTTGCCAACCTGTCATGTGCATTGCAGCTGGGTTGGTGTTTTTCAAGGGTTCGATTAGTGCGTCAACTACTCAAGATATCGTGATGATTTTGTAGAACAGGTGTGTAAAGGGTGGCGCAGCCCCCGAGTGATAATATTGCGAGAAAATAATGGAAACACAGAGTTTTCGGGCACTTAGCTTTATTTATTTATAAAATAGTATGAGGTACAATGCGTGGCTAAGTAGCCTGGCTGAATAGCCTTATTTGTAAATGTAAACATGACTAAGGGTAGAAGCGACGCAGCTGCGCGACGTTCCCGGGGTTGGAGTATGCGACTCCTATCTCGAAATCTTTGAGGCGATAGGCGACTTCTGTAATCACGTAAGGTCCTTCCCAAGGGGATTCGAGTTTGAGATGCCCTCGTTGCTTCAGTCGCAGGACCAGGTCTCTTTCGACGAAGGATCTCGGGCGTAGCCTCTTGCTGTGGTAGTTGCGGAGATTTTGCTGGTAGATCATTGATCTTTCTGCTGTGATTTCTCGTGCTTCGTCGAGGAGGTCGACAGAGTCTTTGAGTGCGAGAGTTGACTCCTTCTCGCCGTACGCAACCACCCGTGGGGCTTTGTAGCATACTTCTATGGGTAGCACCGCCTCAGCACCGTGCACCATGAAGAATGGGGTGTATCCCGTGACGTTGTTTGGAGTATTGCGCAGGCTCTAGAGTACAGATTGCAGCTCGTCTGGCCAGCATCCTGCAGCTTGTTCGAGTGGTCGGAGGAGTCGTTTCTTGATTCCGCCGCAACGAGGTCGTTGGCCTTTTCGACTTGACCGTTGGTCTGGTGTGCCACCGAAGCGTAGCTTATGTTGATTCCTAGGTTTTCGTAGAATTCCTGGAATTCCTTAGAGGTGAAGTTCGTAACGTTGTCCGTGATGATGCTGTGTGGCACCCCAAAGCGATAGACGATGGACTCAAAGAACTTGACAGCACTAGCCCCTAATTGATTTGTCACCGGCATGGCCTCTATCCACTTGGTGAATTTGTCGACTACGACTAAGAGGTAGACATAACCTCCTCGTGAGGACCCGGGGAGCTTGCCGACCATGTCGAGTCCCCATTGTGCGAAGGGCTAGGCCAACGGTATTGGCCTGAGTTCTGCGCCAGGTGCGCGAAGTTTGTCCACGAATCGCTAGCAAGCGTTGCAGCGCTGAACGATGTCCTTGGCATCACGCATGGTCGTATGCCAGTAGAATCCAGGCCGTAAGGCTTTGGCAACGAGGGCGCGACTGCCAACATGGTGCCCACAAGTGCCTTCGTGGATGTCGAGGAGGACTGCCCTTCCGTCTCTGTTGGAGATGCACCGTTGGAGCACTCCTGTGACGCTGCGCTTGTGCAGTTCGCCATTGATAACAACGAACGCCTTGGATCGTCACGCGATGTGCCGCGCATCAGTTGGATCATCTGGCAGCCTCTTGCTGAGTAGATATGTGATGTAGGGTTGTGTCCAGGATGGCTCGATCATCATGACGCCCATTGGTCCTTCGAGTCCTGTATCCAGCTCCAGGTCGTCGAGTGCCATTGGCTCGTTGGGTGGCGTAGCCCCCGAGTCCGTTGATGCGCCTGCTTTCTTTTCTGGAGCCTTGGGCTTGATGGAGCGTCCGCAGATGCGCTCGAGAAATACACCAGGTGGTATGGGGGTGCAGGTGGAGCCAATGTTGGCGAGTGTGTCCGCCTCTTCGTTGCTTTCACGGCCTACGTGCCGTAGCTCACAGCTGTCAAAATCCCCTTCGAGTGTGTCGCAGAGGTCGCGGTAGGCGATCATGTTGTCGCTCAGTGCATCACACTCATGCATCGTTTGGTTCACCACTAGTTTGGAGTCATCGTAGATGATGAGCCTTTTGGTGCCGCAGGCTTTCGCCATCCTCATCCCATGGAGCAGGGCTTCATACTCAGCTTCATTGATGGAGGCCGTGAACTGCATTCGCAGAATGTATTTCAGCTTGTCTCCCTGGGGCGATGTCAGGATGACACCTGCGCTAGCCCCGTCCTTTCGTTTGGACCTGTCGAAGTGCATTGTCCAGAGATAGGATATATCTGGATTTTCGGGGAGCTGGTTCTTCATCCAGTGCACAAGGAAATCAGGGAGGACTTGCGACTTGATCGCGTCGCGCTTTTCATATGTGATGTCTCGTGGAGACAGCTCGATTCCCCAAAGCGCGACTCGTCCGGTGGCATCAGGGTTATTGAGGATATGCCCAAGCGGGGCGTCATTGACTACCACGATTGCGTGCTCCTAGAAGTAGTGGACAATGCCGTGGAACGTCGTGTCTGAGACCTCCAGACATGTCAGGGGGATCCTCATTGCCCGCAAGGTACTTGCGAACATGAGGTTAATGTTGCTTCCGCCATCCATGAAGACGTGACTCATGTCAAAGCCTCCAATCTGCGCCTTGAGTACAAGGGGACAGTGGCCTGGACGAGGGACTTGGCGCGGACGGTCGCGCTTATCAAAGGTGATGCGGGAGTCACTACCGCTGAGGTACTCAGTGGTGGAGGGTGGGGAATTTGTCGCCAAGTTGACTTGGCAAGTGATGGCCTTCTACACTCGATTGGAGGGGCGTCCTTTCTGGATCATCATGTTGCCTATGGCCTGTGGGTACGGCTCGCCTCCGTGGTGATGGACTGGTGCAGCCGCGGGTGGTGGTCCAGACAGTGGTGGAGGAGCTCCATGTGCTACAGCGCCTAGGGCAGCTCCATAACCCCTATTGACTGCATCACGATTCATCCGAGCCAGACCTTCATGGAGTTTGAGGAACTCGCGGCAGTCCTTGAGGAGGTGACTGCATTTTTTCTTGCCGTCGTGCTTGTCGATTTAGAAGTGCATGTTGCACGGCCCGGACAGTTTGTCCTCGATAGATGTTGTGGGTGCCTCTTCGCGAGTGCGGCGCTGCCATACTTGCGTGGTTTTCCCGGAGTCGCGGTATCCACCCTTGCGATAGCCACTATTACGGTTGTCATTGCCTTTGTCGGCGTAGCCGACTGCGACCATATTGACATCGTCGAAGTCATTGTAGATGCGCATTTGACGCTTGCTTTGGCGGCCGCGTCTGCATTCGAGGTCCGCGTCATCGTCGGAGTGAACACGGTTTTTCACCGAGTCTTCTCCATCTGCCCAGCGATTCGCGATTTCCATCAGGTGGTCAATTGTTTTGGGCTTCGAGTGGCCCAGCTCCTCCCTAAGCTCTATGCGGCGAACACCATTGTTGAACGCGTCAATCGCGTGATCCTCCGAGATGTTTTCTGCGGAGTTCTTAATGATGGACCACCTCTAGATGTATGAGCACAGCGACTCGCCAGGTATCTGTTGGCAACTTCTTAATTCATCGATTGATGCGGGCCTTTTCTAGGTGCCCTTGAAGTTGTGGACGAAGCTATAGACCAGCTCTTCCCAACTGCGAATGGACCCGCGTGGGAGGTTGTTGAGCCATGCGCGAGCGGCGCCCTGCAGCTGCAGCTGCAGTCACTGCATGGTCGTGCTTCGACTTCCACCGTGGAGCCTGACGGAGGAGATGTGGTCCTCCAACCAGATTTTCGGGTCCTGCAGACCGCCAAATTTTGGGTACTCTGATGGGAGTTTGAACCCCTTAGGCATTCGCTTCTGCCTGATGGCTCTGCTGAAGCATCTGGCGCTGCAGAGCTCCACGTCTTCGTCCTCTGAGTCAGTCGAACAGTCACGTCGTGCGCGCATTCTGTCGACTTTGCACAGTGTGATAGTCGTGATCGTGTCGTCGTGAACGGCAACGTCGATATAGGTCGTGGCTATCATCGCTGGACGAGGGCGAGGAGTAGCGTTTTGCCAGACCCTTGCCTTTCTTTGGCTCCGGCATTGGCTCTTTGTCGAGGGCGGCTTCAATGAGCTCCAAGCCCATGATCGTAGATCGATGCATGGCAGCTCGTGGATCTCCAGCTGGCGGCTGGTTGTTGAGGAGGTACATGGTGGCCGCCGTTACCGCGGCTTGCGGCGTCTTCGGGAGCACATTGCCACGCGTATCCACCGTCATGGAGCCAAAGTCAAGGACTTTCGCGGCTTCTACACGCTCTTGCTCGGTGAGGTGGGCTAGTCGAGATCGCCTCTTGTTGGCGACGTACTCGTTGCCTTTGGAGGAGGATCCTCCGTGGGAGGAGAGCCCAACTCGTCGGAGGCTTGACTCGTCTGCCGCCTTTTTACGCGCTTCGATTTGCACGATTGTATGTAGTTGGCGTTTGTATTCCTCCTTCAGGAGCCAATGGTAGCCCATCAGCAGTTCCTGCGGGGAGCCGAAGGGCAGAGGGTTGCCTCGTAGGGCTTCTCGACAGCGGGCCCACTCGTTGTCGTTGAGGCTGCTCACTATGCGCTCCCCAGTGTTTTCATTCACAATGGTTGGCGGCTCTGCCCATTGTTGATAGGCGTGACGTTGCCACCGTTGATGGGGCCGCCGTTAGGTATGCCGCCATTAGGGGGCCGCCGTTGGGTATGCCACTATTTGGCGGGCCGGTGCCAGATCCGTTACCCGCATTATCGCGATTGGCGGAGGTGTCGCCAGTGTTGATGATGACACACATAGAGTGGTTGGGGAAGCTGTTGCTCCCACAACTTTTAGATTCGGAGCCGTAGGCTCCATCTTCAGTGGCTAGGTCACCCAGATCGGATTCGCGACTGCTGTCGCTATCCGTGCTCCCGACTGTTGCCGAGGCATTGAGCTCGTTGAGGGTGCCGATTGGCGGAGGGAACCATGATGCTAGAGCAATCGATGGTGTTGTCGGCTGGTCAGGCATGTGAAGCGTGCCTAACTGGCCCACTTGGAAGTGGAAGCTCCCGATCGCCAGGCTGATCCCATCGCCCACGGACTCGAAATCCGGGTGAGTGGCCGGCATGTGGACAGTGAAGTCGAAGGCACCGAACAGCTGGCGAATCTCCGCTGTTGCGGAGTTGCAGATCGCGGTTGATGGGGCCGAAGAAGCCGCAACATCAGCACTCGCCATTCCCACAGACAGCGCCAAATGACGAGGGTTTAACTCATCAATGCCCATTGTTATGGACTTGGGTTTTGGAGAAGGAGGGAGCCCTGGAGACATCTAATAGCTAGCAAACAAGCACACATGGGACTCAAAGATTTACCCAGGTTCAGGCCTCGTCGAGGTCCCTACTCCTGCTTGTCTTCTCTTGGAATTAACGAAGGAATCGAAGATTAAATGGTGCACAGATGCAATCTGGCGAAGGTTGTGGAAACTAGGGTTGCGTGTGTCCTCCTTGCCGCCTCCTCCTAGCCTTTATATAGATAGGCTAGGTCTCGGGTAGCAGGTCGAGTCGGTTACAGATTAGGGTTTTCCCTTTGAACTTTCTATCTTGAGTTTCTTCTTGTCTCGCAAGCAATCGAGAGTCCGTGGCCCACTAGAATTCTCCACTGGGCCTTGGCAATGCTGTGGGCTTTTGCCATATCTGGACCGTATATACCAAACTCGAGTACCTGTAGGGTATACCCATGTCACCTATCTACCTATTTCGACCCCGCCTAATGGTCACTCACACTATTGCCACTCGCCAAGAGAAGCTGGAGCGCCTTGGCACGGCGGCTCGAACTCAAGAAAAAGGAGCCCTAGAACCGCACAGCGTATCCACGAAGCAATGCCCACGCACACGCTCTGGATGTTGCTGCCTTCACTATCTTCCACCAACCATCTTCAGCGTGTAGATCGATGTGCCGACTCTTGCCACATCAGCCACCGACACCACCGCGGTGCCAAGCAGCACCCCCCCCCCCCCCCCCGCGCGCGCTAGCCGCCCACCTCTCTTGCCACTTCCATCCAACGCTGCTCCATAGGCGATGCTCACAGGAGAGAATGCGATACCAACCCGCAGCACCGCCATCGCCCGACCCGAAGATCTTAGGGTTTCCCCCGGAGTAACACGATTGAGGTCGACACAAGGTGCACATCGATGCCTTCATCAAGGTAATGACGTGGTAACACCGCCATCACCTACCAATGGCTCGGTTTTCGCCGGCACCTAGATCTCCCTGCCTTGCTATTGGACCTGGCAGACAGATCACGAGATCTGCCAATCCAGCCGCAGGCCATCCACCTTGGACTAAGAAGATGTCCACCTCCACCAAACCCAGGGCCTCTACCCCGGGCGCCCTCATGATGCAAAGTAGGCCGCAGAATACCTCCAGACGACACCGGCCGATGTCGAGGAGGCGAAGACGTCATCGATCTAGGAACCCTAGATCTTGACACCATCCGCCGCCCCACCGCCTAGGGATCACTGCCGTTAGAGCTCACTGGTCGCCGCCCACCTGCCATCATTCCTGGAGATCTGATGGAGCGCCGCCACCGATGCCTGGATCTCGAGCCACCGCCACCATGGAAGCGACGTACGCAAGGGCTAGGGTCACGCCATAGCCGCGCTGCTGAAGCTTTGTCCAGCGGCGGAACTGGTGGTGGCGGAGAGGAGGGGCGTGCGGGAGGAGGTGGCTAGACAAGGGCGACGGTGGAGACCCGGTGCAGCGGCAGCGGCGCCGCACGGGGTCGGGAGGACCCACTTTAGCTTGGTTAAATGAATGTATCTAGACACTTTCTAGTGTATAGGTTCACTTCGAACCTCTATGAACCTATACACTAAAATATGCCTAGATACATTTGATTCACAAAGCTAAAACGTCTTATATTTCTGAACGGAGGGAGTACTTCCTAATACTATTATACAACAACTTGAGTGTACTCCCAACATCGTAATACTCGTGTAGAAATGTGCATGGGTCTGGACTCCTTGTTCCCGCGAGATGACGTTTCGCTCTCTCTCTCTAGCTCTCACGATGGCGCTCATGGCGGAGGTTGGGTCCTCGCCCGCACGCCGGCGGCACGCCCCACCACACACTCCTCTCCATTTCGTGAGTCTACGCACTTCTATTCTTGTAGACAGTTGTTGGGCCTCCAAGTGCAGAGGTTTGTAGAACAGCAGCAAATTTTCCCTTAAGTGGATCACCCAAGGTTTATCGAACTCAGGGAGGAAGTGGTCAAAGGTATCCCCTCTTAAGCAACCCTGCAATCAAGATACAAGAAGTCTCTTGTGTCCCAACACATCCAATACACTTGTCAGGTGTATAGGTGCACTAGTTCGGCGAGGAGATATTGAAATACAAGTGGTATGGATAATTATAAGTGGTAACGGTGCCAGAAAATAGCTTGCTGGCGTGTGGTTGACGTGGGAAAAGACTAAAGGCAAACTGAAATAAAGATGGAAGCAAGCAAAGATGTAACAGATCTAATTGCAAACGGTGTTTCAATGCTTAGAAACAATGCCTAGGGATTATACTTTCACTAGTGAACACTCTCATATAAATATATCATTTTCATGATACTACATTTAACTACTCTCCGGTTGGACACTCTAATCCATGGTAGGGCTATAAGAGCACACTTCAAAGTAAGCCTTTCCCATCTAGATAACCCCACACTGTCACCTTGAGCACTAGATGGTTCCAACAAACACCACAATTTCATAAAGATATCCAACTCCAAATATAACTCATAACAAGTATTTGTAATCTCTAGCCTAAGTGCCACCATGGTGTGCACGCTGTCACTTTCACACACATGGGGAGAGCAGAGATCTATTAAAGCACTTGAGTAGCAAGGTAGATCTATAGATTACAAGCTCATGATAACAATATGATCATGCATAGAGAGAGAGATGAACACATAGCTACCGGTAGAACCCTTAGCCTCGAGAGAGAACTACTCGCTCCTCATCATGGGAATCAGCAATGGCGATGGAGATGGTGGTGGAGATCGATAGAGATGGCTCTGGGGGCACTTCCCCATCCCGGCAGGGTGCCGGAACAGAGACTTTCTGTCCCCCGAATCTCCCCTTCGGTGGCGGCGGCACTGCGGAACTTTTCATGGCTGGAGGCTTGACTATTCAGGGTTTTTGCATCGGGAGGCTCTTATGGGCGAGAGGGGAGACCGAGGGGGTGCTGGAGGGGCCCACACCACCCCCTAGCGCGGCCTGGCCTGGCCCGCGCCACTAGGTGGTGTGGCCAGCCCCTGGCCCCTCTCCATCTCGTCTTCTGGCTCTGTGAGTCTTCCAGTAAAATATCGACTTTGGCTTTTGTCCCGTCCAATTCCGAGAATATTCATTTTCTGACTTCCTGGAACCAAAAACAGCAGAAAATATGTAGCTGGCACTGTGGCTCTTGTTAATAGGTTAGTCCAAGAAATCATATGAAAAGTACTCCAAAGTGTGGACAAAACACAAGAAAGTAGATAAAACCAAGCATGGAACATCAAAAATTATAGATACATTTGCAATGTATCAACATCCCCAAGCTTAACTCCTGCTCGTCCTCGATGAGGTAAGTAATAAAAAGAAAGAATAATTTTTGAGGTGACATGCACCATCATAAACTTGATCAAAGTATTTGTAAAACATGGATAGCTGGGAACATAGTACTTCAATCATAACATGAAAGACAAAGTTCTAGCAATAAGACAAAGAAACTATGATGCAACATGAAAAGGCACAAACAAAGATTCATGAATAACAAAGCTTTGCAAGACGTTTGTTTGATTCACATAAAGAAAACATAGCATAATAGCATTCAGCTTGTCCCTCATAGAGTAGCAAATATAAATGCATAGGACACCTTCAAAGTTCATAAGAGTGACTAGATACAAATAGTTTAAAACAAGCAATATGAAGTTATGCATCAATCAACTAGTCTTGGGACAATGCACATAGAACTAAGAATGGCCACTATGCTCTCAAAGCAGGTGCATAAAGGTATAAGATGGAGACTCAACATAAAACTAAAAGAAAGGCCTTCATAGAAGGAAGTAAAGATCAAGTTTCATAAAGAGCTTCCAAAAATTATGGTACTTATTAGCTTTCAGCTCTCATTGCCCCTATCATAAGCATCTTGAAGTGATTAAGGTTAAAGTGAACTAACTATGGTGTACATGCTTGACGAAGTATAAGTTAGAAATCTCATGTCCCTTGAATACGAGGGCCGCTCCTCATGCTACTCAAGTTTAGTCACCGGTAAGTTCTTGTCATTGTAAGTACATGTGTATCATAGAGAACCGCCAACGGGGTACCCCTTGCCCGATGATACGGAAGAATCCCCATATCAAAATGACAAGGCAAGCAGACAACGAGCATCTCAGCAATCTTCTTATTTACCATGGGAATATGGTGCTTTTTTCTCTCTTTCCTCTTTTCATAATCTCTTTTTTTCTTTTTCTCTATTTCTCAATATAGGACTCTTTTTTATAAGAAGAATGCTTCATAGACAGCTCATTATGGTTACGCTGCATGTTTCCACCATGTCAGCATGGATTAGACCGCGGCCCAGGCATTTCTCTAACACATATACATAACTCCATGGACTTACAAGCTCCCCTTTCATTTCACACCGACGACATCCATAGACAAAATAGCATGATATCAACTAGGTACAAAGTACCAGTGCAATGTTGAAAGCGTTCCCCATGACAACATGGTTCTGCTAATTCCCAACAAATAAGTGCAAGCATATACAACATAGACGACACAATGGTTCAAGTTTATTAAGGGCAAGAAAAGTAAAGTGTGCCATCAAGTTCATGAGAACTTTAATCACTAGTTTTCTCATAACAAGTTTAATTTGGAAGGTAAAGAAAAGCATGCATATACTTGGAATAGCATATGCTAGTAGGTTGGTATGATGGACTCTTTGGAATAACTTGGTTTAGGGGGTTGGATGCATGAGTGGAACTCATACTTGGTTACGGAGGCTAGCAAAACACTGGGAGCGACAAACTAAGAGAGCAATAATGGCCATAATCATGCAGAGCGACAAACCATCATTGATCAAAGCATAAAGTGATACCACAAGTTGAAAACTAAAGGATCATCAAGGCTATGGTGACTTGGGATAGTCATAACATGGTGTGAGCATGCGCCAAGTCAACCCAAATAAAACATCAAAGGAGAATACCACTATACTATGCTTTAATATGCTAAAACAATGCATGATTCTTCCAAGGCACATTAAGCAATATCAATTTTTTATAACATGTCATGGTACAGCAAAGAATACTAAGCCTAAAGCCAAAACAATATCAAGCATGGCATGACAAAGCATAGGCCACAGTCAAAAACAAGCTCTCTTTTTACACTTAAGCATGAACTTTCCTACTCTTTTCCAATCCAAACCAAACTTTTGAAAACCAATGCATGAAAGAGGGGGTCCAGCCAATTTATTCAGGAAACTAAGAAAACCAAGCAAATGAAAAACCAAAACAAAAATGAAAAATAAGACGCTCCAAGAACAACACAACTGTGCATGAAACAATAAAAATGAAGCGTTTGGAAGAAACCTGGGATTCTTATTGATGAAGAGGGGGATGCCTTGGGCATCCCCAAGCTTTGACGCTTGTAATTCTGGGATATTTCTTGGGGTGACACGCGTGGCATCCCCAAGCTTGAGCTTTAGTTCATCCTTCATCTCATTACTCATTTCTTCCATACACCTGATTTTTTTCCTTCATACAAAACTTCACACAATCTTTATAGCAACATTAGTGCAATCAAGATAATAGGTCTTTAGGTTCAGCTCCAACACCAATAAAACTTCCATTAAAACACTAGATACTGTAGCACTTCCCTCAAAAAGCTCAATTCCCCAAAAGAACTCAAAAAGGAACCAACAAGAAGCAAATACAGAAATAGCAGAAATCTATCAAAATAGACCAGAAGGTAAAGACGAATTTTTTTGAAGACCTTCTGTTGCTCAAATCAAAAAGTGTTGAACTAATGAAAGTTAGATAAAAACCTGGGGCAGAAGCAAAACAATTCACGCCTCAAAAGGACGTACAGAGATTTTACACGAATTTTTACGATGAAGCACATAAATCTGTTTTGGGACAACAACTTTCCCAATCATTGCTTCTCTCTCATTAGAGGTTACTCTTGGCACAAAAACCACACAAAAATGATAAGGAGCGGTTATTATAGAGGTAATAACTTCCAAGACTCAACTAAAACTTTTGGGTTATCTCCCAATAAGTACTTTTCTTTAACGCCTTTAAGTTAGGCATGATAGTTTGAGAAGATTCTCACGTAGGAAATATGAATTGAAGTAAAAGAGAGCATCAAGAAGCAAATTCAAAACACATTTAAGTCTAACCCACTTCCTATGCATAGGAATCTTGTAAAGAAACAAGTCATGAAAGCACAAAGCAACAAGCATAGTAAAGCAAAACAAGTCCAACTTCGAAAATTTCAACATAAAGAGGGGAAACTTAATATTATTGAGATGCATAAAACCATGTTTCCCTCTCTCATAATAACTTTCAGTAGCATCATGAATAAAATTAACAATATAACTATCACATAAAACATTCTTATCATGAGCCACATGTTCAAAAGAATTAATACTCTCCACATAAACATAGCCATTCTTATTAATTATAGTGGGAGCAAATTCAACAAAATAGCTATCATTATTATTCTCGTCACCATAATCATCAAATATAGGAGGCATATTGTAGTCATAATTAATTTCCTCCTCAATAGTAGGTGGACTGAAAATATCATATTCATCATTGTAATCATCATATATTGGAGGTTTGGTATCATCATAAGCAATAGAATAGCTATCTTCCAAAGCTGGGGAACTAAAAAGATCATTTTCATAAAAACTAGCTTCCCCAAGCTTAGACTTTTCCATAACATTAGCAATAATGGTGTTCAAAGAATTCATAGTAATAACATTGCTATTAGCATGCAAATAAAGTTCCATAGGTTTTTTAATTTTCTCTTCAAACACTTCATGTCCTAACTCATGATAAATACTATAAAGCTCTCTAATTTTGTTGTTGTTTTCCATTAAGCCTAACTAGTGAAAACAAGAAACAAAAAGACAAAATTGCAGAATCTAAAAGAAATAACTTCGAGCACTCACACCGGAGGATGTGAGTACCTTTTACCTTACCTCCCCGGCAACGGCGCCATAAAATAGCTTGATGTCTACGCACTTCTATTCTTGTAGACAGTTGTTGGGCCTCCAAGTGCAGAGGTTTGTAGAACAGCAGCAAATTTTCCCTTAAGTGGATCACCCAAGGTTTATCGAACTCAGGGAGGAAGTGGTCAAAGGTATCCCCTCTTAAGCAACCCTGCAATCAAGATACAAGAAGTCTCTTGTGTCCCCAACACACCCAATACACTTGTCAGGTGTATAGGTGCACTAGTTCGGCGAGGAGATATTGAAATACAAGTGGTATGGATAATTATAAGTGGTAACGGTGCCAGAAAATAGCTTGCTGGCGTGTGGTTGACGTGGGAAAAGACTAAAGGCAAACTGAAATAAAGATGGAAGCAAGCAAAGATGTAACAGATCTAATTGCAAACGGTGTTTCAATGCTTAGAAACAATGCCTAGGGATTATACTTTCACTAGTGAACACTCTCATATAAATATATCATCTTCATGATACTACATTTAACTACTCTCCGGTTGGACACTCTAATCCATGGTAGGGCTATAACAGCACACCTCAAAGTAAGCCTTTCCCATCTAGATAACCCCACACTATCACCTTGAGCAATAGATGGTTCCAACAAACACCACAATTTCATAAAGATATCCAACTCCAAATATAACTCATAACAAGTATTTGTAATCTCTAGCCTAAGTGCCACCATGGTGTGCACGCTGTCACTTTCACACACATGGGGAGAGCAAAGATCTATTAAAGCACTTGAGTAGCAAGGTAGATCTATAGATTACAATCTCATGATCACAATATGATCGTGCATAGAGAGAGAGATGAACACATAGCTACCGGTAGAACCCTTAGCCTCGAGAGAGAACTACTCCCTCCTCATCATGGGAATCAGCAATGGCGATGGAGATGGTGGTGGAGATCGATGGAGATGGCTCCGGGGGCACTTCCCCGTCCCGGCAGGGTGCCGGAACAGAGACTTACTGTCCCCCGAATCTCCCCTTCGGTGGCGGCGGCACTGTGGAACTTTTCGTTACTGGAGGCTTGACTATTTAGGTTTTTTTGCATCGGGAGGCTCTTATAGGCGAGAGGGGAGACCGAGGGGGTGTCGGAGGGGCCCACACCACCCCCTGGCGCGGCATGGCCTGCCCCGTGCCACCAGGTGGTGTGGCTAGCCCCTGGCCTCTCTCCGTCTCGTCTTCTGGCTCCGTGAGTCTTCCGGTAAAATATCGACTTTGGATTTTGTCCCGTCCAATTCCGAGAATATTCATTTTCTAACTTCCTGGAACCAAAAATAGCAGAAAATAGGCAGCTGGCACTATGGCTCTTGTTAATAGGTTAGTCCAAGAAATCATATAAAAAGTACTCCAAAGTGTGGACAAAACACAAGAAAGTAGATAAAACCAAGCATGGAACATCAAAAATTATAGATACATTTGCAATGTATCACAAACTGTGGCGAAGAAGAATAAATGGGATCATGTTGTGGCGTCAAGAATGATCAGTAGAATCGTCAAGGATGGTAAGTCTATCATTGATAAAGCTCAAGCAATTAAGAAGACTAAAAATCTGGAGGTCCCCAAAGGTAAATCCAAATTGCATGGTTTTGATAATCCTTTTGCCGCCCTCAATAATGATATTCTGCTGCATAAAGCTAGAGCTGTTGGAATTGTTCTTGGTAGTTCTGAGGATGAAATTGATAATAATATTAAATTGATCAAAGATGTAGAAACCAATAGGCTTTCTGATTTTCATAATGATCATCCTGACATGTTACTTCCCAGTAACTTAGATATTGCTGTTGGGGATGTGGTTGGATCTTGCTCTGCCAATTATGGTACTCAAGATGTGGTGCCTAAGGATCACACTAGTGACACTCAGGTAGAGGAGGAGCCTTGGATCGAGGTCTCTTCTAGGAAAAAGAGTAGGAAAAAACTCCATTTTGATAATGGTAGTTGCTCTAATATGAAATCCTAGAGGTCTAAATAGACCTGATAAGCTTACCAGAGTGCATGATCTTATTAGAGATACATGTACTGATATAATTAGTTTCTCTAAGTCAAAGAAAATGGATTTTACTCCTTTTCAGCTTAGGAGATACTGCTGGTAGTATTATAGTGGGTATTAGTGTTGATTTGTTTGATGTCTTGGCCTGGAGTATCCACTCTTACACTATGTCTGTTTTGATTAAAAATAAAAAGATGATGTGGTTTGGATGTTTATTTCAGTTTATGGATCTTCTTATGTGGAACACAAGCTGGAGTTTATTATTGAACTGCATAATGTGTTCTCTTCCTGGGTTGGGCCTACTTTAGTAGATGGTTACTTTAATCTTATTAGGGAAAGCTATGAGAAAAATACTGGTAATATTAATCAGCATTGTGTTGATCTCTTTATTGACTGGATTAATAAATATAGTCTGATTGAGATTAAAAATGTTGGTAGGAAATTTACTTGGGATAATAACCAAGAGAATTTAATCATGGCTTTGCTTGATAGAGTGTTTGTTTCTACTTGTTGGGATGCTTTATTCCCAGCCAGTAATGTCATAGCTAAAACTAGAGTGGGCAGTGACCACACCCCTCTTATAGTGGACACTAGGGCTCTAGTGGTGCCTAAAATTAAACAATTTAGGTTTGAGAAGTGGTGGTTGCAAGTAGATGGTTTCTCCCAATTGGTTTCTAAGATTTGGTTTGCCCCCTGTTTGTGCACTAAAGCTATTGACAAGTGCCAGTTCAAATCTAGGAATCTTAGAAAAGGTCTTAAAGGTTGGAATGCTAATTTAGAATCCAACCAAAACAAAACTAAGCAAAAATTTGTTGCTGAGTATGATTTACTAGATGTTTTATTTGAAACTCAACCTCTTTTTCCTCATTCTAAAGAGAGGATGAAATCTATTTCATCTGAACTGACTGATATTTGGAAGAAAGAGGAAATTAAAGCTAGACAGAGGTCTAGAGAGAGAAACATTTTAGAAGGCGATCGTAATACTGCTTATTTTCACTCTGTAGCTAACTAGAGAAGGAGGAAGAAACAGATTGACATGCTAGAGGACCCACATGGAGAAGTGGATGATACCAAAGGTATGTTAGACATTGTAGTTTCTTACTACAAGGAGTTGTTTGGTTATGAGAGTAAACCAAATATTAATTTAGCTGATGATTTTTGGGATGATTGTGATAAAGTTACTGCTGAATAAAATGCATCTCCAGATGCTGATTTTACAGAACAGGAAATTAGGGATGTTGTATTCAGCTCTTATGCTGAAGGAACCCCTTTGCCCGATGGCCTATCCTTTCTATTTTTCAACAGTTTTAGGATGTGATTAAAAGTGATCTTCTGGCCCTAGCTAATGATTGGAATAGGGGTGAACTTGATATTTACAGATTGAACTTTTCCCTGTTAACTTTGATTCCTAAGGAAGCCAATCCTATAACTATTCAGAAGTTTAGGCCCATTGCTTTAACTAATTGTGTTTTTAAGATTTTCTCTAAATGTGCCACTACTAGGCTGGGTGCTGTGAGTGATGCTCACATCTCTCCCCACGAGACTGCTTTTATAAAAGGTAGGTACATTTTAGAGAGTGTTGTATCTGCTCATGAAATTATTCATGATGTAGTTCATTAATAGCAATCTGGTTTTATCCTTAAGCTTGATTATGAAAAAGCTTATGATAGGGTGAACAGAGATTTTTTATTAAAAAGTTGGACATTAGGGGCTTTAGTCCCAAATGGATTAAGAGAATTAAATCCCTTCTTGATTATGGCTCTGTAGAAGTCAGAATCATGATACTAATAGTGATTTTTGTGTGTGTGGGCATGGTGTTAAACAAGGGGGCCCTATTTCCCCTCTGTTATTTAATCACATGGCTGATGTTTTTACTAAGATGTTAATGAAAGCTGCTGGTCATGGCCAAATTACTGGTCTGATGAAAATCCTTAATCATACAGGGGTCATCAGTATGCAATATGCTGATGATACCCTGCTTTTCCTAGATAATGATCTATCAACTGCTAGGAACTTAAAATGGTTATTGTCCTTCTTTGAACAAATGTCAGGGATGCGCATTAATTTCCATAAATGTGAACTCATTCCCATTAATGTGGATGATGATGTGGCCCAGTCATTTGCTCAAACTCTAAGTTGTAGACTTGGTAAATTCCCCCTTAAATACTTAGGGGTTCCTCTACATCATGTTAAACTTAAGAGAGAGGATATGCAACCTATTGTAGATAAGACTCTTAAAAAGCTGCTAGGTGGAGAGGTAAACTTTTAAACCATGCTGCTAAGTTAGAGTTGGTTAGGAGTGTACTAGCTAGTATACCTCTTTATCTTTTGAGTGTGATCAAGTTCACCAAGTGGGCCATTACTTTAATCAATTCTCAAATGGCTCATTGCCTTTGGTATGATTATGAGGGACATCACAAATATCATTTGGCCAATTGGAGCTTGGTTTCACAAAAATAGAGTTTGGGGGTCTAGGTATTCCTGATCTAGCTACCATGAATAGATGTTTATTAGCATCTTGGATTAGGAGATATCATTTGGATGAGGACAAGTTGTGGAAACAGATTGTTGATCATAAATATGACATCAATCACCCCAACTTGTTTTATTGTTCTGAGGTTGGAGCTTCACCTTTTTGGAAAGGTGTGATGCGGGCTGCTAGGGCAGCTCACATGGGTTATCAATGGAATGTGAGAAATGGTAAAAAGGTTAAATTTTGGAAAGATCATTGGTTTGGCTCTTGTAGTCTAGCTACCTAATATTGGGATATTTGTGTGATTTTGATGAACAAAACTCATGCATTGCTGATGTGTGGGATGTGGAAACCCTCAAATTTACTTTTAGGAGATACTTTGATTAGAATTTGCTATTTCAGTGATATGAAGTTGTCCAGATTGCTCAGTCCTTGCACCTTAGTGCTGATGTGGATTGCCTTCCGTGGAAACTTAATTCTAGTGGTCAATATAGTGTTAAGTCATTATATGTTGTTCTCAACATTAAAGGTGTTATGCCTGTGTATGTTCAAGCAGTGTGGAATGTTAAAGTCCCACCAAAAATCCATTTCTTTTTATGGCTTGTGTCTCACAACAGGGTGCTCACTAGAGTGAACCTTGTTAAGAGACAAAATGTGGATGATCTCACCTGTTTATTTTGCAATGAATTAGACACTTGTAATCACCTATTCTTTGAATGTGTGGTTGCTACAGCTGCCTGGGAGGAAGTTGGTAGAATCACTGGTAATATTCCAGTGAAAATTGAAATGGTAGCTGATAGATGGGAAAACAATAAACTGTTTAAAGTTGAAAATGTCATGTATGCTGCAATTATGTGGTCAATTTGGCTTATACGAAATGATTTATGCTTTAATCGTGCCATTTGGCATGGAATGCAGGAGCTATGGAGAAAATGTGCCTACAATCTTGTCCAGTGGGGATCCTACTGGGAGAAGGAGAAAGAGGAAAGCTGAACACATTAGTGGGCAGGCTGGAATCGATGGCGCGTGCCCCTCCACTTCTGTTGTGGCCGGAGCCTGGGTGACGGTGGAGAAGAGGAGGATGACACAGTCGATGGTCGAGCTCAAGATTCTCACTCATGTGGGTGAAAAAACGTGGATCACTGCTTAAGACCCGGTGAGGACCCTGGATGCAAATGACTTGATACTGGTGGGAAATGGCGAGCGTTTCATGGTGGTCCGCAGTAGTCTCGCATTGTGTGCTCGGGTCAGTATCTGTATGGTGGTAGTGGTGGCTATTAACTGAACGCTTGTATGTTGGCGTAGGTGGTGTTTTGGAGGCTGTAGCCTCGTAGCAAGAGGTTAGCCGGTTGTTGCGCTCTGCTCTAGACCCATGTGCTATTTCACCCGAATAACGTAACAGACTCGTGAGGTTTCGGTAATGAGAACCGGGACAAGGTCCTCTTTATCTAAAAAAAAGTGCATGGGTCTTGGTACTTTCTAAATCGAAATGAATGGACGTATTCTCGGCCCATATGGTTTATGGTTTGCACTTGAAGTCTTGATTTGTCAGACCCACGTGCCGAACCATATAATTTAATCACTATCCACTTCATAAAGTCGAATAGTAGTACAACAACTGAAACTATTGTGTGTAGACTTATAGAGTAGTGCTCGTAGTACAACCGACGATCTTTCAGTAATACTACTATTAGTACCTTCGGAGAACAGTTCTTGTATTGATAATTGAGTAGTGCAATCAGTCTCTGTAGCATGCAATGCAAGCCTCTGTGTGTTGCTGTTCCTTCTTTTGGAGAACTGCATGTGCCATCGTCGGCCCAAAACTCAGCACGTTCTTTCCGGTATTTTTCACCAAATCTGTCCAAATCTAAAAAGTTTAACCGAATCTGACCTCTCCTCGAAACTAATTCGGAATCTGATCTCTGGGATCGGCGCAGTTTAAAATGGCGCCAAAGTTGTACATGTCGACGCCAACACATCAGAAAACTGAACCGAAGGAGGTCGGCTCCATTTAAAACTGCGCCGACGTCGGCTCCATTTAAAACGGCGCCGACCTCCCTAGGTTGCCACCCAGCTACTTTGTCTTGGCGCCGACATGTACAACTTCGGCGTCATTTTAAACGGCGTCGAGCCCTGGGGTCAAGTTTCGAATTAGTTTCGGGGATGGATCAGATTCGGTTGAACTTTCTAGATTTGGGCAGATTTGGCAAAAAAAAAATACTTCTTTGGGAGAGCAAAGGTACTGATACCAAAGCTACTAGTGCTTCTCGTTGTCCAAGGGAATAATGGTGCCCCAGAACATAGGTAATTTGCATGTTCCAGGAAGAAGAATAAAGAACAAAGTGCAAGTAATTCTGTAATTGAGAAACATCATTGATCCTAGGAATGTCAGGTTTTCGAAAGAGTTCTGTGATGTTGGACAGCTTCTGCAGATGTAGTGAATGCCCACGGCGAGGAGTGATTCAGGTGCAATTTTCATGTAATACGTACAGTACTTCGGAGTCGAGTACTGACCATGACACTGCAGATTTCATACAGAATAGCATAACACACTCTCAAGGATTGAGTTGCGAAACACACACACAACTTGATACATCGGCATGCAACAGTAGTTGCACTACATGCTTCTCCTCGACAAGAAAAACAGAGGAAGCGAAATAAAATACAGACAACACGACACACGCATCACTAAGAGAATGCGGAGAGACCATGGAGGGAACAGCTAGCACAATCTTATGGCCTACTCCTCCTCTTCTGACACCGTCTCTCGCCACTCCATGGCTTCCACACCATGTGACTTGATGCCACACCACACCTCTCCTCCTCGCGCCGCTCTCTGCAGCTTGGTCTCGAGCTCCATGTTGCGGTCGTTCTTCTCCGCCCTGTGGCATTTCCTGAGATGGACGTGACCGGAAACACATGACAAAAGAAAATCCGAACCGTTGTTTTTCACTTAATGGATGGCAACGGTGGGTAGTTTTCATCAACCATAGGGGTAAAATAGTCTTTTCCAGAAGACGGATGGAAACACTCCTCAACGGGAGACATATCGTGCTATTTCGCAGGTTCGCAAATAATTCACGTAATTGATATCTTCATGATATTATTATGTGTTCCTTATAAAAAAAAGTGCCATGCAAGTTCCATAAGTAAAATCAGAAAAATAACTGAGAGGATATATAAAGCATCAGAGAGTTGGATATGAACACATACGATGAACCACATCTCATTTTGCAATTGAACCAGGGTCCCAAATGTGAAAGGATGATCCAAAAAAGGGCACAATTACAATCAGAACACGGCATCCCATATACTCACATTGGCGGTCATCGGAACTCTGGAGGCTGTCATGATGATCCATGGATACTCTGTCGCTCGCTGACTAAGTGGTGCCAAGTGCCGATGCCATCTCCCCGTCTTAGGCTAATCATCAACGCCGCCCTCCCCGACGATGCCGTCACAACAGCAGTAGCACCGAGATTTCTGAAACTGCCATTTCGATAGAGTTAAATGCTAAATCCAGTTCAGTTTCTTGTATGTACATGGTTGTAATAGGGAAAACGACGATGGACAGAGTCACCTCCTAGCGTGGAACAGTTGCACGGCGGCTTTGTATTCCTCCGCCCTGGGAAAGCACTCGATGGCCTCTTATCTTCTTGTGCTTGCCGGCAAAGCTGTACGTCCACACCGGCCTCTGACTATTGAGGTCTATGGCGCGTTCTGGTGTTTTTGCAAACAATTAATCGTCTATTCCTTGCAGTAAAACCCCCACTATATCAGCTCTTTCACGAGTTGTATACAACAAAAGCATCCCAAAAATTGAAAACCAAGAAACGAAAGGAACATTCCCTGAAGTCTGACCCTTCATACTCGTAGTATCCACAGTCGCCAGGAACTCGTGATAATGAAAGACAATATGGCTTAAGTAATCTGGGAAAGTTTAGGCTTGGTTCGGGGCAGAGATGAGAGACGAGAGATGGGACAGAGGCAAGCTAGTTGGTTGCCTGGTTTGACTCAACCGTGTCTGCTGAGGAAAAAAAGTAGCTAAAGAAAAAATAGTTTATGAGATGCCGCATCAGTTTTGACACGTGGGTCCGATCCTAGCCGTCAGGTTTGCTGTTAATCAATCTAATACCAGATTTGGACCTCTATGCAACTAATTACACGTATAACTGGTGTTTTGTGCAAACAACAGGTAAAATGAGTGTTTTGTCCAACACGCGCTGCAAAAGGTGGTGGTTTGTGCAATTTCCTCTTCAAATGATGATGAACAGTTCTTTGCTAAAAAGGGGAGTACAAGTCGATAAAATATTATATGGTCCTCCTAGTTTAGTTATATCAAATTTCTTTCCTTAAATTTTAGTCACATTTTACTGTATAACTTGTATATGACCCATGCAAACAATTCTACAGGTACCTTATTGTGGTTGATGACTTGTGGGATCAATCAGTATGGAATGTTATCAGTCGTGCCTTTCCAAATGAAGGTAATGGGAGTAGACTGATAGTGACAACAAGGGTGGAAGGTGTGGCTGTCATGGCTTGTCGCAATGATTAGGAGTGCATCTACAGTGAAGCCCCTCAATGAACAACACTCGAGAATGCTATTCTTCACCATAGTATTTGGGTCTGGTGATGGATGCCCATCTTATCTTGAAGAAGTATCAGCTGACATTTTGAAGAAGTGTGGCGGATTGCCACTTGCAATCATCACTATGGCTAGCCTCTGGGTGCCCGGTCTACCATAAATCCCACCCTGGAAGATATGAGGAATATACTTAATCTTAGCTACATGCATCTTCCTCTTTATCTCCGAGCTTGCTTTCTGTATCTTGGTATGTATCCTGAGGACGAGGAAATTGATATGTCTGTTGTGATTCGGGAATGGGTAGCTGAAGGCCTTGTCAGCAAAATGCATGGACTTGATTTGATGGATGTTGGCAGAAGTTACATGAATGAACTAATCAATAGAAGCATGGTTCAGCCTGTAACAAACTATTGGAGAGAGGTGGTGTCTTGCAGAGTACATGATTTAATGCTTGATTTGATCCTCAGCAAGTGTGCAGAAGATAATTTCTTAAGTGTGGCGTCCAGTTCTTAAGACATCACAAGACTGCAAGGCTGCAAATACAAGATTCAGCGGTTATCCCTGAGGTCCATGGCCAGTGGTGCAACAAATGGACTTGCTGTTGGTGCTAGCTTATTGTCGCAGGTTCGATCGTGTGCATGGGCCAGGAACTCCATGTCCTCTGCTGTTGTTCAAGTATCTCAGGGTGCTCACCGTTCACGACGGTTATAAAGATTGGACAATTGACCTCAGTGCTATCAACCAATTGTTTCAGCTAAGGTATTTGAGGGTTGAAGCAGACTATGGTAGCATAGAGCTCCCTTGTGCACTTGAAGGGCTTGTTTACTTGGAGACGCTGGATCTTAATGGAAAATCGAAAACCAGCTTCCCACTAGATATCGTTCACTTGCCTTGCCTGTCTTATCTGCATCTTCCATGTGGTGCACCTGCTATCCAAGGAGTCGAGAATATGAAATCACTGCGTATTCTAATTTGGTTTGACCTAGCCAAGAACTCGGAGAAGAATATTAGGGGACTCAGCGAGCTGACCAACCTGAGGGAATTGAAATTATTCGGCAGGGATGTGGAGACGTCAAAAATTGATGCTTTGGTTTCCTCTGTTGGAAAGCTCCATAACCTGAAATATTTACACATGGGTACTAACCTTGTTAGAGATGAGAGTAACCAGCTGGGTTTATTATCTAGTAGTCCTTTTAAACATATCGAGATACTTGAGCTATGGCGATGGGAGTTCCCCAGAGTCCCCAAATGGATGGGTGATCTCCATTGCCTCTGTGTCCTGGCAATCCGTTGTATGGAGACGTTTGCTGAGGATGTTCATGTTCTTGGAAAGCTGCCCTCCCTCGTCAGGCTCCACTTCAGTATGACAGAAGTCACCACCGCAGAACGGTCTGTATTTGGCAAGGGAGTATTCCCCGTTCTGGAGTACTTTGTATTCTGGCCTTCAAAAGGAGACGCTATGGAGTTGTTGGTGTTTGAGGAAGGGGCTATGCCCAAGCTACGAACTCTCCAGCTAGAGGTGGCTGAGTGGGGCGGCAGTACACCGGTCGGCATGGAGCACCGATACTCCTTGAGAGAATTCTTTTGTATGTGGACAGTGACGACAAGTCCTCATGGACCAAAGATGATCTAGTCTCTGCTTTCAGGAAGGTCTCGGAACTCCACCCAAACCGTCCTTTTGTGAGATAGTCTAATTAATTGATGTGGCCGGAGTGGATGTGGGACCTTGAGTAATGAATATGGAGGGATGCAAATTAATACATTTTTCGGAGCGGAGCGGAAATTAAATCATTTTTTCTTACTCCTATATATTTAATTTAGTGGTCTGATCCTATGGTACAAAAATGTTTCGGGTTGTTTTATTTGCTAATATAAAATAATGTAAACTGGGTGGCTTCTTTGTGCAAATTCCACTAGAAACCTAAAGTTTGGGTGAGCTAATTTTCTTTGGCCGGAAGCAAGTTTTAATTTATTTTACGATGATCGTATATGTTTTGTACTCGTACCGCATAATACTACACTAGTATTTACTCTCTGAATATATATCAATAATCTGGTTTCTTTCCATTTGTTCTCAACGAAAACAGGAGAGATGATTTATAGTGCGGCGTCTAGATATATTCTGAATCTAGACAAACCCAAATCAATTATTCCTATACGAAGGGAGTTATAAATTGAGAGAGATTGTATTTGTACAACTAGTAGTAGTAGCTAGTATATGAGTCAGATGGTTTCGAAGGAGACGATGTTGTTGGACGGGTTGTAGAACTGGACGATATGGCCGTTGAGTGGCTGCGCGGGACGGTTGTCCTCGTGCGGCAGCGGCGCCTTGATGAGCTCCAGCTGCTCCGCGCTGATCTCCCTGACCTTTTCGGGATGTTCCAGATAACCTTCTGTTGGGGATCGGCGCAGAAAACAAAAAAATTCCTACGAATGAAACCCCGAAACTTGCCTAGGATCTATATGTAGTAATGCGGTAACGGCCGATGCGTAGAGAATACATACCCTTGTAGTCTGTACGCGGTTAACGTTCCGTGGGGAACGTGGTTGATGTAGTCGTACTCGAAACCGACCTCAAGGTCGCGAAGCTCCTCGCAGGTCACCCCTTGCTCCTTCTTGATCTTCATCATCTTCATCGTGCAACAGCTCCGGCTCACGACATTTAAGCGCCCCAAGTGTTGTGCCTCGTGTCTTCGTACACAGCCGGTGCACGATGAGACCTTCGTCTCCCTGATCCTGCCGGGAGTGCGGAAGTGATATCCGGCTAGGTATCCCTACAGCGCAACGGCGTACTGCAGGTGTGCCTCGATCGCAGAACCCAGACTTGGGGCCATGGTCACGAGGTATAGACAGAGGGAGAGAGAATGAGAAAGTCAACCAAAGGACTTCTCCAAATATCGGTGTGTTCATCCTACCCATGGGCACCCCTTTATACACCCCCTCCCCCTTGGGTTTCCCATGTGGGACTAAACAAGGGAGAGGGGAGGGGGCGCATGGGCCTCAATGGGCCAGCCGGCCTGGGGTGGGCCCCACCCCGCGCACAGCCCTAGTATGGACGGCTGGGCCCCCTCAAGGCGCCTGGGCCTTGGCCCTTTGGCCCTTGGCCCTTCCCTCCTCCAGTTTTCCCTCATGGGCCCTATTTCCCTAGGAAGTTTGGCCTATTAGTGGAATAATCCTTCAAATTAGATTTTAATATTATATTTAATATTAATTACATTAATTAATATGTAAATACATATTCACAAAATCCGTCTTGACCCGAAACACCTTTCGGTTCCCTTTCGATTTCCTCCGAACGACTTCGGATCTTTCTCGGAATTATCCCGGTCCTTTATTCTTTCTCCGAACAGCTTCAGATCTCTCTACGGAATGATTCCGGCTTTCTCTCTTTCTCTACTATGATTCCGTTTTACGAATGATCGCTCCCATCGTACCCTTAAGTGTATCCTCTCACGGCTCGGGAATGCTCTAGACATGATATGTATCAATGATCAACAGAGGGACCAGGGATATCCATGTGACCCCTATGCATTCCTGATGACAATGTCGTTTGAACCATCTAAATGTAGCATCCTCTTCCTTTTGTTTCTCGATACAACTTGTCCGAGATCCGATCAATGGTATCTTATACCTTGTTCAATCTCGTTCGAAACAAGTTCTGTTTTCTTGTTACCGTGATATTACATCCCCGTGACCTAGTCACATGTTGCAACATATATGGATGTAATCTCACCAAGCCGGTCGTATGTATCTTTACCCGTCATGTGGGTGAACAAATCCCGGTCTTGCAGTCACATGTCATCTACTGTTCCTTCGGAATACCCAACATACACATTTATAGCCACCGTATTACCAGATGACGTTTGATGCAGTCAAAGCAGCCTAGGAAAACAGTGAGTAATATGAGCTCACGGTCTAAAGAGAAGGAGTCTAGGTATAGCTGTTGCAACAATGAACTATATGACTTGATCGTGTTGCAACCCTTCGAGGAATGTCCAACCACATCATTCTCCAATGATATGATCTCGTTGTCAGTCGGCATAAATGCCCATGATCTTGAAACCCAGATCATCTTCGTGACCAACGAACTAGTATGAATAGAGGCTACTAGGAACTTGGTTGTTTCATACCACACCTGTACCAATGTTTCTACTTGGCACAGTTATAGCACAATATGAATATTATAAACTAATTGAGATATGACAATAAAAACCTATTTATTATTTGCCTCTAGGCATATCTCCTTCAGTCTCCCACTTGCACTAGAGTACAAATAATCCAGCTTGCATTTTACTCATATAAACCATATACCATATGCGTTTACAGATCATGCATGCTTATGGGAAACGTCATGTCCATGTTCTGTTTTACCAGATCATTATGCTTTTGCAAATCGTTGATGTCTTCCTAATTTTGACATTCACTCCATTATCTTATAATGGGTCGAAGTATTTATTTGGCAACAAAGTGAGACTTTTGTTTCTAGTGTTTATGATGACGGTCGTTATTCACTATTGTCATCTAAACTTCGAAACACACTTTGCTATCCTTTATGTATATACTATAGTCATGGCAGCAGAACGAGGCCAGATTCCAGGAGCTTACAGTGACGTTAGATCAACCTCGAGGGCTTTCTCATGGGCACTGGGCCCTAGGACACATCATTCTACGTTAAAAGCGAACTAGCCCCGCCATAACATTATACATCACATCAGATGTAGCCTTTATACCTCTGTATCTATGTAGATCCTAGTGCATGGAATGCAACTATGCCACTTACATTGCTTCTTGCTACTTAAGTACAAACTCAATTATGGTCTAGTGATCAACTCAAGAATCACTTAAAGACATGTTCTTATAGTTAAGACTTTGTCTTACCAACCAGAGCCTCGGGTCACATTACGTCGAGTATACAACATGGTTATATGGAAGAACCTATGACTGAGGCATAGGAGATGCAACACATCTCTTTCTTTCAACCATAGTTCCAATACTAACTCAATGCTTCATATAGTAAGAACTTCTTTCTTACCTGTTCCATTCTGAACTTCTTCAGAATCTTATCTTGGGACATTCTGAACATCTTTTAGTATCAAGTCCAGGAAGCATTCGACATTTAGTGTTTATTAAACTCATCAATCTATTCTGATAGATCTCTTTGTTTAATAACTTCAACTTCATCCTTACTTATCTAACTTAAATGTTGTTAACACCAATCACATCATTCACATATGTCGTCCACATATCCCAGAATGATTTCACGCTCCCACTCAAATATGACATTCATGTTTGAGATCCAGGGATTTCACTTAGCTCCCACTCAAATATGATATTCATGTTTGAGATCCAGGGATTTCACTTAGCTCCCACTCAAATATGATATTCATGTTTGAGATCCAGGGATTTCACTTAGCTCCCACTCAAAATATGTCAGCTACATATTATGAATTAGCTAAGCTGATTTGCTCCCACTCAAGTCTAGGTCCTTTCGATAATCTTGGATATTCCAAAATTCTTTGATCATTATCAATTTGAGAATTCCAATTACGAGACTTCAATATCCATATATTTCTAGTGTAAATCCAAAAGACTCGAGCATCACTACTGTTGTAGTCAACTCCTTGAATTTGTCCAAACTTGTGACAAATCGAGCCTTTTGTCATTCATTAAGTTTCATTTCATTCTTATGACTTTGCAGTCATTCAGAAATATCAAGTAAACTTCTTTACTTTAATAAGATCAAGTAACATGTTACTTTGCAATCTCAAATGTAACTTAATATAGGATTTTATGACTCATAGTCATTTCTCGCACTCAGGTCCATCACGCTTCTTTGTAATTCGTAGGTATGTCTTGTTCAAAACATGACAAGTGAATCAATAATACAATTCCACAAACTTGTAGAATATATAGTTGAATCCTACTTTCTTTAGTAAAAGTATTCCCTAAAACTTTATGATCATTATCATTGGTTTCTCCTCTATTTGTAGAGTTTGGATTCACGAAACAAATTCCACTGCGCCACTCAACAATTCAGAGGTAAGGTCGAATACCTTGTTTTGATCTTTTACTTTCTTCCACCTGTATCTTCATCAAGACACATTAACTTAGGACAACAACAGGTTTTCCCATTGTGGACGATGCATTCATAGCTTCCTAAGAATGCTTCTACAAAGACTTGTTTATTCGCCACGACTTCGACTTGTCGAAATCTCCAGAAACTCGAACGTGCCATAACACTTATGGTGTTGTTTCCACGAATCTTTAGATGTTCCTTTGTATTCAAATGAGTGTTTGCTTATTGCGATCTCTAACTCTAAACGATAACTAAAACCCCTATAAGAGATAATATTGTACCACATGTATCTAACACATGTTGATTATGATGTTTAGACATTTCAACAAAGTTTGAATTCGTCCAGTTATCATAATTTGTGAAACATCTTTCAAAAGTTCCTTTTATGCTAAACTTAACTTGAATACTTTAGTCGTGTCGATCAAATCGAAGAGACTTGTTAATTCAGTTAATTCAATATCCCATTTAGTTATGAACTCATTTGAACAATTAAAATCATTTCAAACTTCATGTTTCATTAAGTAAATACACTTATTCACTTAAGTCCACAATAAATGATTTCCACTACTTGTTGAAAATATGATACATCACTATGTATAAGTTTCAACATTTCTTCGCATATCACCGTTTTACCAGAATGCGGAGTTTTAGTCATTCTGCCTAAGAGACATGGTTTTGCAAAGTCTCTAGATTAAGCATCTAGGACCCCGATCTTTCATAAAGAACCTGCAGTAACCTAAATGACTTAAACTGTAGTGTCATTTCATTATTAAGCTTTGAATATCTTTTAGCATTCTAATCCTTTATAAATTTTTAAACTATTATCATTAACATAGTGATGAGAATAACTTATTTGTAATCGTAATGTGACCATAAGGTATTGTTCATAAGAATAGTACAAACTAGTTTGTAACTTGTTCATATGAATAATCGTCTTGCCAAAAGCAAGACACACAAACAAAGATTACAAATTTATATTCAAGTCCACTAATCCAAATGATAAACTTTGAGGAAAGTGGTGATGTCGGCCATCAACTGTTTTGCTCGCCATCATCAAACCATATTGCCTCAAATCCAACAATTCTCAAGCAGATCATCCTGTTTTCTCAAAGCAGGACAAGTATCAAATACTTTGTAAACTAGAACGAGTTTTGCACGAACCACATTTATAATTTTGTATGTCTAACATATACCTTTTCATCCATGACCTCCATTTGCAATCAAGCCCTTCTAAGAGTTCTCAACTCTAATGCAAGATCGCTAAGTGTTTTCCAAACATTCTCTTTTCATCCATGATGGAGGAAAACTCATCCAACGACTCATACTCTATGTGTCTTATTCTGTAGAATACAAAATGCAGCCCAACTCTCCATCGAATGGAGAATGGCTTATTGGATGATTATAGAGAAAACACAAACATTCTGGAGTCATCGAATTATCTCCTAATGGTTATTGTATCAAGAAGAGAAGATCACCTTCTATGAGGATATCCCTCGGGCGTGGGTATTAATCTATGAAGTTGGACCCTTTTGCCAAGTTCCAAATTAAGCAATATATTCCCATGGTCACAAAGGACCTCAATCGGATAGGCTAAGATCTACTAAGATATTTGCAAACAGACATCTAGACTAAGTTTATAATAAGAGATCAATTTATAATTGGTCTCCACTAAAACGGTCAACCCCTGGACGATTTTAGTGATCGCATGATCCCTATCCTCTGCACCTCCCCCGATCGTCACGGCCATCAGTGCAGTATCAAAGGTAGACATTCAACAATGCCAATCACATCATCCATGTGACTCATGCTCGATCTTTCGATCTCTTGTGTTCCGAGGCCACGCTTCTCTAGCGTGCTAGGCTCGCCAAATCTAACTTGTGTGTGTATTCGCTGTGCAACATGGCTTACACCCACTGTATGCGAACGTAGATATGTCTGACACCCAGGCCTGTAACCCTGGATCGCCTCATACCGAAGAACTTTCTTGGTGGTGCACACACGAGGCGAACACGGAACATTAGAATTAAATAGGGATTATCTTATTTGCTACCGTTGAGTATCTAAATACTAGCACACAATAAGATGTAAAAACTAGGTATCAACATCATATGTATAATGTGATATGATATGGTCTTCTTGCGCCTTGATCTCCATCGAGCGCTCCGGCATGATCTCCATCGTGCCCTTGGTTTGACGCCAAGTCCACGACGCCTCCACCAGGTCGTCCATCAAAACGATGACTATTACTATACTACTTAGCAACAGAAAAGTAAACTACTTTACCTTCATAACGACCAATGCCAAATCATAATCACATGCCCCCTACAAAATAAAGTTAGACGCCTCTACTTTATCTATTGCAAGTTTTACGTGGTTGTTAGGGCTTTCGCACTAGAACCGTTTCTAAACTACGAACTTTCCAACCACAACATGGATCCGACAGTTGTCTCTACTACACCCCTTTCGGGGCCCTCCATTGTAAATGCTATATCAACTATTGAATGAGAGACAGACACCCGCTAGCCATTTATACGGTACAAGCCGTATGTTGAGCGTGGAACCAGTCTCGCGTACGAATACAAGTAAGGTCGGTCCGGGCCGCTTCATCAAACAATACCGCGATATAAACAAGTACATGTTAGAGGGTAACAACTAAGGGATCAATGCCCGCACAATACTTGTGCGTACTGGCCGTACAACACTCTTACGCATAGATCGGCTCTGATACCACTGTTGGGGAGCGGCGCAGAAAACAAAAAATTTCCTACGAATGAAACCCCAAAACTTGCCTAGGATCTATCTATGTAGTAATGCGGTAACGGCCGATGCGTAGAGAATACATACCCTTGTAGTCTGTACACGGTTAACGTTCCGCGGGGAACATGGTTGATGTAGTCGTACCGAAGCCGACCTCAAGGTCGCGAAGCTCCTCGCAGGTCACCCCTTGCTCCTTATTGATCTTCATCATCTTCATCGTGCAACAGCTCCGGCTCACGACATTTAAGCGCCCCAAGTGTTGCGCCTCATGTCTTTGTACACATCCGGTGCACGATGAGACCTCCAGCTCCCCGATACCACCGGGAGTGCGGAAGTGATATCCGGCTAGGAATCCCTGCAGCGCAACGACGTACTGCAGGTGTGCCTCGATCGCACAGCCCAGACTTGGGGCCATGGTCACGAGGTATAGAGAGAGGGAGAGAGAAGGAGAAAGTCAACCAAAGGACTTCTCCAAATAATGGTGTGTTCATCCCACCCATGGGCACCCCTTTATATAGGGGGAGGGGGTGTGCCCTCCCCCTTGGGTTTCCCATGTGGGACTAAACAAGGGAGAGGGGAGGAGGCCCATGGGCCTCAATGGGCCAGCCGGCCTGGGGTGGGCCCCATCCCGCGCACAGCCCTAGGCTGGACGGGTGGGCCCCCTCAAGGCGCCTGGGCCTTGGCCCTTTGGCCCTTGGCCCTTGGCCCTTCCCTCCTCCGGTTTTCCCTCATGGGCCCTATTTCCCTAGGAAGTTTGGCCCATTAGTGGAATAACCCTTCAAATTAGATTTTAATATTATATTTAATATTAATTACATTAATTAATATGTAAATACATATACACAAAATCCGTCTTGACCCGAAACACCTTTCGGTTTCCTTTCGATTTCCTCCGAACGACTTCGGATCTTTCCCGGAATGATCTCGGTCCTTTATTCTTTCTCCGAACAGCTTCAGATCTCTCTACGGAACGATTTCGGCTTTCTATCTTTCTCTACTATGATTCCGTTTTATGAATGATCGCTCTCATCGTACCCTTAAGTGTATCCTCTCACGGCTCAGGAATGCTCTAGACATGATCTGTATCAATGATCAACAGAGGGACTAGGGATATCCATGTGACCCCTATGCATTTTTGATGACAATGTCGTTTGAACCGTGTAAATGTAGCATCCTCTTCCTTTTGTTTCTCGATACAACTTGTCCGAGATCCGATCCATGGTATCTTATACCTTGTTCAATCTCGTTCACAATAAGTTCTGTTTTCTTGTTACCATGATATTACATCCCCGTGACCTAGTCACATGTTGCAACATATATGGATGTAATCTCACCAAGTCGGCCGTATGTATCTTTACCCGTCATGTGGGTGAACAAATCCCGGTCTTGCAGTCACATGTCATCTACTGTTCCTTCGGAATACCCAACATACACCTTTATAGCCACCGTATTACCAGATGACGTTTGATGCAGTCAAAACAGCTTAGGGAAACAGTGAGAAATATGAGCTCACGGTCTAAGGAGAAGGAGTCTAGGTATAGCTGTTGCAACAATGAACTATATGACTTGATCGTGTTGCAATCCTTCGAGGAATGTCGAACCACATCATTCTCCAATGATATGATCTCGTTGTCAGTCGGCATAAATGCCCATGATCTTGAAACCCAGATCATCTTCATGACCAACGAACTAGTATGAATAGAGGCTACTAGGGACTTGGTTGTTTCATACCACACTGTACCAATGTTTCTACTTGGCATAGTTGTAGCACAATATGAAACTATTATAAACTAATTGAGATATGACAATAAAAACCTATTTATTATTTGCCTCTAGGGTATATCTCCTTCACCTTCTCCGTGCACGGCGGTGTGGTCAGCGACCCCAGGTACCGGAAGTGCTCCCCGTCCGCTTCTGCAACGACTTGAGCTCCACCACCCCTGCGTGCACAATGCGATCCTCCTTGAGCTCCTATAGCTTCTTCTCGATCTGGTCGTAGAACGTGTCAGGTTCCCCGATCTTGTACATGATGCTGATGGCGGCGAGGTGGCCGTCCTCGCTGGTGTGCACCAGGTGGAGCTCCATCGGGAACCGTTGCCCGTTGATGGTGTGCTCCGACGGGATGTGCCAGTGGATCACCTTGAACTTGAATATCTTGGGGGCGCCGCCATCGGGGGTGGTGCCCGTGATGGAGCCTGGGGCCACGCTGGTGTCATCCTTATGGTCGAAGTTCATGGTAATGTCCTTGCCGCTGTTGAGAAGGGTGGCCTCGCTGGGGGCATAGATGCGGGTGAGGCTGTCGAGGGCCGGGTTGGGGGTCGGCAGTGACGATGTCGATGGGGGACTGCATCTTTCCCTCGCTGCACGCGCTGTAGGCGGGACTCAGCTTGCCCCAGTTCTCCGGACCGTCCATGCTCATCGTGTTATAGCTGAAGCTAGGGACGGCAACATCGCCATCTGCAGCATCATTTGCATTTTGGAATCATTTAGCCAATCCAATCTAAAGAGACAGATAGTAGGTAGATAAATTGATTATTAGGAAAAGGTTGAATCAACACCTTTGACGAGGTTTGGTCAGATCAAAACCACAAACAACACACCAAATCGAGAGATCGAATCCAAAACAAATTTGGGGCTCTTTTGGGGGATTTTCAAGTTTATGGTGGATAGAAGAAAAATTCGTCGAGAAATTCGTGATCAACGAAGCTCTTGATACCAATATGTTAAGGGCTAACCTCGTGGGTGGCCCGATCTTTCACGAATCTTCGTGGATTGCGGTGGAATCAAAAGGGGGGAGAAGGATGATGAAATCCAAGCGAACTCACATGCGAAGAACACGATTCTAAGTTTGTTTATACAACTTGTGAGGCTTGCTCAAGTATACTGGATAAAACGTTCATGCCCCACTAGTAAAAAATGTTCTGTACATCCCTCAAAACATCTGTGTAAAAACACTTTATTTTATGTAAACTTATTTTTATTCTAATTTAGAAATTTATACAATTAAAAGAAAAGTGTTCATATCTATCAAAGAGATGTGCATGTACTCTCGCATAAGGGATATTCATGTATTACCGAAAAAATATCCATCATTAGAAAATAAATGTCCATGACCTAAAAAAACTTCATGTATTTTCCATAAAAAATATTCAACTAGCTTATTAAAATTTAGAGATAATTGTTAAAAGGGGGAAGAAATATATTGACCAGACCTGCAGGAGCCTTGCTTAATTTCATTGATAGATGTCATGCTGGGCGTTCAGGTCCACCTAAATTTTCAGGTCGGGTGATTCGGGTAAAGTGTAATTCAGGTTCCAGGAAATACCCGAAAACCCTAGGAAAAATGTCCTACCCAACATTTTGGGTACCCGGAAATTGGGGTTCGGGTCCAGGTAATCCCAAAATACACTCAGAGAAACTGATAGTACAGACACTCAGAGCCGGCGACGAGCAGGTGAAGGTGCGGCGTAGCTCAGGCGAGTCGCAGCAGTTGCTCCTCGCCTCCTCCCGTCCTCGCCTCGAGCCCTGGACGCCTTCTCCTGTCCTCGCCTTGATGCCTCCTCCCGTCCTCGCCTCGACGCCTCCTCCCGGAGTTCCGTGGCCGTGGCGTGTGCGTGTCGGAGTTGCGTGGCCGCGTACGTGTGCGTGGCCGCGTGCGCGGCGTCACTGCATGGCCTTGGCGTGCTCGACTGTGCGTGGCGCCGACCGCCGGCGGCATGAGGCGTTGGCGCCTGGCGCCTCTAGGGTACGGGCGTCGGCAGGTCACGGGTGAGTGAGGATGGCTAGATGGGAGATGAATGCCGAATGGGGGATTTGGGTGCGGTGGAACCGCTAGGGGTTTGCGTCGTGAGCGTGGGGAGGCGTTAGTTGGGCCGAGCGTCAAACGGGTTCAGGACCGGGTTAAACAGGTTCAGGGCTCGGGTTTCGGGTTTTATGCCCGGCATGAGATAGATGGAGGAAAAACTATAAATGCCAAAAGATGGCAGAAAAAACAAAAGAACTAGAGAAAGCAAAAGAAAAACAACTCTTGTCTACAATCTCTCGGCTGCTGCAGTAACAAGGAAGACATCCTCCTTGCCTCGCTGCACCAATGACTCTACACTTAGCTCTTTCCTATCAAAAACTTGTTGCCCCTTTCTTTCCACGGTAGCTAAACAAAACACAGTGCTGGATTTTATTCCACCACCCACGAACACTAGTTGCCTGAGAGCTCGATGTTGCCACCGCGCCATGGCTGTATTCGAAATATGCCCAGACTCCTCGGCTTAAGAGCATCCTACTGCCAAAGTAGCGTCGTCTCATACTCTTGATTGCAGAGGCTGCAAATTGGATTACATGGTTTGCGTCTTCGAACTAGCTGGTTAGCAGTCTAGTTTCTATTGCGTAGCAACAAACATATGAAAAACTTGACCTTTCCCTCAACTTTTCCTTGCCAAACTCTCCATGAGCGCCTGCTGAATCCACATAGCTAGAACTCATAAGCTTATAAGTTGATTATGCGTTTTTTTGACCATTTGCACGAGGGGGCACTACTAGGAAACAGCCTATAGATAGACAAGTTAATCTGTGACGCATATGTAAATCCATGCGCCACAGAGACTTGTCAGTGGCGCACTAGGAAACATGTGCCACAGAAACCTAGAAGTTCTGTGGTGCATTTCGCACAATATGCGCCACAGAAGATTGGTGGGACCCGTCAGCCGGGGTGGGGCGATCCAAGTTCTGTGGCACATATTGAGATATGCGCCACAGATGTTGCCCCACCACAGATACTTTTTCACCCACGGTATGTGGCGCATGTGTGGATATGTGACACAGATATGTTTCACTTCGGTGGCGCATATCCTCACATGCGCCACAGAAACCTAACCCTGGGTCCCACCACTTTACCATGTACCATAAGTTCTGTAGCGCATATGGACTTATGCGCTACAGAAGTTTGAGCATCTGTGGCGCATTTCCTCCATATGCGCCACCTTCATATGCGCCACAGATGAGGGCGTCCAGATCCATGTTAAAAGGGTGACAAAGATCCCACCTTATCTATCTACCACCACCCATTTCACATCTCTTCCTTTCTACCTCCTCCCAACTCGTCTTCCTCCTCCCTCACACCCCATTTTGCCCATAGTTTCTCCATTTTCTTGTAACTAAACCTACTTTAGTCCATAGATTGGTAAGTGAAAGATTCCCTCCAACTTGTAGATCTAAAAGTTCCTTACTTTTCTCTCTCACATCTCTATTTGTTTACTAATTTCCTCTCCACCAACTTGTAGATCTATTTGTCCACACTTTCTCATCGCGCGGTCTCGTCTCGCTATTATTGTGTCTACTAGGTGCGTACTTGGCCATGAACATGTAGGTGAAGCTTGTCGCGCGGGCGGTGTGTGTGTGCGATCCATGGCGAGACGATGCTTGTGTGGTGCATAAATGTTTGCAATGGGAGGAAGTTTTTTGTTGCTTGCTTGTTGTTGTCCCGACTGGTGTGGTTGCATGGATGTTTGCCGAAATGTTGATTCATTTCCATTTCGGCAAATTTTTGCACTACCCATATGTCCTAATTTTAGGAAAGATCATGCCGAATTTTTTCCGGCTAGCATTCATGCATGTGTGTGTCCATATGGTGTGGTTCTCACCTATACTCTCTGTTTTGACCGCTCAGGCAACCATGGTCCTCACGATGGGCGAAGGTCGAATTGCTAGGTACAAGAAAGACGCGAAGGAGGACATGATTCTGAACAACAACACCATGATAAGATGTCCATGTCGAACATGCAAACTGCAGCGCTGGATCAACCCTAAATCTGGACAATTGGAGGGTCACCTGCTCATGCGCGGTTTCATGCGCGACCTTAATGAGGCGCCGGCAGGACATGGTGGTCACAAAGACGTGGGCGGGCGAGAAGACGAAGAGTCTACCAGCCATGATCATCATGAAGAAAGAGATGCCGACGGGCATGATCATCATGACGAAGGAGATGCCGGCGGGCATGATCAGCATGGAGAAGGAGATGGCGACGGGCATGATCATCATGAAGAAGGAGGAGACGCGAACACACATACGCTGCTAACTTCGGTCTTGCAGGACCCTCATGTTCAAGAACTGCTCCTCAAGGAGACGAGCAACGACAAAGCTGCAGCTAGAGAGAAAGCCAAGCTGGCCCAAATGGAGGTAGACGGGATGACTCCATTGTATCCTAGGTGTCGCCCCGAGGATACACGTTTGAGTGTAACGCTCAAGGCTCTGGAGATGAAGGTTGAACACAAATGGACCGATGTGAGCTTCAACGCGAACATGGAATACTGGCACGACCGACTTCCTAAGGGGAACACATTGCCTACAAGTATCGAGGAGGCCAAGAAAATCATGTGCCCTCTCGACCTACCACACATTAAATACCACGCATGCATCAATGATTGTGCACTTTATCGGAACAAGTACGCGGATAGAACCACATGTCCGGTGTGTGGACAAGGACGGTACAAGAGAGGGAACAAGAAAGTCCCTCGAAAAGTGGTATGGTACTTTCCTATCACCCCCCGTCTGCAGCCATATTTTGTAGATCCTAAGGAAGCAAAGCTCATGCAATGGCACGTGGAAAGAGAGAAACTCGAAGATGATCCAGAGAAGGGCAAGATCCTGACACACCCTTCAGACGCTAGCCAGTGAATGCATTAGACAAAATCGAGTTCGAAGAGTTCGGGGGCAATGCAAGGAACGTCAGGCTGAGTATGAGCACAGATGGACTCAATCCTTTTGGAAACCAGAGTAGCACGCATAGCACCTGACCCGTGTTTGTATGGTCGTACAACCTCCCCCCGTGGCTATGCACGAAGCAAAGGTATGTACACATGAGCATTCTTATTCAGGGGCCGAAACAACCAGGTAAGGATATGCATCTGTATCTCGAGCTATTGAGAGAGGAGTTAGCCAACTTGTGGGAGATGCCGACCCGTACGTGGGACGCCTACACTAAAGAATATTTCCATCTGAGAGCCGTGTTGCTCACGACCATGCAGGACTATCCTGGTTACGCATATGTATCGGCCCAGGTGAACCACGGACACAATGCATGCGTCAAGTGCATGGATGCGATACCGCATCTCTAGCTACCAAGGGATCCCGGGTCTTCGAAAACCATGTTCCAAGGTACTCGAAAGTGGCTCCGCATGGATCACCCATGGAGAAATCGTGGTGACATGTTCAATGGTAAGGACGAGCTCGAAAGAGCCCCGTGTCCGAGGAGCGGCGACGAAATCGAGGAGCTTTTGAATAATTGGGCAGATTGCCCTGCGCCTGGAAAAAACGACCGAGGACAAAGTTGCTGCTAGGTGTATGGAAAGCAAGGTCTGTTTTCTGGGACCTGTTGTATTGGAAGGTCCTTCACACTCCCCATGGCCTCGATGTAATGCACATCACGAAGAACGTTACAGAGAGTCTTCTTGGCACTCTACTGAACATGCCGGAGAGGACCAAGGATGGGCCGAAAGCAAGAAAGGACCTTAAATTGCTTGGAATCAAGAAATATCTTCAGTACCCTGATAGTGATGATGATGATGATGATGATCATACGGAAGGGACTCAAGGTTGCCGCAAAAGAGTTAAGAAGAATGAGGTGGTGCTTCGCGCTGCCTGCTTCACTCTGAGTCTGGAGGAGCTCGAGCAGTTTTTCAGGTGCCTCTTAGGAGTGAAAGTTCCTCACGGTTACTCAAAGAAGATAAGCAGATATCTGAACGTGGCGAAGAAGAGGTTCAGCGGTATGAAGTCTCACGACTGTCACGTGCTGATGACGCAGATACTCCCCGTTGCGATCCGTGGGATAATGGACGAGCATGTCCGTGAGACGTTGTTTGGCCTCTGTAACTTTTTCGACGTCATATCTAGGAAGTTGATCAGTGTGAAGCAGCTCGACAGGCTACATGAAGAGATCGTGATGATACTATGCGAGCTTGAGATTTACTTCCCGCCCGCATTCTTCGACATCATGGTGCATCTGCTTATACATGTTGTGGACGACATCATCCAGCTCGAGCCGACATTTCTGCACAACATGATGCCGTTTGAAAGGCTAAACGGTGTCATCAAAGGATTCATTCGCAACAGGTCCCATCCAGATGGAAGCATAACCAAGGGCTTTCTGATCTACGAGTGCATCTCCTTCTGCCAAAATTATCTAACCACCGAGAACGAGGATGTTGGAATACCCACAAAGAAGCACCTCGGCAGGCTTGGTGGAGATGGTCACCGCGAGGGCTACCGCTTACTGCATGTCAGCATTGATGATCGACGCACTGATTTTGAAAGGGCACACCGAGTCGCGCTACAACACATTGAAGTGGTCGGCCCTTGGGTCGAAGAGCACAGAAGCTTAATCGAGCAGGAGTACGTCGACCAGGGCCGGCCGAGAAAGAAGGGAGATGTAACCAGAGAGCACAACTCTAGCTTCATGGGTTGGTTCAAGAAAAGGCAACTGGACAATCCCCCACAGACGCCTTCTACGGAAGATCAAAAACTCATATTCTCCTTGTCGCAGGGCCCAGGGCACAACCTAAGGACCTATCAGTCATACGACATAAACGGTTACAGATTCTACACCGAGGAAAAGGACAGGAATAGCGAATATCAAAACTCATGAGTAACTATGTTATCCTTTGCTGATGACGAGACTACTGTCATGGAAAGATTCTATGGAAGGATCGAGGAGATATGGGAGCTCGACTACTATGGAGAGATCGTACCGATATTTCGTGTTAGATGGGCCAAGAACGTGGAAAAATAAGGCCCGTATTTCACCACAATGGTTATACCAGATACCAAATCGATGAAGAACGCCTCCACAAAAAATGAGCCTTGGGTACTCGCTAGCCAAGTTGATCAATCCTTTTTTATTACCGAACCGTCAAAGCCCAACCGTGTTGTAGTTAGGAGGGGCAAGAGAAGCATCATCGGAATGGAAGGAGCCGCCAACGAGCAAAACTTCGATAAAAACGGCGTCCCGAAGATTAAAGAGGAATTCGACAAGTACTTCGACATGCCTACTACTACTAAAGTAAGAAGGAAGACCACACTACCTACTAAAGGTTGTCCATTCACAAGAAGAAATCTCAAAGTGAACAGGCTAAAGTATTCAACCGCGCGAAAAAGGGCAAGAAGATTGTGAAGAGACACTAGCAATTGTGTGACTTTTTGGTGTATTAATTCATGTGGGTATAATGTGATATTAGTGTGGGTATTAGTTAGAGACTAAAACATATAATGTGATATTCGTGTGGGTATACAAATTTACATTTGTGTGTGACAAGCAAACACACACATATATATATGATTCGGGGGGGTTTGAATAAATATGCATATGTGTTCTTGCTTTTTTTGAATAAATATGCATATATGTATATGTTCTTGTTTTTTTAAATAAATATGCATATGTGAAAAAATATGCATATATGTATATGTTCTTGCTTTTTTGAATAAATATGCATATGTATGTAATTAAAAATATTTAAAAAAAGAAAAAAAATGTGTGAGACAGCCAGGATTCGAACATGGCTGCCCCAGGTGAGAGCAAGCGAGCAAGACCACTAGGACAAGTACCGGATCTTGTCATACTATGAGGCCATGCTTTTTTGTACTATGTCCAGAAGTTCTGTGGCACATTCCTACAGAATGCGTCATAGGAGTTCCAACTTCTGTGGCGCATTCTGTGGAAATCACACTTAGCCACAGAACGGTTCGGCCTCTCCCCCTAATCCCCCCTTTTCTCTCTCGATCCACACTTAGCCAAAATTCTCTCTCGATCCCCCTTTCTCTCTGTCGTCGCAAACCCTAGCACCGCCCTCGTTGCTGGAGCCCTAGCCACCGCCGCGTCGGAGCCCTAGCAGCCCGTGGAGGAGGAGTCGCCGCGCCGGAGCCCGCCACCCTCGTTGCCGGAGCCCTAGCCACCGCCGCGTCGGAGCCCTAGCAGCCCCTGGAGGAGGATCCGCTAGAGGAGGAGTCGCCGCACCGGAGCCTGCCACCCTCGTCGTCGTCGACCACCGCAGCCGCACCACCGGAGCATGGTTCGTCCCTCCCAACCCCACCCCCTCTGATGCTCACAGCGCGCACACAATTGCTTAATCTTAAGCTCATGGTATGTTCACAGCGCGCGCACAGTTGCTTAACCGTATTAGCTCCTTCACATTGATCATTGAGCATATTACCTTGCCATGTTGATCACTTTAGGCTTTGTTAATTTTGCAATGTCATGCACTTGGCAAGGAGCTGGTTTAATTTTGTATCTTGTTCAGAGAATCATGCGTTGGTTGGATCATACTATGAAACAAAGTTCTTACAACTTGCAAGTGAACATTGTACTAGATGTGTAACTAATCACTGAACCAGATAACTAAATTTGATATGAAAAGCTCAAATTTTCTAATGCCGTAAGCAGGGAATTGAGTATTTAGTGGTTCACTTGGTACATGATTAGATTAGTATTTAGTGGTTTAGGTGTCAAGTGCAAAATTTTATGCAATCTACTAACATTTAATTTAATTCCAGCGGTTCAACATGTTCTGGTTGTTTAGTTTTGTACCTCTGAAACTCTCTTTCGTTGTAGACAGATACTTCTGAAACTCTGAACAAATTTCTTGGCTAAATATTCGCTGGTCTTATCATCGCTAAGAGATCAGTGTATGCAGTCTTACCTAGTTAAACCCAACAATTAAGGGGTGTATAGAAACAGAAGCACAAATCCACAAACAACTAAGACCCGTGCTGAGTTTGACCAATCAAAATCGCTAGGTCCTGTCGGTTGTCTTTTGGTAAATGATGAACCTGAAACTTGCTATGAGAATTGAAGCTGAAACTTTCATGTTTACCTTTTCTTTTTTATTAAGCTATTTAAATGCAAGGCACTAGCATGAAGGTTCAGGTGCTTGCACCTTTCAAGTTTTTTTATTGGACCCAAAACAGGAGGAGCTCCCTTTTGCATTAAATTGAGGGAAAACTGTACAATGGCAAAGGCCCGGAAAACACCAGGGAAACAAGAAAAAATTAACTTTTAGCTAGCCGTCACTTGTGTCTCTGAATGAAGTGGCCCTTTAATTACAGTACTAGTATCTTGAAATGTGATTACAGCAAATGTGTCTGGTTTCTTGTCCCTGGTTTCATTGATGACAGCAAATGTGATTACATATGTTTTTACTACAACTATTGTACTGTTCTCTGTCTGCAAGCATGTGTGTGTGCAAGAAGAGAGCCTATGTGTGTGTCTCTGTGTACTATAACTGCTACTCAGTTTTCATTCAGTAGAAGCACATGTCTGATATATATACTGCTTATATATTATTTGATGTACCCTTTTAAGTTTTTTAAGTTCTTCTTATACATGTATCTGTTATACTGTTGTGTGAAGGATGGATGGGGCTGCATGGATGATGGATGCTGGGGTCAATGCATGGGGCTGTCAATATGGGGATGGGGTGTTTTGTCTTGCATGGGATTTCATTTGAGTTGCCCATTTCTCCCGAAGTGTCGATTCACTTCCGTTTCGGTTGAGAAATGGGCACTCCTAGGTCAAAAAATTAGCAAAGGTCATGCCGAATTTTTTGGCTGAGATTTGTGCTAACTTTTTGCCTCTTTTTAATAGAGTAGTGCAAACATGTCGGGCAACAACAAGTCTGGCCCTTCTAAGCACATGATCAGCTCGAAGAACAAGCTAGACAGGCCAACCAGTCATTCTGGTGGGGGCCCAAACAGGAGGAGGAGGAGGCGATGAGGATGACACCACCACCGAAGGAGGAGGCGACCGTCGCCAGATCTGCTGGGGCCAATGATGGAGGAGATCCTGATTACGAGGCGGATGAAGACGACTATGATAGAACTAGTGAAGGCAGCGGTGAAGAGGATGACACCACCGATGGCGGCGAGCGCACGGATGGCGGTAGCGGCAACCTGACCGCTTCTCAGAAGAAGAAGAAGAAGAAGAAGAAGAAGAAGGAACAGAAGGAGCGGAAGATGCCAGTGCTCGCCACCGTCTGCGATGAGTTCATTAGGGTCACAGAAAGTGGCCAACCCATTGTGCCAGAGGCGGTTGCTAAAGGGTACGACCTGCAACTCGGGTGCATCGTCCGAGAAAGCATGTCGATCAACACGAAGTACATCAGACATGCTGACAATGCAGCTTTGGTTGATAACCTCCTTAAGAAGCTTCACAGGCGATACAGATTCTCAGAGCGGTTTAGGAACCTCGAGAGAAAGAACCCGGTGAACAAACTAGCCCTCACGAAGATGAGCAACGCCCTGAGCAGCTGGAAAACCCGGGTGAAGACTAGCATTGACAAAGGTGAAAGCTGAGAGGTTATTAGTAAGAAAAATCCGATGCTCGACGAAGAGGAGTTTAAGATATTCAAGGCGGATATAGCTACCGCTGACGCTATAAAATGGACTAAATGGGGAAGGAGTATGCGGGAACAGAACATAGGTAACCACCGCCTTGGAAGCGACGGTTATAGGGGGAAACATGCCATTTGGGACAAGGAGGACACCGAGCTTGAACGCCTTGGTAAAGACAACCCTTGGCTTAAAATCACGGACTTGTAGCTTAGGAAATTTGTTTGGGTCCGCTACTACCTGGATAAGGAAACAAGGGAGTTCATCACCGACGATCCAGAGGTGAAGGACTTCGAGAAGAATGTGGTAAGGAATTTATCGCCGATCTCAAGTCTATTGTGTTCTAATTAAAATAATGAAGCCAAGAATCTAAATGGGTTCACCTTTCCTTGTCTCTGCAGGAGGAGGAACTGAACGCTACTCCCACAGAGTCGTCCCAGGATTCGACGGAGCCATGGGACACGGTTTTCAACAGGGAAACCAATGCTTACAAGAAGAGGGACAAGGGGTTGCCGCCGTCCTCAGCTAGCCATGTGTCCGGCTTCGATACGAGCATGAAGTTCAAGGAGTACTACAAAGAGGACGCCAAGAAAAGAAGGGAGAGGAAGAACCAGTTGGCGTCTAAGGATAAAGCCGCTGTTGAAGAGCTGAAGATGAAGGTGCAGACACTGGAGGAGAAGGCGGTGGACGAGAAAACAGTGGATACGTTAGTGGAAGAGAAGCTCCGCTCGATGACCCCCCCCCCCCTGAGTTTTTTGAGGGGCTTACTGCTTGGAATGCGGGAGGTCGACATGGGCCGATACATCTGCCCAGCTTAAGCGGCAGCAACTCAGGCATCAATGTTACCGTGTCACCGGACCTGGTGACCCCGCCGGCCATCAACGTCGGGACACAGCCGCTCGTTTTGGTCACACCGATGCCCCCTCTCGCCAAAGATACCAATAAGGCGCAGCCGACAGCGGTGGTGCTTCATGAGGCACCAGAGCGGGAGATTGCAGATGATGATAGGCCGGCCGCCGGCATCGACCGTGTCTCTACATTAGCTGAGCTCCATGGCATCACCAAGGTAACTAATTAGTTAGTGCACATCATCTCCTTTATGCCTTTGATGCATGATTGCTGCCATCTCATGACGCCCAACAACATGTTTTGCCTCAAGACACTTCTTGCGTATTCCTGCTTAAAGATGTCGGCGGTGAGTTGAAGGATGTTGCCAAGGGCACTCTCATACAACCAGCGAGTCGCACGATGCACAACAATCCAATGGAGGATGACGTGATGAGGGTCGGGTTGGCTTGGGTGTTGCCAGGGTGCGACCACATGGACCCTCCTTTCAACCTCAAGGAGCCGACAAACACAAGACCCTTGGAGAATGCTACAACTGGCCCTTGACATGGCCGAAGACCCAGATTCGTCTTGCGGGGGGGGGGAGCACCGGCGCCACCTCTCGATCGATCGCCCAGCCACCACCTCGGAAGCCAGCAGCCGCCATCGTCACAACCACCAGCCGTCACCAGCAACTCTTGGCAGCGTGTGTACCACCACATGGCAAAGACGTTGTGCCGCAACCGCCGTCGCCCCCGCTAGCACCACCACATGATGGCACCTATGAAGATGATGATGAATTGGTCAACGTTGACGACTTCATCAACACCACCGCCGCCAAAGGATTGTATATGCCTTCTATGGATGAAGAACCCTTCACAGCTCGCGACGACCATGAAGCTGGTCGGCCCAATACATGCACGCAGTGCCTGGTCTTCCATGGTGTTTCTCAAGAGATGCCTCTGGCCACCAATCCACCACAAGAGAAACCGAGATTGGTTTTCAGCCCCAACACACTCCAAAAGGCGGCTGATGAGCAGATGGCAGTGGCTGACACTATTGTGAAGAAGAAGCACTACAGGAAGAGAGGTAATAATAATAATAAGAAGGGTGTGAGATAGCCTCTTCCGAAGAGGATCCGGGGTTAGGACACCGTCGTCGTACCATCCACACAATATGGCTTGCCCCGAGTGCATGTAGCTGGTGATCCGATATTAACTCCGGATGTGCTCCACACTGCGGTTGGAGCCATGTTAACTTTGCACAAGGGTGTTAAGACACTAGAGGGACTCCTTCTTAAATACGAAGATCCAAATTACCCGGTTTTCACGGCCAAGGTGCCATTGGACATGGGCTTCATCGATGAACCCCCCGCAGATAAATTCTTCATAGCGTTCAAGGACATATTCAAGCTGTTTCTCATGAAACGGCTGGACTATAACTTGGTCCGCCTATACGCACTCAATCTAGTGATCAAGATCAAGAGAGAGTACCCCGGAAATCGCGATAGTGGATACCTACTACATGCGGGACAACCAGTTGGTCGAAGGATCAGAGACATGGACCAAGGCGACGACGTACCTCGAGAAGTTCATGGTGGACAACAAGAGGAAGGACACACTTCTTTTGCCTTTCTTTCTCGAGTAAGTACACACACTTGCTCATCGCCACCGTAACTTATGCATTTTTTATAGATTTCTTCCTTTGCTCTTTTTCCAACATTCCGTTCCAATTGTGTTGCGCAGAGACAAATACTGCACACTCATTGTCCTTGCCCCGAAGTATTCGCTAGCCACGTATTTCGACTCGGGGAGTTTGACGAAGAAGAAAGACTACACCAGAATAAGGGGTGTTCTCAATGAGGCTCTCGAGGGCTACGCCAAGAAGGGATGCACCTTTGTAGATAAGGGGGAATGTATCATGGATGGCAAACATGTGTTCAAGCACGTGCTCGAGTTCCCCTGCGTCAAGCAGTCGACTACTGGTGCCAAGGAGGCCTTCTACATCCTCCATCACCTTAAAGGCTATGTTCTGGATTGCCAGAACCTAACGCTGCCATCTAGTCTTCGAGGATGGGCTGAAACTTTGGCGCGAATCGACGATGATGGTATTAGAGAAGACTTCCATCGCATTCAGATAAAGTTGTCGCAAATCATCATTGAAGATGTCAACACAAGGAGGGGTGCCCTACAACAAGCCAGAGGGTTGAGTAAGAGCGAGCTCGAAAAACGCCTCCGTAAGCAGGGTGACACAGGGACGTGGATGACAAAAGAGGGTTATCTACTGTTCCCGAAGCCGAGCGAGAATAAGAAGTCCTCATGATCGATGTGTGCCTCTAGCATGATCTAGTGTGTGTATATTCTTGATGGACGCCTGCTGTATTAGAGTGTGTGTCATAAACTTTACTATCTTGTGGTTAAAATGGTCATTGTTGTTAGACTTAAACTACCTTGTGGTCGTGTTGTCGTTGAACTTATTGCTTCTATGATGATCTATCTTTTAGGTTTATGGATCCTTTGTTTTATATTCTGTTAACATATATATATGGATGTGAACCCTTTATTAGTTCTTTTCGTTGTATTTTTACTAATATGCCTTGTCGTCTATAGAGATGGCGACGAGGTGGTATGTGGTGTACATGGGTAGGGTTCCAGGAGTCTACGAGGAGTGAGAGGATTGTCATAAATAAGTGAACAAGTTCAGCGGCAACATCTACAAAGGATACGCGACTAGAGAGGAGGCGGTAGCCAAGTGGAGGAACCACCTGTGGAAGAAGAACCGGATGAAGATATTGGTCGGGCTCATGCTCTTGCTCACCATTATCACAGTTGTATTCTATTTGATCCTAGTGTAGGCGGCGGTGGTCACTTCATATTAGTAATGTGAGATGATATGAACTTTGTATTCGACACTTGTGTAAAAATTCGGCACTTGACACTATATATGTATCTCGATCGGGCTCTAAGTGTTTGTATTATATATATGTCGGTATTCATGCATCTACTACTTGTGCAATGTACTTTATACTCATCTGTATAAATCCTGTATAAATACCTAATTATACACTAGGAACGTATTTTACTTTGAATACGTGTTATATAGTCAGTGGCGCATATAGTTATATAGTCAGTGGCGCATAAGCTTTCTGTGGCGCATATATGTGAATGCGCCACTGAAGTACTTCCTGTGGCGCATATGAAGAAATGCACCACAGAAGTCTGTGGCCACATGAAGTAGTTATCAGTGGCGAGGTAACAGTGGCGACTAGGATATGCGCCACAAAAGTATCATTTACATGCGCCACATATAAGATGTTTCCTAGTAGTGGGGCCACTTAATAGAATCATGTTCCTCAGACAATCGCACTCCGTCAATCTTGCTCCACAATTGTAAAAGTTGATGTAGTTCATCATTAGTTGAAATTCTAGATATACTCTGAAGCCATCGACCATTGTGCAAGGCCTCAACCACTGAAATTGATTTTCCTCGAGCCATTCGAACAACAATGGCTCTTCTTCTGCAGGAGAAATCCTATTAAGCCACCCATCCTTCCAAAACTTCGCCATTTTCCCATTCCCACTTGTGATTTTTGTGCATGTCGCAAAAGATTGCCAATCTTTCTCTTCGCATGGCAGCACCATTCCCTTCTATGTTTTGCCCATCTCATCCCAAGAAAACCACACAACCATCTCAAATGCAGAGCTCTCCTATACATGTGCATATCTTTTATGCCCAACCCTCTATACTTTACAAAGGGTCTTCCAGTTTACCAAATAGTGCCCGCCAATTTATTCTTCATCACCCTTCCACAAAAAGCCCCACCTAATCTTATTTATCTTCTTGATTGCCCACATGGTCATATAGAAGCTTGTGAGGGAATAGAGTGAGCGTGGAGGTCAGGACCGAGTTGATGAGAGTGAGTCTTCTAGCCCTAGTAATTAACTGTCCTTTCCAAGGATTCAGTTTGCTTGCAATTCTGTCTATATGCTTTTGCAGATCCGCTATAGAAGGCTTCCAAACGCCAAGAGGCAAACCAAGGTACTGACATGGGAAAACTCCAATCGAGCCACCAAACTCACTAAAAACTCCAACCATATCTAGATTATCGCACTGAATGGGTTAACCACACACTTGCTCAGATTCACCTTTAAGCTTGAGATATTCCCAAAAGTCCGAAGAATTCTCTATGTGGAAATCATATCCTTCCTATCCGGATAAAGGAAAAGCGCGGCATCATCCACCATAGAAGCTTGACCTTATCTTTGCAGCCCTCAGACTCATCGATGACAAAAGAGAAAAGACTGGTTCTAGTTGCTTTGAGGAACATTTTCCGCAGCCACTCCATCACAAGAATGAACAACAGATGGGAGAGGGGTCTCCCTTCCTCATGCCTCTCTTGTGTAATAAGATTCTTCCTGGGATGCCTGTGAGAACAACTCTCAAGGATGAGCTTGCAAGGATTAGAGAGAATGAGATCACACCATCTTTGCCCAAAACCAAAACCCTCCAAAACCTCCAAATTGTAGATCCAGTGCACCGAGTCAAAATCCTTTGCGATGTCTAACTAGAGGAGCAACATAGGCTTCTTCTTTTTATGTGCTTCTTTGATCACATTTTTTATGTACAAAAAATAGTTGGCACCAAACCCAGGCCCCAACCTTGTTGCCAAAAGTTTGCAGGCAATTTTGGCAATACTATCATCAAATTGACCGGCCCAAAATCACTGACCGTCGCAGCAGCGCGGAAGAAATTTAAAATAAAATGAAGGAAAAAGAAAAACAAGGAAGAGCACCAAAATATAAACAGAAGAAAAGGCAAAGAAGAAGAAAGATTCCCGAATAATGGGCCGACCCAAGTACCCCCGATCCTTGAGGCCCATAGCTGCATAGTCCGCATTTTACATGCATCACCATCATTGAAGTAAATCTAGTATACTTCATGCGTCCAAGCAGAGTTGGCTCGGCTGCAACCAAACGCAGGCGTCAAGCCGTCAACGTCTTCGCGCTCGCGCTTCATCCGAACGAACGTCTCCCCGCCATCACATGGTTCGTCGCGATGGCCGGGCCAGGAGCCAAAACCGAAAGACGAAATCCTTGTTAAAAAAGTTCGGTACCCCTATTCGACGCACAGTGCCAACCGCCGGTGGTAGCCCACTCCGAGTCCAGAAATCACGCAGCGGCGCGAGTAAAATAATTTGGCGATGCGGCGCCGTGGTGAATGTCGGTCCCCATGCGCGGCCGACACTGGCGAGGCGAGACGACAAGTGTGACCCGGATAACGCGAAGAAATCACTCCCGCCATGTGATACGAAGCTTGGTCGATCGGAAATCTCGGGATTTCAATCTCAACTGCCGTGTGTGTCAACTTTTGCAGATTAGCGGCCGCAAATCGCCCCGACACGCTGCCGCTCGCTAAAGTCACGTTTGCCGGAACGTAGTATTACTACGACTCTCTAGTGACCGAGCAAAAAAAAACAAGCACAATTCGTTTTCCTTTTTAATCGGGTGAAAACTGAAAACTCGATGGGAGGTATAGATGCGGCCAATTAGCATGTTAAGGGTTTACGTGACCACCATGTGCGAGATGCCTTCCTTCGGCTCCGATCTCCACGTGAGCCGGGGCGCGGGGCCGCGGCCGCGAGGCGAGCGAGACTGAGAATGGACGACTGGCCGGTTGCTGCTGCTCGAGCGGTTGGTGGCTGCCGGCCGGCCGCTGTATTCGTCCGAAGGGTCCAAGTGAACGGTGCTGGCCATAACCTTTTTCCTGGTCTCGCTCAACATGTGCGTGGAGCATTGCCGGCCTGCAGGTTCCTATACTAGTGTAATTCTAGAACTAGAATGGGGAGTAGTTGTGAACGTGGCACATGGGGGGATAGTTACTGGGTAGAGGCCTTTCACATCAATCGACCTGCAGCAGCAGCGGTAGCTATAGTCTTTTCATTTCGTGGCTTTTCTTTTTTTACAAAATTTCACCTATCTATACTTTCTTATAAAGCAAAACCCCACTAACCGCAATTAATATTAGTCTATCTCTATATGCAAATCATCCACATCATCTACTCCATTAGCAATCAAATATCCATTTCATCCCATTAACATTATTATAGCAATGTTTATTTACACGTAAGTTATCCATGTTTATAAAATAAATACTGAATAATTTTATAGAAAGCTTCATGTTTAATGCATATTAGACTATTTTATTTATATAATAGAAGTTCTTAAAAGATGCCCGCTGCAACGCGCGGGCTATTCTTCTAGTTAATTTAAAGGCACATCAACATCACTATACTACTGCAACTACATGTATTATATAAGTATTACTCCCTCCGTTCAGAAATATAAGACGTTTTAGCTTTGTGAATCAAATGTATTTAGACGTCTTTTATTGTATAGGTTCGTAGAGGTTCGGAGTGAACCTATACACTAAAACGTGTCTAGATACATCTGTTTCATAAAACTAGAATGTCTCATATTTCCAAATGGCGGGAGTACTTACGTTATTACAACATATGGATAGAAGTCCACACAGCATAGGCGTTTGAACGAAATTGCTGTGCACAGGACGTTGCTTAGCCGATCCCTGCACCTCGCGACATTGCGTATAGCAGCGCTCGCGTTTGAATCACTACGGCTTCGCATCTGATTTTATCAATTCCGGACCATGTTTTGCGCAGGTGCATAACTTTGGCAGTATCGTTCTATAACACACTATTGCCCATGTCCGCATCCAACACGAACAAGCCTCTCCTTTTGTGGGATTTTTAATACTCTCTCTGTTCAGAAATAACTGACTTGGGTTTGTCTAGATTTAAATGTATCTAGACGCATTTTAATGTATAGATGAATTCGAATCTAGACAAATTTAAGTCAGTTATTTCTGGACGAAAGGAGTAGTACGCACGTCAATACTGAAATTTCGTGTCACGCATCATTTCAACATGGGCAAGACTGAAAGCTCACGAATGGCAAGTTGGCACTAGTCTATTAATAATTATCAAGGAAAGGTGTCTAAAATTAATATCTAGTCCGTCATAAAAAGGATATCGCAAATTTATGTAAATTTTAATAAATATAGACACGTTTTAGTTTGTAGATACATCAAAATTTTAATAAATTGAACGGAGGGAGTAAAAATTACAAATTGAACATTGGAATGGAATAAGATAGCTGCATAGAGTCAGCTCGCATCGCATGTACATTGTTGCCGGCATTGACTGAATAATACCCCTTTTTTTGGGCAAACACTACATATGTATCCATATACAAGAAGTGTGGTAAAAATAGAAGCACGGATATACGATTATACAGCAACTTGAATGAACTCCCAAAATCGTAATACTCGTGTAGAAATGTGCATGGGTCTTGGTGCTTTCTAAATCGAAATCGATGGCCGTATCCTCGGCCCATATGGTTGCACTTGACAGTCTTGATTTGTCAGACCCGCATGCCGAACCATATAATTTAATCACTATCCAGATCGAATAGTAGACTTGTAGAGTAGTGCTCGTACAACCGACGAACTTCCAGTAATAATATTAGTACCTTCGAAGAGAACAGTTCTTGTACTGATAATTGAGTAGTGCAATCGGTCTCTGTAGCATGCAAGCCTCTGCGTGTTGCTGTTCCTTCTTTTGGAGAAGTGCATGTGTCATCGGCGGCCCCAAACCCAGCACGTTCTTTTGGAGAACAGGAGAGCAAAGGTACTGATGCCAAAGCTACTTACTAGTGCTTCTCGTTGTCCAAGGGAATAATGGTGCCCCAAAACATAGGTAATTTGCACGTTCTATGAAGAACAAAGTGTAAGTAGTTCCGTAATTGAGAAACATCATTGATCCTGGGAATAACAGATTTTTGAAAGAGTTAGCTTCTGCAGATGCAGTGCATGCCCACGGCCAGGACTGATTCAGGTGCAGTGTTCATGTAACGCATAAATACTTCAGAGTCGAGTACAGTACTGAACATGACACTGCAGGTTTCATACAGAATAGCATAACACACTCTCAAGGATTGAGTTGCAAAAAACACACACACAGCTTTGATACATCGGCATGCAACAGTAGTTGCACTACACATGCTTCTCCTCGACAAGAAAAACAGAGGAAGCGAAATAAAATACAGACAACACGACACACGCATCACTACGAGAATGCGGAGAGACCATGGAGGGAAGAGCTAGCACAATCTTATGGCCTACTCCTCCTCGTCTGACACCGTCTCTCCCCACTTCCGGACGCATAAATATTAACCGCAGCAGTACAAAATAAAATTACCCACGGTTCTAAATTAATTACCACGCTCTGCACTTGTTGGTTTTACACTAGCCAAGCACGGTGCAGTGGGAAAAAAAACTGACGAAGCTGTAACTTAGGGGTAGTTCACCAAGGACCGGTAGGTGGCTCCGGGCGCCCAGCTTGCCGGGATGACGTTGTTGACGACGAGCTTCCTGCCGGAGTCGGAGGTGAGCCTGAGCGAGAAGGGCCCGCGCAGCGGCTTGCCGGTGTTGGAGTTGAGGCGGTACAGCGCGCCCCAGTTCTGCGCCATGGGCGTCCAGGTGCCGCAGTTGGCCTCCATGAGGTCGACGGCGCTGAGGTCGCCGTCGTCGTCCTCGAACTCGATCAGGACCTCCAGGTAGAACGGGTTCGAGCCCTGGTCCACCCTAAAGGCGATGCTCACGCCAGGGTACTTGCATGGCACCCTATACCATTAGTAGAAGCACAAACATTCGTTAGTTAGTGCATCTTCCACTAATTAATTGGCGATACCTGCGACATAATTCTTCAGTGAAGCATGTACCTCTTGTACTGAATCTTGAGGATACCGCTGGCGCGGAGTTTGTCGGCCATGCCAGGCTTCGCCATGGCTCCCATGGAGGTGCCGCTCATGTCGAAGTGTGCCGCCTCGACCAGGCAGGCCCCGCCGGGGCAAGAGTCGGTGATGACGACGGTCGCCGGCTGGCCGGAGCACGCCGGGTTGATCGCGCTATCGCATTTAACCTGCACACGAGTGCCACATGAATGCATTTAGTTAGGACGAGCCGACCACTTTGCACCATTAATGGAGCTACGCCTACACGAACAGTGTGGAGTAGGGAGTGACAGTGTAGAGTGTACACGGACCACAGAAACTGTGGTATGTAGTTATGGTGACGTACGTACCTCATAGCATGCGCCGCATCCCTTGCCTTCCTTGTACAGCGACGGGCCAGCGGCGGAGATCATCGACGAGAACGGCCGACTCCCAACGGCGCTTTGGTAGCCGCACGCGCCACCTGCATGTTTCACGGAGACACATTTGACCATCAATTTCAGCTCGATATATCTACGTCGTGCAATTATATTAATTAATGTACTCCCCAAGTGAAGTAGGCAACCACTAACCGTCACTCCCGTCGCCGTTTGGGGCGCCGTAGTAGGTCGCACCGCCGGCTAACCAGCCGCCGTAGCCGTAGGCGGCCGACGGGCTAGTACCATTGTAGCTGCCCACGGGCTTGTGGCTGACCGCCGACTTCGTCTTCGGCTTGGTGAGCTTGCGGGAGCAAGAAATGGGGCTCACCAGAAGCGAGAGCACCACCAGTGTGCCAAGTAGTGCTAAGGTGCAACATTTCGCCATTGCTGCCGCTTAATTATTAAGTTGCTTCTTGTAGCTAGCTGGTATACTAGGAAGAGGATATGGACTAGATATGCTTAGCTCAAGCTAGCGTTGCTTGGTGAGTTGCAGGAGTGACCACGGGACGGTTATTTATAGTGAACTTTGCCGGGATGCAGACGTACGTGGCAAGAGATGTGGGGATTCTGCTGGTGAATTATTGAGGAGAACGTGACTGGTTGGTGGCTTGGTGCTAAAGGAAAAGGCTAAGCGAACTAATATTAATCTGCATGAAGGATGAAGCACCTACATGATATTAGAGCATGTATAAAGGAAGGTGCTTATAGGAGTGCTTACAAAAATAAAAGAACCATTTTGTTAAGTATTGGTGCTTATTTCTATAGAAGAGGTGTCTAGTTAGGCTTCTACCTAGTATAAATAAGCACCAGTGTTTAAAAAAAACAGGTTTATTTTTGTAAGCACTCTTCTAATCACCTTGCATTGTACATGCTCGAGGTAATACCCTGTAAATGGTTTGCGGAGTATATTTCATAGCGCACCTATTAGAATTTTAATCGAAATATAAGGCCACACATTATTAGAAGCCTAGAACCACTGCCAATTTATCAGCAGCTGAAATTTTGGACAAGGGTCCTGCGTTCGGTTGACACTACGTTTGAATATCGAAGTGTTTGTTGGCAACCCTTCCTAGTATCTGCTAGATCCATGATGCGCCTCCTGAAATACGGTTGCTAAGTAGAGCCAGGGCCGTCTCCAGAAATTGAGGGCCCCGGTGCGGAACTTAAAAAGGCCGGAATTTTTAAGAAAAAAAAACTTTTTAAGCGGTTGCCACTTTCTTTTATTGAATTAATTATTTTTCCTCGTAAAAAGAAATCAATATGGATGGACTCAAACAACCTGGTTACATTTAAATGACCACATAGCAATTTTTATTTTATAACTATCATAAAAGTTGCTACAGTATTACCTAGACAAAGTGACAAACTGCAGTGGTTATATCGGCACTACATAAAGAAATACAAACAGTGCCTTCATTGGTGATCGGTGATTGCGTTATAGCATAGAAATGCAAGGCGAACGACGAAACAGAGGCAATACGGCATACACGATCTGAAAAATCGATCGGCCTGCTCACGTACTCCCTCCGTTTTAAAATAGTCTACATTCTAGCCCTAAAATTCGTTCTGAAATAATCTACATTCTAACTTTTAGTCAACAAAACATAGAAAACGAGGTGGTTTTGCTCTCTCTATTGGATGATGTTATTTTCAAAGTACATTTGATTGGTCGTTCAAATATCTAAGTAGTACTAATAAATGCAGCACTGATTTATCTGATTTTTTTCTAGAATGTAGAGTAAATTAGAATGGAGGGAGTACTCCCTACTCTCTCTATCTCTCTGTTCGGCTGCGTTGCAAAGCAGATGCGATCGGTTCTTTTTCTAGCGAGAGGCCGCGATGCTCGGCTCTATTACTAATCGCTGCATGTGATCTGGTCTGTATGTATTCGAATCGTGGAGACTGACCGCTGGTGTGCCCTAATCATTGCAGGCGTAGGTGGGATATGCATCAATGGTCGAGCCGCACCAGTTCGTTGTGGGCCTGATAGCACGGTCCATCTTCTTCCTCCCACAACTTCTCCAAAACGAACGGACAGGCAAACAGACAAACCTTCAGGTCCATACTGATGCAAGCTATGTGTATAGGATTTGGGGGCCCCAAATTTTTGGGGGCCCTGTGCCATTGCTCACCTCGCACACCCTCATCGACGGGCCTGAGTAGAGCGTGTCAGGGAAAACATCGAGGTGCACCTCGACATGAATACTCATCAGACTCGAATTAAGAAAACCACATTTGCATTTACACAAACATAACCGTTGAAAAAACATGATAGGACATGTTTTAGGACGATCTAGCATGTCACGGACTTAAACAATGAGCTAAATAGGCAAAAAAGTAACGAATCCTAACGCTGCTCATGATATTGAATTGTTCGTCATCGTCATCTTCATCTGGTAGTTTACCCCGTGGTCCTCAAAGCGTCGACACATCGACATACATAGTAGTGGTTTGTGCGTCACCCGAGGAAGGCTGGACTGCCGGAGTAACGCGGGTTGCGTATGCAGGGACCTTTGGTTGGTGGCTCACGGGTTCGTGGAGGGACACCTCCTACACATGTAGATCCGCACTGCGGCTAGGTACCGCCCGAGCAGATTATCCGCGTCACCTGACCCAATATTCCTTTAGTGTGGTGTCAGGGATATGCCAAGTGAGGTAGGCCCACAAGGTGGAGACTACCCATAGGCCCATAGACCAACAACGTGCATGGCCGACTGATGGTCGCCCGTCCTACTAGGCCTACATGACTAAAAGGATTGGGTCGGATAAACTCACCTAGTCGGTTCAGGAAGGCCACGGAGCAAGACGGGGACGAAGACTTTGCATATGGGACAACAAGATAGTAGCTTCCTGACGTGGGCATGACCCTTATATGGTGCGGCCCAACAGAAAGCTCACTCGAAGATATACCAAGATACATGAAGCCCATGACGATTCAGCGAAACCTACAAGGACACAGACTCCTGGCTGAACAAGACAACGGAAGTTCAAGACTAGTCTACATAGAAAATCTAACTTATAACCTACTCGTATTGGTACCTCAGACCTAGCCGTCCCATATATAAAGGCTAGGAAGGGCCAACGAGGAGGACACCTGAGACATCAACCAATCTTACGATACACACGCCCCTCTCTCCCTCGGCGAGATCGCATCTAGTTGACTCAATGAGTATGTACTCTCCATTGATATTATGAACAGACAAGAAGGAAGTAGGGTTTGCTCTATGAGGACCTGAACCTGGGTAAATCGCCTCCCTTGTTTGTATTTTAAGCCGACGAATTCACCAACGCTCCCTCTTCCCGTAAATCTAAGTCCATAATAATGGGCATTGCCGAGGTCACCCCTCTCCACTTCCTCTCTTAGGACTCTAACTCCTTACCCAATACGGGAGACTTGTAAACTCTAAGGTGGCCGTGTATATAAGGCAAGCTAGGATTGCTCCTAGAGGGCACGATCTCTGAAACACACCATAGCTTAGAACTCGCTGCCTGATCATAGAGCTTAGTTGGTGATGAAGGGAATGTGCCCGAGAGGCAATAATAAAGTGGTTACTATCTTATTCCATGTTTATGATGAATGTTTTTTTCTCATGCTATAATTGTGTTAATTCGAAAAGTTAATATATGTGTGTTTAATAAGCAAATAAGAGTTCCTAGTTATGCCTCTCATTTAAACTAGATCGTTGATTAATAAGATGATCAAAGTTTCTTGATCATGGATATTGGATGTTGTTAATAACGAGGTCATAACATTGGTGGAACGATGTGATGACAATTCACCCAAAGTATAATAATACAATCAAAGTCATTATGTTTATATTGCTATAATATATCATGGGAAGTAACCCTAATCCTTAGACCATGATATCATGTCAATTGCTAACACCGGAAGAGTACTTTGCTAACATCAAACGTCACACCATAATATGGTGACTATAAATGTGGGTTTTGGTACTCTGAAAGGGTTATATTGAGGCTCATTTATCAAGAGTGAGATTTTTCCATCCCAATAACGGAGAGATATATTCAGGGCCCTCTCGGTGATATCACATTGACATAGCTTGCAAGCGGGTGATTAGATCACAAAGACTGTTATATCACGAGAAGAGAAAAGAGTACTTGTTGGTAATGAGATCAAACTAGGTATGGGGATACTGATGATCGAATCTTAGACATATAATATTTCGCGATACAAAGGGATTTAGTTATGATGTAAAATCTTCTCAAAATCACAAGAAGTTATTGTTGAATATGTGGAAGTCAGTACAGATCTCCAGGTCCAGCTGCTAATTATTGATCGGAGAGGGGTCTCGATCATGTCTGCATCATTCACGAACCGTATGGTGACACACTTAAGGTATACCGACATCAAATGGAGCAGATATAATACCACAGAAATATTTTGATAGCGCATGGGATTATTTTGATACCAATCGGAATTGTTTCAGGTGAAATTGCTGAAAATGGTTGATGTAATATCGAAGTAATACAAGGGGTTTTATGTAGATGTTTGTTAATTAAAGTAATTAACAAAATTCCGAATAAAATAAATAAAAGTGTTTTATTTAAAGAGGAAAATGCATTTAATTCAGTGGAAAATTAATGATGTGAGAGGAGAAAAATTTCATGTAAGTGGAGCGTCCATCCATATGAATGAGGGAGAGGTGGGGGCACACCCCATGGCGGGCGGCCATGCCCCTTGGGGCAGCCCCTCCCCTATAAAAGGAGGCATCCTCCTCCTCTCCATTTGCACCACCTCCTTGTGAAGGAGTCTCTTCTTCTTTTGATCCTCGACAGAGGTGCCAGAAAAAGTCTTGATGACTTGTGTATTAACGAGCTCGTTGGGGAACCCCAAGAGGAAGGTATGATGAGCACAACAATAAGTTTTCCCTCAGTACGAAACCAAGGTTATCAATCCAGTAGGAGCAAGGAAACACCCCAAAGGTGTAGCTAGCTAAATGTTGGCAGGACGCACTACCGGTGCCAACAGCAACATGGAGACCTGCACAACACAACCACAGAACTTTACCCCCAACTTACGATGAGGTTGTCAATCTCACCGGTTTTGCTAAAAACAAAGGATTAAACGTATCGAATGGAAAGAAGTAATAGTTTGCAGAAAGTAAACACAAAACAGTAAACAGTTTGTAGATTGTATGTAAAAGAAAGGACCGGGGTCCATAGTTCACTAGAGGTGGCTCTCCTTAAGATAGATAACATGCTGGGTGAACAAATTACAGCGGGGCAATTGACAAACATCGAGAAAGCATACAAGCATATACTAATCATCTTGACTCCTTTGAGACTTGATTGGGCTTTACAACATTATACATAGACCGTCATCCAACTACATCTATGACTAATAATCCACCTTCAGGTTATCATCCGAACCCCCTCCAGTATTAAGTTGCACGCAACATATTATTGCTTTACGAATTGCGTGTAAAGTAAAAAATATGATTGTTCTATGAACAAAGGATTTTTGTTTTCTCCCTAGTAGCAACAACACATCTAGTACCTTAGAGATTTCTGTCACTTCCCCAGATTACCAGAGGCATCAACCCACTATCGAGCATAAATACTAACTCTTGGAGTTGCTAGCATCTACTTGGCCAAGATAGCTACTAACAACAAAAAGCATGCAAGATCACAAATAACAAAGACATGATAGAATCAATAATCAATCAGAAATAGCATCTCAATACCCATCGGATCCCCGCAAACACAACATGCAGAATTACAAATAGATGATCTTGATCATGAACGGAGCTCGCAAGATCTAAACATGAAAGCACAAAGGAGGAGAACCAGCCATCTAGCTACTACATGGACCCGTAGTCCAGAGATGAACTACTCACGCATCACACAGGAGGCTTGCATGATGATGAAGAAGGCCTCCAGGGTGAATTCCCCTCTCCGGCAGGGTGCCGAGAATAGCTTCAGATCCCTCCCGATCTAGGGATGGAGATGACGGCGGCTATAGATTCTTTCGTGGATTTTTGATCGGGTACTTAGGGTTTTGGTATCGGAGGCAATATATAGATAGAAGGAGAGGCTGAGGGGGTGCTTGGGCTGGCCACACCACCCCCTGGCGCGGCCAGGCCTGGCCCGCGCGGCCAGGTGGTGTGGTGGCCCTTGGCTCATCTCTATCTTGTATTCTGGCTCTAGATGTCTTCCGGTAAAATAGTAACTTTGGCTTTTGTCCTGTCCAATTCCGAGAATATTCATTTTCTGACTTCCTGGAACCAAAAACAGCAGAAAATAGGCAGCTGGCACTATGGCTCTTGTTAATAGGTTAGTCCAAGAAATCATATGAAAAGTACTCCAAAGTGTGGACAAAACACAAGAAAGTAGATAAAACCAAGCATGGAACATCAAAAATTATAGATATATTTGCAATATATCAACATCCCCAAGCTTAACTACTGCTCGTCCTTGAGTAGGTAAGTGATAAAAAGAAAGAATAATTTTTGAGGTGACATGCACCATCATAAACTCGATCAAAGTATTTGTAAAACATTCAAAGCTGGGATCATAGTACTTCAATCATAACATGAAAGACAAAGTTCTAGCAATAAGACAAAGAAACTATGATGCAACATGAAAAGGCACAAACAAAAGATTCATGAATAACAATGCTTTGCAAGACGTTTGTTTGTTTCACATAAAGAAAACATAGCATAATAGTAGTCAGCTTGTCCCTCATAGAGTAGCAAATATAAATGCATATGACACCTTCAAAGTTCATAAGAGTGACTAGATATAAATAGTTTAAAACAAGCAATATCAAGTTATGCATCAATCAACTAGTCTTGGGACAATGCACATAGAACTAAGAATGGCCACTATGCTCTCAAAGTAAGTGCATAAAGGTAGAAGGTGGAGACTCAATATAATGGTCGAAGAAAGGCCTTCATAGAAGGAAGCAGAGATTCAAGTTTCATAAAAATCTTCCACAAATTATGGTACTTATAGCTTTCAGCTCTCATTGCCCCTATCATAAGCATATTGAAGGTGATTAAGGTTAAAGTGAACAAACTATGGTGTACATGCTTGACGAAGTATAAGTCAGAAATCTCATGTCCCTTGAATACGAGGGCCGCTCCTCATGCTACTCAAGTTTAGTCACCGGTAAGTTCTTGTCATTGTAAGTACATGTGTATCATAGAGAACCGCCAACGGGGTACCCCTTGCCCGATGATACGGAAGAATCCCCATATCAAAATGGCAAGGCAAGCAGACAACGAGCATCTCAGCAATCTTCTTATTTACCATGGGAATATGGTGCCTTTTTCTCTCTTTCCTCTTTTCATAATCTCATTTTTTTCCTTTTCTCTTTTTTCTCAATATGGGACTCTTTTTTTATAAGAATGCTTCATAGACATCTCATTATGGTTACGCTGCAGGTTTCCACCATGTCAGCATGGATTAGACCAGCGGTTCGGGCGTTTCTCTAACACATATACCTAACTCCATGGACTTACAAGCTCCCCTTTCATTTCACACCGATAACATCCATAGACAAAAGAGCATGATATCAACTAGGTACAAAGTACCCGTGCAATGTTGAAAGCGTTCCCCATGACAGCATGGTTCTGCTAATCCCCAACAAATAAGTGCAAGCATATACAACATAGACGACACAATGGTTCAAGTTTATTAAGGGAAAGAAAAGTAAAGTGTGTCATCAAGTTCGTGAGAGCATTAATCACTAGTTTTCTCATAACAAGTTTAATTTGGAGGTAAACAAAAGCATGAACATACTTGGAATAGCATAAGCTAATAGGTAGGTATGGTGCACTCTTTGGAATAACTTGGTTTAGGGAGTTGGATGTATGAGTGGAACTCATATTTGGTTGTGGAGGCTAGCAAAAGACTGGGAGCGACAAACTAAGAAAGCAATAATGGCCATAATCATGTAGAGCGACAAAACATCATTGATCAAAGCATAAAGTGATACTATAAGTTGAAAACTAAAGGATCATAAAGGCTATGGTGACTTTGGATAGTCATAACATGGTGTGAGCATGCGCCAAGTCAACCCAAATAAAGCATGAAAGGAGAATACCACTATACTATGCTTTAATATGCTAAAACAACACATGATTCATCCAAGGCACATTAAGCAATCTCAATTGTTTATAACAATTCATGCTACAACAAAGAATACTAAGCATAAAGCCAAAACAATATCAAGCATGGCATTACAAATAATATGCCACAGTCAAAAACGAGCTCTCTTTACCACTTAAGCATGAGCTTTTCCTACTCTTTTCCAAACCAAACCAAACTATTTGAAAACCAATGTATGAAAGAGGGGGTCCAACCAATTTATTCAGCAAACTAAGCAAACAAAGCAAACTAAAAACCAAAAAGAAAATGAAAAAGAAGACGCTCCAAGAACAACACAACTGTACATGAAACAATAAAAATGAAGCGTTTGGAAGAAACCTGTGATTTCTATTGATGAAGAAGGGGATTCCTTGGGCATCCCCAAGCTTTGATGCTTGTACTTGTTGGATATTTCTTGGGGTAACACGCGTGGCATCCCCAAGCTTGAGCTTTAGTCCATCTTTCATCTCATTACTCATTCCTTCCATACACCTGAAATTTTTCCTTCATACAAAACTTCACACACTCTTTATTAGCAACATTAGTGCACTCAAGATAATAAGTCTTTAGGTTCAGTTCTAACACCAATAAACTTCCATTAAAACACAAGCTACTGTATCACTTCCCTCAAAAAGCTCAATTCCCCAAAAGAACTCAAAAAGTAACCAACAAGAAGCAAATGCAGAAAATGGCAGAAATCTGTCAAAACAGACCAGCAGGTAAAGACAAATTTTTTCGAAGACCTTGTGTTGCTCAAATCAAAAAGTGTTGAGCTAAAAAAAGTTAGATAACAACCTGGGTCAGAAGCACAAAAATTCACGCCTCAAAAGGACGTACAGATATTTTACACGAATTTTTACGGTGAAGCACAAAAATCTGTTTAGTGACAACAACTTTCCCAATCATTACTTCTCTCTCATTAGAGGTTACTCTTGGCACAAAAAGCAAATAAAAAGGATAAGGAGCGGTTATTACTAAAGTAATAACTTCCAAGACTCATCTAAAACTTTTGGGTTATCTCCTAATAAGTACTTTTCTTTAACGCCTTTAAGTTAGGCATAAGAAGCAATAAAAAGAATCAATTGTTCTCAAATGAAGAAGCATTAAAACCAAATTTTGTTTTCATAGGAGAGGCAAAAGAAATCTTCTCTCTCTTCTTAGGGAAGTGTTCTATACCTTTCTTGAGTGGGAGTTGATATTTAATGGTGCCTTCTTTCATATCAATAATGGCACCAACAGTTCTAAGAAAAGGTCTTCCCAAAGTAATAGGACAAGAAGCATTGCATTCAACATCCAAAACATAGAAATCAACGGGGACATAGGCATTGTTAACCATAATAAGGACATCATTAATACTCCCCATGAGTTTCTTTTTAGCATTATCATCAATTGGGACATTCAAATAACAATCTTCAAGTGGTGGCAAATCAAGCATATCATAAATCCTTCTAGGCATAATAGAAACACTACTATCAAGATCACATAAAGCTTTGAAATCAAAATCATTCACTTTCATATTAATGATGGGTTCCCAACCATCTTCTTGTTTTATAGGGATAGAAGCTTTATGTTTCATCTTTTCTTCTTTAATCTTTATGAGAGCATCAGTAATGTGTTTTGTAAAGGCCATGTTCATAGCACTAGCATTAGGACTTTTAGCAAGCTTTTGTAGGAACTTAATAACTTCAGAGATGTTGCAACCATCAAGATCAAAATCATAATTATCATCTAAAGTAGTAGAGCTATTACTAGCCTCAACACTAGTGGTGGTGATAGTAGAAACACTAATGTTTCTAGCAATTTCATCTTCTCTTTCCCACTTAGCATGTAATTCAGCTAATAGTCTAACATTTTCATCAATTCTAACTTGTATGGCATTAGTAGCTGCAAAGGGATTATCATTAGTTTCAGGTTTAGCAACCATTTTATTCAAAGAAGATTGAGCTTCAGCCAAAGATGTTATATTTCTTTCAGCATTAGAGAGTTTTTCCTCAATAGTTTTATTGAAAGCAGTTTGTTTAGTAATAAAGTCTTTAAGCATAACTTCAAGTTCAGAGGGAGCATTCCTATTGTTGTTGTAGGAGTTTCCATAAGCATTACCATTGTGGGAGGATATGGCTTATAATTGTTGTTACCAAAATTATTCCTGTAAGCATTGTTGCTAAAATTGTTATTTCTTATGAAGTTCACATCAACTTTCTCTTCTTGAGCAACCAAAGAGGCTAAAGGAATATTATTTGGATCAATATGGGCTTTCCCATTCACAAGCATAGACATAATAATATCAATGTCATCACTCAAGGAGGAGGTTTCCTCAACAGAATTTACCTTCTTACCTTGTGGAGCTCTCTCAGTATGCCATTCAGAAGAGTTAACCATCATATTATCCAGAAGCTTTGTTGCAGCACCAAAAGTAATGGTCATAAAGGTACCTCTAGCAGCATAATCCAATAGGTTCCTTGAAGAATAGTTCAATCCTGCATAAAAAGTTTGGATGATCATCCAAGCAGTCAGTCCATGAGTGGGACAATTCTTTACCAAAGATTTCATTCTTTCCCAAGTGAAAGATCGGTATAGGCGACTAGAGGGGGGTGAATAGGAGCTACTCAAATTTTAACTCCTTTTCAAGTTAAGGCTAAACACAAAGTAAGTTCTCTAGATGTGCACTAGGTGAGAGAACTTAAAGGAAGATAGCAATCAAGTAACAACAAGTAAGGAGTAGAGGATAGAAGTAACCGAGGGTAGACACAGAGATGTTTTCCCGAAGTTCCTTCCTTTTGAGGGGTAGTACGTCTCCATTGGAGGGGTGTGTGGTACTAAGACCACCAGCGCCACAGAAGGCCTCACCCTATTCTCCCAAGCGCCCGCCTCACAGCAAGCACCCGATCCACTATGCGGTGACCTTGAAGGTGGCAACCGAAACCTTTACAAGCTTGTTGAGAAGACCTCCACACACCGGAGTCTCCCAACACAATCCCGAAGCTTTACAACAAATGCCCGAGCTCCGAGATCGACCTCTTACTTCTAGGGTTCAAAGAACTCAAGAGTAACAAGATCCACAAAGGAAAACAAGGGGGAATCAACTTTTCTTTGGTGGAAACCTAGATCTAGACCTCCTTCACCAAGCCTCAAAGTATCAAGGAGATTGGAGGGCTAGGGAGGGAGATCTAGTAGAAATGAAGCTCAAGAACAATGGAGGAGAGAGATAAAAGAGTCAAACTTCTCGTTGGAGAAGAAGGCTATATTTATACCCTCAAGAGGGATCTGCCCGTTGCAACCAGTCGCCAACTGGTAGTACCGGACTTATGAGCGGTAGTACCGGAAAACTGCGGTACTACCAGACAGGTATCAGACTGGGTACCGGGTTGGCTCTGGCGAGGCATCTGCCCCCCGCGGTGGTAGTGGCTCTAAGAAGCGGTGCTACCTCTGAGCGGTAGTACCGCTTAGCATAGCGGTGCTACCGGACTGGACGGTGACGGTGGTACCGCTCAGTGGTACCAGGGAGAACAGAGGAGAGGCGCAAATCGCCATCGCCCCTCAGACTCCCGCAGTACCTCCAAGCGGTACTACCGGGCACTGAGCGGTAGTACCGGTTAGGAAGACCGGTACTACCGAACAACACTGAGAAGAAAGCCACACGGCAGGGACAGACTCCTCCTGAAAACTGCACCAGAAGAAAAGCTTGAGGTTTTGCAAAACAGAGATGATTCCACCCAAACTTTCCAATACGGACCCCCTCTTGATAGTACGGTGTTCCTACGACTCAAGCAAAAAGCCCTAGAAAAACTAAATCATGAGAGAACATTTTAGAGGGTAACCGAAAGCCCTTTTCTTTGTAAAAACCTGTGACTCACTTAGCAAACGGTTAGTCCGACACATGTGTTGTTAACAAACATCAAAACACACATAGGATAGGAAATGCCCTTTCAATCTCCCCCTTTTTGATGTTTGATGACAACACACATTTGCATGAAAGATATTATGAAGAGCACTTGGTTTGAAAAATAGAGCCGATCTCCCCCTCTATTTTACAAGCCAACAATAAGAGCAAGGGCAAAGACATAGGCGAGGAGTTCATACCTTTGCACAGCTTGAGAAAATCACTAGGGTCATAATACAATAGATGGCATTCACACACGAGATGGATCCAATTAATAATACCCAAACGTCACAAACGATAGATCCATACGAAAGCCACATAGTCTTGACTTACAACACAAATAGGTAGCACACAGAGTTCACACATAATAAGCGGTAATAAACGGTTCACAAGCAACTAAATATCAATGAAAGAACGAGCTTGTGACCTCCCATGCAAATCCCCCGTACCCTACGACCCTTCTCCCCCTTTGGCATCAAGACACCAAAAAGGGAGGAGAGCAAGACTAGTGCCCGGAAGATCACTCCTCATCATCACCATGGGGGGAAGGAGCACGGAAGGAGGAAGAGGCATCATCAAATTCCCAATTTCTATGCATGGAGATCCATTGCTCTTCCGGAGTGATGTTGTTCTCGGAGCCCACGGAGATGGTAAACTATTGAGCTTCCATCAATTCTTTCTGATGAGCAGCAGCTTTCTTGGCATAGACATGGGCCTCATACATGCGCTTTTGGTTGTCCACTTGGAAGCAAAACACCTTCTTGATCTTGGCTTCCATCCTCTTGGCCCATGAGGGCTGCACATGCTCACGGCGAGAAACAACAAAGTCTGTGTCACGGCCACTATCTTCATGACCCGAGTCACCTTCAACCACATTGCCTTCTTCATCCACTTCTTGACCGGCTGTGTTGGTGGGCTTGGCATGCTTCTTGATCAACAAGGACTTGCTCCGATGCTTGACAAGGCGGAGAGAAGAGAGGTTCCGAGAAATACGCTCGCTCTTGGAGATGATAAGAGCCATGATGTACGGGGCAAAAGGAGGCACCCACCTAGTGCAAGTAGCAACAACCATCTCATTCCAAATGCAGTCCATAACATTAAGGGGAACACCGGAGTCACGGTTGGAATGGACGTGGAACAAGATATCCACCAAGAAACCATGAATCTCATCTTGGTTGCCTGCATGAGGAGCAACAGTCTCACAAAGAATGCGGTACACAATGTCATAAGCGGGGAGGAGGTCCTTGATCTTGCCAGCAACACTGCGGCCATGAATATAGAGAGGAGCAAGGACGTCCTTCTTCATGGGGTGCTCATTATTGTGACATCGAAAACCACACGGAGTGTCAAAACCACGGTCCTCATAGCCAAGATAGCACCAAACTCTGCCAAAGTTGCCTGCTTCACACTACCTTGAGTCATCCAAATGAAGGTCCTAGTCTGATTCTTCTTGAAGTGGACAGTGGCAAAGAACTGAGCAATGATGGACGGATCATAATCCTGCTGGAACTGCATGATGGGAAGCAAACCGACATTGGAGCAAATTTCCTTTGCTTCCCCAAAGTAATCAAGATGCTTGTTCAGATGAGCCATGTCAATCCATTTCTATGGCAGCACAATCTTGTCATTGTTCATGATTACCTCGTTGTACACACGCTCTTGAAACTCAGTGTAGAACAAGCTGTCCTCCCTATCACGACCACAGTTCATACCATACGGATTCTCAGACCGCATGGCAGCAAAGTCAGCATCAGACACATCACACAACATCTAGGGCCCTGATGGCCCAAAACTCTGAATCTTGGTTCGACCGAAAGATGGAGGGGGCGGAGGAGGAGTCCCCCCACGACCGGAAGACCGCTTGGAACCACTGCCGTGACCACCCCGAGTCCGCAACTTCATGCGAGCACTAGGCTGAGGCAAGACCTCCTGCCCGGACTCTGACCCTTCCTCCACAATCTCATGGCGAGACTTGGAGCGCTTCCTACCACCCCCAGAACCACCTGCACCTGTGAAAGCAAGAGGAAGGATAGCAGAGAGATAAGGGCACAAGAACCCGAAAAAGGAACCACATAGACGCCACGATTTGGGAAGGAGGTGCCGTCTGCCAGGTCCGGTAGTACCAGAATCGGCGGGCGGTAGTACCGCACGAGAGCGGTAGTACCGGAACCGCAAAGCGGTAGTACCACACGCGAGCGGTAGTACTGGAGAACCCTCCGGTACTACCGGTCGGTCGGGAGCCTGCATGAATCTGGTACAAGCGGACCAAAAAACGAAGGCACCTAGTTCCCAAAATGCAATTCTGACATGGAGGGAGTGGATATTGCAGGAAAAGCGCAGTACAAACCCCTAGATACAAACTTCTAGCCATGAATCGAGAGGATCTAGACTCATAGGGAGAAGCAAGAGAGAATGGGGAGGGGAGAGGTTGTACCGCTGTCCATGGAGAAGGAGAGGAAGGAGGAGTCCACAAGGAGATCGGATCCGGTGAGGATCCGGTGAAGGAGGCGGCGGCGGACACCAGGGCGATTTTTCCTGGCGGCAGCAGTGAGAGGGAGTAGGGGGAGTTGGGGGAAAATGGGGCACAGGGGTGCCTCACCCCCCTGATCCACCCTATATCTGACCGCCACCCGGTAGTACCGGTTACATGAACCGGTAGTACCGGGTACCGGTACTACCGCCAGGCGACCCGGTAGTACCGCACCAGAACCAGTTTCCTGGAGTTTCCTGGGAATGAGTTCGGTCCGGTAGTACCGCGGTACGTCCGGTAGTACCGATTCCACCAGATAAAAAATGACAGTTTTATGTGGAAGGTTCTTGTGCGGAAGGAAGAGGTTTGAGGAGAAAGAGGAAGGGGCTTGGGTTGAGATATGAAACAGATAGGGGACAGATGCACTCTAAAATAGACGAAAAACTCCCAAGAACCAAAAGGGAGTGCAAGTCACCAATAATGAGAAAGACAAACGGAAAACAACCACGAGGAAAGCACGAACTTTTCAAGGAGAGGGTGGTGGCCTGCCAAGGCCACCATGTATGAGTATATTCGGATTGGCACCGCGAAGATGTATCTTGGGTCCATTACCAAAACTCACCATTGAAGCTCACATTTCACATAATGATATTAAGAGAATGATTTGGGTCACTTTGGGCATAATGGGGGGAGGGATGGCCCAATAAGTTAGAACCGCACTCCCCCTATGTCCATACCTACATCAAGATGGAATAACATATGAAGCATGGGTATGGGTGCATGATGTCAAGCCACATTACTCGAATCAATGATATTTAGCTCATGCCTTAACTCTCGGAATCTCTTCTCATCAAGGGGCTTGGTGAACAAATCCGCTAGATTCTTCTCGGTGCTCACATAGGAGAGATCAATATCACCATTGTTCACATGCTCTCGGATGAAATGGTGACGAATATCAATGTGCTTCATTCTTGTGTGTTGCACCGGGTTGTGGGCGATCTTGATGGCACTTTCATTATCACAAAGAAGAGGCACTTTGTCACATGTGACACCGTAATCCTTTAAGGTTTGCCTCATCCAGAAGAGTTGAGCACAACAACTAGCGGCCGCAATATACTCGGCTTCGACGGAGGACAAGGAGACACAATTTTGTTTCTTAGATGACCAACACACCAAGGACCTACCAAGGAATTGGCAGGCCCTGGAGGTTGATTTCCTTCCAACTTTGTCTCCCGCCCAATCCGAATCCGTGAAACCATGAAGAACAAAGCTTGAGCCCTTGGGGTACCATAAGCCAAAGTTTGGGGTATCAACTAAATATCTAAAAACTCGCTTGACCGCCACAAGGTGGCTTTCTTTTGGGGCGGCTTGAAACCATGCACAAATACCCACACTTAACATGATATCTGGTCTAGATGCATAAAGATAAAGCAAAGAACCAATCATAGATCGATATACCTTTTGATCCACATCTTTACCCTTTATATCAAGAGTAAGATCACATTTGAGAGGCATGGGAGTCTTGGCTCCATTTAAGTCTGTCAAATCGAACCTCTTGAGCATATCTTGAATGTACCTGGCTTGATTAATGAAGATACCTCCAATCAATTGTTTCACTTCAAATCCAAGGAAGAATTGCAATTCACCCATCATCGACATTTCGAACTCATCGGTCATTAGCTTAGCAAAGACATCATTTAAGGCTTTGTTAGGAGACCCAAATATAATATCATCAACATAAATTTGGCATATGAACAAGTTCCCTCCAACTCTCTTAGTAAAAAGAGTGGGGTCGATTATCCCAACTTCGAAACCACAGTCTACCAAAAACTTTCTAAGGTGCTCATACCATGCACGGGGAGCTTTCTTAAGCCTATAGAGTGCCTTATCAAGTTTGTAGATGTGGTTCAGAAACTTGGGATCTTCAAAACCTGGAGGTTGCTTGATATACACCAACTCATTTAAGGGACCATTAAGAAATGCACTCTTAACATCCATTTGTTGTAACTTAAAGTTATGATGAGATGCATATGCAATCAAGATACGAATGGATTCAAGACGGGCAACGGGGGCGAAAGTTTCACCGTAGTCGACACCCTCGACTTGAGAGAAGCCTTGAGCCACCAATCTTGCCTTGTTGCGAATGACCATCCCATTTGCATCTTGCTTGTTCTTAAAGATCCACTTGGTCCCTATGACATTACAGCACTCCTTGGGTATTTCCACCAATGACCACACTTTGTTGCGCTCGAAGTTGTGAAGTTCTTCATGCATGGCCTCAAGCCAATCCGGATCTTCGAGCGCTTCATAAACCTTTTGGGGCTCTACACAAGAGATAAAACTATTGTGGCCAACAAAGTTAGCCACTTGGTTACGAATAGAAATGTCCCTTTCAAGGTTACCAACAACATTTTCAAGAGTAATTCCTTCATGGAGGAGCTTGGCGATTCTTCTTGCTTCACGACGAGCATGAGCTTCTTCAACGGATTCTTGAGAAGCTACTTGGTCATCACCACTATTTTGATCCTCGTCTTGACCTTGAAAAGGAGCTTGCTCCTCTCTTTGAGCTTGCTCGTCGTTTTGACCTTGATCACCTTCATGAGCTTGACCTTGATCAATAAGGGGTGAAGTACACCCATCATTGGCTTGGTCATGACCTTGATCACGTGCTATCTTTTCAACAATGACATCTTGATGACTATGGGGTTGATGTAGATCTTGAGTAGGTGAGGGCTCCACTTGAGTAGAGCATTGTCCTTCTCCTTCCACCACAAGGGGTTCCCCAATGGGGCGGAAAAATCCCACACCCATTCTTCTTATGGCTTGAGGAGGAATTTCATCACCTACATCACCAAGATCTATTTGCCCCACTTGGGAGCCATTATGCTCATCGAACTTCATGTTAGAGGATACTATAACTTGTCCGGTGGACTTGTTATAGACCCTATAGGCATGAGAGTCCGGTGCATAGCCAACAAAGATACCTTCAATAGTGCGAGACTCGAACTTAGATAGCCGGTTACCTTTCTTGAGAATGTAGCACTTGCACCCAAACACCCGAAGGTAGTGAATGCTTGGCTTCTTCCCGGTGAGGATCTCATATGGAGTCATATCCAAATATTTGCGAAGATAAACCCGGTTGGAAATATGACAAGCGGTAGAGATGGCTTCGGCCCAAAATTATAAGGAGATTTGAACTCCGCAATCATTGTCCTTGCCATATCCATGAGATTCCGGTTCTTCCTTTCCGCCACACCATTTTGTTGAGGGGTATAAGGAGCAAAATATTGATGCTTGATCCCCTCATCACCAAGAAACTCATCGAGGGTGTAGTTCTTGAACTCGGTCCCATTGTCACTTCTAATGGCCAAGATCTTCTTATTATGTTGGCATTGCACTTCATTGGCAAAGTGGATGATGGTTTGTTGAGTCTCACTCTTCTTCTTGAAGAAATATACCCAAGTGTATCTTGAGTAGTCATCAACAATAACCAAACAATACTTCTTCCCCCCAAGACTATCAACAGAAGGGGGACAAAAGAGATCCATATGAAGGAGTTCCAAGATCCCATCGGAGTAAATGGTTGTAGTTGGGGGGTGAGCCGACTCATGGAGCTTTCCTTCGATGCATGCCCTACACACACGATCTTTGACAAAATGCATGTTATCTTTTAAACCAAGGATGTGGCCTCCCGTGTGGAGACTTTGAAAAGACCTCATGTTGACGTGGGCAAGACGGCGATGCCAATGCCATCCCACGTCACCTTTAGCCATTAGGCATGTCGCGGATGGTGTGGGTTTCTTATCGAAATCTACCACATACAAACCATTCTCGGCATACCCAACAAAGGCTATAGAGAGAGTCTTGCTCCACATGAGAACCACAACCTTCGGGGTAAAGTAGACATTAAAGCCCATAAGCGTGAGTTGATGTACAGAAAGTAAATTGTATGAAAGGGTCTTGACAAGCGTAATGTAGACATTGGATATATCCGGAGTGACCACTACCTTACCCAAACCCAATACCTTAGATGTTGATCCATCTCCATAAGTGACACACATATTGGAAGTATTAGGTCTTGTCTCATCAAGCATCTCATTTCTTCCGGTCATATGACTCGTGGCACCACTATCAACCACCCATGTTCTTCCACCGGAAGCATATCCCTACAAGAGATTAATTCTTGGTTTTAGGTACCCATCGTTGAATGGGTCCTCTTTTGTTAGTCACAAGAATCTTATGAACCCAAATGGTCCAATGATAATCATCACCATAAGTGGTGCCTACATATTTAGCATAGACATGACCATCATAGGATTTCATAAGAACATAGGAAGGATTATATTTTCCCTCAAAGTCATTGTGAGAGGGTACACAACCACCCTTGCGGATACTTGACTCCTTCTCTCTTGACATCTCCCCCTCCTTCACAAAAGTAATCATTTTGGAAGGGGGAGTGGACAAAGTCTTCTTCTTCTTGCTCTTGTTCTTCTTCTTTGACTTAGAAGCAAATCCAAGTCCTTCTTTAGCCACATTGTCCCTTTGATTGCTCAAAATTTCATTGAGGCTTTTCTCTCCTTGTATGCATGAGACAAGGCCTTTCTCAATGGTAGCTTTCAACTTCTTGTTCTCCTCGAAAAGATCTCCATGCTCACAACAAGAGTTAGTAGAACATGAAACACTACTATATGACAAGGCTGAAGCATTTTTTGTTACTTGAGTTTGAAGTTGCTCATGTGACTTTGAAAGGGTAGAGAATTTTCTCAACAAGGCCTCATGGTCCTTCTTGAGTCTCTCCATTCCTTCCTTTAGTCTATCATGACTAACCCGAAACTCAAGTTTTTCCTTCTTAAGCACATTAGCTAGAGCAATAGCATGATCATGTTCTTTAACAAGTTTAGAGATATTCAAGTTAAAAGATTCTTCATGGGCAACATAGGTTTCCTCTAGAGCAACTCTTTTGTTTTGCTCTTCCTCAAGAGCATCGTTTAAAGCGGCAATCTCCATGGAGGCCTCCTGAGCATGGCCAAACATTTCCGAGATGGAGTCATCCCTCTCGTCAACGATCTCGCGGGCTTCACCTAATTGACTCATCAAAGACTCAACACATATTTTAGCTTCACCCTCTAGATAGTTCAAGCAACTAGTGGACTCCACTATCTCCTTCTTAATATTAAGACTCATCTCATCATCAAGTGTAGATGCATCAATAATAGGGAGGATAGTGGATGGGGTGGTTACCATGGAGGCCTTAGCCATAAGACATGTGGCCCTGGTGACGAGCTTATCCTCATTGGGAGAGTCAAAGAGTGGTGAAGACGTTGATGTAGTAGTAGTAGCCATGAGACACGTAGACTTGGATGCCCGCTTTTTCTCATTGGGAGAATCGAAGAGGGACGTCAGTGAAGAGGTTCAGGTGGTGGTGGCAATTGTGGCAATGGCGGCCACTCCAACAATCTCTCCATCATCTTCCTCATCACTATCATTATCATCATTCTCTTCATATTCTTCACGGGCCACCAACACGTATTTTTGAGGTTCCTTCTTGTTGGGGAAGTTATTGTTCCTAAAATTCTTGTTTTGGACCTTCTTAGCGAAGTTCTTGTTGGGGGTTGGCTTGAACTTAGATTTCAATACAAGTCTTCCACCATGGTCTTCTCTCTTCTCATATGGGCATTCGGCAATGAAATGGTTGGTTTATCCACAATTGTAACATGTTCTCAATTTGGGTCTTGAGGTAGTTGTGGTAGCCTTTGACACATTGCCCCTTCCTTGGTTCTTCCAAAACCTTCTAGAGACGAGAGCTAATTGTTCATGGAGAGCACACTTGATATCTTCGTCATCACCTTCAATCTTCCCCAAGGAGTCAACATCCTCTTCATAGACATGAACCTTGGCCTTCAAAGCAAGAGTGGGAGAGTCCAATCTCTGAGCACGAGCAAGAGCATCATCGGCCGTCTTATTCATGATTCCAAGAGCCACAAACTCATTTAACACTTCATGAGATGACATGGCATAGAAGTCCGGTCTTGAGCGGATGTTGTTGGCCAACTCCCGTTGGAAAGGCAAGATGGCTTGCATGAACTTGCGCTTGATCCACTTGCCATCCACATCCCTACTACCATGAACGATCATCCTAATTGAAAGAGCCGTAACCCTTCGATAGAGATCCTCGGGAGTCTCATCCTCCTTCCCAACAAAGGCATCGACTTCATAGTGCATTTCTTCAAACTTGGAGTTTTGAATGCTTTGATTGCCGAGATAGACACGTTGAAGAGCACTCCAAGCTTCCTTGGTGGTGTCATAAGACCGAATGTGAGTCATTTGCTCATGAGTCAAGGCATCTTGGAGAATTGCCATTGCCGTGGCATTGAGTTGATTATTGATTTCCTCGGTAGGAGTCATGTTTTAGGGGTCGCGAGGATAGAAGCCGAACTCCACAACCTTCCAAATATGCACACTAGAACTTTTGAAGTGAGAGCGCATGAGATATTGCCAATTGGCGAAATTAGAAGCATCAAGCTTAGGTGGCGGGCCACGATGATTGGTATGTGGCATAGGAAGAGGAGCATGATTATAACTAAGCAGTGGTGGCACGTTTCCCATGGGGTTGCCTTTGGCGTTAATGCCCTCATCACCGTTGGAAGAGTCCTTGAGAGGATCTTCCATCGGCTTTGAGCCACTTGATGGGTCATCAATGGGATTGGCAACAACCACTTCCTTTTTACCAAGGTATAATTCAAGCAAGTCTTTCATTTCTTGACGAAGCGTATCCATGGATGCGGATAGCTCACTCTTAGAGACGGGTGTTACTTTGGAGGTGGTTTCACTTCCCTTCGGATCACCCATACTTCTCTTAGGCAGTTAAGCCAACAAGAGCACCTTGCTCTGATACCAATTGAAAGATCGGTATAGGCGACTAGAGGGGAGGGTGAATAGGAGCTACTCAAATTTTAACTCCTTTTCAAGTTAAGGCTAAACACAAAGTAAGTTCTCTAGATGTGCACTAGGTGAGAGAACTTAAAGGAAGCTAGCAAGCAAGTAACAACAAGTAAGTATTAGAGGATAGAAGTAACCGAGAGTAGACACGGAGATGTTTTCCCGAAGTTCCTTCCTTTTGAGGGGAAGTACGTCTCCATTGGAGGGGTGGGTGGTACTAAGACCACCAGCACCACAGAAGGCCTCACCCTATTCTCCCAAGCGCCCGCCTCACGGCAAGCACCCGATCCACTATGCGGTGACCTTGAAGGTGGCAACCGAAACCTTTACAAACTTGTTGAGAAGACATGCACACACCGGAGTCTCCCAACACAATCCCGAAGCTTTACAACAAATGCTCGAGCTCCGAGATCGACCTCTTCCGTCTAGGGTTCAAAAAACCCAAGAGTAACAAGATGCACAAAGGAAAACACGGGGGAATCAACTTTGCTTTGGTGGAAACCTAGATCTAGACCTCCTTCACCAAGCCTCAAAGTATCAAGGAGATTGGAGGGCTAGGGAGGGAGATCTAGTAGAAATGAAGCTCAAGAAAAATGGAGGAGAGAGATAAAAGAGTCAAACTTCTCGTTGGAGAAGAAGGCTATATTTATACCCTCAAGAGGGATCTGCCCGTTGCAACCAGTCGCCAACCGGTAGTACCGGACTTATGAGCGGTAATATCGGAAAACTGCGATACTACCGGACAGGTATCAGACTGGGTATCGGGTTGGCTCTGGCGAGGCATCTGCCCCCCACGGTGGTAGTGGCTCTGAGAAACGGTGCTACCGGACTGGAGTGGTTGTACCGCTTAGTGGTACTAGAGAGAACAGAGGGGAGGCGCAAATCGCCAACGTGCCTCAGACTCCAGCGGTACCGCCAAGCGGTACTACCGCTTACCAGAGCGGTGGTACTGGACGGGGGCGGTGGCACCGCTCAGTGGTACTAGGGAGAACAAAGGAGAGGCGCAAATCGCCACGCCCCTCAGACTCCCGCAGTACCTCCAAGCGGTACTACCGGGCACTCAGCGGTAGTACCGGTTAGGAAGACCGGTACTACCGGACAACACTGAGTAGAAAGCCACACGGCAGGGGCAGACTCCTCCTGAAAGCTCTACCAGAGGAAAAGCTTGAGGTTTTGCAAAACAGAGATGATTCCACCCAAACTTTCCAATACGGACCCCCTCTTGATAGTACGGTGTTCCTACGACTCAAGCAAAAAGCCCTAGAAAAACTAAATCCTGAGAGAACATTTTAGAGGGTAACCGAAAGCCCTTTTCTTTGTAAAAACCTGTGACTCACTTAGGAAACGGTTAGTCCGACACATGTGTTGTTAACAAACATCAAAACACACATAGTATAGGAAATTCCCTTTCACCAAGCTTGAGCAACATGTTCATTATCACATTGTTTAAACTTCATTATTTCACTTCTCATGGATATAATCTTAGAAGGAAGATAGTATTTTCCAATGAAAGCATCTTTGCATTTAGTCCAAGAATCAATACTATTCCTAGTTAAGGAATTCAACCATTCTTTAGCTTTTCCTCTCAAAGAGAAAGGAAACAATTTCAGCTTAATAATATCACCATCTATATCCCTATGCTTTTGCATCTCACAAAGTTTAACAAAGTTATTTAGATGGGCAGCAACATCTTCATTACCAATACCAGAAAATTGTTCTCTCATAACAAGATTGAGTAAAGTAGGTTTTATCTCAAATAAAGTAGCTTCAGGCACATGTGGAGCAATAGGTGTGCTCATAAAATCATTGGTGTTGGTGCTAGTGAAGTCACACAACTTAGTGTTTTCAAGAGTAGTCATTTTTTTGTGTGTTTTGATAAAGAAAGCAAACTAGTAAAACTAATTTTTTTGAGTTTTTGATAAATAGACAAGCAAACAAAACAAAAGTAAACTAAGCAAAACAAAAATAACAACGTAAAGAGATTGGTTATGAGGGACTCCCCTTGTGAAGATGTCCTTGACTCCCCGGCAACGACGCTAGAAAAAGTCTTGATGTGCTCGTTATTGAAGTGGGAGTCTCTTCTTCTTTTGAGACCCGACAGAGGTGCCAGAAAAAGTCTTGATGACTTGTGTATTAACGAGCTCGTTGGGGAACCCCAAGAGGAAGGTATGATGAGCATAGCAATAAGTTTTCCCTCAGTATGAAACCAAGGTGATCAATCCAATAGGAGCAAGGAAACACCCCAAAGGTGTAGCTAGCTAAACATTGGCAGGGCGCACTACCGGTGCCAGTAGCAACGTGGAGACCTACACAACACAACCACAGAACTTTGCCCCCAACTTACGATGAGGTTGTAAATCTCACCAGTTTTGCTAAAAACAAAGGATTAAACGTATCGAATGGAAAGAAGTAATAGTTTGCAGAAAGTAAACACAAAGCAGTAAACAGTTTGTAGATTGTATGTAAAAGAAAGGACCGGGGTCCATAGTTCACTAGAGGTGGCTCTCCTTAAGATAGATAACATGCTGGGTGAACAAATTACAGCGGGGCAATTGACAAACATCGAGAAAGCATACAAGCATATACTAATCATCTGGACTCCTTTGAGACTTGATTGGGCATTACAACATTATACATAGACCGTCATCCAACTGCATCTATGACTAATAATCCACCTTCAGGTTATCATCCGAACCACCTCCAGTATTAAGTTGCAAGCAACAGATTATTGCTTTAGAATTGCGTGTAAAGTAAACAATACGATTGTTCTATGAACAAAGGATTGTTGTTTTCTCCCTAGTAGCAACATCACATCTAGTACCTTAGAGATTTCTGTCACTTCCCCAGATTACCAGAGGCATGAACCCACTATCGAGCATAAATACTAACTCTTGGAGTTGCTAGGATTTACTTGGCCAAGATAGCTACTAACAACAGAAAGCATGCAAGATCACAAATAACAAAGACATGATAGAATCAATAATCAATCTAAAATAGCATCTCAATATCCATCGGATCCCCGCAAACACAACATGCATAATTACAAATAGATGATCTTGATCATGAAGGGATCTCACAAGATCTAAACATGAAAGCACAAATGAAGAGAACCAGCCATCTAGCTACTACATGGACCCGTAGTCCAGAGATGAACTACTCACGCATCACACCGGAGGCTTGCATGATGATGAAGAAGGCCTCTAGGGTGAACTCCCCTCTCCGACAGGGTGCCAGGAAGAGCTTTAGATCCCTCCCGATCTAGGGATGGAGATGACGGCGGCTACAGACTCTTTCGTGGATTTTTGATCGGGTACTTAGGGTTTTGGTATCGGAGGCAATATATAGGCGGAAGGAGAGGCCGAGGGGGGTGCTTGGGCTAGCCACACCACCCCCTGGCGCGGCCAGGCCTGGCCCGCTCGTCCAGGTGGTGTGGTGGCCCCCTGGCTCCTCTCCGTCTCGTATTCTGGCTCCAAATGTCTTCCGGTAAAATAGTGACTTTGGCTTTTGTCCCGTCCAATTCCAAGAATATTCATTTTCTGACTTCCTAGAACCAAAAACAACACAAAACAGGCAGCTGGCACTGTGGCTCTTGTTAATAGGTTAGTCCAAGAAATCATATGAAAAGTACTCCAAAGTGTGGACAAAACACAAGAAAGTAGATAAAACCAAGCATGGAACATCAAAAATTATAGATACATTTGCAATGTATCAGTTTTCTTCCCACTCTAGCATTTTCCCATGGCTTTGGATTAGTGAAGCACATATTCTTGGTGTTTCTCTAGAAAGGATCCACAGGTCCCGCTGCTTTGCTAGAGCGAGGGCTCGGAGGTTGTCGGGGTGTTGAACGTGTGTGCGATCATGGATGTGTTACTACTTTGCGGCATTGGACTTCAACTCGATCTTGAGATTGGCAAGTGTACGACTATAACATCCACGAAAACTGATTTCGTTAAAAACAATTTTCGGTCTTTGATGGTAAGATCTCTATGGATGTATATCCACCCGTTGCTTGCATATAGTAGATAGATCTTGGTGTTTAATTGTTCATATTGTAGGATTTTTTTGTTTTCTATGATGCGAACCCAATAGTGCTATCAGAGCCGAATCTATGCATAAATGTTTTATGCGAGTAGAACATATATGAGTATGTGGATGTTGATGATCATGTTATTGCATCCTCTTGTGTATTTTAGATATTAGTGGCATAGTGAGATGAAGCGACCCAGACTAACTTCACATGTCCTCGCACATGAGACTTGTTCCATGCTTGACATGCAACTACTTTTGCATAAGTGGCTAGCAGATGTTTGTCCCTCCCACTATAGTTGATATCTGATTTACAAAGGATTGCTAATAATTTGATAATCATCGTTGTGGTTCCATGTTCATAGGTAAGAACGGTTCTATCTTCGAAATCCCTAAACCACATAAAAAATATGTAAAAGATAAATTAGAAACATTTAGTTTAGTTTTTGATGGGAAAGTGTTATGATATGGTAATGTTATAATTTGAAGTATAGTTTGATACTCTTGGTAAATTATAACAAACCAAAGTGTAAGCACCATATATGTTGGAGTTACACAAATGGAATGATGGAGATCATACCATGATGCACAAGACAGTGATCAAGTGCAAGAGCTATATCATATCACTTTTTTGTATATCATGTTTGTTTGCATCTTATTTTTCTTATATGGTGCTTAGTAGCATTATAAGATGATCCCTCATTTGAATATTAAGATAAAAATGTGTTCTTCCTTTAGTATGCACCGTTAAGAAAATTCATCGTTTCGAGACACCACGTGATGATCGGGTGTGATAGACTCTATGTTCGTATACGACAGGTGTAAGACAGTTTTGCACATGTGTGTACTAAGATTCTTACTTGGCGTGCCTAGCATGTACAAACATGCCCTCAGAACATGAACCGAAAGGTAAAGCATGAGTCATATAGTTGATATGATGACCATATAGATTCTCGCCTTTGCAGCTGCACCAGTTCACGTGATGATCAGTCTTGGTGTAGTAAATTTGGTTCATGTAATCACCAAAATGATTCAAGAGATGTTGGTTATGCGTGGGAGTTCATGTAGTAATATTATTAAAGTTGAACTCAATTTATCATAAACTGATCAAAGTGAATTTTCATAGTTTTTTGTAGTTACTGACATTCATTTAATACCTTATGCTTATTTATAATTGAGATAATAGAACTACAGAATTCTGGATATTTACTTTACAAACTAGTATCATATTGTTTTGAGTGTCAGTCTAAAGTTTAAAAGTCCTATTGCAAACTTTCAGCAAACTCCATTTACTCCATGAAGTTTAATAAGTAGTATTAAATCAAGAGTAACAATTCCAGTGTTAGTATCTCAATTATACTTGATATCATGCTTGCCTCCATGATACTTGATATTCAAAAGTTGTTTTGGTATCAACGTTATCTTGGAGCTGAAGGAATTGTTTCAGAAAACCATCATGTGTGGAAGATATTGTGATATCTGAAATAATGGTTGGTTGTAGTATGATAGAATATAATTTGAGTAATATACATGTTCTCATTTTGTATGTGAATTTGCGAAGGTTGGAGACGTTAGGCGTCCTGATCTCCCAAAAGGGTTTTGGTAACTAACATTATACTTGCGATTCACCCTTATAGGCTATAGTATCTTGATCATGAAAGTTGTCATGATAGTATGAATAAAAGATGTAGGTAAAATATTTACTACACGAAAAGATTACTAAAGAATAGATTTTAAAAGAATGCCAAACATTTGATGATGGTGATCTACTTCAAATGTGCAAGTCCTAGGGTATTAGTATTTCACTAACAAGTTTTGGGACTATGTGTCATATGTATGGCACCACTATTGATGTTGATAGTTTCTTTTAAAAGAAAAGGAAATGCTGAAAGAGAATCTAAAAATATTTGGCAGAAAAGAAAAAGATTGGAAATGTCTAGCTTAGGTATATAGATGATATACATGTTATGGGTGTATTCTTTGCTTATTAAACAATGTGGTTCTTGGGTATTGGATACCAAATTAGTTGGTATTACCCATTAGCATAAATGCATTTCTCTTTAAATGAAACTCTTTTATTTATTTTATTCAGAATTTTTTTAATTACTTTAATTATCAAACATTCACATAAAACCCCTTGCATTGTTTCAATATTACGCCTGAAACCAATTTTAGGGATTTGACCAAAAACAATTCCAATGATCATCGAAATAAGTTCACCTCTAACAATTTTATTCCCAGATATGTTTTATCTACCACTTTGTGTAAGAGAACCTTAAGTGTGTAACCCTAAGATTCGCGAATAATGAAGAGAGTAGCGTACCCAAGAATATTTTAAAGCCTAGGAAAACAATAAATATGGAGACCTAAAATACATTTTTTAGTCAATTTTTGGGGAAAATAGGCTTTGCTGGTCGGCTGGAAGCCCGGGCACTTGCCCGGGCTAGAGTGGTGCTGCGTCCACCACTGAATGTAGACATGATAGAGACACCTCTCTTATCAAGAATCAGAAGAAGGACTGTACATCTGTACTGACTCCTACACATTCAAAGATGAATCTTGTGATCGTGTGAACCATCAACATTGTATCCCATTCCTTTTGTATCACGATAATTTACTTGTTCGAGATCCGATCATAGGTATGAATAATACCCTAGTTTGATCCTATTCTAGACAAGTACTCTTTACTCGTTCTATGATACGACATCCCTGTGACCTAATCACATGCTTACAAGCAGTGTTGATGTGATATCAACGAGAGGGACCAGAGTATATCTCTCTGTCATTAGGATGGACAAATCCTACTCTTGATCCATGAGCCTTAACATAACACCTTCGGAATACCCGAACCCACCTTTATAGTCACCCTGTAATGGTGTAATGTTTCATGTTATCAAAATATTTTTCTGGTGTTCGCGATTGACATGATCTCATGGTCTAAGTAGTTTGAATACTTCACATGCGTTTGATGTAGCAATGTAAACTTAATGACTAGATCAAATTTCTAAATCTACTTTGGGTGTATATGTTCATCATATCATTCTTCTAATGATATGATCTCGTCATTAACAACATCCAATGTTCATGATCACTAAACCTTGATCATCGGTCAATCAACGAGTTAGTATATATGAGAGGCATTACTAGGAATATTGGTTCGTTTATTAACCACACATGTCTTAATGTTTCCTATTAATACAATTCTAGCATGAGAAATAAACATCAATCATAAAATTGGAATAAGATAATAACATTTTATTATTGCCTCTCGGGCATATTCCCTTTAGTATGCCCAATGAATTGCATGATGTAGTCATAGATTGATGATTTTGTGGCCTTATTGCATACTTAGGTAGGTTATTTGGTCTAGGTCCTCATATGCGTGATTGTGATACATGTAGGACATGACCCCTGCTGAGTTTAGCCGGGACCTCATGGATTCTTAGGATACCTTTGCCGCTAAGACCCAACCCTAGCTCCCGGCTTTGAGGCTCACTGATGCGCTCGACTTTCGACGTAGAGCTCGTTGGGAACCCCAAGAGGAAGGTACGATGAATACAACAACAAGTCTTCCCTAAGTTATGAAACCAAGGTTTAATCGAACCAGTAGGAGCAAGGAAACACCCCAAAGGTGTTACTAGCTGAGCTTTGGCAGGGCGCACTACCGGTGCTAGTAGCAACGTGGAGACCTGCACAACACAACCACAAAACTTTGTCCCCAACTTGCGATGAGGTTGTCAATCTCACCGTGTTTTGCGGAAAACAAAGAATTAAACGTATCAAATGGAAAGAAGTAAAAGAAAGTAAGCACAAAGCAGTAAAAGATTGTAGATTGTATGTAAAGAAAAAGGACCGGGATCCATAGTTCACTAGAGGTGGCTCTCCTTAGATAGATAACATGTTGGGTGAACAAATTATAGCAGGGCAATTGACAAACACCGAGAAAGCAATACATGCATATACTAATCATCTTGACTCCCTTGAGACTTGATTGGGCATTACAATATAATACATAGACCGCCATCCAACTGCATCTATGACTAATAATCCACCTTCAGGTTATCATCCGAACCCCCTCCAGTATTAAGTTGCAAGCAACAGATTATTGCTTTAGGAACTGCGTGTAAAGTAAACAATACGATTGTTCTATGAACAAAGGATTGTTTTTTTCTCCCTAGTAGCAACAACACATCTAGTACCTTAGAGATTTCTGTCACTTCCCCAGATTACCAGAGGCATGAACCCACTATCGAGCATAAATACTAACTCTTGGAGTTGCTAGCATCTACTTGGCCAAGATAGCTACTAACAACGGAAAGCATGCAAGATCTCAAATAACAAAGACATGATAGAATCAATAATCAATCTGAAATAGCATCTCAATATCCATCGGATCCCCGCAAGCACAACATGTATGAATTACAAATAGATGATCTTGATCATGAACGGAGCTCACAGGATCTAAACATGAAAGCATAAAGGAGGAGAAAGCAACCATCTAGCTACTATATGGATCCGTAGTCCAAGGATGAACTACTCACGTATCACACCGGAGGCTTGCATGGTGATGAAGAAAGCCTCTAGGGTGAATTCCCCTCTCCAGCAGGGTGCCGGTAAGAGCTTCAGATCCCTCCCGATCTAGGGATGGAGATGACGGCGGCTACAGACTCTTTCGTGGATTTTTGATCGGGTACTTAGGGTTTTCGTCCTGAGGGCAACTTATAGTCGAAAGGGGAGGCTGAGGGGGTGCCTGGGCTGGCCACACCACCCCCTGGCGCGGGCCAGGCCTGGCCGCACGGCCAGGTGGTGTGGCCGCCCTCTGGCTCTTCTTCGTCTCGTATTCTAGCACTTGATCCCTTCCGGAAAAATAGGCACTTTGGCTTTTGTCCCGTCCAATTCCGAGAATATTCATTTTCTGACTTTCCTGGAACCAAAAACAGCAGAAAACAGGTAGCTGGCACTGTGGCTCTTGTTAATAGGTTAGTCCAAGAAATCATATGAAAAGTACTCCAAAGTTGGAACAAAACACAAGAAAAGTGGATAAAACCGAGCATGGAACATCAAAAATTATAGATACATTTGCAATGTATCAACATCCCCAAGCTTAACTCCTGCTCGTCCTCGAGTAGGTAAGTGATAAAAAGAAATAATTTTTGAGGTGACATGCACCATCAAAGACTTGATCAAAGTATTTGCAAAACAATCAAAGCTGGGATCATAGTACTTCAATCATAACATGAAAGACAAAGTTCTAGCAGTAAGCAAAGAAACTATGATGCAACATGAAAAGGTACAAACAAAAGATTCATGAATAACATGCTTTGCAAGATGTTTGTTTCACATAAAGAAAACATAGCATAATAGTATTCAGATTGTCCCTCAATAGAGTAGCAAATATAAATGCATAGGACGCCTTCAAAGTTCATAAGAGTGACTAGATACAATAGTTTAAAACAAGCAATATCAAGTTATGCATCAATCAACTAGTCTTGGGACAATGCACATAGAACTAAGAATGGCCACTATGCTCTCAAAGTAGATGCATAAAGATAGAAGGTGGAGACTCAATATATTGGTGGAAGAAAGGCCTTTTGTAAAAGGAAGTAGGGATTCAAGTCTCATAAAGAGCTTCCAAAAATTATGGTACTTATAGCTTTCAGCTCTCATTGCCCCTATCATAAGCATCTTGAAGTGATTAAGGTTAAAGTGAACAAACTATGGTGTACATGCTTGATGAAGTATAAGTCAGAAATCTCATGTCCCTTGTATACGAGGGCCGCTCCTCATGCTACTCAAGTTTAGTCACCGGTAAGTTCTTGTCATCGTAAGTATATGTGTATCATTGAGAACCGCCAACGGGGTACCCCTTTCCCGATGATATGGAAGAATCCCCATATCAAAATGATAAGGCAAGCAGACAATGAGCATCTCAGCATTCTTCTTATTTACCATGGGAATATGGTGCTTTTTTTTCTCTCTTTCCTCTTTTCATAGTATCTCTTTTTTTCTCTTTTTTCTCAGTATAGGGCTCTCTCTTTTTTTATAAGAAGAATGCTTCATAGACAACTCATTATGGTTGCGCTGCAGGTTTCCACCATGTCAGGATGGATTAGACCAGCGGCCCAGGCGTTTCTCTAACACATATACATAACTCCATGGACTTACAAGCTCCCCTTTCATTTCACACCGACGACATCCATATACAAAAGAGCATGATATCAACTAGGTACAAGTACCAAGTGCAATGTTGAAAGCGTTCCCCATGAAAGCATGGTTCTGCTAATTCCCAACAAATAAGTGCAAGCATATACAACATAGAAGACACAATGGTTCAAGTTTATTAAGGGAAAGTAAAGTAAAGTGTGCCATCAAGTTTGTGAGAGCTTTAATCACTAGTTTTTTCATAACAAGTGGAAGGTAAACACAACCATGAATATACTTGGAATAGCATAAGCTAGTAGGTAGGTATGGTGGACTCTTTGGAATAACTTGGTTTGGGGAGGTGGATGCATGAGTGGAACTCATACTTTGTTGTGGAGGCTAGCAAAAGACTAGGAGCGACAAACTAAGAGAGCAATAATGGCCATAATCATGCAGAGCGACAAAACATCATTGATCAAAGCATAAAGTGAAACTACAAGTTGAAAACTAAAGGATCATAAAGGCTATGGTGACTTGAGATAGTCATAACATGGTGTGAGCATGTGCCAAGTCCACCCAAATAAAGCATCAAAGGAGAATACCACTATACTATGCTTTAATATGCTAAAGCAACGCATGATTCATCCAAGGCACATTAAGCAATATCAATTTTTTATAACAAGTCATGCTACATAAAATAATACTAAGCATAAAGCCAAAACAATATCAAGCATGGCATGACAAAGCATAGGCCACAGAAACGAGCTCTTTTACCACAAAAGTATGAACTTTTCCTACTGTTTTCCAAACCAAACCAAACTATTTGCAAACCAAAGTATGAAAGAGGGGGTCCAACCAATTTATTCAGAAAACCAAGCAAACCAAGCAAACTAAAAACCAAAACAAAAACGAAAAAGAAGACGCTCCAAGAAAAACACAATTGTGCATGAAACAATAAAAATGAAGCGTTTGGAAGAAACCTGGGATTTTTATTGATGAAGAAGGGGGATGCCTTGGGCATCCCCAAGCTTTGACGCTTGTACTTATTGGATATTTCTTGGAGTGACACGCGTGGCATCCCCAAGCTTGAGCTTTAGTCCACATCTCATTACTCATTCCTTCCATACACCTAAATTTTTCCTTCATACAAAACTTCATACAATCTCATTAGCAACATTAGTGCACTCAAGATAAATAAGTCTCAAGGTTCAGTTCTAACACCAAATAAAGTTCCATTAGAACACTAGATACTGTAGCACTTCCCTCAAAAATCTCAATTCCCCAAAGGAACTCAAGAAGGAATTAACAAGAAGCAAATGCAGAAAATGGCAAAAATCTGTCAAAACAGACCAGCAGGTAAAGCCTAATTTTTTAGAAGATCTTCTGTTGCTCAAATCAAAAAGTGTTGAACTAACGAAAGTTAGATAACAACCTGGGACAGAAGGATAAAAAATTAAAGCTCAATCCGGCGTACAGAGCTCTCTCAGGAATGTTTACGGTGAAGCACAGAAATCTGTTTCGGGACAGCAACTTTCCCAATCATTACTTCACTCTCATTAGAGGTTACTCTTGGCACAAAAAGCAAATAAAAAGGATAAGGAGAGGTTATTACAGAGGTAATAACTTCCAAGACTCAACTAAAACTCTTGGGTTATCTCCCAACAAGTACTTTTCTTTAACGCCTTTAAGTTAGGCATAAGAAGCAAAGAAAGAATCAAGTGTTCTCAAATGAAGAAGTATTCAAACCAACTTTCTTGCCCTTACCTCTCTTATTTTTATTCTTAACCTTTGGGAAAATGTGATTGTTTGGTGGAGAATATAGGTGCATGGTCCCCTTTCCCACATCTGTTATTGCTCCAAGGAGTTCTAATAGGGACCTTCCAAGTGTAATTTGTCATTTTTTTGCACATTCAATAACAAGATAATCAGTAGAAATCATTTTCCCAAGGATCTTTGTAAACACTCCTTCAGCTATTCCAATAGGTAATATGGTAGTATTATGAGCAAAATATATTTCTTTTCCTCCCTCAGTAAGCCCCCAAAGATTCAAAGATTCATAAATATCTTTGGACATAAGACAAAATTTAGACATGATATCGCAGCGGGCTTGAAAAGTATCAGTTTTTTTCTCAATCTTTACTGTAGGGAGCCACTTTGATGGTTCAGAATCTGGAACATAATTGTGATGCTCCCTAAGCGTTTTATAGCAATATTTTAAGCTAGTAGTGCTAGTCTCAAGAGTGTTCAACCTAGCAAATATTTTCACGAAAGAAGTATCAGTTTGGCTAGGCATGTTCTAAGTGAGGATCAATTTCTTTATAGCATTAATAGCATCATCCTCATTACACTGGAGGAAATCTCCTCCCACAACAGCATCTATAGCATATCTATAGCAAAGAGCAATCCCAAGGTAAAAACTGCTAAGGAACAAGCTTTGAGTCATTTTAGGCTCAGTTTTTTCATGTAGATCAGAGATTCTAGACCAAGCTTCTTTAAAACTTTCCTCAATTCCTTGTTTGAAAGTGAAAATCATTTCCTCGGGTGACATAGCGATTGGAGCAAGGCTAGACATAGTGACAACTAAAGGAGACTTAATTTTTTTGTGTGTTTTGAAAAAGAAAGCAAACAAGTAAAACTAATTTTTTTTGGGTTTTTTGAAGAACAAAACAAGCAAACAAAGCAAAAAAGAAACTAAGCAAAACAAAAACAACAAAGTAAAGAGATTGGTTATGAGGGACTCCCCTTGTGAAGATGTCCTTGACTCCCCAGCAACGGCGCCAAAAAATCTTGATGCGCTCGACTTTCGACGTAGAGCTTGTTGGGAACCCCAAGAGGAAGGTACGATGAATACAACAGCAAGCTTCCCTCTGTTATGAAACCAAGGTTTAATCGAACCAGTAGGAGCAAGGAAACACCCCAAAGGTGTTACTAGCTGAGCTTTGGCAGGGCGCACTACCGGTGCTAGTAGCAACGTGGAGACCTGCACAACACAACCACAAACCTTTGTCCCCAACTTGCGATGAGGTTGTCAATCTCACCGTGTTTTGTGGAAAACAAAGGATTAAACGTATCGAACGGAAAGAAGTAAAAGTTTGCAGAAAGTAAACACAAAGCAGTAAAAGATTGTAGATTGTATGTAAAGAAAAAGGACCGGGATCCATAGTTCACTAGAGCTCACAAGATCTAAACATGAAATCACAAAGGATGAGAAACCAGCCATCTAGCTACTACATGGATCCGTAGTCCAAGGATGAACTACCCACGTATCACACCAGAGGCTTGCATGGTGATGAAGAAGGCCTCTAGGCTAAATTCCCCTCTTCGGCAGGGTGTCAGGAAGAGCTTCAGATCCCTCCCGATCTAGGGATGGAGATGACGGTGGCTACAGACTCTTTCGTGGATTTTTGATCGAGTACTTAGGGTTTTCGTCCCGAGGGCAACTTATAGTCGGAAGGGGAGGCCGAGGGGGTGCCTGGGCTGGCCACACCACCCCCTGGCGCGGGCCAGGCCTGGCCGCGCGGCCAGGTGGTGTGGCCGCCCTCTGGCTCTTCTCCATCTCGTATTCTGGCACTTGATCCCTTCCGGAAAAATAGGCACTTTGGCTTTTGTCCCATCCAATTCCGAGAATATTCATTTTCTGACTTTCCTGGAACCAAAAACAGCAGAAAACAGGCAGCTGGCACTGCGGCTCTTGTTAATAGGTTAGTCCAAGAAATCATATGAAAAGTACTCCAAAGTTGGAACAAAACACAAGAAAGTGGATAAAACCAAGCATGGAACATCAAAAATTATAGATACATTTGCAATGTATCACTCACCTATCCGCAATTCTCGGAGTTCATGTCTCTTACTCCGATGATTGCATACACAGTAGATAAGATTACAGAGCAAGCTACCATCATGGCCAAGAAGAAGGTTGTCAAGGCTAGCAAAGCCCACAACGCATGCCATGGTAAGGGGTTAAGGGAACTATGAAGTGGGAACCCTTACTCTCCACGTTCATGTTGAACAAGATGTGTGAGATCATCAAGAGCGGCGTTAGAATAGAGAAGGGGTTCAATGAGGTGGACCTGAACACTTGTGCCCGGAAGGTGTTTGAGTTTTGTGGCATCGAGGTGTCCTCAACCAGGTGTACAACTACCAGCATAAGTCGAGGACCAGGTGGATCCATGTGTCCAAGCTAAGATATCTTAGCAGAGCTAGCTGGGATGAGGAGACCTGCACCATCATCTTAGAGGATACCCACTACAGGGGCCATATCTCAGCACTAACTAATTGAGTTCTTCCACTACTAAACATCCTTTTGTTCGAACTTCAACTAATCTCCCTGCAATTCCCTGACTTAGGATCATGCCAAGGATGCCAAGTATATGAACAAGACGATTTCCAACTATGTGCAGATGAGACCATCTTCTCCTTCGGCCTTGCCACTAGCAGGTTTTCCATGGGATCCACTAAGCCTCTTGGCACACCGAGCCCTAAGTAAATGCATACCAAGGAGTCGGAGATAGTGGTGCTTGATGAAGAGGGTGATAACGAAGCCACGAGTGGTTCTGCCGCTCCCTGTGGCGGTCCTAGTAGCAACACAAATGCCTTTGCTTGTTGTGGCTTCTATCCTTCCAAGAAGAGTTAGAGGTCACTCCCAGGAGAGGAGGATGTCGTTGCCATCACCTACATGACTTAGGCCGTGAAAGCGGTGGTGGCCTACATCACCACAGCTTCCCCTCCTAATGTGCACCCAGCTGTCTACGACGCCGTCATGAGCTCCACTAGCTTCGCCCTGAAGCTCTGATGGTGGCGCTGGGCCACCTCTTCGACAACAGGGCCCATGGAAACGACTTTGTTTATATGGCAAAAGAAAGCATGGAGCTCTATCTCAGGACCTTCTTGACCAAGCACTACTACGTGTAGTGCTTGCTCCCTGATCATGGAGATGGGTGGTCGTGCATGCATGATGAAGAACAAGTTTTTGGTTGTATATTTTGAAGTAGCTAGGTTAGTAGTGCTTGCTCCCTGATCATGGAGATGGGGCGGTCGTGCATGCATGATGAAGAAAAAGTTTTTGGTTGTATATTTTGAAGTAGCTAGGTACTTGACAAAAACGTATTCCAAGGCTTGTTTATTGTATGGTGATATATACTAACCCCTCACATGATGGAGAACTTGCGGTGGTAGGATTACACCCCTTTTTGATGTGGTGGTAGGATGACACCATAGAAGTTGGTGGTGATCGGTAGGATCATGCTAGTTTGGTAGATTGAACTATTGATGCTTTTGCCCATCATGCATGCTTAAATTGCTTATGATGATTACCTTGTCTTTCTAGTCTTGTTTTTCCTGCTTTAGTTGTGATCCTTATGTTGCATATGTTATGTCCATTGAAATACAACTGGTATGTGCTGCACTACGGCAAGCAGCCGGGAATCTACAAGACAAGGAAGGAGTGCAACCAACAAATGATGGGTTACGAGTACAACCTCCATAAGGGGTTTAAGACTCTAGAGCATGCACAAATAGCCTACTCTGAGTTCTTAGCAGAGGGTCTATAGGAGGCACATCTGCCACAAGTTGAACAACTATGTTGCTCCATAGCCTACAGCTCAACATGTTCATCCACCACAATAACAACTTACACCTATACAAGGTCAAAGTATGATCAAAGACATCATCATCTTCGGTCTTATCATATGGATTGTGTACTACCAGTTGTTATGATCCATGTGATCGATGATGCAGGACCTTGAACCCTTAATCCCTAATGAGTAGTTGTGTGAACCCTTAAACCCTAGCTACTAGTAAGCACATCATTTTGTGAGGTAACCATATCGGACCTTATGCGGGCTCCCAAACATTGTCAATACCCAGATTTTTAATCCTAGATGCCTGTTATGCCATACCTCGCAATCCCAGGATTACCATTTTTGTGAGACATAATAGAAGTGGTGCCACAGTACATCATCCATTACAAACCATAATAAGGTCTTACAAATAAAGGATCTCATGATCCAGTCTTAATACAATCAAAGCAGCGGAAAATAAACGTAGTAGGGGCTCCATCTTCAGGGTCACAGGCAATGCTAACCATGGGAGATGATCCTAGTTGTCGTAGACCTCCTGATGTCCACCATCCTGGTAGTCCTCCTCATAGTCTGGCCATGGGAATAGCCAGGGACAAAGCCATGAGTACTCTTTAAGTACTCGCAAACTATCACTAACAAGTAAGGTAGTTCTAGTAGGAATCTTAAGCTCTAGGTTTATTTGCAAAAAGGCAGGTTTATGTCATACTGAGTTTAGAAGTAAAGAAAACTAAGTTAATGTTCTAAATCACTTAAGTGGGAACCTAGCTTTCATATCCACAACCCTGTTGTGGTCAAGTCAAAGTCATAGTTCAATTCACAAGTCATTTTGAAAACATCTAATGACGGAACAGTATGGCCACTCCAACTGTCCATGACCGCGGACACGGCTATTCGAATAGTTTGACACTCTGCAGAGGTGGTACACTTTCACCACAAAATTCGATACATCCATCAGGGATAACCCGGAATCATCATACTTAGTATGCGGATAATCGATCATAACTTTTCAATTACACACTCTAGTATAGGCACCTCCCCTATGAGCTTGGCCTCCCAGCCATGGCCACCATCATGGGCACTGCATAGGTGAACATTCACATTCACGAGGCAGCCTCAGCTCACCTCTTTCCGCAAGGGAACCCATACTAAGGAATATAAACTTCCAGTTAAGCCCTACCCAATTCGGGTATTGTGGTTGTATGGTAAAATTGGAAGGGTATCGCATCCGAACCCAACCATCAGTTTTTATAAAGGGCTAAGGCTCATGCCTCAACATTTTCATCATCAAATCCTTTTGTGTTTCTCAACACATGTCAAAACATTTCAATAGAATGAATCCTCATTCCAAGGTTTTCATAATCATTTTCACCAAGTATTCCCATCTAAAGTGATCAGCTTTTATGCATAGCACTAGCCACTAAAGTTGAGGGTATTCACTAATTATGGGTGCTAATCAAGGGTAACTATCCAACTCTAATCTCATGCCTTGGGATGACATCTAAGTATAACTAGTTAGGCCTAGTTTTATACTCTTTATGGTATCTATCCTATTTGTCCAATACTCACCAAGCACTAACTAAAAGTAAAGAACTTTGGTAAAGTAAAAGAATAAAGCTTGCAAGTAAAACTTGGGATTGATATAATCAAAGTTGGATAACCAAGCATGCCTAATGCATCTTGCTTAGGTTATCAAGTTTGCAAGTGTTAACTTGCATAGTTCTAGCTTGCAATTAGTGATGGCTTGCCTTGAGTAGTGTAGTGATTGAAGTTTTCTTCTTCTTCTTCCTTTTGGTAGTACTCCTCGTCCTCGTATCCCGGGTCGATACTATTGTCTATAAATGAATACGAGGTACACAATCACCAAACAATACTTAACTATTTCTATTTAGCACACTAAGGCTCACACTTGATGATCTAGCATCATCACAATCATCAAATGAAATAAAGACTTAATCTTGTTTATCTTATTTTAGAAAAGTAATTTCTACTCATTGAAAATACTTAAGATTTAATATTCTCCAATTAAAATATGGGATCATGTTGACACATGTCATCACCACATATTCTAATACATGGGAATGTGATTTAAAGTGTTGGTCATATCTTATAAAGTTTAAGATTATCCTTTAATAGAATTAAAGTGACTAGAAATGCCTATATAGCATTATTTTGGTACTAGTCCAATGTCACTGCATGTAAACCTAAATATTTTTATATATTCAGATAGATCTTTTCAAATGTGATTTTTGAGAGTTGGAATCAACTCAAAAGCATTTATGGTTGATTTTTGAAAAATGTTTGAAGTTGGAAAAGTCTTCGTCTTGTTATTTTTACTGTAGGTGATCTATAATTTCAAATGGTTTGAATCCAATGGGCTTGGATAGATAATTTAAATATCTTTATAAAAAATTGGAGTCATGCAGTTTGGTCCAGTGAATCTCTTTAAATTGATTTTTGAATCTACTGACAGAATCTGGTTTCAACTAAAATGGAAAATTACTATTTGAATCACTCGGCTCTGCGCGGGAAAGTAAACGGGCCGGCCCAACTGCACTGCGCTGGCGCAGCGGGCTGCTGACAAGGGGTCCCACTAGTCATTGGCTCATCTAACCTGAAACGGTATGTTTCAATCTGCGCCCTACGATTAGAATGCGATCTAACGGCTGAGGTTCATCTCCTACGTCGAACAGCTCCAGCGAGAACTGAACCCTAACGCGGTGGTGGGGGTCGCGTGAGGCTCACCAGGGCTCCAGCTAGGGTCGGCGATGGGGGAGAACGACGTGGTAGACGATGGCGGTTCGAACGGTGGTCGCGGCGGCTCTTGGGGCGGCTCCAATCAACAACTCCTCTTCTCCTTTGCAGCGGGGGACTCCGACCAAATTCCGGCGATGCGGTGCTCGCTTTGCTCTGGGGAGAGGTGTGGGAGGTTCTGTGAGGAGTAGGGAGTGGGATGGTGTGGAGAATTGAGGCGGAGGTGGCCTCTATTTATACACCGGTGAGAGGGACATTGCAGCATGGGATGCCTCCTCCGGTGACGGCGGTATAGCGAGTTATTGGCGTGGCTGAGGGTAGGGGCGACGTAGTGCTTCCTGGCAGTCGTCACGGGCTTAAAGGCGCGGCACGGGGCGGTCTAGAATGGTCGGGCACGGGCGGTGTTCTGCGTGGAACTGGCAGTGTTTGAGACAGCGCACGGGGGCTACGGGTCGCGCGGCGGCGAACGGGCATGTCTGGGAGGTAGCTAGGGTCATGGCGAGTGTGTGCACGTGTGGTGAGGGCGAGGCGCGGCGGGTGCGCACTGGTCGGCGGCGGTGCTCTGGCGTGCTCTCGGCATGGCGCAGACAAAATGGGCGCGACGATGCTTGGTGGTCCACGGCTTGCCTGCGATCGAGGGGTGGACAGGGGGTGGCGATGGACAGTCACCTGTCTCCTGGTCGTCGTGGGAGAGGGCGGCGCTGTCTGGGCGAGCTGTCCATGTTCGACCGGCGAGGTGAGCGTCGGGCGTCGCTGCACTGGTGCAACGGCAAAGGGGGAAGTGGTCTACTGCGCTGCTAGGTGCTGGGGGAGACCAGGGGAGTGAAGAGGGGACAAATTGTCGAGTGATCAGTGCTCAAAACAGTAGAGTTAGGCAGGGTTTGATCTGTGTCTGCTAGGTGCTCGACCAAATGGCCGCAAGAATTCAAATTTGAAATTTTTGAATGAAATTTGGTGAGTGTTCTGAGCACTTGCTTGAGTGTCTATGGTTGCTAGGAAAAGTCAAGGTGAATTGATTTGAGTGGTTTTTGCAAAATGGTGATCTTAGTACCTACACATGATTCAATTTTGAATTGTCCTTTAAATAGATTTGAAAATAGTTTAAGTGAGTTTGTAAAGTGGGTTTGGGATCACTTTTACTTGGTCTAGCAAGGGGTGAAAAGAAATGGAAATTTTTCTGTTAGAAATTCTTTACTAGGAACTCACAAAGTGGCCTAGTGGTTAATTTTGGTCAAAATGACCATTTGATCATATGATTTATATTTGATTTATTTTTCTTTGGATTTTGTTTGTAATTGGCCTAGATGATGTAGTATTCATATTTAAACCATTTCTTATCATTTGTAGCAAACACACATGGCAATTTCACTCAATCATACACTAATGCAAATCACACATACACTCAAATTCAATTTAGTAATAAAAGTTTTTGTTAACCCTAAACTTGGGTGATTAGAACTTGATAATCTTGATTAATATTTTTGGGGTGTTACAAACCTTCCCTCCTTAAACAAAATCTCATCCCGAGATTTAAGCAAAACTAGGAACTAAAGAGATTTGGAAACTCAGTCCTAATGTAATCTTCTTGCTCCCAAGTAGCTTCTTCTTTAGTATGATTGCTCCACTAGATCTTGAGAAACTTGATACTCCGGGTCCTGGTGGTTCTGAAGGCTTCTTAGAAAATACAAATTGGTAATTCCTGATACATAAGATCATTGTTGATATCTATGGCTTAGTAATCGATGTTGTTGAACAGTTCGGTCTTCTCCGGAACTTCTAGGCATTTGCGAAGTAACAAGATATGGAACACATTATGTATGGATGGCATCTCCTCTGGCAGTTCCAGTTGATATGATACTTCTCCTCGGTGATTCAAAATCTTGAAGGGTCCAATATATCTGGGGGCTAACTTTCCTTTTAGACGAAAACGTTGCATTCCCTTCAAGGGCGATACTTTGAGGTATACAAAATCTCCGACATTGAAGGTCAGGTCTCTACGTCTCTTGTCAGCATAACTCTTTTGTCTGGATTGGGCGGTCTTGAGGTGTTCACGGACTTTGTGAACCTTCTCTTCGGCTTCTCGTAGGAGGTCGGGTCCAAAAATCTGACTCTCTCCTACTTGCGACCAATTCAAGGGGGTACGACACTTCCTTCCATACAGAAATTCAAATGGGGCCATTTGCAAACTAGCTTGATAACTGTTGTTGTATGAGAATTCTGCAAAAGGCAGACAATCTTCCTATTTTGATCCATATTCTAACACACAAGTTCTCAACATATCTTCTAAGATTTGGTTGACTCTTTCTAACATGGGTATACCCTACAGGTACTCGAGCTTGGTATATACGGCCTGAATACAGTGGAAGCCCACGGTGTCGCAAGGGCCCAAGAGAAGACTCGAATGGCCTACGGACTCTCGATTGCTTGAAGAACAAGAAGAAGCTAAAGATAGAAAGTTCAAAGGGGAAAACCCTAACCTGTAACCGAATCGACCTGCTACCCGAGACCTAGCCTATCTATATAAAGGCTAGGAGGGGGCGGCGAGAAGAACACGCGCAACCCTAGTTTCCACAACCCTCGTCAGACTGCATCTACGCACCATTGTAATCTTCGATTCCTTCGATAATTCCACGAGTAGACAAGTAGGAGTAGGGACCTCTACGAGGCCTGAACCTGGGTAAATCTTCGAGTCCCCTTGTGTGCTTGTTTGCTAGCCGATAGATGTCTCTAGCGCTCCCTCCTTCTCCAAAACCCAAGTCCATAACAATGGGCATTGATGAGTTAAACCCTCATCAATTGGCGCCGTCTGTGGGAATTGGGAGTGCTGATGTTGCGGCTTCTTCGGCCCCATCAACCGCGATCTACAACTCCGCAACAGCAGAGATTCTCTAGCTCTTCGGTGCGTTCGACTTCACCGTCCACACGCCGGCCACTCGCCCGGCCTTCGAGTCCGTGGGCGATGAAATTAGCCTGGCGATCGGGAGCTTCCGCTTCCAAGTTGGTCAGATGGGCACGCTTTGCCTGCCTGACCAGCCGACAGTGCCAGCGATTGCCCCAGCATCATTGTTCCCTCGATCGATCGGCACCCTCAGTGAGCTCAACGCCCCGACAACAGTCGAAAACACGGTCAGCGACAGCAGTCGTGACTCCAATCTGAGCGATCTAGCCACTGAAGATGGGCCTACAGCTCCGGATCTGAGAGTTGTGGGAGCAGCTTCCCCAATCACTTCATGTGCGCCGTCATCAACGCATGCGATACCTCCGCCAATCGCGACAACACAGGCAACCGCGGCAATGAACCGACCCGCCGAACGGTGGCAACGGCAGCAACGGTGGCAATGGCGGAAATTGCACTCCCGTCAACAACGGAGGGGCAATCGAACCTCCAACCATAACCAACGAGCAAACCGGCGAACGCGTCGTGGTCAGGCTCAATGAGCTTGAATGGGCTCGCTGCCGCGAGGCCCTACGGGGGAACCCTTTACCCCCGGATCCTCACAAGAACTTCTGATGGGCTACCATTGGCTCCTGAAGGAGGAATTTAAGCGCCAAGCACAAACAATCGCGCAACTCGAGGCGCGCAAAAAGGCGGCAGACGAGTCGAGCCTTTGACGCGCTGGGCTCTCCTCCCACGGAGGATCCTCCTCGAAGGGCAACGAGTACCTCACAAACAAGAGGCGATCTCGGATGGCCCACCTCACCGAACAAGAACGCATAGAAGCTGCAAAAGTCCTCGACTTCAGCTCTATGACAGTCGATACACGGGGCAACGTGGTCCCCAAGACGCCGTAGGCCACGGTGACAGCAACCACCATGTACCTCCTCAATAACCAGCCGTCGGCTGGAGATCCCCGGGCCGCCATGCACCAATCTACGATCGCAGGCTTGGGACTAATCAAGGCTGCCCTTGACAAGGAGCCAACACCAGAGCCGAAAAATGGCAAAGCGCTAGCAAAGCGCTACTCCTCGCCCTCATCCAGCGACGACAGTCACGACCTGTCTCGACGCCACCGCTCACAGCGACACGACTGCGACTATGATGCGCGCGACAACCTCATGCAGCGCAAAATTGACAAATCAAGGGCGCGACGTGCCCGATCGACTAACTCGGAAGAGGAAGATGTGGAGCTCTGCGACGCCAGATGCTTCAGTAGATCCATCAGGCAAAAGCGAATGCCTAAGGGGTTTAAACTCCCGTCGGAGAACCCGAAGTTTGACGGCCTATAGGACCCGAAGATGTGGCTGGAGGACCACATCTCCTCCGTTAGGCTCCACGGCGGCAGTCGAAGCACGGCCATGCAATGCTTACAGCTACAGTTGCAAGGCGCCGCCCGAGCATGGCTCAACAACCTCCCACGCGGATCCATTCACAGCTGGGATGAGCTAGTTTACAGCTTCGTGCGCAACTTCAAGGGCACGTACAAGTGGCCTGCATCAATCGAAGAGCTGAGATGCTGCCAGCAAAGATCGGGCGAATCGCTACGCTCCTACATCCAAAGGTGGTCCATCATCAAGAACTCCGCAGAAAACATCTCGGAGGATCGCGCGATTGACGCATTCAATGGCGGCGTCCGCTGCCTAAAACTCACGGAGGAGCTGGGCCGCTCAAAGCCCAAGACCATCGACCACCTGATGGAAATCGCGAATCGGTGGGCCGATCGAGAAGATTCGGTGAAGAATCGCGTTCACTCTGACGAGGAGGCGGAGCTCGAGCATAGACGCGATCGCCGAGGTAAACGCCGCATGCGCATCTACGATGACCGCGACGACGTCAACATGGTCGCAGCTGGCTACGCCGACAGACGCAACGATAACCGCAATAGCGGATACCCTAGTGGCGGATATCGTGACTCCAGGAAAACCACGCAAGTGTGGCAACGCCGCAATCGCGATGAGGCACCCGCGACATCAATTGAGGACAAACTGTCCGGGCCATGTACGGTGCACTTCTACATCAACAAGCATGATGGAAAGAAGAAGTCCAGCCACGTCCTCAAGGACTGCCGCGAGTTCTTGAAACTGCATGAGGGATTGGTTCAGATGAATCGCAACGCAGTCGAAAGAGGCTAAGGAGCCGCTCCAGGTGCCCTGGCACATGGTGCTCCGCCACCACCACCTGGGCCACCCCGAATGCAGCTGTGTCGGACCAGCACTACGGAGGTGAACCGTACCCACGGGCCATGGGCACCATGATGATCCAAAAGGGACGCCCCTCGAATCGGGTGCAGAAGGCCATCACTCTCCAAGTCAACCTGGCCACACACTCGCCACCATCTACTACTGAGTACCTTAGCGGAAGTGAGTCCTGCATCACCTTCGACAAACGCGATCATCCACCTCAAGTACCCCGTCCAGGCCATTGCCCCCTCGTACTCGAGGCGCAAATTGGAGGCTTCGACATGAGCCGCGTCTTCATGGATGGCGGAAGTGGCATCAACCTTATATTCGTGAGTACCTTGCGAGCAATGAGGATCCCCCTAACTTGCCTAGAGGCCTCGGACACAACATTCCATGGCATCGTTCTAGGAAAAGGCGTATATCCTCTGGGAAAAATCAACCTCGACGTCATCTTCGGAAAGCCGAAGAACTTCCGGCGCGAGCGCATCGACTTTGATGTCGTCGACTGGCCCTCACAATACCACTGCATCCTCGGACGTGTCGCGTTCGCTAGGTTCATGGCAGTACCACACTATGCCTACCTGCAGATGAAAATGCCAGGTCCCAATGGCGTCATCACGATCAACGGGAGCTTCGAGAGATCCGATAGTTGCGACAGGGAATTCAACATAATTTCCCAGTCCTTCGGCATGCAGGAAGAACTCGTAAGACTAAAGGAGTCGACATACAACAATCTGCCTCCCCCGAGCCGGCCAAGTTCGCCTGATCTATCCTCCGATTCATCGGTGCACACAAAGAAAGTGCAGGTCCACCCATTGGATCCCGCCAAGACGTCCCACATTGCCAACAACTTGAGTCCCGCATAGGAACTCGCGCTCGTTGAATTCCTCCGTGAGCACTGGGAAATTTTTGCCTGGTGTCCAGAAGACATGCCAGGAGTTCCCAGGGAATTCGCCGAGCACGCACTCAACATCAACCCAGACACAAGGCCAGTCAAGCAAACAATCCGGCGATTATCTAAGCCAAGAGCAAAAGCAGTCGGAATGGACATCAACAGACTCCTCGACGCCAAATTCATACGCGAGATCAAGGAAAGCACTTGGCTCGCCAACACAGTGCTAGTACCAGAAAAGGACACAGATATCCTGCGGATGTGCGTGGACTTCACCTCTTTAAATAAGCACTATCCAAAGGATCACTTTCCACTACCGTGAATCGACCAGATCATTGACTCCACCGCAGGGTGGGAGCGCCTCTACTTCCTTGACGCCTACTCAAGCTATAATCAAATTCGAATGAAGGAGTAGGACCAAGAAAAAATAGTGTTTACAACGCTCTTCAGTGTGTTCTGCTACAACACAATGCCTTTCGGGCTAAAAAACACAGGAGCCACCTACCAGCGGTGCATGCAGGCTTGCCTCAAAGAGCAACTTGGTCGCAACATTCAAGTCTATGTCAACGACATAGTAATCAAGACCAAGGAGGAAGCCTCCCTAATCGACGATTTGCGCGAAACCTTCACCAACCTCAACCGCTACCGGATCAAGCTCAATCCGGACAAATGCGCCTTTGGCGTACCATCTGGGAAACTACTCGGGTACCTCATCGCCACGAGGGGAATGGAGGCAAACCCAAAGAAAATAAAAGCCATACTGGCCATGGAGAAGCCAAAAAACATAAGGGGCGTCTAGCAGCTGGCTGGGCGAATCGCGGCCCTCAGTTGATTCATTAGTCGGATGGGAGAAAAGGCACTGCCCTTCTACCAACTCCTCCACAAAGCTGAAAAGTTCGAGTGGACCAATGAAGCGCAAGAAGCATTCGAAGACCTCAAGCGTCTGTTATCCACCTCGCCAGTACTGGTGACCCCACAAGAAAGGGAACCACTGTTGTTGTATATCTCCGCAACCAACCAAGTGGTCAGCACAGTACTTGTGGTCGAACGAGCCGAGGAAAACAAGGTCCAAGGGGTACAACGCCCAGTTTACTACCTCAGCGAGGTACTCACGCCAACAAAACAGCAGTACCCGCACTACCAGAAGCTGGCGTACGGCGTCTTCATGACCGCCCGACGACTGCGCCACTACTTCCAGGAACACTCAATCATGGTGGTCAATGACGCCCCACTGGGGCATATCCTCAATAACCCCGACGCCACTGGACGAGTCGCGCTTTGGGGAATAGAATTGTCTCCACGAGACATTACATACGAAAAACGCGACGCAATCAAGTCGCAAGTTCTCCCTGACTTCCTCGTGCACTGGTTGGAGAACCAACTCCCTGACAAACCAGATATGTCCTATCTTTGGACAATGCACTTCGATGGATCCAAGCGGAAGGACGGAGCAGGTGCAGGCGTCATACTGACATCACCTCAAGGGGACAAGCTGAAGTACATCCTGCGAATGCAGTTCACCGCCTCCAACAACGAAGCTGAATACGAGGCCCTGCTGCACGGGATGAGGATGGAAAAAGCCTACGGCGCCAAGAGGCTCATTATATATGGTGACTCCAAGTTGGTCGTCAACCAAAAAATGCACGAGTGTGACGCACTAAAGGACAACATGATCGCCTACCGCGACCTCTACGACACACTCGAAGGAGACTTCGACGGCTGCGAGCTGCGGCACGTAGGTCGCGAAAGCAACGAAGAGGCAGACGCACTCGCCAACATAGGCTCTACCTGCACCCCCATACCACCTGGGGTATTTCTCGAGCGCATCTGCGAACGCTCCATCAAGCCAAAGGCCGCAGAGAAGAAAACAAGCACAGCAACGGACTCAGGGGCTACGCCGCCCAATGAGTCAATGGCACATGATGACTTGGAGCTGGAAACAGGACTCGAGGGACCAATGAGCGTCATGATGATTGAGCAATCCTGGACGCAACCGTACATCACGTACCTCCTCAGCAAAAGGCTACCGGATGATCCGACTGATGCACGGCACATCACGTGGCGATCCAAGGCATTCGCTGTTATCAACAGTGAAATGTACAAAAGTAGCATCACAGGAGTACTCCAACGATGCGTCTCCACGGCCGATGGAAGAGCTGTTCTCCTCGACATCCATGAGGGGACCTGCGGGCACCACGCCGGTAGTTGCGCCCTTGTCGCCAAAGCTCTACGAGCTGTATTCTACTGGCCTACGGCCATGCGCGATGCCAAGGACATCGTCCAAAGATGCAACGCTTGCCAGCGATTCGCGGACAAGCCGCACGCACCTGGCGCAGAGCTACGGCCAATTCCATTGGCCTGGCCCTTCGCGCAATGGGGACTCGACATGGTTGGCAAACTCCCAAGGTCCTCACGAGGAGGCTACGTCTACCTCTTGGTCGCAGTCGATAAATTCACCAAGTGGATTGAGGCCATGCCAGTGACAAACCAATCAGGGCACAACGCAGTCAAGTTCTTCGAGTCCATCGTCTACCGCTTCGGAGTACCGCATAGCATCATCACCGACAATGGGACAAACTTCACATCCAAGGAGTTCCAAGAATTCTACGAGAATCCGGGGATCAACATCAGCTACGCCTCGGTAGCGCATCCACAGACCAACGATCAGGTGGAAAAAGCAAACGGGCTCGTCTGCGGTGGCATCAAGAAGTGACTCCTCCGGCCACTCGAATAAGCCGCGGGCTGCTAGCCAAACGAACTGCAATCAGTACTCTAGAGCCTACATACAACTCCAAACAGTGCTACGGGATACACACCGTTCTTTATGGTGCACGGGGCCGAGGCAGTGCTACCCGCCAAGGTACGATACAAGGCGCCGCGCGAGGTCGCTTACAGCGAATAAGAGTCATCCCTCGCACTTGAAGACTCCATCGACCTCCTTGACGAGGCAAGGGAAATCGCTGCGGAAATATCAACGATCTAACAGCAGAACCTGCGCAACTACCACAGTAGGAGGCTACGCCCCAGATCCTTCGTCGAAGGCGACCTGGTCCTGCGACTGAAGCAGCAGGGACATCTCAAGATCGAGTCCCCCTGGGAAGGACCATACGTGATTACAGAAGTAATCCCAGGTGGCGCCTATCGCCTTCAAGATTTAGAGATAGGAGTCGCATACTCCAACCCCTGGAACGTCGCACAACTGCGACGCTTCTACCCTTAGTCGTTTTTCTTTTACATTACAAATAAGGCACTCAGCCAAGGCTACTTAGCCACACATTGTACTTCGTACTGTCCTTCGAATAAATAAAGCTAAGTGCCCCAAAACTCTGTGTTCTCCTTTATTTTTCCACAATTTATCTACCCGGGGGCTGCGCCACCCTACATACATATGTTCTACGAACCAAAATGTGATATCCTAAGTAGCTGGCACATCAATCGAAACCCTTGACACAACATCGACTCAGCTGCAACGCACCTGACAGGTTCACAAGGGACTGAGATAAGAGCATGGCCAGGCTAACGAAAAGGAATCACATAGTGCAACGCACTTACACGCTAGCAAGCTCTTTATACATAATCGATAGCCAGTTATATACCGCATATACGAACTTTACAACATTGGTACACTTATGTGCAGGATACAAAATTAAGCTACTACTACAACAAAAGAACGTTGGTTTGCTCCTCGAAGAAATCAACGATCTCCTCTGCTGGGCGGTCCACTGCCTGGTAGTGTGGCACCATATTCCAAGCTGAGCCTACTAGTCGCGCAGGTGGCCCAGCCGCAATTGCCGCAACATCTACGTCAGCCCTATGCAGTCGCACCAACGATAGAGCAACCTTGGCACCAGCCACCAACTGTTGCCTTACGCACTCACGAACCGCAGTCAAGTCTTGGAACTTGGCAAGAAGGGCCAGCAGGCTTGAGGGAGCAACATCCAGCGGAAACATTGTCCGATAAATGTTCTTCAAACATGACTACGACTTCTTCAGAAACTGCAGCACTCGCGACGCATGGTCCTGCAGGGTCACCACCGCAATCGCGCAATCATGATCCACCCAGAAGTACCCACTGTCCTGAAGTTGCTCTTGGGTCAGATCATGCATACGAATGGCAATCCTATCCTTCTCATCCTGCGGATTGCGCGCGCTGACAGCTATTCAAAGCAACAACGGAAGCATAAGGACAACACATCACTGCGAGTGACTACAAAGGAAAAGATAAGAGTAAGCGAACTAACACTTAAATTGGTCACCAAGCTGCGTAATCTCTCCCAGCAGATACTGCTCTCGAGCGGCAGTTTTCTTCGCCTTTGACTTCCATACATCCGCATTACCGTGGAGCATGGGCAATTCACGCTCCAGCTGCTTCACGCGGTCGCGCAATCGCGAAAGCAACGACAGCTCATCTACCCTGGAGCGCTGTGGTGCCAAAGTATCATCAAGGGGCGGCGAGTCCTGAGGTTCCCTCAAAGGATCACTTGATGTACCCTACCACAAGCCAAGATAGAAGCAAATAAGACGATCAAATCGACACAATGACAAAAGATTCAAGTGCATTCAAGACTAGCAAAAGTATCAACAGATACACTCGCCAACAGGCATGTTCTTGACAAAGGACATAAACTAATTAACTATTACAAAGATACTAAGGAGCAATTGGCTTCTTCGACTTCGACGGCTTCGGGGGCTTCATCGAGTTCGTGGTAGTATCAGATGCCACTGACTTTCCGCCAGCCCCTGATGCCGCAGCCTTTGCTGCCTTCTTGGCTGGCTGCAGCTCCTCAGAGTACTTCGCAACCGTGTTAATTAGCTGCGGCCCATATTTGCCACAGGCAGTCGCGGAGGGAGCAAAGACTACATGTTGTCCGTCCGCCCTAACGGGCATCGCCTTCGAGACCGCCGCAGGATCAACCTCGACTCCGTGGGCCTGCACCATGGCATGTGACATGGACGCGCCAGCCGCACGGAGGGAGTTGTTGAAACTTGAAGGAACACCCCTGGCGAGAGACTCCACTAGCTCATCCATTTCTCGATTAGCTCAGCCTTGGGCATCAACTCCTCATGGAAGCGACTGAGCACGCTCTTGGCCTTGGAAAGCGTATCCTCAACGGCGGCACTGCGGTCCTCGACTGCTGAAAGCACACCCGCCAAAGCATCGTCGCGGCGGAGGGCATGAGGGTTGAAGCTCAAACCGCTAGCATCTGTACATAAACCCACACATGGACACAAACATCAGCGCCAACGGCAAAAATCGAACAGAGAAAGATAATGATACCCAAACATAGTACATGAGAGGGCTTTGGCAATCGAGAAAAGCTATTCTTCGAACAACTTCTCCCTAGCCACAATGGAGGCCCGCAGATCCTCTTCACGCCTCTGCGCCTCGTCACGCGCCGCGATTGCCTCATCGTGACCCTTCACAACCACGGCGAGTGTCTTCTCCATGGTGGCGGCCTCGCGCAAAAGGGCATTATGCTCAGCTACAAAGACAAAAAGGGATGGACTATCAGTCGACTACACAAAAACGGTGCAGAAAAGATAGAAGTAAAGAACACTTACTTTCAACCACGCGATGACGTGTCTCTAGCATTGCATGCTGGTGGCCCATCGCAAGCACTTGCTCCGCCAAGTGAGCGGCTTCCTTCATAAGGAGCTATTGCACAACAAAGGATCAGCAGAAGCCATCAACTACAACGTCAAAAGAAGAAATCCTACACTTACATGATCCTCTAATGACTCCGGAGTCGTTTGGTGTGCACTCATCCGAGCAACCATTCGATGCTCCCCTTCATGAGGAGAGCTGGAGGAGTTGTGCCCGGAGTGGGCCGCCAATGGAGGGGAAGGAGCACGCTCGACCTCTTTCTTGGCCCTTGAGGACGCGACTCCTGATTCTTTCAAAAATTGGACGTCGCCAGAAGATGACGACGCCTCTTGATTGCAAGACAAAATCAACATCAAGAAAAGGCAAATCCAGAGACGAACCAAAAAGGGAAAATCAGAGAAGAGCAAACAAACTAGAAAACTCACCAATCAAACTTGTTAAAGTCAAAAGTGGGCTCCCCCGACTCTGACGAGGACTCCTTAGGCAGTCGCATCTTCTTGTGAGAGTATGGTGCCACGGCGCTCACAGGAATGGCAGGGATCAGCGACTCTGCACCAACACCTGCACCTTCCGGAGTCGAAGGAGACAACGCATCGGAATCCTCGATGCGCGAACGCTTGCGAGTATCCGGACTCAGGGGCTTCCTCCTCCACATCAGATGGGACGGTCGACTTCGACTCGTCCTCTTCCAAGGCTTCGCGAGGGATAATCCCCTCAGGAAGAGGGGGTATACAGGGTGACACCGCCCAATCCTGCATACAGACAACAAAATTAGCACAAAGATAAGAAACATCAGAGAAGCAATCGACAAACTAAACTACTGCGTAGCACAACTATACCTCAGGAGGAGGGTTAGCATCATCAAACGGAGGAACAACTGGCTCACTAGGAGCACATCCTTGACGATGTACTTGGTGACCAGTCGAACCCTTTTGTCCACCTCACTCACGGACATGCCATCGGCAGACACGCGAGTGACATCGTCAGCGCCAGTCCATTCAAACATGGGGTGGACTCTGGCCTGCAGGGGATGGACGCGACGGCGCAACCACGTGCGAATGAGGGCGTAGGCTCCCTCCTCTTTGCCTGAGCGACTCTCGAGGTCGCAGACGCGCTCGTACATCACATCTATCTCCGTGGACTCGCCAGGCATGACTACATTCTTCCAGGAGCGCCTCCTCTTGCACGGCATCGCGGGATCGAAGGGTGCGAGTCCGAAGTGCTCCCCGTCAGCCTTCTCGTCGCGGACGTAGAACCACTTGTCCCTCCACCCTTGGACAGACACTGCGACCTTGATGTCGAAATAAGTGGCGGATGGGTTGACGTGGATTCCACAGCCACCTACATCATAGACTAAGGAGCCAGACGCAGATTGGCGCTTCAACTTGAAGAGGCGCTTGAAGAGGCCGAAGTGCGGCTTGATTCCAAGCCAGCACTCGCAGAGGGTGATTAAGCAAGAGATGTGGAGGATAGAGTTCGGGGATAGCTGATGGAGCTGAAGCCCGTAAAAACAAAGGATGCTTCTGAAGAAAGGATGCAGGGGCAACGAGAGGCCGCGAATGATGAACACCAAGAACATCACTCGAAAACCAGCGGGAGAAGAATGGATTATCTCACCACCGGGGACGCGTGCGTCGGCGACTGCGGTAGACAGCACTCCGTCTTGGCGAAGAAGACGAAGATCAGAGGATTTGATGATGGAGGGACGCCACGCGCCATTTGTGACGTAGGTGCCCGTGCCCTTCTTCTTCCCGCAGGCGGCGGTGCTGGTGCCTGTAGCGGTGGAGCCGCCCTTCTTCTTCGCCGTAGCAGCGGTAGCCGCGAAATCGGCCGCAGCACCTCATTTCTTCTTCCCCATTGCACGACGGCAATGCGACCGAAGGAAGTAGCTGGGAAACGTGCGGAGCTGGTCCAGTGCCGCGGAAGAAAAGAGCGCAGAGAAAGCAAAGGAGCAGCGGCAATGGCGATGGAGGCAAAGGATGAATGAGAGCAGATGAGAAATTACCGTCGCAACGTCACTACTTAACCCCTGGAAGATGCAATCCAACGGCTCAGAAAAACCCTACTGGACGCGTGGCAATCATCGTGCTAGACACATGGAGGAGCGGAAACGCGAACCATCCCCCCACGGCTCCCATTACGCGAGGAAATCGAGGAGGCACAGTTAAAATAAAGATTACACACGCCTAGTCAAATCAAAGTCAGTGAGTAGGACCCACTGCTCGTCACGTCCCGTCAAACTCGCTCACGCGGACAACTGAGGTCATGAAATCGTTAGCACTGAGGTCATCAAAGCTACGCAGCATAAGACTTCGACTACTTTAGTCCTTGCCCGAGTCTTCGACTCCACCAAGCACTCGGGGGCTACTCCCATAGGGAGCGCTGGTCGCACACCCTACGATTTTCTTCTTCTTTTGCAGGAACATGGACAATCAAGGCAAACCCAACCACTCGAAACATGGTTCGACTATGGACATGGGTTACTCACATAGGGAGTGCCGGAAACAAATTCGACTGAAACAAGCAAACAAAAGACGACAGCAGTTGTGAAAGTTCTTTAGTCCCTGCCTGAGTCTTCGACTCAACCAGGCACTCGGGGAGGCTACTCCCATAGGGAGCGCTGGTCGCGCACCCTATGATTATTTGTACAAAGTACTATGTGTTGATAACATCCACACTCGAAGTTTATGGCGACACAGCCTCATAATTTTCCCTACAAAGAGACTGCGTCTCCTGGGTCACCCGAATCATCTCTGCGATGATAAAATTCGGATGACGCGCTTGCAGCGTGAAGGTAAGACCTGAATAAGGCCTGGCAACGCATTAAGCTGCGCACTACCAGAAATATATCCGTGCTTGCAGGTACGATGAACATGCCTCGACGGACGCGTCGAGTGCTCACACCCATATAACTGGAATTCGACTCCTGTAAGACCTCCGCGGCTTGAGTCGAATTACACCAGCACTTTTCCGGATTCGAGTCCGGGGACTCGAATCCGAGTAGATTGCGTTGTTTTACCCTAAGGTAGTTAACTGATACCGATACATCGGTTAAATCAGGCACGCACATCAACATTTCCTATGACACAAACAAAGCAATCGAAAATATACTCATTCATGCACTCGAAAGACTTCAAAAAGTCCCTAGTCGAATCTACGATTCCACTGGACACTCGGGGGCTACTGACATGGGTATACCCTACAGGTACTCGAGCTTGGTATATACGGCCTGAATACAGTGGAAGCCCATCCTGTCGCCAAGGCCCAAGAGAGGACTCGAGTGACCTACAGACTCTCGATTGCTTGAAGAATAAGAAGAAGCTAAAGATAGAAAGTTCAAAGGGGAAAACCCTAACCTGTAACCGACTCGACCTGCTACCCGAGACCTAGCCTATCTATATAAAGGCTAGGAGGGGGCAGCGAGAGAACACGCGCAACCCTAGTTTCCACAACCGTCGCCAGATTGCATCTGCGCACCATTGTAATCTTCGATTCCTTCGATAATTCCACGAGCAGAAAAGCAGGAGTAGGGACCTCTATGAGGCCTGAACCTGGGTAAATCTTCAAGTCCCCTTGTGTGCTTGTTTGCTAGCCGATAGATGTCTCCAACGCTCCCTCCTTCTCCAAAACCCAAGTCTATAACAATGGGCATTGATGAGTTAAACCCTCGTCACTTTCAGTTTGTCCATCGATCTGCGGGTGATAAGCTGTGCTAAAGTTCAGTTTGGTTCCTAATCCCTCTTGGACTTTCTGCAAAAATCTTGAGGTAAACTAGGTTCCTCGACCCGATACTATGGTCTTAGGGGTTCCATGCAAACTAACGATTCTAGCAATGTACATCTCTGCTAGCTTCGAACTCTGGTAGGTAGTCTTGACAGGTATGAAATGGGCTACCTTGGACAGTCTATCAACTATGACCCAAATAGAGTCATTTCCCCTACTAGAAGTAGGCAAACCGGTGATAAAATCCATTCCGACAGAATCCCATTTCCATTCCGGAATCTACAATGGTTACAAAAGTCCTGCAGGTCTCTGATGTTCCGCTTTGACTCTCTAACAGATATCACACTTGGCTATGTAGCTTCCGATTTCTCTCTTCATCTTGTGCCACCAAAATTGCTCCTTCAAATCCAGATACATCTTCGTTCCTCTGGGATGGATAGAATAAAGAGTATCATGAGCTTCCTGCATGATAACTTGCTTCAGCTCGGAATCTGCTGGCACACAAATACATCCTTTGTACCACAAAACTCCTTCTTCATCTTCGGTGAATCCGGGTACCTTCCGTGTACCGATATGACGCTTGATTCCATCGATACATGCATTTCCTTTCTGCACCTCCTTGATCTAACTGATCAAAGTGGGTTGAAGTTCAATGCTAGCTAAATATCCTTTGCTAACTAGCTCCATTCTAAACTACTCCAACTCTTCATCCAAACTTGGCTGGGCTTCTTTAATCATGGTGTTTAATCTACACGACAATCTACTAAGAGCATCCGCTACCACATTGGCTTTGCCGGGGTGATAGTGAATGTCAAGGTCATAATCCTTGATTAACTCTATCCATCTCCTTTGCCTCGTATTCAACTCCTTCTGGGTGAAAATATACTTCAGAGTCTTTTGATCCAAATAAATCTCACAGCGGTTACCCATAAGATAATGACGCCATGTCTTCAATGCTAAAACTATGGCTGCTAGTTCAAGGTCATGGGTAGGGTAGTTTTGCTCATGTTGCTTCAGTTGTCGGGACAGATATGCTATGACTTTGCCTTCCTGCATCAACACACATCCGAGACCAATCTTGGATGCATCACAATACACATCAAAAGGCTTCTTGATATCTGGCATAATCAAGATTGGGGTTGAAATCAATCTCTTCTTGAGCTCTTGAAAACTTGCTTCACATTTATCCGTCCATTCAAACTTATTATCTTTCTTCAACAACTAGGTCATTGGTCTTGTGATGCTCAAAAATCCTTTTACAAACTTGCGGTAATATCCCGTTAATCCGAGAAATGCACGGACTTGGGTTTGAGTGGTTGGGGCTTTCCATTCTTCAACATCTTTGATCTTGGCGAGATCGACAACGACTCCTCCTGCCGACATGATATGTCCTAGGAGTCCTACTTCCTTTAACCAGAACTCACATTTGCTAAACTTGGCATACAACTAAATTTCTCTAAGGGTTTCATGGATGGTTATCAGTGTAGCTCACTGTCTTCTTCTGACTTGGAATAGATCAGAATATCATTGATAAAAACAACGACAAACTTATCCAGGAAGTTCATAAAAATCTTATTCATGAGATTCATGAAATAAGCGGGGGCATTGGTTAATCCAAAAGACATGACCATATACTCATACAATCCATATCTGGTGGTAAATGCGGTCTTTGGGATATCCGTTGCACGAATCTTGAGTTGATGATAACCAGTTCTAAGATCAATCTTAGAAAACACTCTGGCACTAGTCAACTGGTCAAGCAGATCCTCTATCTTTGGCAGTGGGTACTTGTTCTTGATGGTGACATCATTCATCTTCCGGTAATACGTGCACAAACGGTTACCTCCATTTTTCTTATCCACATACAAAGTAGGCGATGTCCATGGCGATGCGCTTGGTTGAATCAGACCTTTCTCCTAAATAGCATCAAGTTGTTTCTTCAGCTCCACTAATTCTGATGGGTTCATACTATAAGGTCTCTGAGCTATGGGTCCAGTTCTAGAAATTAGTTCAATGATGAACTCGATATCCCGATCTGGGGGGCATACCAGGTAATTCAATTGGGAACACGTCGGGGTATTCACAGACTACTCTGACTTGGTCTAGGGTTTGTTGGGCTAGACTCTTGTTGCATTTGAATTGATGGGGCAAAGTCTCAGATACATGCTCTACTGATACTCCAGAGCTATTGGTCATGGTTATGGCTTTCTTGGCACAGTCGATCAATTCTTTATGTTTCGACATCCAATCCATTCCTAGTTCTACTTCCAAACCTTTGGTTCCAAGTACTATTAGATTGGCATAAAAATCTATTCCATGGATTCTGATAGGTACAGCTTTGCAATTTTTTTCTAGCTTTGGTGGTTGAACCAGGTATTTGAACTATCATAACATGCTTCAATTTTGTTGGTTGAATCTTACTAGTGCATGCAAATTCTTCTGTAACAAACGAGTGCGATGCTCCAGAATCAAACAACACTCTTGCAAGTATTGAGTTAACAGAAAACATACCTAGCACGACATCGGGCGCTTCCTGAGCTTCTTCAGCATTCATGTGGAACATACGGCCGTTGCGGTTGAGTGAATTCCCTGGGGCAAATCTCCTTCCAGGCTGAACACATCATTGCTGCTGAGCGGGTGCATTCACATTGGTGGCTGCTGCAAGCTTCTTGGGGAACTCATTGGAGTAGTGACCATTGACTCCACATTCAAAGCAGTAATCTGGGACTTGTCTTTTCCTACAACAGGCACATCATTGCTTCCAGTCCTTGGGGCAGTGTTGTTGTTGTTGTTGTTGGACTTGGGCGGTGCACGGTTGAAGTTATTGGAGTTGGCGGGGTTGTTGTTGTGGTTTCCTCCAGACTTCAGGTTTCCTTCGCTACGATTGGGATAGTTTGGACGGGACATAGGGGGTCTGTTGTTTCTTGGGGCGTATACTACAGACGGGTTGGGGCGATACTTCTGGGTATTGTGGGATCCAAGATGGTGCATCATCCTATGCTTGCGATTGTCATTGGCTTGGTTTATCTTCCCTTCCATCTGAATGGCAGAGTCTACTAGCTCTTCTAGATCTGCAAAACAGATGTTGACTAACATAGTCTACATCTCATCATGTAATCCATTTAGGAACCTTTCCTTCTTCTTTGCTTCAGTGTTAATCTCATCAGGGGCATATCTAGCTAGTGACAGAAATTTGTCACGGTACTCAACTACCGTCATCCTTCCTTGCTTCAGTTCCCTGAACTCATCCCTCATCCTATTGACCAAACCTTGGGGCACATGGGTCCGGCTGAACTTGATCTTGAATGCTTCCCAAGTCATCATCTGACCTTCGTTCATGGTACGGGTGCTATTCCACCAGGCTCTTGCATCTCCTGCCAGATAATGGGTGGCAAACAGTACTTTTTCATTGGCTTCAACTCCTGCGACCTCCAAGTTGTTCTCCATGGTTTGTAGCCAGTCATCAGCATCTAAGGGATCCTCAAACTTACTAAAGATAGGTGGGTTGGTATTCTAAAAGTTCTTGAGCTTGGATCCATGGTGATCCTGGTTTCCATGAGCTTGGTTATTGTGGGCCATCTAAGATATTTGTTGAAGAGTGGCTAGGTTAGCTTGGCGTTCGGCTCTACTAGCTTCACGGTCAGAAACTAACATTTGCAGAATCTGTAGCATTGGGTCCTGAGATGAGCTACTTCCTCCGGGATTTCCACGAGTCATCTAAAGATTGAGATAGATAATGAGATAAGAGGGAAATCTCTAGGGTTCATGGTTTTGTTTCAAAACCTTTAAACTTTGAGTTTGACGCAAGTTTTGCAAACTAACAACTTCCTCTCATTCATTCATTCAAAGCACACCATACAAACACACACCACAACACAAATAGGAAACAAATGGTTTTAAGAACCATTCTGTGAAATATGATACAATAGGACCGGATACAACTCATTCCTATGGTAGTGCTCAAGTGCATCTAATCATCATCAATGAAGTCAGAATCATCATCATCAGTGTGGAACTGCATGGCATCATCCTCCAGGTAGTCGTTGTCATCACTGAGGTAAGAGTAAAGATCTCCCTGGATATCTTCACCTTCCTCCTCCTTCGCTTCAAGCTGGATTTCCTGTTCACAGATGGTCTTCTCGAGAGTGGCCACCTTCTTGTGAAGACGATCAATGGTGCGATCCTTCTTGTCACGCTGACGATGAAGTGATTGTCGTTCCTTGGCGAGAATGGCGAGGGTCTGGTCCTTCTTGACTGCAATGGCCTGGTTGCGGTTGGCGTAGGCACGGGTGTTGTCCAACTCCTTCTGCCTATCATACAACATGAAGTCAAGATTGTCCACCTGGTGTTTTAGCTCCGGGTGTCCTGGCATCTCCAAGGGCATTCCCATAGAATCACGCCTTGCGTAGTGAGCAAAGCGAGTTCCCTGGATCTGGTTGATGTTTTTCCCACACAGACGGGCAAGAGCTTCATGCATAGCCCTGGCTAATCCATCTAGCCAGTTGTTCTCATGCAACGTGAATTGGATCTTCTCCGAAATGGATGCTTCCACTTGCCTCTGAGATCTACAAATATCATCAATTGTAGATCTCCTCCTACGTAATCATTGAGTTGTGCCCCGAAGAATTCTGGGTGCGGGCGCTCCAGATACTCTGATAGTGCATCTAGATCCCTCTCAAAGATCAGGTGGCCTCCGTTGCCCAATTGGTAGAACTTGCAATACTGGACTTCCATCTATAAGAATTTAGGGTGAGTAAGTTAGTGAGGTGATCAAGTGTGTCAAATTTTATGTAGGAATGCAAGAATTCTTGAGGAACATGATTTTTTTTGAAAGAATCTCAAGGATAAGAGTGGGAATAGGTTTTCATAAATACTCACTTCCTTTGTTTTGAAACTAAGTTTTTGTTCGGACGTCCATTCTAACTAGGGTCTCCTATGGTCAGGATGGCTCTGATACCAACTTGTCAACACCCGGATTTTAAATCCTAGATGCATGTTATGCGATACCTCGCAATCCCAGGAATACCATTTTTGCGAGACATAACAGAAGTGGTACCACAGTACATCATCCATTACAAACCATAGTAAGGTCTTACAAATAAAGGATCTCATGATCCAGTCTTAATACAATCAAAGCAGCGGAAAATAAACGTAGTAGGGGCTCCATCTTCAGGATCACAGGCAATGCTGACGATGGGAGATGATCCTAGTTGTCGTAGACCTCCTGCTGTCCATCATCCTAGTAGTCCTCCACATAGTATGGCCACGGGAATAGCCAGGGACAAAGCCATGAGTACTCTTTAAGTACTCGCAAACTATCACTAACAAGTAAGGTAGTTCTAGTAGGAATCTTAAGCTCTAGGTTTATTTGCAAAAAGCCAGGTTTATCTCATACTGAGTTTAGAAGTAAAGAAAACTAAGTTAATGTTCTAAATCACTTAAGTGGGAACCTAGCTTTCATATCCACAACCCTTTTGTGGTCAAGTCAAGTCATACTTCAATTCACAAGTCATTTTAAAAATATCTAACGACAGAATAGTATGGCCACTCCAATGTCCATGACCGCGGACGCGGCTATTCGAATAGTTTCACCACAAAATTCGATACATCCGTCAGGGATAACCCTGAATCATCATACTTAGTATGCGGATAATCGATCATAACCTTTCAATTACACACTCTAGTATAGGCACCTCCCCTATGAGCTTGGCCTCCCAGCCATGGCGATCTGCCATCCTAGGCACTGCATAGGTGGACATTCACATTCACGAGGTAGCCTCAGCTCACTTCTTTCCGCGAGGGAACCCATACTAAGGCATATAAACTTCCAGTTAAGCCCTACCCAATTCGGGTATTGTGGTTGTACGGTAAAATTGGAATGGTAACGCTTCTGAACCCAACCATCAGTTTTTATAAAGGGCTAAGGCTCATGCCTCAACATTTTCATCATCAAATCCTTTTCTGTTTCTCAACACATGTCAAAACCTTTCAATAGAATGAATCCTCATTCCAAGATTTTCATAATCATTTTGACCAAGTATTCCCATCTAAAGTGATCAACTTTTATGCTTAGTACTAGCCACTAAAGTTGAGGGTATTCACTAATGATGGGTGCTAATCAAGGGTAAATATCCAACTCTAATCTCATGCCTTGGGATGACATCTAAGTATTACTAGTTAGGCCTAGTTTTATACTCACCAAGCACTAACTAAATGTAAAGAACTTTGGTAAAGTAAAAGAATAAAGCTTGCAAGTAAAACTTGGGATTGATATAATCAAAGTTGGATAACCAAGCATGCCTAATGCATCTTGCTTAGGTTATCAAGTTTGCAAGTGTTAACTTGCATAGTTCTAGCTTGCAATTAGTGATGGCTTGCCTTGAGTAGTGTAGTGATTGAAGTTTTCTTCTTCTTCCTTTTGGTAGTACTCCTCGTCCTCGTATCCCGGGTTGGTACTATTGTCTATAAATGAATACGAGGTACACAATCACCAAACAATACTTAACTATTTCTATTTATCACACTAAGGCTCACACTTGATGATCTAGCATCATCATAATCATCACATGAAATAAAGACTTAATCTTGTTTATCTTATTTTAGAAATGTAATTTCTACTTATTGAAAATACTTAAGATTTAATATTCTCTAATTAAAATATGGGATCATGTTGACACATGTCATCACCACATATTCTAATACATGGGAATGTGATTTAAAGTGTTGGTCATATATTATAAAGTTTAAGATTATCCTTTAATAGAATTAAAGTGACTAGAAATGCTTATATAGCATTCTTTTGGTACTAGTCCAATGTCACTGCACGTAAACCTAAATATTTTTATATATTCAGATAGATCTTGTCAAATGTGATTTTTGAGAGTTGGAATCAACTCAAAAGCATTTATGGTTGATTTTTGAAAAATGTTTGAAGTTGCAAAATTCTCTGTCTTGTTTTTTTTACTATAGGTGATCTATAATTTAAAATGGTTTGAATCCAATGGGCTTGGATAGATAATTTAAATATCTTTCTAACAAAATTGGAATCATACAATTTGGTTCAGTGAATCTCTTTGAATTGATTTTTGAATCTACTGATAGAATCTGGTTTCAACTAAAATGGAAAATAACTATTTGAATCACTAGGCTCTACGCGGGAAAGTAAACGGGCCGGCCCAACTGCACTGCGCTGGCACAGCGGGCTACTGATAGGGGGTCCCACTAGTTAGTGGCTCATCTAACCTGAAACGGTAGGTTTCAATCTACGCTCTACGATTAGAATGCGATCTAACGGCTGAGGTTCATCTCCTACGTCGAACAGCTCCGGCGAGAACTGAAACCTAACGCGGTGGTGGGGGTCACGTGAGGCTCACCAGGGCTCTCGCTAGGGTCGGCGATGGGGGAGAATGACGTGGTAGACGACGGCGGTTCGAACGGTGGTCGCGGCGGCTCCTGGGGCGGATCCAATCAACGACTCCTCTTCTCCTCTACAGCGGCGGACTCCGACCAAATTCCGGCGATGCGGTGCTCGCCTTGCTCCGGGGAGAGGTGTGGGAGGTTCTGTGAGGAGTGGGGAGTGTGATGGTGTGGTGAATTGAGGCGGAGGTGGCCTCTATTTATACACCGACGAGAGGGACATTGCATCATGGGATGGCTCCTCCAGCGACGGCGGTACAATGAGCTATTTGCGTGGCTGAGGGTAGGGGGCGACGCAGTGCTTCCTAGCGGTCGTCACGGGCTTAAAGACGCGACACGGGGCGGTCTAGAATGGTCGGGCGTGGGCGGTGCTCTGCGCGGAACTGGTGGTGTTCGAGATGGCGCACGGGGGCTACGGGTCGCGCGCCGGCGAACGGGCATGTCTGGGAGGTAGCTAGGGTCATGGCGAGTGTGTGCACGCGCGGAGAGGGTGAGGCGCGGCCGGTGCACGCTGGTCGGCTGCGGCGCTCTGGCGTGCTCTCGGCATGGCGCAGAGAAAATGGGAATGGCGATACTAGGTGGTCCACGGCTTGCCTGCGGTTGAGGGTTGGACAGGGGTTTGCGGTGGACGGTCGCCTATCTCCTGGTCGTCGTGGGAGAGGGCGGCGCTGTCTGGGGCGAGCTGTCCATGGTCGACCGGCGAGGTGAGCGTCGGGCGGCGCTGCACTGGCGCAACGGCAAAGTGGGAAGTGGTCTGCTGCGCTGCTAGGTGCTGGGGAGACCAGGGGAGTGAAGAGAGGACAAATGGTCGAGTGATCACTGCTCAAAACAGTAGAGTTAGGCAGGGTTTGATCTGTGTCTACCAGGTGCTCGACCAAATGGCCGCAAGAATTCAAATTTGAAATTTTTGAATGAAATTTGGTGAGTGTTCTGAGCACTTGCTTGAGTGTCTATGGTTGGTAGAAAAAGTCAAGGTGAATTGATTTGAGTGGTTTTTGCAAAATGGTGATCTTAGTACCTATACTTGATTTAATTTTGAATTGTCCTTTAAATAGATTTGAAAATAGTTTTTGTGAGTTTGTAAAATGGGCTTGGGTTCACTTTTACTTGGTCTAGCAAGGGGTGAAAAGAAATGAAAATGTTTCTGTTAGAAATTCTTTACTAGGAACTCACAAAGTGGCCTAGTGGTTAATTTTGGTCAAAATGACCATTTGATCATATGATTTATATTTGATTTCTTTTTCTTTGGATTTTGTTTGTAATTGGCCTAGATGATGTAGTATTCATCTTTAAACCATTTCTTATCATTTGTAGCAAACACACATGGCAATTTCACTCAGTTATACACTGATGCAAATGACACATACACTCATATTCAATTTAGTAATAAAAGTTTTTGTTAACCCTAAACTTGGGCGATTAAAACTTGATAATCTTGATTAATATTTTTGGAGTGTAACAAACATGCAGCTTTGCCTCAGGCAAACCCATTCTTGGAAACCAAACAAAGTGGGCATATGTGCTCTCTTCATCCAGAAACCAAAACACGGGCTACCAAATAAAACACCCATCCATTCCCGAGCCCAATCTCTCCATATACAGTATCCGCCGGACCAACTAGCAAAAACAAGAAATTCTAGCCCGAGCAGCCAAAAACACCCTTGGTGTTGATCTCTCTCATGTCCTCGAGGATTGTGAGGGGTCTAGCCCTTACCGCGGATTTATCTCGTCATGCACAACGATGTGGCATAGGCATTGCATGCACCGGTTGGGGACAGGATAAAGTTATACAACTTATTTCTTATTGGGGTTACAACTTGATGTGTTTTGGTTTTTGCCTTTTTCTCTAACGAGTCGAGACTGAACGATAAAACTTGTGTATCTTCTGGTATATTTGGACATGTTTGGTTTTTGTGCGGGTTTTCCCCTTTTTCGATTTTAGCCCGCTGAATGCTGCATGAGAGGAGATTTGACTTGAACGAATTTTGCACTCTTGATTGGTAGCTCGTATTCTCGTTTCTCCCAAAAAGGGGCTGTTTGGTTCCTGTGCGTATACACAAGAGGCAACTAATATACTCGATCTTAACCCCTTTCTAATCTACCTGATTGTGCCTCTATTCGAGATAATGTCTAGATAAAAAAGATGATCCTTGATGTCCGAATCTATTGCCACAAACCATTTGCAATTTCGTTGCGTGTTTGAAACTCTACATCGTTTTCCCTTTTAGATTTTTTGAACGAATTTTGTCAAATTCATCACACAGAGTTGAACAATAGAAAAATCCTTTGAGGGAAAGCTTTAGTTCGTCATTCCGCACAACATTCATGTCGTAAGTTTTATGATTTGACATTTCTATATGAGCAGATCTACGTGTACGTACATATATTAGGACAGCTTAGAACTACTCGGTTATAAATGTTAAAACAAAAAACTTACAAAACGAAAATTGTGCGAAATGGTGAGGCGAAGCTACACCTTGCAAGAAATTTCAAACGATTGCCCCTGTATAAAGAATTTGGCAAAATTCATTCAAACAAAGTATAAACCTGAACATGAAATAGACCCCTAAAAAATCAACGAAATTAGAAACCGATCATGGCAATGGATTCACAGCATCGGTTCACATCTTTTTTATGGACAACTTATTTTGAATCGATGCATGGTCATGTAGATCAGAGGGAATTAAGTTAACCATGTTTAGTGAGTAAAATTCACGTGACTAGGTTGCACGCGAGGAGAAGAATTTGCACCAGCGAGTCTGTCTCTGCGAAAACGACCGAAATTGACGTTTCCATGCTTTAAATCTCATGCCATGCAAAATTTTCATGCGACCCAGCAAGCCCGAACAGACATATTTCTTCTCGCGCCTTGCAAGAAACGACTATCGGCAGAAACCACACATGCTACAACATACGATCTCACGAAATACAAAATACACATGCTTTAGAATTTTAAATGTCAAAAATAATTATGTCACACACAATTGCGATAAACTTCTAAAGGATATTACGAGGATTACCTGTAATTAACACAATGATGATGGAGGTGATGAAGGGCTTGTTTGGTTGGCAAGCTTATTACTTTCTCCATCCCAAAATAAGTGACTTCACTTTGTCTAGACTCAGATGTATCAAGACACGTTTTAGTATATAGATAGATGTCAATCTAGACAAACTCAAGTCACTTATTTTAGAATCGAGAAAGCATAAATTTGCAGGAGTCCTATATAAAATAGAAATAGATAAATTTGGACTTTGTTTGGTTGCACCATAGAAAAAATGCAGAAATTTGTCTGAAGAAATATGTGCATACCATTGTGGGTTGTCTTCAGAAATTGGGGGCCCGGTGCGAAATGCAAAACTGAGGTATAGAATCCAAAATTTCATGTTATTAAAGTAAAACTTAAATATGTTTTTCATCACAGAATTTCTGAACATATTGAACACTAATAATGATAAAAGAGCACACGGCCACAAATAGACCACGTTACGAAATTGACTTAATAGAGAACTGTGTGGAGGTGTGCAATGGAGCAAGGCATGTAAACGTTCATGACTAGTCTGGCTGAAACTGAAATACATCTTGTGGTTCCTGTGCTTGAGCAACCAAGCGAATGCACAAATAGTCCACCATATTTTTTTTAGTAAAATGGGTATTCCCCCGATTTTCATTAAGCAGTCCAAAACTTAAACTTTCTGTGACTCAAGAGAAAATATAAGCAGTTTCAACCTTAAGAATTTAGGGAAAATTACTAAAATGTCAGGATCAAGAGTACGAAGTCTAGAATTTCAAAAGGATCGTGACCATAAGAGAAAGGAAATTGATCATCGTCCAGGTCGAGTCGCGCGCTACGGGACATAACCCTCCCACCACGTGTCCTGCGGGACCTACCACACGTCTTGCTTCCGTATCTCTTCCACGGGAAGGAGACCGAGACGCCGCCTCTTCGCTCGACCTCCTCTCCGGCCTCCCCGGCCTCCTCTCGCGCTCTCCTCGGCCTCCTCTCCGCTCGTCCTCGCCTGCCGGACCGATTCTTCCCCCCACCATGGAGATCCTCGTGCTCGAGCTCGTGCCCTCCTCAGCCATGGCCATGACAGATGCGTTCAAGCAGGAGGACAGCGTCGATAACCACGACGGCTGACCTCCATCTTCGTCGCCGCCTCATCTACGAGGTCCGATCCCATCTCGGCGCCGCCCCGCGTGGTTCCCGCGCAGCCGACTCGGTCGCTGGAGCGATCCCCGTGCCGCTGCGCCTAGATGATGACCACGACTCCCCGTCGTCGACCTGAGATCCCATCTTCCCCAGTAGTCGTGGTTGCTACCGACGGCCGACGGTGCAGCTGCAAGGGGTACGAGGGGCTGCTAGCAACGGCTGAAGTTGTTGCTACATGTATGGCGGCGGATTTTTGCTACTGACGGCCGATGTCATCGCTACCGACGGCCAATGGATTTGCTACAGTAGTACAAATATTTTGCTACAATCGTTCTCCTTTTTTTTTTTGCTAAGACATCCCCAATGAGGTCTCTGACGAGGTGCCCAGAAAAGTCTCTAGCAAGATCTCCGGCGAAGTAGATTTTTGCTACATTAGAAGAACTTTTGTTGCTACAAACGTCTTGTTCTTTTGCTACAACAGTGTCAACTTTTTGCTACAAGGTCTCCGGCGAGAGTCACCGGCGAATTTTTTCCGGCGAGGTCGGTTTTACTACATTAGCACAATTTTTTGCTGCATGGTCTCCGACGAGGTCTCCGGCGAGAGTTTCTATCTTCTGAAATGAATCGTTTTTTGCTTCGGAAGCAAAAGCGAGGACATATGCAGCAAAAATATGTGTTTTCCTGCAAAACCGGGATTTGGAGCGATTTCGATGGACATGTGTTGCGTAGGGAAGGAGGACGATGGGAACTCCCCATCGTCCGGGGGACGCCTAGCAGTTTCCTAAGAGAAAGGAGTCGACGAGACCGCAAGAGTATCGTGTGTTGGCAAGGTGAAGCGACCGACTGGCTTGGAATTGGGTCTTCAAATGCAAAAAGGCGGAATCAGAAATACGGGTTGTGTTTGCCAGCCCATCTTCCCTCTTCTCGCATCCAGCCCGCACAAATGAGCCCATTTGCAAAGCTAGACCTCGTCCGTTGATCCCATGGCATGGGTTTTAAATTAATGCAAAAGTTGGTCCGCTAAAATCGCACGAATCGAGAGTTTCCACAGAGCCAAGCTATAGCGAGCGCCACATGCGTGGCGGTTTTGCACGCGTTGGAAATCGCGGGAGATGGGACGTTTTCATCTTAACTCCCACTCCACTCCCCTCACCGTCCACTCCACCCCCTCACCCCCATTTGGTGTTGCCCTCCATGGCCGGCGCATATCCCCCTCTCCCTCTGCTCCGCTCCCTCGACATCGGACATATGACGGCCCAGGAGCAATGGGCAGCCGCCCAATTGGACAAGCTCGCTGCTAGAGGCGAGGTGGTCTTGGCGAGGGCACTCAAGTCTCCCTCCCCCATATGCACGAGGCCTCGACCAATTCGGGCGGCAACGTCCGCGGCAACGACTTCTTCTTCATCGGCGGCCACATCTTCTTCATCTGCGGCCGCACCTCTAGCCAAGGCGTCCGAAAAGTCCCCTGCATCCGTTGGGCTAACCCTCAACGATTTGACAAGGGTTTTTCTGCCCATGCCGAGGGCCCCAACCCCACGCCCGACGCGTCGTCTTCTGCTCTGGTGCCACCTGCAGCTGCTTCAGGATCATCCACGACGGCCGTACTATCCACTTTTAAGTTCTCGATTCTCTTAGATTTGTTTAGTGGTTAGGGTTTGCGCGGTAGGTTTGCACAAAACCAAGTGCAATTTAGGTTATGGTTAGGGATTGAATCATCCAAGTTAGGAGTCGATAGTGGTTGGGAGTTAAAATTTTGGGATTTATTTGCAGTTGCTCTTTAGGGACTTGATTCTATGCATCCAAAATTGGGGATTCAAATTAGCGAAATCCCCAAATTGGGGATGTGATTAGTTCATGTGCAGTTTATGTATGTACTTTGTAGTAATTCATGTGTAGTTGTATGCATGTGCATTGCCCGATTTGGGAATGCTTCATATGTTATGGCTGATCGTTTTTTTCTTCCAGCCAAGGTTCTGAAGCTGGACTGTGACATGGTGGGGAGGGGCTGGCATCCCCCACGGGGGTATCACGATGTGCTCCCTATCAACAGCTGGGCTCAGGCAATGAAGCTAGTGGTGCTCGGTAGGATGGAGGTGGCGCAACATCCGGCCAACAAGCATGGTCGTCAGCCTAGGCTTGGACACTACCCCTGGCCTAGGTCCCTCGTCGGTTCATCATCCAGCTAGAGGAGGCTGACCTCCACATGAGGGTGATACTGCTCGTGTTCTAGAAGGCCCGAGGAACTAGACCAGGATCCCACTTCACCGTGCCATGCCGGTGTCATCCTACCACTGGTGCGATGAATGGGGGTTGGTGGACTAGTTCGACGGCCATGTAGCGCTAAGAAAGAATTGGCCAGAGCTGGTCTACAAGTACAACCTACGGTGTGCCGATGTTCTAGAGTTCAACCTTCAGGCATTCGTCGTCAAGATGACGATCTACAAGGCTATCTCCTCCGGCGCTAGGCAGTACACCTGCTTGACCATGGCTAGACGACGACCTAGTGTTTAGTTGTGTTTATGTAAGGTATGTAAGTATGTAGTTGTACTTAGTGATGCTGAATCTATGATGGTGAAATTTTCTGATGGCTTTTGATCAGGGGTTAAACACATGGCGGTTCACGGGCTTGGGATGCCACTGTTGATGCTGCTTTTGATCATGGATGTTAGTAAGAACGCCTGATCGTAGCTCGCAGGTGTTCTAGAACCTGCTAAGTAAGTATTAAGTGGTTATGTCCTAATCTGTGTGATGTGTGTGCTACGTGTGTTGTGTCTAATATGTGAGTTGTTGTCAAATGTGATGGTAACATCATCCAATTTGAAATGGGTGACATAACCCATGTGATAAGGTGCAAAGCAAAGTACCAAACACATGCAAATTACATCAACAGAAAAATAAAGCACAAATGTGTGCAAGCAAACAACTGCATCAAATTGCACCAAAATTGTATGATGCAAGTCAAACAAAATGCCAATATTGACCCGAACCAATCTCACCGGATGCAGCATCGAGCGGCCCAACTAGCGGAAGTTTGAGCTGGAGGAAAATATCGAGCTCTGAGCAATGCGGTGAGGATGACATGCGATCACACGTTTCTGGCTGGGTTCTTTAATTTCATTTTGTACGAATTGGAAGGCTGGCCTTCTTCTCACGCTTCCTTTCCTCGCCTCTAATTAAGCATGCATATCATTAAGCTAATTAAGATTTAGGGGCCCAAATATTTGGGGCCCTATTCTGGTGATCAGCTCTAACATGCTCATTGACGGGCCTGGCCATTCTTGCATTGAGAGAAAGAAATATGTCCATGAGGTTAAACCTAAAGAGGAAAATTTCTCTATGAAACTGCATGCAAAATAGACCATAAGAAACTTTTCTATGATTTTCAATCCTACATAGCAACCAAACTTCATAAAAAAATCCTGAGTGAATTATCGGAAATTCTCATCAAAATTATCTAATAGCTTAACCTTGGTAACATGCAAGTATTTTAAGACCATCCACTCGCTACCGTGAGACTGCTATGTGGGATTTTTTTTAAATAATTATTGTCCATTTGCCAAGACTGTCACGTATCAAACACAATTCACGATCAACCCACACATACCTATTATATGTAGACAGTGTGAACTTTCTACGTTGTGTCCATGACATGCAAGCGACGAGGCGAAGCTCGCCTATTTGTCTACTACCGGGTCTATAATATAAGCTTTTTTGGCAAGCTACCACAGTTTTCTAAAAATGCTTATATTATGGAACGAAGGTAGTAAACCTTTAACGATTACTATACAGAAACGAAACCCGCACGAGGTAGTTGTCATCGGTTGTTAGCTAGGATATCAGGGAGATCGATTTGGAACCGGTCATGATTTACCATCTTTGAACCACCACTCGATCATTTTCTGAAATACACACATATATGCGTGCACGGTTGGCAAGATCATGCGCATCATTCTTTCATCTTTGTCTCTCGCTAATGGCGATCATAAACAAGTCTGACCACCACCCCACCTTACCTGTCATTCACGCCATGCGTCCCTGGCGTACGTATTCGATCATTGATTCGTTCGTTCCCGTGCCAGGCAGGAGAATGTCTTCCCAGGTTGCTGCGTTTGCGACTTCGCCTTTCTATAATCCGGACTGAATAATTTGATCCCGCACCATGTGGCTACGTGACCGACCAATGTGACGCACCACTTTAATTATCTTGACGGTAAAGGCAGTGCAAAGCCTACAAAAAACACATATTGTGGAGTATGATTGAAGGTAGTAGCTTTCTCGTTGTTTGGAGATGAACTGTACATGCATCTTGTCCAATACAAATGAGCAGTACAGTTCAGATGGCAAGACATATACTCCCTCTGTTCGGAAATATACGACGGTTTAGCTTTGTGAATCGAATATATTTAGACATGTTTTAGTGTATAGGTTCGCAGAGATTCGAAGTGAACCTATACATTAAAAGGTGTCTAGATACACTTATTGCACAAAGTTAAAAAAATTCCGAACGGAGGGAGTATAGTGTGACATATTTGCACGGGATTTTCCATATGCACATCACATTAATTTCTACCTTCCAATTCAGAATGGAAGTAGTTAGGAGCTCTGGCAACACCATATATATATATATATATACACTTGTGAGGATTCGCTACGGAATAAGAATCGAATCCTCTAATCCTACACGAACTTTCGATTTTTTGGTAGTTGAGCCAGGTGACCCCACAGGCACATGCATGTGTACGTGCGTACTATCTGTATCTGTCGTTGGATCAGATTCCGTGGCCGTGGCCGGAATGTGAGTATCAAGCAAAGGCTGATACTCTGTGGTCTGTGCGCTTTGCTTTTGTACCTGTTTTCAAATGATATTTTGAATTTAAAACATCATTGTTGAGTGCCAACTCATTCAATTTCGTTTGGTCTATTTGAAACCAGAAAGACCTTTTGCGCCCATCAAGAGATTATATGAATATATAAATGGTTAAAGGAACGTTAGAAAAAAGTCACAATACAATCCTTAAGCTAACAGACACCTAGAATTAAGGGATAATAACAAGGCTCATGTGCGTAAAAATGAACATGCACCAAGAGCTATATCACCCACCAAGGTCCATGCAGGGGTACCTTTTTTGCTCGTATAACAGTGGGAGCCGTTGGTTGACAGAGAGGCAGAATATTAAAATACAAAGACAGTGGCGGTAAAGGCCGAATCGGCCGTTACTTGGTCGTTAGGATTGGGCCCATGTGTACCCACCATGTTCCGAATCCTGCGCCTTCTGGGAACGAGGGTTGTCGGTTGACGGTTGGTGTTGAGCCCGGCATGTGCACAGTACACGCAGGGTCGTCGGCTACTTGTTTCGCTGTAAAATTTAGCACATGGGTACATCTGCAGTATCTGCCAGAAGAAAGAATACCTCCATTTTCGGTTTATTAGGCGCACGCTTATTCCTTCATCCTCAATTAAACCAACGAAATACATCATCAGATTTGTTTTTTTGAGAGCTCCAAATACACCATCAGATACATCGAAGCACTGGCCGAGCTGGTTCGCGAGCCGGTCCCGGACTTTAGAAATTAGCTTACTGCGCCTAGCCGAGCAGGCCGGCTGGCCGAGCCCTTCATGTTACGAGTACCTCTTTTTCAGAAATACTAATTGCCGCTCAGTGAGGCGCGGGCGGCTCATGACACACAGGGGCTCCCCCTGTTGGGCCGGCCATTTAAGCACCGGTGTTTTTTTTTTCGTTTTCTGTTTTCTTTTTCACTTTCCTTTTTCTATTTTTTCTGTTTGAAAAAAATCAAGTTTTTAAAAATTGGTTCATGATTTTGTATGATTAATGTTTTTTTTAATTTGGTTCATGATTTTTGAAATTGGTTTTTTTTTTGAAATTGGCTCATTTCAGAAAATGTTCATGATTTTTCTAAATTATTATGATTTTTAAGAATTAGGTTCATGATTTCTCACGGAAAATCTCCATTTTAAAATTAACTTTTAGATTTAACTATTTTTTTCAATTTGAAATTCGTTTATATCTAAAATGTTCAGATTTAGAGAAGATGAAAAAACAAAAGAAAAGGAAAAAACATGTACCTACACGATCCGCGGCATGGCAGGATAGTGAGTCAACATATCATCGGTTCGCTTTAGGCACGCTCGGTGGTCGTGTCGGTAGAAGCGGCATTTCGCAGTGCCCACTCTTTTTTCTATTTTGAGATGTTACACCCTTTTAAACCGAAGGTTGAAGCCCAATTTTATAGATAAAGTGTCACATACATTTGAGTACGTTGGCGGTCCTGGAGGATGGAGGAGAGGATGAGCCGAGCTGCGGTCCCGCTTTCGCGAGAGAGGAATCGGGGATTGGAGGCGACAAAGGAGAAGCATCTGGAGGGGGATTAGGGTTTGGAGGCGACGAAGGAGACGCATCTGGAGGGGATCTCGTCCTAGGGTTCTAGAGCACCACGCTCGAGCCAGAAGCTACTATGGCCGCTACTTCCACAAGGTCCTGCCAGCTCTACATCGGCTCCCTCGACATTGATTGACAGGAGGCAGGGCATCCTGGCACTTCCGGGGCAATCGAAGAGGAAGGCCATGAAGGGGTTGAGTTATGCAAGTTTGACAGAGGTCCTGAATCGTGTATAGAAGGCTCACATGGACAGATGCCATTGGGTCTGAAGGTTCGCCAGGAGGAATCCATGGTGGAAACCGCATAGACTATTGTTCTAGAGACAGACTGGCCAGGCCTATCTCACCTAGAATTGAAGGATCTGCAAGCACTGCTCCTCTTGATCCAGAACAGAACATTGATGGAGGTCCTCGAGAATCTATAAGTGTTTCTGATGACATAGTGATGAAATTCAGAGATGTCCTTGTCCTGGAGGGCTCAGGCGGCTTCAGGTTTCAGAGGGAGTGGGAACTGAACTTTCAAGGGGAAGTTGGAGATAGAGGACGGTGCGGTCTATGGCAGGGTCCAGATGTCAGTGGAAAAGTAGGGGAAGGAAGCTTGGTCCATGGTGACAGGGAGGTGGAGTCCCTTTTCCACCAACTTTGGCATATTCCAGAGCATCCCAGACAAACCCTCATTCCACACTATAAAGTTAGGCCTCTCCGGCCTTCTAGGGTTTACCCCCTCCTCCCAAAAGTGGCGGTGGAGGAACTAGCTGGTTTGGAGATCTTAGGGGTAAAAGAGGAAGAGGCAGGGGAACATGGGCAGATTGCTATGGGCTTGGTTTTGTCTAGAGGCAGTATGAAGCAAGGGAGAAGAAGAGGGGCTGATTCCTGGCAGCAGCAATAGATGCAGCATCCTCAGATGTAGCCTCAACAACAACAACAACAACAACAACAACAACAACAACAACAGATGCAAGGGTATGACTATGGTTAGATGCCTCCCCCTCCTTATGGTTTTTAGCACTCACCACCTTATGGTTTCATGCCTGGTAGCATCCCACCTCCATGGGGATTCCCTAGTCCTTTTCCACCATACCCACCAAATTCTCAGTTTCATTTGCAATCAAGTCAATGGGTGGCTTCTCAGCAAGGGGGTTCACAGCAGCAGTAGTCCCAGAGTAGTGGTGATAATCAGAAAGCTAAAGTTCAGGAGCAAAGCAATGCTGGGCCTGATGTTCTTACACAAGTGAATTACACAAGTTCGATTTGTATGTTGTGGGGAACCAGACCATCATCAAGCTGTCTAGGGTAAACAATCAGTCTGTTTCATCTACAAGGTTGTTAACCATAAGGCTGATGACTTCCCAGTCAAAAGAAGGCCACATCAGATAGCTAGGTATGTGGGTAGTGCTACTACTTGTTTGGGATTTTACCTTATTGAAACTCCTGAAGTGATAATTAACCCTGTTTCATCCACTAAGAACTGTGGTTTGGTGGTGGTGGAAGGAGGTGAAATCACCAGCACTGAGTTAGCTATGTAGTTCTCTAAGATTTACAAAACAAACTGGCCATGGCAGATCAAAGAACTAGGCCACCCAGGAGTTTACCTAGTAAGATTCCACCACACATCCTGGTTGATCAAGTAACTGGTTATCCTAGGTTTGGCTTGGCTAAAGATGGTGTGTGGGTCCAGGTTGAGGCTTGGAGTGATGATCCAGAGCTAGTGGAATCCCTTGTTACCACTTGGATTAGAGTTTCTAGCCTACAATCAAAGTGGTGTGGATGGGATGTACTTGATCAAGTCAGTTCAGCTTGTGGAATCATGCAAGATGTGGACTGGCTGAGTGTGTTCAAGGATAATGCAAAGAGTGTTAGGCTGAAGATTTAAGTGTAGGGATCCACTCAAAATTCCTGGTAGTAGGCTGTTCAATTTCCATGGAGGGCTATTTCAGTTGGGATTCATAGCCGAGTTCCCTGTGGAGGAAGATAATGCTGATGACTTGTTGGGAGATGAGCTGGATTAGAATAAGAAAGGTGAGGGCAACCAAAAACAGGGAGGAATGGATGTTGACAAACCTTTTGACATTCAGGATAGAGGAAATAGTAGCAACCAGAATACTAATGTGCAAGGGAAAAATAATGGCTTCAAGACTAGAATGGCGGCTAGTGGAACTGGTAGTCAAGATAAGGGATCCTTAAATGCAACTAGAGTGCTCTGGATCTTGGAGGAGAAAGGGCTTGTCGATGAATCTGGTGGGTTTATCTGGGACAAGTCTCCTTTGCCTTCCATATGGGAGGATCATGTCTCTGGCTTCTGGATTGATGAACAAGGGAGTTTTCAAACCAACAAGTTAGTTGCAGCAAATGTGGATTTACCTCTTCCTGAGTGTATTCTGCCAACCACAAAAGATATTGTTGATTCTATGGGAGCTGAGGGAGCTAAAGGCAAGAAACAGAAAGCTTAGGGTCCTATTCAATCCACAATACATAGTCATAGAATTGACAGATCTCAGAAGGTTTTGTACAAAGCAATGGAAAGAACAAAGGTGATTAGTCTGGAGAAACCAAAAATGAAAGGTATAATGAATGCTAACCCTTTTAATGTTTTACATGTAGATTAGAGGATATGGCTTTAATAGTAGGTGTAGAACTGAATGAGAATCTTAGGGATTATGTAGATTTGGTCTCTAGAGACAGTATTGATGTGGTTTCAACTTCTTTACAAAATGATGAGGAAGTTGATGGTATAGCTGAAGAATGGATAGAAGTAGTTAATAAGTGTCGGGGCAAGCACCCCAGGAAAAGTTTCAATGATTTGTGCATTTTGGAATAGTAGGAGTATTTTTGCTCCTGGTAGGAAAAAGTTTATAGATGATAATATAGCCCCACTGAATGTAGACTACATAGGTTTCCAAGAGACTAATAAGGAAAAGTTTAGTAATTCCTTTCTAAAATCTCGGTTAGATAATAGGAATTTTTCTTGGGATTATTTACCTGTTGTAGTTACTACAGGTGGTATCCTAGTAGGAATTAATTGTGATTTGTTTGATATTGTATCTTGGGATATTAGAGTTTTTTCAGTTAGTACTGTTCTTAGAAATAAGATTTCTGGTGTTACTATTAGAATTACTACTGTGTATGGTCCAACTTATGATGATAGGAAACAAGCTTTTATTTCTGAGCTACATGATCTTTTTATTAAGTGGGATGGTCTTGCCATGATTGGTGAGGACTTTAATTTGATTAGATCTCTTGGTGATAAAAGTAGTGGTAATGTAGATTATAGATGGATAGACAGATACAATGAATGGGTGGAAATCTAGGCCCTTATGGAAATAGGTTTAGCTGGTAGAGCTTATACATGGGGCAACAATCAGGATAACCTCATTATGAGTAAGATTGATAGAATTCTATGCACAACTAATTTTGAGAGCCTTTTTTCCTTTGTCTAGTTCTAAAACCCTAGCTAGGATTGGGAGTGACCACACTCCTATTATTTGGGAGTCTGGGGAGACACATATCCCAAATAAATTCAGATTTAAATTTGAGAAATGGTGGCTATTAGAAAAGAGAAAAAAGATTTGATGAAAGAATATGACATTCTTGATATTAAATCTGAAACCACTCCTTTAAGTGATGAGGAGAGAGCTAGATTTTATTTTATTATTAGGGATTTAAATAGATATTGGATTATGGAGGAAACTAAGGCAAGACAAAGATCTAGGGATAGGAATATCTTAGAAGGGGATAGGAATACATCATATTTTCATGCTATAGGAAATCAGAGAAGGAGGAAGATGATGACCCCTATTCTAGATGGGCATGAGGGGCCTATGACTAAGACAGAGGAAATGTTGAGAGTAGCATTAGATTATTACAAAACCCTTTTTGGTTTTGAACCTAGAGATGATATCAATCTTAGGATAGATTTTTTTCTAATGATGAAAAAATTAGGACAGAAGAGAACAGTGTCTTGGGTGGCCCCTTCTCTGAAGAGGAAATCAAAACTGCTGTCTTTGATTCCTACTCAGTTGGGGCACCTAGGCCAGATGGCCTTTCCTTTATGTTTTACCAACATTTTTGGGAATTTATTAAAGCTGACTTGTTAAGCATGTTTGAGGCTTGGTATCAGGATAGATTGGATATATATAGGCTTAGTTTTTCTATGATAACACTTATGCCTAAAGAGAATGCTGCTAGATCTATGAAGAAATTCAGATCTATCAGTTTGCTTAATTGTTCTTTTAAGATCTTTACAAAAAGTTCTAACCAATAGATATGCTAAGAACATTGGGAGATTGATATCCTCTTATCAATCTGCCTTCATTAAATGGAGGTTTATTCTAGAAAGTGTAGTTACATCTCATGAGATTATTCATGAAGTTCATAGGAAGAAAAATCAAAGGTCTAGATTTGAAAATAGATTATGAGAAAGCCTATGATAGAATTAATTTAGATTTCCTTTATGAAATTCTAGAATGTAGAGGTTTTGATCCTAAATTTATTAGAATGATTAGACAGGTAACTACTGGTGGATCAGTGGGTGTTATAATTAATGATGTAGAGAGTGCATTTTTCCTCACTAGTAAAGGGTTGAGCCAAGGGGACCCTATTGCTCCTTGCTCTTCAACTCTGTTGTTGATGTTTTTTCTAGGATGATCATTAAAGGAGCCCAACACAATTTGATTAGAGTTTTGTGTCCCAATTTTATTCCTAGAGGGGTTATTAGCCTGAAGTATGCACATGATACTCTCCTTTTTTAGAAAATGATATTAGAGTAGCTACAAATTTGAATTGGATCCTGATTTGTTTTGAGAAACTCTCTGGCATGAGTGTCAATTTTCATAAGAGTGAATTGCTCCCTATAAATTTAACCAAGGAGGATTTGGCCCCTTATTTGGAGATCTTCCAATGTGTTGTAGGAGATTTTCCTGTAAAATACCTGGGAATTCCCTTACATTTTGATAGACATAGTAGGGAGGATTTGCAACCTCTCTTTGAGAGCATTTTGGCCAGGATGACTGGTTGGAGAGGAATATTACTCTCTTCAGCTGCTAAGAGGATGCTCATTTAGGTAGTTTTAGCTAGTATTCCTGTCTATCTCCTATCTTTCTTTAAATTCCCAAAGTGGGCCCTAAATCTACTTAACTCCTAGAGGGTCAACTTTATGTGGAATGATGAAGAGGGGAATCATAAATGACACCTAGCTAATTGGCCTTCCATTTGCATGAATAAAGATTATGGGGGCATGGGTATTCCTAATCTACAAGACCTAAACATATGTCTAATTGGATCTTGGGTAAAAAGATACATTCAGGGAGAGGGGCCTTTGTGGAGAAAAGTAATTGATGCAAAATATGATACTAGAAAACCCAATATTCTTTCTTGCCATGATATACATCCCTCCACCTTTTGGAAAGGGGTGATGTGGGCTTCTAGGGCAGTAAAATTAGGATATAAGTGGCAGGTGGGTGATGGTAGACAAATCAAATTCTGGGAAGATGTTTAGTTTGGAAATCCCCCTTTATCTGTCCAATTCTGGGATCTCTATTTTATTTCTAATCAGCAAACCTAGACCATTGCTGAAATTTGGGATGGGGAACATATTAGGGGGGATTTTAGAAGAACCTTTACTGATGAGTTGATGGCCCAATGGCAGGAGTTATTGGTCATTGCTAGGAGTATTACTTTTACTGATCAAGAGGACCAGCTTATCTGGCAGTATGATTCTAAAGGGGTTTATTCTTCTAGCTCTATGTATTCTATTATTAACTTTAGAGGCATCAAACAAATAGTTTTACCTACTGTATGGACACTTAAAATACCTCCAAGGGTTCAGATTTTTTATGGCTTCTATCTCAGAATAAAATAGTGACTAGAGATAATTTAAGAGCTAGAGGTACTCCTAAAACTTTGGAATGTGAATTTTGTAAAGAGTTTGAGTCAGTGCATCATCTGATGTTTGATTGCATTATTGCTAGATCTCTTTGGTCTGATGTTTTTAAGATTTTTCATATTCAGGTTTCTGATTATGAATCTGTAGCTAGTAAATGGTTATGAAATAAAAAGTTCCTGCATTTTAATGTAATCTGTGCAGCTGTGCTCTGGGCTATGGAATGTTAGTTTTTAACAGATCTTATTGGATAAATATGAAACGGGGTTGGAATCTGGTGCTTTCCTATCTAAGGAATTGGAAGGTACCATTCCAGGAGCTAGGCAAAGGAGAAACTGCAAGGTTTACAGACCGTCTGCTGCAAAAACTCAAAAGACCTCTAAGACTTCCCTCGTGCTGACTTGCCCTGATTTTAGCTGGATTTCTACCTGGAAGTCTACCTCACTTGGGAAGAATCATGGAGGGAAGGTGTTGCTGAACTATCTGCAGAACCACAAAGACGAGGAAGACTCCATCCATGTATTGTTCTAAGTCTAGTCTAGTGTGGATGTGCTTCTCCCTCTTTACATAGTTCGGGTCTTTCTCTTTTGAGTTCAGATGTTGGCAGACAACCTTGTGGCAGTTTCTTCTAGGTCTTTGATTGTTAGGTTTGCTCTTGGTTTGGAAAATGTTTGGTAGAATGTTTAGGGCAGTTCTTTATTTTTCTTTACTTTCTTTCTGTAAGAACTAGAATTGGTGTGGTGCTGTTATTTCTTTTCATTATGAAAGGGAACAAGGGAGAAAATCCATTTTGATTTAAAAAACATACATTTGAGTACTGAGTCCAAGCCTGAATAAAAAACAACAAATCGAGTAAAAAAGCTAGATACGGAAGATAGAGAAAGTCTTCGATCTTGTAGTATCATGTCGAGGCTTCTAAGTGCTTGTCATTACCCAATTTAGCGCGCATGCCTAGGGATGAAAACGGAGCGAAAACGGACGGAATTAAGTGGTGCCACATTTGTTTTCATTTTTCGTGAAAGCGGAAATGAATACAGAAACCTCGGAAACAAAAATGGAAGTAGATATTATCGGAAACAAATACAGACCGAATACTGTGCGGACGTGGAACGATGCATATTTTATCCGGAACCAAGAGAACCCTAGAATCATGCAACAAATCTCAAGCAATAAATAAAACCAACAAAATTGTGCCCTAATTGAGAATGGTGCTAGGTTTACAAGGGAATAAGGGAAAGATAAAATTGTGGAAGCCTCCTCGAATGCATAGAGGGATTACATGGTCATCGGTTCTGTGATGAGCAGCTTTGCAAGTTTGGCTTGACAATGTTATGTAATGGGTCAGTTGGATTCGGCCATACACATCAACCCTAAAATGGAAATTCCATATTAGATGGAAACGAAAATTCCGTTTCCGTTTCTGTTCCACCAGAAAATGCTATTCCGTTTTCATTTCCGTTTCCGCCAAAAGAATTCCGTTTCCGTTTCTGTTTTGTAAAATTCCGTTTCCGTTTCCGTATTTTCATTCAGTTTCCATTTTTCCGTGGAAAAGTCAGAAACAGAAAGGGGACCCAACCCACCCACCACCCCATCCAGAAAATTGTGGCTTATATGTTTAATTTTTGGATGCTATTCTAGAAATGGAGAACTTTGATAGGGAATTCCTAGTGCTTAAGCATCAATTTCCTTTTGCTGATAGAGAGGCCCAAATATCTTATTGGGAAGAATGAGATGAGCTTATAGTTCAGCAGCGTAGCAACTCTGGCTTATTCATGTTGGTCAAATCCCAAGATGACCACCTCGCTCTTGCTCAAGTTTATCTTTAGCCCCGACATATTTTCAAAACATGAGGTCTGTGATCCCCGAATATCCAGGTTGGATGAGAACCATAGTGTCATCAGCATATTGCAGGTGTGGGACACCTCCTCTCTGCCACCCCACACTGGATCAAGCGTGGCACTAACCAATGGATATGACCTGCATTTTGCGTCCTTTCTAGGATCATGGCTAAGAAACCTCCTATCATGTCGAAGAGAATTAAAGATGGGAGGCCCCCTTGGCACACCCCTCTCTCATTTCTAAAATAATTCCCAACCTCTCCTTTGATGTTTATAGTAGTTCTGGGAAGTTACCAAGGAAGACCTAGTGCATTTGTTTGAGTTTTTGCATGCCAGTCAGTTAGACCTTTTTAGACTCAATTTTGGCAACATAATTTTACTTCCTAAGGTTAATAATGCAGAACGAATACAACAATATCGTCCAATCTGCCTTCTTAATGTTAGTTTTAAAATCTTAGAAAGGTTGCTACAATTAGACTAAATTATGTAGCTAATCATGTTGTAAGCCCATCTAAAACTTCTTTCATGCAAGTAAGAAACATCCTCGATGGTGTAGTAATCCTGCATGAAACAATCCATGAACTACACTCAAAGAAATTAAATGGTGTACTGTTCAAGATTGACTTTAAGAAGGCTTCTGATAAAGTTAATTGGTCTTTTCTTCAGCAAACACTCTGTATGAAAGGTTTTTCGGAGGAGTGGTGTGCTCTCGTACAGTCTTTTGTGTCTGGCCATCAATGTCAACAATGACACTGGTAAATACTTCCAGACTAAAAAAGTACTAAGACAAGGGGATCCATTATCGCCTATACTATTTAACATAGTGGCTGATATGTTGGATATCCTTATTGAGAGAGCCAAGGCTGATGGCCAAATTGAAGGATTAGTTCCCCATCTGGTTGATGGTAGTCTCTCCATTCTTCAATATGCTAACGATACAATCTTATTTATGGAACACGATTTGGAGATAGCTAAGAATCTAAAATTAATATTATCAGTATTTGAGCAACCCTTTGGATTGAAAATTAACTTCCATAAGAGTGATTTGTATTGTATTGGCGAGGATCAAAATGAGGCCCACCTATATGCTGAACTATTCGGATGTGGTCAGGGGCAACTTCCAATCAACTAACTAGGAATACCGATTCACTATCGGCGTCTCATGATTGCTGAATAAAAACTCATTGAGGAAAGACTTAAAAACCATCTTAATAGTTGGAAAGGTAAATTGTTATCCCTTGGTGGAAAACTTGTACTCATAAATTCAATACTCACCAACATGGTACTGTATATGATCTCATTTTTCCAACTTAAGGTGTTTTGAAGAAAGTGGATTATATTCGATCAAGATTTTTTGGCAAGGGGATAGTGAAAAAGGAATATCGACTGGCCAGATGGAATGTGGTTTGCCGACCAAAAGAATATCTATGGGTGGATTGTTCAATAAAAGTAGTATTTTCAAAATATTAGGTTAGGGTTTTGATAGACATCATATTTTTATCGATGTCTACTTCAATAAATATGGCTTCGTCCGTAATAAGTGATCTTCGACTGTTGGGGATATACTTTCCGGGTATACACACGGTGACTCGCTGACTAGGGTGGTCTACTTCCGGGTTAGAGCTATGCTCCACGGGCGACCCAGTCAGGGAGATAAGATAGAAGCCCATTCGGCTACGGGAAGGTCTAGAAGACTTACCAACTTAATCCTATAGATAGACTTGTAGTCCAACTTGTACCTTTGTACCGACTTTGTATCGTAGCCGGATAGGATTATCCTATAAACCCTAGGCTGTATGACTATATAATTCGTCATAGGGACCAATCTTTAGGGCAACAATCACACCTACCACTCTCAACTCGCATAGGCGAAACCAACCCCAGTAGTCTATTGTTATTTCTGGCTCTGCCGATATACTGGATTGCAAGCAGGAGTAAGATCCGTCCACCGTAGTCGAATCTAACCCTAGGTAAGAGATCACTGTCTCGGACGAACGTACGTCTCACACCCCACCTTTTCCCATGCCTTGAGGACCACCTCATGGCGTACGTGTCTTTAATCCGACGACAGTTGATGCCCATCATGGGGCAAGTGACCTTCGGATCTATGTTCCGGGCGAAATCTGTGCACGTGGAATGACAAAACAATCACCATCGGTCACGTCCTCTACACTAGTGACATCCCTATTGTCCTCCTCAACGAGACCTAGATCCCGACTAGGAAGGCCGTGACGAGCTACACCATCCCGCCAATCGGCGAGATTGACATCTACCTCAGTTTTGTTGAACCGACCCACCCCACCTTAGTAGTGATGATAGAGTCGCAAGAGTTCTGGATCTCAGAAAATCCTAAACCCACCCAACCTGCCCCTGAGGCGGTGACATGGGTATACCCTACAGGTACTCGAGCTTGGTATATACGGCCTGAGTATAGCGGAAGCCCACGGTGTCGCCAAGGCCCAAATGGAGAACTCGAGTAACCTACGGACTCTCGATTGCTTGCGAAACAAGAAGAAGCTAAAGATAGAAAGTTTAAGGGGGAAAACCCTAACCTGTAACCGACTCGACCTGCTACCTGAGACCTAACATATCTATATAAAGGCAAGGAGGGGCCGCGAGGAGGACACACGCAGCCCTAGTTTCCACAACCCTTGCCAGATTGCATCTGCGCACCATTGTAATCCTCGATTCCTTCGATAATTCCACGAGCAGACAAGCAGGAGTAGGGACCTCTACGAGGCCTGAACCTGGGTAAATCTTCGAGTCCCCTGTGTGCTTGTTTGCTAGCCGATAGATGCTTCCAGCACTCCCTCCTTCTCCAAAACCCAAGTCCATAACAATGTGTATTGATGAGTTAAACCCTCGTCAATTGGCGCCGTCTGTGGGAATTGGGAGTGCTGATGTTGCGGCTTCTTCGGCCCCATAGACTGCGATCTACAACTCCGCAACAGCGGAGATTCGCCAGCTCTTCGGCGCATTCGACTTCACCGTCCATACGCCAGCCACTTGCCCGGCTTTCGAGTCCGTGGGCGATGGAATTAGTCTAGCGATCGGGAGCTTCCGCTTCCAAGTTGGTCAGATGGGCATGCTTCGCATGCTTGACCAGCCGACAACACCATCGATTGCTCCAGCATCGTGGTTCCCTCCGCCGATTGACACCCTCAGTGAACTCAATGCCTCGACAAATGTCGAGAATACAGACAACGACATCAATCATGGATCCGATATAGGCGATCTAGCAACTGAAAATGGAGCCTACGGTTCCAGATCTGAAAGTTGCTAGAGCAACAACTTCCCCAACCACTTCATGTGCGTCGTCATCAACGCAGGCGACTCCTCCAACAATCGCGAAAACACGGGCAACGGTGGCAATGGAACCGACCCGCCAAACAGTGGCATACCTAATGGCGGACCAGCCAATGACGGTCCCACTAACAGTGCCCCCATCAACAACGGAGGGGCAGTCGAACCCCCACCATGGTGAACGAGCAAACCGGCAAACGCATCGTAATCAGGCTCAACGACCTCGAGTGGGCCCGCTGCTAAGAAGCCCTACGAGGCCACCCTCTGCCCTTTGGCTCCCCGCAAGAACTGTTGATGGGCTACCATTGGATCCTGAAAGAGGAATACAAGCGCCACCTGCAAACAATTGCGCATCTTGAGGTGCGTAAAAAGGTGGCAGACGAGTCGAGCCTCCGGCGAGCTGGGCTCTCCTCCCACGGAGGATCCTCTTCCAAGTGCAACGAGTACGTCGCTAACAAGAGGTGATCTCAACTCGCCCACCTCACTGAACAAGAGCTTGTAGAAGCTGCAAAGGTCCTCGACTTCTGCTCTATGACAGTGGATACGCGTGGGAACGTGCTTCCAAAAACGCCGCAAGCTGCGGTAACGGCGGCCACCATGTACCTCCTCAACAATCAGCCGCCAGCTGGAGAACCTCGAGCTGCCATGCACCGATCTACGATTGTAGGCTTGGGGTTAATCCAGGCCGCTCTCGACAAAGAGCCAGCGCTGGAGCCAAAAAAAGGCAAGGCCCTGGCAAAACACTACTCCTCGCCCTCATCCAGCGATGACAGTCACGATCTGTCTCGGTGCTGCCGCTCATGGTGACATAATCACGACTACGAAGCGCGTGATGACATCACGCAGTGCAAGATCGACAAGTCAAGGACGTGACGTGCCCGATCGACTAACTCAGAAGACGAAGACGTGGAGCTCTGTGGCGCCAGATGCTTCAGCAGGGCCATCACGCAAAAGCGAATGCCCAAGGGGTTCAAGCTTCCATCAGAGAACCCAAAATTTGACGGCCTGCAAGACCCGAAAATCTGGTTGGAGGATCATATCTCCTCCGCCAGGCTCCACGGCGGGAGTCGAAGCATAGCCATGCAATGCATGCAGCTACAGCTACAGGGCGTTGCCTGGGCATGGCTCAACAACCTCCCACGCGGATCCATTTGCAGCTGGGAAGAGCTGGTCTACAGCTTTGTGCGCAACTTCAAGGGCACCTACAAAAGGCCCGCGTCAATCGAAGAGCTGAGGTGCTGCCAGCAAAGGTCAGGAGAGTCGCTACACTCGTACATCCAGGGGTGGTCCATCATCAAGAACTCCGCAGAAAATATCTCAGAGGATCGCGCAATCGACACATTCAATGACGACATTCATCGCATAGAGCTCAGGGAGGAGCTGGGCCACTCGAAGCCCAAAACCATCGACCACCTGATGAATATTGCGAATCGGTGGGCGGATGGAGAAGATTCGGTGAAGAATCGCGTTCACTTCGACGATGACGCAGAACTCAAACGCAGATGCGATCGCCGAAGCAAACATCGAATGCGCATCTACGATGACCGCGACTACGTCAACATGGTCACAGCCGGCTACGCCGACAGACGCGACGCAACCGCAAGTGGCTACTGCAACGGTGGACACCGCGACTCCGGGAAAACCACGCAAGTATGGCAGCGCCGCACTCGCGATGAGGCACCCGCAACATCCATTGAGGACAAGCTGTCCGGGCCATGCACTGTGCACTTCTACATCGACAAGCACGACGGCAAAAAGAAGTCCAGCCATCTCCTCAAGGACTGCCGCGAGTTCCTCAAGCTTCATGAGGGTCTGGCTCGGATGAATCGCGACGCTGTCAACAGGGCCTACGGAGCCGCCCCAGGCGCTGTGGCACATGGAGCTCCGCCACCACCACCTGGACCACCGCCAAACGTAGCTGCTCTAGACCAGCACCACGGAGGCGAGCCGTACCCACGGGCCATGGGTACCATGATGATCCAAAAGGGCCGCCCCTCTAATCGGGTGCAAAAAGCCATCACTCGCCAAGTGAATCTGGCGACAAACTCACCACCATCCACCACTGAGTACCTCAGTGGAAGCGACTCCTGCATCACCTTTGACAAGCGCGACCATCCGCGCCAGGTACCTCGTCCAGGCCACTGTCCCCTCGTCCTCGAGGCACAAATTGGAGGTTTCTACATGAGTCGCGTCTTCATGGACGGCGGAAGCGGCATCAACCTTATGTTCGCGAGTACCTTGCGAGCAATGAGGATCTCTCTGACCTGCCTAGAGATCTCGGACGCAACATTCCACGACATCGTCCCAGGCAAGGGCATATATCCCCTTGGCAAAATCAACCTCGACGTCATCTTCGGCACGCCGAAAAACTTTCGACGCGAACGGATCGACTTCGAAGTCGTTGACTGGCCCTCACAGTACCACTGCATCCTCAGAAGTGTCGCGTTTGCTAGGTTCATGGCAGTGCCGTACTACGCCTATCTACAGATGAAGATGCCAGGCCCTAACGGCGTGATCATAATCAACGGGAGCTTCGAGAGGTCTGACAGTTGCGATAGGGAGTTCAACAGAATTTCCCAATCCTTCGGCATGTAGGAGGAACTCGCAAGATTGAAGGAGTCGACAGACAACAGTCTGCCTCCCTTGAGCCGGCCAAGTTCACTCGACCTATCCTTCGACTCATCGGTGCACACGAAGAAAGTTCAGGTCCACCCATCGGATCCCGCCAAGACGGCCCTCATCGCCAACAATTTGAGTCCCGCATAGGAACTCGCGCTCGTCGAATTCCTCCGTGAGCACTGGGAAATCTTTGCCTGGTGTCCAGCGGACATGCCAGGAGTTCCCAGGGAATTTGCCGAGCACGCACTCAATGTCAACCTAGACGCAAGGCTATTTAAACAAACAATTCGGCAACTGTCAGAACCAAGAGCAAAGGCAGTCAGAATGGAGATCAACAGAGTCCTCGATGCCAAATTCATACGCGAGATCAAGGAAAGAACTTGGCTCGCCAACACGGTGCTAGTACCAAAAAAGGACACGGATATCCTACGGATGTGCTTGGATTTCACCTCTCTGAACAAGCACTACCCGAAGGACCACTTCCCGCTGCCACAAATCGACCAGATCATCGACTCCACCGCGGGATGTGAGCGCCTCTGCTTTCTCGACGCCTACTCAGGCTACAATCAGATTCAAATGAAGGAGGAGGATCAAGAGAAAACAACGTTTACAACGCCTTGTGGTGTGTTCTGCTATAACACAATGCCCTTCGGGCTAAAAAATGCAGGAGCCACCTACCACCGGTGCATGCAGGTTTGCGTCAAGAACCAACTTGGTTGCAACATCCAAGTCTATGTTGACGACATCATGATCAAGACCAAAGAGGAAGCTTCACTAATCGACGATTTACGTGAAACCTTCGCCAACCTCGACCGCTACCGGATCAAGCTCAATCCGGACAAGTGCACCTTTGGCGTACCATCTGGGCAACTACTCGGGTATCTCATCTCCGCGGGAGGGATCGAGGCAAACCCGAAAAAAATAAAAGCCATACTGGCCATGGAGAAGCTGAAGAACATAAGGGGTGTCCAGCAGCTGGCTGGGCGAATCGCGGCGCTCAATCGATTCATCAGTCGAATGGGCGAAAAGGCACTGCCCTTCTACCAACTCCTCCGCAAAGCTGACAAGTTCGAGTGGACCAACGAGGCACAAGAAGCATTCGAAGACCTCAAGCGCCTACTGTCCACCTCGCCAGTACTGGTGACCCCACACGAAAGGGAACCACTGTTGCTATACATCTCCGCCACCAATCAGGTGGTCAGCACGGTGCTCGTGGTAGAGCGAGCCGAGGAAAACAAGGTCCACGGGGTACAACGCCCAGTCTATTACCTCAGCGAGGTACTCACGCCAACAAAGCAGCGGTACCGCACTACCAGAAGCTGGCATACGGCGTCTTCATGACAGCCCGATGACTGCGCCACTACTTCCAAGAACACCCAATCGTGGTAGTCAACGACGCCCCGCTGGGGCATATCCTCAACATCCCCGACACCACCGGACGAGTCGCGCTTTGGGGAATCGAATTGTCTCCACAAGACATTACATATGAAAAACGCGACGCAATAAAGTTGCAAGTTCTCCCTGACTTCCTTGTGCACTGGATGGAGAACCAGCTCCCTGAAAAACCAGATATGTCCTACCTCTGGACAATGCACTTCGATGGATCCAAGCGAAAGGACGGAGCTGGCGCAGGTGTCATACTGACATCACCCCAGGGAAAGAAGCTGAAATATATTCTGCGAATGCAGTTCACTGCCTCCAACAATAAAGCTAAATACGAAGCCCTATTGCACGGGATGAGGATGACAAAAGCCTGCGGCGCCAAAAGGCTCATCATATACGGCGACTCCAAGCTGGTCATCAACCAGACAATGCACGAGTGCGACGCACTGAATGACAATATGATCGCCTACCACGACCTCTACAACACACTCGAAGGGGACTTCGACGGCTGCGAGCTGCAGCACATAGGCCGCGAAAGCAATGAAGAGGTAGACGCACTCGCCAACATTGGCTCTACCTACGCCCCCATACCACCTGGGGTATTTATCGAGCGCATCCGCGAATGCTCCATCGAGCCAAAGGCAACAGAGAAGAAAACAAGCGCAACAACAGACTCGGGGGATGCGCCGCCCAATGAGCCAATGACACTCGACGATTTGGAGCTTGACACATGACTCGAAGGACCAATGAGGATCATGATAATCGAGTCATCTTGGACTCAACCATACATTACATACCTTCTCAGCAAGAGGCTGCCGAACGATCTGACTGACGCACAACACATTGCACGGCGATCCAAGGCATTCACCGTTACCAACGGCGAACTATACAAGCGCGGCATCACAGGAGTACTCCAACGATGCGTCTCAAACGCTGATGGAAGAGCCGTTCTCCTCGACATCCATGAGAGGACTTGCGGGCACCACGCCGGCAGTCGTGCCCTCATCGCAAAAGCTCTACGAGCTGGATTCTACTGGCCTACGGCCATGCGTGACGCCAAGGACATCGTCCAAAAATGCAACGCTTGCCAGCGATTCACGGACAAGCCACACGCACCTGGCGCGGAGCTCCGGACAATCCCATTGGCTTGGCCCTTCGCGCAATAGGGACTCGACATGGTCGGCAAGCTCCCAAAGTCCTCACGAGGAGGCTACGTCTACCTCCTAGTCGCATCGACAAATTCACCAAGTGGATAGAGGCCATGCCAGTGACTAACCAGTCAGGATATAGCGCAGTCAAGTTCTTCGAGTCCATCGTCTATCGCTTCGGAGTACCAGATAGCATCATCACGGACAATGGGACAAACTTCACATCCAAGGAGATCCAGAAATTCTGCGAGAATCTGGGAATCAATATAAGCTACGCCTCCGTAGCACATCCACAGACCAACGGTCAGGTCAAAAAAGCCAACGGGCTCGTCTGCGGCGGCATCAAGAAGCGACTCCTCAGGCCACTCGAACAAGCCGCCAGATGTTGGCCAGACGAGCTGCAATCGGTACTCTGGAGCCTAAGAACAACTCCAAACAGTGCCACGGGGTACACCCCGTTCTTCATGTTGCACGGTGCTGAAGCGGTGCTACCTGCAGAGGTACGATACAAAGCACCGCGAGTGGTCGCTTACAGTGAGCAGGAATCAACTCTTGCACTCGAAGATTCTGTCGATCTCCCTGACGAAGCACGGGATATCGCCGCGGAAAGATCAACGATCTACCAGCAGAACCTGCGCAACTACCACAGCAGAAGGCTACGCGCCAGGTCCTTCGTCGAAGGAGACCTGGTCCTGCGACTGAAACAACAAGGGCATCTAAAGCTCGAGTCCCCCTGGGAGGGACCATACGTGATTACAGAAGTAAACCCAGGCGGCGCCTATCGCCTTAAGGATCTCGAGACAGGAATCGCGTACTCCAATCCCTAGAACGTCGCACAGCTGCGGTGATTCTACCCTTAGTCGTCTTTTATTTTTACATTGCAAATAAGGCTACTTAGCCACACATTGTACCACGTACTATACTACGAATAAATAAAGCTAAGTGCCCCAAAACTCTGTGTTCCTTTTATTTCTGCAAACTATCCACTCGGGGGTTGCGCCACCCTATACACATCTGTTCTACGAACTAACGCGATATCTTGAATAGCTGACGTATTAATCGAAACCCTTGACAAACACCAACCCAATTGCAACGCACCTGACAGGTTGACAAGGTGCTGAGATAAACACAAATCAGGCTAACGAAAAGGAATCGCACAGTGCAACACACTCGCAAAACATACATGCTCTTTATATACATCAATGTCAGTCAATTATACACATCACATATATATGAACTTTACAACACTGGTGCAACTATGTGCAGGATACAAATTAAACTACTGTTGCAACAAAATTACGTTTGTCTGCTCCTCGAAGAAGTCGACGATTTCCTCCGCTAGGCGATCCACCGCCTGGTAGTGAGGAACCATGTTCCAAGTCGAACCTGCTGGCGGTGCTGGCGGTCCGGCCGCAATTGTTGCAACTTCCACATCAGGCCTGTGTAGTCGCACCAGCGACAGAGCAGCCTTGGCACCAGCCACTAACTGTTGCCGTAGACACTTGCAGACTCAACTCAAGTCCTGGAATTTGGCAAGAAGGGCTAGCAGGCTCGATGGAACGACGTCCAGCGGGAACATTGTCTGATAAATATTTCTCAAACACGATTGCGACTTCTTCAGGAAGTGAAGCACTCTTGAAGTACGATCCTGCAGGGTCGCAAGTGCGATTGCACGATCATGATCCACCCAGAAGTATCCACTCGCCTGAAGCTGCTCTTGGGTCGGATCGTTCATGCGAATGGAAATCCTGTCCTTCTGATCCTGTGGATGGCGTGCACTGACAACTATACCAAGCAAAGGCAAAAGTATGAATACAACGAACTACCGCGAGTGATTACAAGAATAAGGAAGAAAAAAGCTAACACTTGAATTGATCGCCCAGCTGCATCACCTCCCCTAGCAGATATTGCTCTCGGGTGACGGCCTTCTCTGCCCTCGACTTCCACACATCCGCATTACCAAGAAGCACAGGCAGTTCGCGCTCCAACTGCTTCACACGGTCATGGAGTCGCGAGAGCAGAGACAGTTCATCCACCCTTGAGCGCGTCTGCGCCAAAGTATCATCAACGGATGAAGTATTCCAAGGTTCACTCGAAGGACCACTCGATGTGCCCTATCACAAGCCAAGCAAGAGACAATAAGAAGACTAAGGCGATGCATAGACAAAAGACTCGAGTGCATTCAAGCATAATAAAGTATCAACAGATACACTCGCCAAAGGCATGTTCCAGACAAAAGAGACAGGCTATTTAACTATTACAAGACATGACTACTGAGGAGAAACTGGCTTCTTCGACTTGGACTTTGGTTTTGGGGGCCTCATCGAGTCTGTTGCGGTATCAGACGCCACAGACTTCCCGCCGGCCCCTGACGCTGCAGCCTTTGCTGCCTTCTTGGCTCGCTGCAGTTCCTCAGAGTACTTTGCAACTGTATTGATCAGCTATGGCCCGTACTTGCCACAGGCAGATGCGAAAGGAGCAAAGACTACCTGTTGGCCATCCGCGTTGACAGGCATTGCCTTGGAGATCGCAACAGGATCAACCTTGACTCCATGGGCTTGCACCATCGCGAGTGACATCGAGGCTCCAGCCGCATAGAGTGAGTTCTTGAAGCTCGCAGGAATGCCTCCAGCAAGGGACTCCACCAGATCATCCATATTTTCGATTAGCTCAGCCTTGGGCGCCAGCTCCTCACGGAGGTGACCGAGCACGCCCTTGGCCTTGGTGAGTGTCCCCTAAACGGCAGCACTGCGATCTTCTGCTACTTAAACCCCCGAAAGATGTAATCCAACAGCTAGCAAAAACCCTATCAGACGTGTGGCAACCATCGTGATCGACACGTGGAGGACCCGAAGCACGAACCGTCCCCCACTACCCCTATTACGCGCGGAAATCGAGGAGGAGTAGTTAAAATAAAGATTACGCACGCCCGGTCAAGTCAAGGTCAGAAAATGGGACCCACCGCTCGTCACGGCCCGTCAAACCGGCTCACGCAGGCAACTGAGATCATCACATCGTCAGCACTGATATCATCCAAAATTGAGCAGCAGAAGACTTCGACTACTTTAGTCCTTGCTCAAGTCTTCGACTCCACCAAGCACTCGGGGGAACATGGACATTCAAAGCATACCTGATCACTAGAATCTGCGATTCGATTATGGACATTGGTTACTCCCATAGGGAGCGCCGAAAATTAATTCGACTAAAACAAGCAAACAAAAGATGATAGCAGTCGCAAAAGTTCTTTAGTCCCTGCCTGAGTCTTCGACTCAACCAGGCACTCGGGGGCTACTCCCATAGGGAGCGCTGGTCACGCACCCTATGATTATTTGTACATCGTACTATGTGTCAATAACATCCACACTCGAAGCTTATGGCGACACCGCCTAATGATTTTTCCCTACAAAGAGACTGTGTCTCCTGGGTCACCCGAATCATCTCCGCGATGACAAAATTCGGATGCTGCGCTTGCAGCGTGAAGATAAGACCTGAATAAGGCCTGACAATGCATTTGCTACGCACTACCAGAAATATATCCGTGCCTACAGGTGTGATGAACACGCCTTGACGGACGCGTCGAGTGCTCACACCCATATACTGGAATTCGACTCCTGTAAGAACTTCGCGGCTTGAGTCGAATTACACCAGTACTTTTCCGAATTCGAGTCCGGGGACTCGAGTTCGAGTAGATTGCGTTGTTTTACCCTAAAGTAGTTAACGGATACTGATACATTGGTTAAATCAGGGACGCACATCAACAATCCCTATGATACAAACAGAGCAGTCGAAAATATACTCACTCATGCACTCGAAAGGATTCATAAAGTCCCAGTCGAATCTACGATTCCACTGAACACTCAGGGGCTACTGACATGGGTATACCCTACAGGTACTCGAGCTTGGTATATACGGCCTGAGTACAGCAGAAGCCCACGGTGTCGCCAAGGCCCAAATGGAGAACTCGAGTAACCTACGGACTCTCGATTGCTTGCGGAACAAGAAGAAGCTAAAGATAGAAATTTTAAGGGGAAAAACTCTAACCTGTAACCGACTCGACCTGCTACCTGAGACCTAGCCTATCTATATAAAGGCTAGGAGGGGGCGGCAAGGAGGACACACGCAACCCTAGTTTCCACAACCCTCGCCAGATTACATCTGCGCACCATTATAATCCTCGATTCCTTCGATAATTCCACGAGCAGACAAGCAGGAGTAGGGACCTCTACGAGGCCTGAACCTGGGTAAATCTTCGAGTCCCGTGTGTGCTTGTTTGCTAGCCGATAGATGCTTCCAGCGCTCCCTCCTTCTCGAAAACCCAAGTCCATAACAATGGGCATTGATGAGTTAAACCCTCGTCAGGCGGAGATCATGGAGAAAGAGAAAGTCAAATCTGAAGCAGATCTCCCTCTGTCGGTCGAATCTCAGGAAGACCAAAGCTATAATAGCTCTAGATCTGGTTCTACCAATTAAATAGTAAAAAAATAGCCTCTGAGGCACACGGTGAGGCGGATGCTTCTGCACCCCAATTTCAATATGGACACCATCCTCGAGACCATAAAAAAATTCAAGGAAGCGAATGTTGAAAGCCTCACCCACCTAAGAGCACATGGATCTCACTTTGTTGGCTACATCGGTTCTACATCCGTCTCTGCTAAGGCTGGAGCCAACAATGACTCAGTGCTAGACGCAATCAGAACAAACACCGACACACCGGCTTCCCTAGGAGAATATATGACGTCGACCGAACTCTAGGCGTACGAAGAAGAATTCGGAGAAGAAATTAACTCCAAAGCTGCGTAGGAAGGAGAAGGGTTACACCCCAGTCCATATGATAGTATGGATGAGGGTTACGACAAATAACATCCCGACTCGCAAGAGGACATGGATCTCGGAAAAAAAACCCCGAGATCCTAGTGTTCGAAAGTATTGATGGAAGTTTATCTCCAGGAAACAAACCCAAAGTCGTCTTTGCCACCGGTACCTAGAGGGCCAACAAGGCAAGGAAGAAGAAAAACAAGAATCCAAAACAAGACCTTCTAGTGGAAGAAGAAGTTGACAAGAGTATCCAGATGTAGGACTCAAACAACACTCTGATCCCCCAAGAATCGAACAACCTCTGGTGGATGGTCACGTGGTTACTCCCAGTGCTTGTGAAATCTACGGATAAGCACTAACAACACCGATCCCAACTACTTTGAAGCTTAACTCGGAGGAATTGGAGCAAAGGGCCGAAGCCCTAGAAGCACGTCATTTACGGCTCCTTGATGAAGCAACTCATATTGTCGAGGAGATGCAGCGCCTCAATGCAAATGTTCTAGATGTGGAATAGTTTAACTCCCTGCAACACCAGAAGACCTAGAACGGTCCTATGCTGGCCAATAAAAATACGGATGGCCACCCCTCTTCGAGGAAAAAGCAATGGCATTGTCATAGGTCAACCTCGGTGCGACAACAAGGGAAATCGGATCTACAATAAACCGGTGGAAAACACTGCTGCAGCCCGAGAGATCCTTCTGAATAATCCAAGCCCAGAGCAGGTCTCGTGGTGTGTAACACTGCTCAACAAGGGCCTAGAGTAGCAGAAGGCCACCACATCTTTCAGCGGGAAGCTGGTTTCAAAATCCGACTAGGGCCGCATTAACGTGGAACGACAACATGAATCAAGGCCCCGACGGGAACCGGATTGGCGCCACCGTTTTGACCCTCGAGATGATACTCACTCAATAAATGGCTCTTCAGGCCATCGGCATAGAACCGTGCAAGATTTGAGTGGCATTGTCCCGGTTGCGTGACGTGACACTGTAGCAGCGCTAACACCCACCTTGTTGGCAATCTAATAGCCGCAAAGATGAAGAAGCGCGGCGCCGGGAATAGGGCAGGAAACAAATGCCACCTCCCAAGCACACAAGCCTCCAGGCCGAACCTCGTCGAAACGATGACAACTCTGGGCAAAGGGACGACGAAAACTACGTCAGCCCCAGCCGACACAGTGGCCGTCGTTGTGAAGACTCACCCTAGAGCCGTCATCATGACGCTCCGGGGGGAGGCCGACGTTCAGCCGGAAATGACCCACCTGAACCCCGTCCCCACTAGGCAGTGACCATAACGGATCCCAGGTGAGCCAGGGAGGGCACTGGGTGGAGGAGGTGGTAGGAGAAGCAGAAATCTGACTCCATAGCCCCACAGACACGACAAACATCTGAGATGGCGCTCACTGTCACCAAGCGACTCCAGGAACCGGATTAACTCAAACATAGAGGCGCGACACTATGAGTCGAATGACATATACGAGGGCCTGAAGTGCTTTGGGCCACGGATTCGCAAGACAAACTTTCCGGTGGGTTTCACTATTTCGAGGCACATTCAGCCCTATGACGGCGTAGCTCGGCCAGATACTTGGCTCCAGGATTTTTCCAAACTTGCTGCATCCTCAAAGGAGGAAACAACTTGGTCGCAGTACGGTATCTCTCACTAATATTGCGGAAGACGGCTCGATCATCACTAAATGAACTTCCAAAAAACACCATCCATAACTGGTATGATATGCAAAATGCGTTCTTTCGGAATTTCGAGGGTACTTACAGGAGGCTTTGCACAGTCACCGTCAGAAACTTGCAGCGTGGCGTCCAACAAACTGGATAAACCTACCGGGACTAACTCGAAGGATGGATCGACACAAAAAAAACTCCCATGAAGGAGTAAACGACCAAACCGCGATTGATGCTTTCATCGTGGTGCACCCAGTCTGGTTGTTGTGCCACCAGCTGAAGTGTGATAAAGTTACCGATTTGGCGAGATGATAGAGACGACAATCAAGTATGTTGATGCCGATGATGATTCACAAGGCCTACTGAACGACTTGGTTGTACCAAACTTGTGAAGGCAGTCGAAGTAGCAACATCCATAGAAGCGCAGGAACACCTCTGAGGACAAGTCCAACCCAGAAAATGCAGCTCTTAGCGCAACTTTCAACCGTTGTGGTTTTATTTAGAGTAAATTCCACTTTTTACCCCTCTAGTTTGACATTTTTGACAAAAATTACCAGATTTACCAGAAAATCTCCCTGTTTACCCCATTTAGCAAAACTTGTGCCAATTTTTACCCTATTTAAATTTTTACATGATAATCGTATACACTCTCTCTCGCCTGGACTTATATTTCACCATGAAGTTGTCATTTCCTCTGCCGCTGGCATCGTGATGGGTCTCTTATCAATAACCTTCTCCTGTTCAGTATCCAACCACCATACTAACACGATGCTCCATGCTCCTGTCCATCGACGAGATATAAAAGCTCATTCTAGTTTGTGCGACAAGCTAGTAGAAACCATCAATCATGCTGACAGATGACAGCCGACGGAACGCCAGCGTCTCGCCACTGGTTAGCCAGCTAGAACCGTTGTTTGTGACCTGACGTGTTTCAGCCAATTGATTCAGATAAGACAATTATCGTTTAATACATAGACATGACGACCAAATTCCACATAGTATAACAGGTATTAAGTTTAAGTAGTGTAAAAAGTGGCATAAAATTCACTAAATAGGGTAAACTGGAAGATTATTTATTAAATAAGGTAATTTGTGTCAAAAATATCAAACTAGAGGGTAAAAAATGGAATTTACTCTTTTATTTATAAAGCAGGGCGAAATCAGAGATAAGGATGGATGGATATCGAATAAGTTAATGTCCTCACCGCACGTTCACGCAGTGACAAATCCCATCACATGCCCCGTTAATAAAAGAGAGTGACAAATCCCATCACACGAACAAACTAATTTTTTTTACAAATATGACCCTATGCAATTCGCCATCGCCAAAAATACCCCCTCGCGCCACAAAAGCCAAAAATACTCTGACGGGAGGCTGAAAAGGCGACACGTGTCACCTCCCGCCACGGGGGGTGGCGGGATGTTCCTTCCGCCTTTGGCGGTGGCGGAATGACGTCGTGGGGCCCACCAACGCGCGCGAAGTCGAACCTCCCGCCAGCGCCAAGTTGAACCTCCCCGCTGGCCCGACCGTGGGCCCACAACATCCCGCCACCCTCTGTGGCAGGAGGAACATAGGAACATCCCGCCACCCCCGTGGCGGGTGGTGACACGTGTCGCCTTTTCAGCCTCCCGCCAGAGCATTTTTGGCTTTTGCGGCGCGAAGGGTACTTTTGACGATGGCGAATTGCAGAGGGTCATATTTGTAAAAAAATCAACAAACTAAGCGTAGCTATTAGCACACTGCACGCCGCTGTCACTGACTAGCGAGCGCCATGTTTTGCTCAGTCTAATCAAGCCGTGAATCAAGGGATCATGACTCACTTTGTCCGTCCTGGCACTGTCACCGGGACGTCAACCGCGTGTAAGCTTAATTAGGCTCTCCCACCGACAGCATTAGACTAAAGACTCGCTCGTCGTCGTCGCAGCCGAAATCCGGGCGGAAACTTCTCTCCGGCCCCTCGTGGTATCACGCCTTGCCGCCGCGCCACCGAGCAGGCGTGCCAATTCTTATTTCGTTTTTTCCTCGCGGCGACGCTCGAACCGGAGCCTTCTTCGCCGCCGACAAAGAACCTCACGCCATGCTGACTTCCTGCTTGTTGGTGCTGGCCGCGCTGGCGCCCACGCACGACACGATGCTTCTGTCCTTGATAACAATAAAAATTACACACTATGTCGAACGTACGGTGCATGTTATGCACGGTTTTTGTTTCATGAAATTGGAATTATTGGGCATTGACTTCATGAGGTTTATATTAGAGATATTAAAACTGAGTCAAAAAGGAGGCCTCCCACTAACTGGGCAGTTTTGGCCGTCCGATCGCGCCCCATGTCATTTTGGCCGTTGGATGATCTTCAGCTCCCGCGTGGGCCGAATTATCCCTTAGGGACGCTTCTTTTGACATCAAACAGACTTTCTATGCTTAATTGGGCTGGAATGTCTATCTATTTCGGCCCACTCTACTCCACCTTTTGACAACCACCAGATTTTTTTTAAGAGGACACACGATGCGGCGGCAGACTCCAATATAAATTCGACCACCCAGACAAGACGCACACCTCCCGATCGATTGGACCGCAGGCCAAAATCTAGAGCGGGAATGCAGCAGACTCCAATCGAGATTCGACCGACCGAGACCAGATGCACACCTCTCGATCCGTTCGAAAGCAGGCCTAAATCTGGAGCGGCCATCGATCTCTCCTGTGGATGCGGTACAGATCCTGTCCTCGCCTCCCCATTCATGGTGACCTGATGCGCCGGTCTTAATTGATCTTATGACCGTATTATTTTTTCAGTTCTTGCAAATCCCTAATGGCATTGGTGCACAAATAGGCGGCCGATGATTATGGTACGTTACTAAACTGCCTACATGTTCTATAAAATCTCTTGCCTCAGTTTCTGCCCGTGCTACTCCCACTCAATAGCAGATTCCAGGTCTAATGGTGGTCTGACAGGTTGATTCTATTTTCAAACAAAATACCATCTTCTTCAGATAACAATTGTCATCTTTTCTAAATCAGAAATATATTTCTCTGTAGGTTCTGTTTGTTCTAGCTCAGCTGCTTACACTCTATTGCTTCCTGGTGATTGGTCGAATTTTCATCTGGTTGGTTTTGTTGGAATCAGTATTTACCAATGGCTGCTGGACAAGTGAGTTCCTCAATTACACCACTAATTTTGCTTAATAGTATAGGGCTTATTATTATAATTGTTTTCCATTTCTATACTTATATCCATGTCACTTGCACCATTGTAAATTGTCTGAGGTCGATCGCGGTGACAGGGCGGGAGAATCTGCTCCGAACTCCGTGCCACAGCTGTTTGTTTTCATAGGGCTCGGATTTAGCCCGTTTGAGTTGATTTCTGCCACGTTTTGGCTGATTTCTTCGGTATTAGACTGGTGTGCTTCTTTTACAACTCAAAGGTACTGATTCTAAAATTATGACAGTATATATAAATTACTTTTTATTTTGCCTGTGAGTGAAATAGTTAATCAAGGCATATCCAGAACAATATCTTCATTTCCATTTTGATGCCATCTTACTTTTTGGAAATCTTGGCATGTCTCTTTGGTTCTGTGATGTAGTTAAGGATGTATTTTATAGTATTACACATGCGTCAATTCCTTTCCCACTACAATGATTCACGATTTTTGTATTCAGTTTCTTTCCCATCTTTGAAGTCATCATTCGTGAAAAAAACAATCAGAACAGAAGAACAGTATTAAGGAATACAAACATTAATGATTTTAAAAATAATTTGAACAATGTAGAACATTCACATATCACACATATTCTCTCTTTGTTGACCCTCCATGCTATCCTTCCAATAAACCACTAATAAACCTATGAGGAATTTTAGCTTAAAATGCAAATGAATTTCACCATATAGGGGTACATGCAAGTTGCTTTTATAAGAGCATACATTATCAAATATAGTCCAAAACATGACTTGATACTTTGGAACATGTTATCGAATATATTTTCATCAATGCATACTAATCTATTCTCCTAATAGACTGGCGCGGCAACGCGCGCCTACATGACCTAGTTATGGCTTATTGTGCATTCCAATTCGTGGCTGGTGGATTATTGCTGGTTGATGGATAATCATGGATATCGGAATTGAGGTGGAAAGTACGATAGGAAGTTGAGGTATCTAGCCATCTATTGATTCTAGGAATTGATTCCAGAAATACACGAGCGAGATATACGGATGAAACTTACTCCAATACGACGGCCTGCATCTTCTTCTAGAGTGTAAGAATTCTAATTTCGAATGGTAGTATGAATGATTAGATCTCATGGAACATGGATGGTCAGATCGAGCAACGATTCTTAACTATGTCCATATCGGTAGTTGCTCTGCAATCCCATGCACAAATGAAAGGATTGCAGGTTGCAGGGTTCAAAAAGCTATCGGTTTCTCTGCGTATCTTCTCTCTCTGGACCGTACTAGTATACTTTGCTAGTGCAATTAAGACGTCTGCAGGGTCTGTTGCCAAATAAGTGTTCAATTATGAAGCACGATATGATTACATACCCTCTAAGCTCCCCCTTTGTCAAGATAAAGATGTGGGTCTCGCTGCTCGGGGTCACATGGTACATGGGTCAAATTATTCAGCCATGATGATTATACAACGGCAGGAGTACTGCAAAGTCGCAGAACACAGCAAGCCGGGAGACATTCTCCTGGCTGGCAAAAGAATGAATGATCGAATACGTATGGGTCGCTCCGTCCGATCCTCTCGTGCATGACAGGTATAGTGTGGTGGCAAGGTGTGCATGATCAGCATTTGCGAGAGCCGACGATGACATAGTGATGCGTGAGCCAACCATGCACGCATATGTAATCGTTACAACTACATCATGGGAATTTATTTACACAGTTCCGTTCGTCCAAAAATAACTGACTTAAGTTTATCCAGATTCGGATGACTAGACATATTTTAGTATATAGACATATTTAAATAAAAACAAAACCAAGTCAATTATTTCTGAACGGAAGGAATACGTATCTATTTTATCGGCGTTGTTGGAGGATGTGATCACCTCCATTATGCAACGGTTGTCCTCGGGTAGGATGTACAAAATGTTCATTCCGTGGTCCATAAGGAGCATCTATTTATCTTGTGTTATTTTGCTAGGTTGCTATGGCGCATTGTAAACTTTACTCACGTATTGCCACTTAACACAAATATGTACGACAATTGGTTGAATGGGATGAACAAATATTTTAAGGATAGAATTCGCATTAATGTTTCAGCCTTATATTGGTCTATATGAAAGTGCAGGAATAACATTGTCTTTAACAGAAACAACAATTTTAATTTTATACATGTTATCCATATGATGGTACACTATGTGCAGCTCTGGGCGTTCCTACTCCCACAGGACCAACGGGATACTATGGCTTCTGGATGCAACAGTTTGCTGGCGGTCGCACACGATATCTTCGGTCAGGCTATCTGGTAGCATACTAGCCGGATACGGGATGTTTAGGCCTAGTATGATATTTACGATTCATGTATCGACTTAAACGACCCTTAATTTTGTAATAACTTTGGATGATGAAATGCTAATAAAAGGCTATGTGCATCCACCGAAGCAAAGGCCGAGGTTCTCCTCCTTCAGCTTCAGTTACGCGTTGATTCTAGGCTCTTGTTTTGCCTTCCCTTCGTGTATGGATGGTTGGATAGTAGGATTGCGAAGTGGACATCCCGTAAACCCGCATGTAGGTATATCAAGGCTGAACATGCAATAATTTTAAATAAAAATTGCACTAGGTTGGCTTTTAGAACTCCTACATGTGATTTATGCAGGGTATTGCTCACAAAACTATTGGATGGTATACATTCATATGAAAATGCAACCATCCCCCTCCCAACTCGTGGGCGGATTACAACTATTTGTTGAAATCCCTAGCCTATGTATCACAAAGATGAACATATCCTGTTTAAATTGGGGGAGAATTCCAGTAGTTTGGTCCTCATGTATAAATAGGGATCTCAATTTGCATCCACGAGGATTTGAATACATGTGTTGGATTCATACATCCACTTTCCCAGCCAGTTGATCTAGTACAGATATGCTTATTGTTATTATGTTACATTTTCTAGAAGTATGGATCGGGTCATCGCACATGGTTGAAATGGACCATCCCACTCGGTTTTATGAACTGTCACTACACGAGGATGGGCAATAGGCCAGCGTAACGCATAAGTTTAATTAAACGGCGTGCGACGGGCTTGAATATTCACACATATCAAGCTTATAATAATCATGTGCGAAGGATTTGGATATTAAAAATGATTTGTCCGAATGTATCATCTGCATATTTGCAACGGTTCGTTCAAACCAACTCGTCTACTTCATGGCAAAAATCGGTCATGTTTTTAATCTCTTGACTATGTGCGACTTATAGTTCTCAAGTGTAAGGGATTGCTGAAATCTTCGATGAGAAGTATATTAGCCACATTTATAGGTCAACATAAGAGGAACACAAGAATATCAATAATACTTTAATAATTGAGATGTCACTCTCAACCACACTTGTGTATAAATATTATCTAAAACCAAGAGGTGATTGCAGCAGTTGAATCCAAACAGTCAAGAAAAACAGTAAACATAAGTAGTGGATTTCCGGTTTTCGCCGGAAGTAGTAAACTTGTATTCCGTGGCTAAAAGTGTAGGCAAGAGTTGATAGCAGGGTGTTGCATGAATAACATTGATCATCGGAGTAAATAATAGCGCTAGAATGTTTCGGCCGATTCTGCTATCCACGTCGTCCTGATTCTTTTAGGCCGTGGGATGGACGCCCAAAAGGACATGCGGCATCGTCGCAACAGAGCATTGTTCTTACAGGAGGGGGACCCGCTATGGGCCAGAGCAACAGATTCCCTATCGTGAACGTGTGTCGCGCACACCGTTGTACTCCGTGTCACCAGACGGTAGACCGCTGATGACTGCAAGTGCACAGATTAATGGTAGCTAGTTTCGAAGTAAAGATATCGAACCCACAGAGAGCTATTTGTAAAGGTCTTTATGTCCCTCATTACTCTCTACCAAAAGATACAAATAAGCTGCATTCGATCTCAAGTAAAGGATGTTTGAAAGGTTTATGATTATTTGCACAAAAGTAATTAAAACAAGTAAAAAAGAAGAAGTAAGAAGTTTGTATGAAAGCGTGGTTGAACTCAATAGGGCTAAAACGTTCTCGGGGATGTAGGATACACCACTAGCATAGTATTATTGTTTTATGTAATCAAGATAACATACTCCTTGTGTCATGAGATGTGTGGAGAGAGCTCCATAATAAGATGTTCACTACAAGGCTCGTACGAGGCAACTTTGTTAAGCCAAGAGTGAGGTCACCTCTAAATAACCACTGTGATGTTTGAGAGCAGTCACCCATACAGACGGCCGCAATTAAGGGTTTCCCCGTGGATATCATGATTAGCTTAGGAAGTCCCTCTTTAATCCTCCTTTGATCGTGTAGGTTACGAACCGACGGCAATTTGTCACAGGGCCATTCCGGGTACGCTTCCAAGACACATCCAAAGGATTTCTCCCTCTTTAGTCCCGAGGGCAAAAGATATGTGGCCGATTACACATACCATCTAAAGAGAGAGATCAAACACAAATCATAATTATATCATAGACGGGAAAGTCATATGGACAAAAGAATAGATCATCTTTACTACGAATTCATAATAGTGCTACGGTTTCCCCATCTCCCAAGAAAAAGGGAACTACTCACTCATGGAAGCAAACAACAACATCATCATAATCAAATGAATGGATAAAAGTATGGAGGTAGATCTAATGCAAACCACAATTGCATCTGGAATTACAACAAGATCTAATAGATGAAAGATGGGGGTAATGGTGGTACTGGAGATGCGGCGATTGATGATGAAGGGGATGATGCGTTGTCACCCAATGATCCGTGAAGCAGCTGGGATTTAGCCCTAGCCAAGTTCCTCCTTCAGATCCCTTTTAGATGTGGTTTTTCGTGGTTTTTGGTGGCTGTGAATGTCGGATCTCTCTCTCTTGTCTTTGGTAGGAGAAAGTATTTGACGAGGCGGTCATGATGGCACTTGGTACGGGCGGACAGTACAGGTGGGCTCCGCCCGCACCACCGGTCTTTATCGATACTGGTTGCTCCTCCTCGCTTGGTATTCTCCCAGGTGCGAAGATAAATCCATAAAATGAGTTTTATCACTTAGAAATATCATATAATTTCACAATATGACAGCTACAGTTGATATGTTCATATAGGACTCAATGATTTGTGATCTTGTTAAAACAAGAACAAAATGGCGCGTGCAAACGCGGTGAAATATAAAGATCCCTAATCTATTATGTAAAAGCAAAAGGTAAAAATGCTTCAATTTTGGACTCATGAACTCCCCCAAGCTAGGCTCTTGCTCATCCCTGAGCAAGATGGTGGCTTATCGACAAGATCATCATGTTCATAAGACACGAGTTGTTACAATAAATGAGGCAGAAATTGAAACAGGAGTACACCATCGGATGTAGAGATACCTCGGGGGTATTACCATACCCTTACACATTTCATAACTTAGAGGCTTTCACACCTTTTATAGTATTAATGAAATCATAACAAGCTGCTAGTGATTCAACATATCATATAATCACAAAGTTTATAAATGTAGAGAACTAAGTTTAGTAATGAAGATTCATGATCATTCTCTTTCTTCTATGTTTGATTCTTTTGATAGCTGCTCTCTTCTTTTTCTTTCAATAAATGTATGTCTATATTTTTCCTTGCTACCCTTCCTCTTTTTCTTTCAGTACAGCTATTTGATCATGCTCACTACTTCAATGGCTTTCAAAAAATCTTAATTCTAATATGCTACCAGAATTCTTCTTCTCATAATTTAATCAATACTTTCATTGGTGTGGAAGTCCCTAAAATCATGGCAGCTGTATAAGTATCATAACACTCAACCTAGTTCAGTCATATAATATAATAATCATGAATCAAACACAACTTCAATTATCATAAAGTCTCACAACTCAACATATATAAATATTCTCTTGAACAAAGGGAGCTCAAAGTTGATGCAACTAATGAAAATTCAGGAATTAAAGTCTAACATGTGTGCAGAAAATTAAACATGCTAAAGCTGTAAGATAGATTACAAGGTTCTCACAGATCACCCAAGCTTGGAATTAAGCCGGGTGGATCAAATAATCCCTTGCGATTATTCGGTACCGTGGCGTCTATCATGGTGAAGTAGTTTTGTTGGAGACCGCTACGCGAAGGTTCTTGTTTGTATCTTCCAGAGCGGATATGAGTTGAAGACACTTCTGTAGATTCAAATGCAAGAGGAACATCCCATCAGCGACCTTGCTCATCACGTCATTGAGTTTCTTCTTGCCTTCAAGATCCAAAATACGCCTGCGCATGAATTTCCTATGGAGGAGCTCTTCTTTCTGGTACTTCTCTATCATGTGAATACGGTGTTCAATGTCTGGGACGCGCGCGTCGAATGGCACGTCCAGAAGGTTGAACCCCCAATGCTCTTGTGGCTTCACACTCATGCATGCATTCATGGTGATCTTCTTTGTCGTTGAGGTACGTGCCATAGTCTCCTTATAAGTTCCTGTTTCGGGATGGTTAGCTTTCTTACACTTTGGTGAAGAGTAGTTGACGGAGATGAACTTGAGCGACTCCATGCACCCCTTTTCATGAGGTTTCTTGGCTTCTTCCTCATCTTCAAGCTTCACCATAGCTAGGTAGTCCAGATGCTTCCATACCCTCTTCGATTTCTCCATGAAGATCTTGAACTCCTCGTCGTCAGAATCATCATCGGAATCATAGGTGTACCACTTGTTCTTCGGGCTTAGGCCTTGAGCTTCATGATCATCAGCTTCACTAGGTAGCGCACCAAATAGATTAAATCTATTGAAATAAGAGAGAGAGAGAGGTACCTCTAAAGAGGCTTATTAAGGGTCAGGAGCAGGGAGAAACTTGTATTTGAAGAAAAAGGGTCTCCCAAGAAAAGAATCCCAACACGTATGGAAACAAATAAGTGCAAAAGAAGGGAATTGCAATCATAACGACCAACTGGTACGGGCAGACGCCCGTATGGTGCTCCCGTACTGGGTCGTTTCCAAAAACATGCCGCGATGAAGTCGGTAATAGTCAACCAACTAAGTGGTACGGGAGGGCTGTGCTCGTACTGCCCGTCCGTACTGACTTTGTGGCTTCAGGCTTTTGGCAACAAACAAAGAGCAGAAGAAGGGCAGATAACTGATAACGACCAGCTTCGATTGTACCAGTTTTGCAAAAACGAAACAAGATCACCAACAGTCTTAACGACCAGTGGTACAGGCAGGTACGGCCGTACCTCCCGCCCATACCGACCTCGTAAGACCGGCCGTGAACTCAGAAAAACGAAGGGAATGTATATATGTAAAAATAAACAGCAGAAAATCATGTAGAACAAAGATGTGTTCGGGATTTCAAAAGCTTCAATCATCGAGGGAACATGAATTCATTTGAGTATCTTTTTCTTCCTCTTTTCGAATAAAATTGGTTGTAAAAAATCACCGAAACCATTGCAAGAAGAAATAGAGAACTTTCTTTTTGGTATTGTGGTTCCCACAAGTATATACAAGGATGACACCTCCTTAGGATGAGCAATTTCTTGAGTGTCCATGAATGTTTCCTCCATCTCTTCCTTTCTTTGTAGGATCTGTAAATCAAATTCTTGCGAAAGTAAAGTCCAACAGATCATTCTTGGCTTAACATCAGTCCTTTCTAGGATTTCCTTTAAGCCAACACGATCAGTGTGTACTCTTACTTTAGTGTCCATGATATAAGATCTAAACTTATCACGGGAGAAAACCACTATGAAGAATTATTTTTCTGCCATAGGGTAGTTCTTTTGGGCCTCATTTAAGGTGCAACTAGCATGATGAATGATATTACGATCATCACCATCATACTGACAAAGAATTTCTCCTACAACTTCATGACTAGCCTTATAAAACAACTCAAAAGGTTTCTTCCAATTAGGTGGTTTTACAATGGGAGCTTCAAGAAGAGCTTGTTTCAATATGTTGAAAGAAGTAAGGCACTTTTCATAAAAATTAAAACGAACATCCTTTTGAAGAAGGTTAGTTAAAGGTCTAGCAGTTTTTGAAAAATTCTTAATGAACCTTCTATAAAATCCCACATGACCTAAGAAGATTCTTATACCTTTTATGTCTCGGGGAGGGGGTAACCTTTCTATTGCTTCAATCTTTGCTTTATCAACTTCTATGCCCTTACCCGAGACTTTGTGACCAAGCACTATGCCTTCTTGAACCATAAAATGGCATTTTCCCAGTTCAAGACTAAGTTAGTGTCTTCACATCTTTGTAAAACTTTATGAAGATTATGGAGACAATTATTAAAGGAAGTTCCATAAATAGAGAATTCATCCATGAATACTTCCATAATACTTTCAACATAATCAGAAAATATAGCAGTCATACATCTTTGAAAAGTGGCAGGAGCATTGCAAAGACCAAAAGGCATATGGAGATAAGCATAAAGGCCATAAGGACAAATAAAAGTAGTCTTAAGTTGGTCATCAGGGTGAACAACAATTTGGGAACAACTGGAATAGCCATCTAAGTAATAAAAATTGGAGTGCGTAGCAAGCCTTTCTAAAGTTTGATCTATAAACAGTAAAGGCCAGTGGTCCTTTCGAGTTTCCTTATTAAGTTTTCTATAGTCAATGCACATCCTGTGATCAACAACATTTCTAGTAGGTACCATTTCATTATGTTCATTTTCGACAACCGTAAACCCACCTTTCTTAGGAACACAATGAACAGGACTTAACCATTCACTTTCTTCTACATGAAAGATGACGCTGCTACGTTGCAAATGTATCCATAATTTTTGATGTTCCATGCTTTGTTTTATCTACTTTCTTATGTTTTGTCCACACTTTGGAGTACTTTTCATAGATTTCTTAGACTAACCTATTAACAAGAGCTACAGTGCTAGCTACCTGTTTTCTGCTGTTTTTTGTTCCAAGAAAGTCAGAAAATGAATATTCTCAGAATTGGACAGGACAAAAGCCAAAGTCAATTTTTCACCGAGGGACACCAGGAGGCAGAATACGGAGAAGGGCTGGGGACTGGACACACCACCTGGCCGCGCGGTCTAGGCCTGGCCACGCCAGGGGGTGGTGTGGCCAGCCTAGGCACCCCCTCAGCCTCCCTCTTCGCCTATAAGTTGCCTCCCGACCTAAAAACTCAAGGGGGTTCGACGTTTTTCTAGAAAGAGTTCCGCTCCGCCGCCACCACCAGATTCCACGATTCGGAACTAGAAACTCCGTTCTGGCACCCTGCTAGGACGGGGAATTGGAGGAGATCATCGCCATCATCATCACCATCGCTTCTCCATCGACCATCCATGTTTCCCCCATCTATGAGTGAGTAATCCCCTGTTGTAGGCTATGGGGATGGTAGGGATTCGATGAGATCGTTCATGTAATGGCATCAGATTGTTAGGGCATGGTGCCTAGTATCTTCTATTAGTGCTTTTTGACTTTGTTGCGACTTGTTATGCTTAATGCTTGTCACTAGGGCCCGAGTGCCATGATTTCAGATTTGAACATGTTATTGATTCATTATGATAGTATTGTTTATGGTCTTACCTGCAAGTTGTATACAAACATTGTTGTCCGGAACCAAAGGCCCCGAAGTGACAGAAATCGAGATAACCGGAGGGAATGGCTTTGATGTGAGGATCACATGTGTTCAGGGAGTGTTAATGCTTTGCTCTGGTGCTCTGTTAAAAGGAGCACCTTAATTTCTAGTAGTTCCCTTGAGGCCCTGCTGCAAACAGGCTGGCAGGATAAAAGATGTTGTGCAAGTTCTCATTACGAGCACGCATGACTATATATGGAACACATGCCTAGGATTATCTAGTACTTGGATGCTTTATCTTATTTATCTACAATTGCCCTATGTTTTGATTGCCAAGTGAATTGTCTTGTCCATGCAACGCCCGTCCATCCATCCCTATGCCTACCGCGCTCTAATCCTACTGTTTATTGCTATTGTTACTACTGTCTTTACTTTTACTACTACTATTACTTTACTATTCCTACTACAAAACTGTTGCTACTGATAAACTGTTGTGAGCAAGATTGTTTCCAGGTGCAGCTGAATTGACAACTCAGTTGTTAAGGATTATAAATATTCTTTGGCTCCCCTTGTATCGAATCAATAAATTGGATTTCACTTCCCTCGAAAATACTACGATACACCCCCTATACTTGTGGGTCATCAAGACTATTTTCTGGCACCATTGCCAGTGAGCATAGATTTATTTATCAAGTCCACTTAGAATCACTATTGTTCAATCTTAGTTTATTTCCGTCTCGTTTGCTTGTTTCTTTATTAAAAATACAAAAAAAATAGTTCCTACTCTAGTTGTTATTTTCGTTGGTCTATTATTGTCTTGCTTTATCATGCTTTCTATCAATGGTTGGTTTCTTTCAAACTGAATCTTATTGGCAAGGTGGGTTCACGGAAGAACAAAAATATTATTATAAGGAACGCCGCTTATCACAAAAGGGAAACACTTATGGGAAAAAATTGATAAATTGTATACGATTGCTATAAACGTGTGCTCTACTTATAATGTTACTTATTGCTTTGATAAATCTTGTTACTGTAAGAGGTACAAACACCTCCCTTTTCAATGTGAGTATAATGATGATGTTACCATATCTTCTTATGTTAAGGGAAATTATCACTTTTATGATGTGGAACAAATTGAGGAATTTATTGCTTGGAAGGGTGCATTTGAACTTGCTAGTTTGCTTGAAAATATTGATGATTCACCTTATAAATATGAGGTTTTAGATATACTTAAATTTTGCTTTGATAATTACAAGGAATAAAATGGGTATATTCTTGAATATATTAATAGATGCTTTCCACAAATGGAAGAGACTAATGCCTTGCAGGATCTTATGGAAGAAGAAATTGATGAACCTGAAAGCTCATTAGATGAAAAAGAGGAGAGTGATGAACAAAATGAGGAAGAATGGATTAGCTACCCATACCTACCTTCTAATGAGAGTAACTCTTTATTCCTTACATTATTTGATTGTCCCCCATGCTTACCAAAGGAGGATGAATGTTATGCTCATGTTATTTGTGATAATCCTATATTTGTGCCTAACTTCGAGGTGCATGGTACTAAAGAGTTTTTCTTAGAATTTTTTTATGATAAAGCTCTAGACGATGGTCCTATATTGAATGATCAATCATCTTGTTATAGAATTGTTAAAAGTGGGTTTGAAGGTTTTCATCCCACTATTTTTGAGCTTGATAAAAATTATGTTTTTGTAGAACATGAAAAACATGATTTATGTGATAGTTATATTATTGAGTTTATTCATGAGGCTAATGAAAATTATTATGAGAGAGTAAAATATGGTTGTAGAAGTTTTCATGGTATTGAAACACCTCTCTATATGATGAAAGTTTTGAAGTTACTCTTGTTTTATCTTCCTATGCCTGTCACTCTGTTCTCTATGAATTTATTTGCATACAAGATTCCTATGCATAGGAAGTGGGTTAGACTTAAATGTGTTTTGATATTGCTTCTTGATGCTCTCTTTTACTTCAATTCATATTTCTTATGTGAGCATCCTCTCAAACTATCATGCCTAACTTAAAGGCGTTAAAGAAAAGTACTTATTGGGAGGTAACCCAAAAGTTTTAGATGAGTCTTGTAAGTTATTACTTTAGTAATAACCGCTCCTTATCCTTTTTATTTGCATTTTGTGCCAAGAGTAACCTCTAATGAGAGAGAAGTAATGATTGGGAAAGTTGTTGTCACTAAACAGATTTTTGTGCTTCACCGTAAAAATTCGTGTAAAATATCTGTAGGTCCTTTTGAGGCGTGACTTTTTGTGCTTCTGACCCAGGTTGTTATCTAACTTTTTTTAGTTCAACACTTTTTTATTTGAGCAACACAAGGTCTTCGAAAAAAATTGTCTTTACCTGCTGGTCTGTTTTGACAGATTTCTGCCATTTTCTGCATTTGCTTCTTGTTGGTTACTTTTTGAGTTCTTTTGGGGAATTGAGCTTTTTGAGGGAAGTGATACAGTAGCTTGTGTTTTAATGGAAGTTTATTGGTGTTAGAACTGAACCTAAAGACTTATTATCTTGAGTGCACTAATGTTGCTAATAAAGATTCTGTGAAGTTTTGTATGAAGGAAAAATTTCAGGTGTATGGAAGGAATGAGTAATGAGATGAAGGATGGACTAAAGCTCAAGCTTGGGGATGCCACGCGTGTCACCCCAAGAAATATCCAAGAAGTACAAGCGTCAAAGCTTGGGGATGCCCAAGGCATCCCCCTCTTCATTAATAAAAATCCCAGGTTTCTTCCAAACACTCTATTTTTATTGTTTTATGCACAGTTGTGTTGTTCTTGGAGCGTTGTCTTTTTCATTTTCGTTTTGGTTTTTCGTTTGCTTGGTTTTATTAGTTTGCTGAATAAAGTGGTTGGACCCCCTCTTTCATGCATTGGTTTTCAAATAGTTTGGTTTGGATTGGAAAAGAGTAGGAAAATTCATGCTTAAGTGGTAAAGAGAGCTTGTTTTTTTGACTGTGGCCTATGCTTTGTCATGCCATGCTCGATATTGTTTTGGCTTTATGCTTAGTATTCTTTTCTGTAGCATGACTTGTTATAAACAATTGAGATTGCTTAATGTGCCTTGGAAGGATCATGCGTTGTTTTAGCATATTAAAGTATAGTATTGTGGTATTCTCCTTTGATGATTTATTTGGGTTGACTTGGCACATGCTCACACCATGTTATGACTATCCCAAGTCACTATAGCCTTTATGATCCTTTAGTTTTCTACTTGTAGTATCACTTTATGCTTTGATTAATGATGTTTTGTCACTCTGCATGATTATGGCCATTATTGCTCTCTTAGTCGGTCGTTCCCAGTCTTTTGCTAGCCTCCATAACCAAGTATGAGTTCCACTCATGCATCCAACTCCTAAAACCAAGTTATTCCAAAGATTCCACCATACCTACCTATTAGCATATGCTATTCCAAGTATATTCATGTTTTTAGCTACCTTCCGAATTAAACTTGTTATGAGAAAACTAGTGATTAAAGCTCTCATGAACTTGATGGCACACTTTACTTTTCTTGCCCTTAATAAACTTGAACCATTGTGTCGTCTATGTTGTATATGCTTGTACTTATATGTTGGGGATTAGCAAAACCATGCTGTCATGGAGAACGCTTTCAACATTGTACTTGTACTTTGTACCTAGTTGATATCATGCACTTTTGTCTATGGATGTCGTCGATGTGAAATGAAAGGGGAGCTTGTAAGTCCATGGAGTTATGTATGTGTGTTAGAGAAACGCTTGGTCCGCTGGTCTAATCCATGCCGTCATGGTGGAAACCTGCAGCGTAACCATAATGAGCTGTCTATGCAGCATTCTTCTTATAAAACGAGTCAGATTTTGAGAAAAAGAGAAAAAAAGAGAAAAAAAGAGGAAAGAGTGAAAAAAGCACCATTTTCCCATGGTAAATAAGAAGATTGCTGAGATGCCCGTTGTCTGCTTGCCTTGTCATTTTGATATGGGGATTCTTCCGTATCATCAGGAAAGGGGTACCCCGTTGGCGGTTCTCTATGATACACATGTACTTACAATGACAAGAACTTACCGGTAACTAAACTTGAGTAGCGTGAGGAGCGGCCCTCGTATTCAAGGGACATGAAATTTCCAACTTATACTTTGTCAAGCATATACTTCATAGTTTGTTCACTTTAACCTTAACCACTTCAAGATGCTTATGATAGAGGCAATGAGAGCTGAAAGCTAATAAGTACCATGATTTTTGGAAGCTCTTTATGAAACTTGAGTCTCTACTTCCTTCCTTGAAGGCCTTTCTTTTACTTTTATGTTGAGTCTCCACCTTCTATCTTTATGCACCTACTTTGAGAGCATAGTGGCCATTCTTAGTTCTATGTGCATTGTCCCAAAACTTGTTGATTGATGCATAGCTTTGATATTGCTTGTTTTAAACTATTTGTATCTAGTCACTCTTATGAACTTTGAAGGTGTCCTATGCATTTATGTTTGCTACTCTATGAGGGACAAGCTGAATGCCACTATGCTATGTTTTCTTTATGTAAAACAAACAAACGTCTTATAAGGCATTGTTATTCATGAATCTTTTGTTTGTGCCTTTTCATGTTGCAACATAGTTTCTTTGTCTTATTGTTAGAACTTTATCTTTCATGTTATGTTGAAGTACTATGATCCCAGCTATGAATGTTTTACAACTACTTTGATCAAGTTTATGATGGTGCATGTCACCTCAAAAATTATTTTTTATCACTTACCTACTCGAGGACGAGCAAGAGTTAAGCTTGGGGATGTTGATACGTTGCAAACATATCTATAATTTTTGATGTTCCATGCTTGGTTTTATCTACTTTCTTATGTTTTGTCCACACTTTAGAGTACTTTTCATATGATTTCTTAGACTAACCTATTAACAAGAGCCACTTGCCAGCTGCCTGTTTTCTGCTATTTTTGGTTCCAGGAAAGTCAGAAAATGAATATTCTCGGAATTGGACGGGACAAAAGCCAAAGTTAGTTTTTCACCGAGAGACACGAGGAGCCAGAATACGACATGGAGAGGGGCTAGCGCCTGGCCACACCACCTGGCCGCACGGGCTAGGCCTGGCCGTGCCAGGGGGTGGTGTGGCCAGCCCAGGCACCCCCTCGGCCTCCCTCTTTGCCTATAAGTTGCCTCCTGACCTAAAAACACAGGCGGGTTCGACGTTTTTCCAGAAAGAGTTCCGCTCCGCCGCCACCACCAGATTCCACGATTCGGAACCAGAAAATCCGTTCTGGCACCCTGCCAGGACGGGGAATTGGAGGAGATCACCGCCATCATCATCACCATCGCTTCTCCATCAACCATCCATGTTTCCCTATCTATGAGTGAGCAATCCCCCGCTGTAGGCTATGGGGATGGTAGGGATTGGATGAGATCGTTCATGTAATGGCATCAGATTGTTAGGGCGTGGTGCCTAGTATCTTCTATTAGTGCTTTTTTTACTTTGATGCAACTTGTTATGCTTAATGCTTGTCATTAGGGCCCGAGTGTCATGATTACAAATCTGAACATGTTATTGATTCATTATGATAGTATTGTTTATGGTCTTACCTGCAAGTTGTATACACACATTGTTGTCTAGAACCAAAGGCCCCGAAGTGACAGAAATCAGGATAACCGGAGGGAATGGCTTTGATGTGAGGATCACATGTGTTCACGGAGTGTTAATGCTTTGCTCCGATGCTCTATTAAAAGGAGCACCTTAATTGCCAGTAGTTCCCTTGAGGCCCCACTGCAAACGGGCTAGCAGGACAAAAGATGTTGTGCAAGTTCTCATTGCGAGCACGCATGACTATATATGGAACACATGCCTAGGATTATCTAGTACTTGGATGCTTTATCTTATTTATCTGCAATTGCCCTATGTTTTGATTGCCAAGTGAATTATCTTGTCCATGCAATGCCCATCCATCCATCCCTATGCCTACCGCGCTCTAATCCTACTGTTTACTGCTATTGTTACTACTGTCTTTACTCTTACTACTGCTATTACTTTACTATTCATAGTACAAAACTGTTGCTACTGATAAACTGCTGTGAGCAAGATTGTTTCCAGGTGCAGCTGAATTGACAACTCAGTTGCTAAGGCTTATAAATATTCTTTGGCTCCCCTTGTGTCGAATCAATAAATTGGGTTTCACTTCCCTCAAAAATACTGCGATACACCCCCTATACTTTTGGGTCATCAGACGCATGCATCCGGCAAACGTATTATTTATTATCTTACCTCCTCTTTCATGTGAGGTTTAAGACATCGTTGAAAGTCCGTGACCGGCTGAGCTCCTTATTCCATGAATATTATATGGGTGGCTATCGAAGGACTAATCCCCTTCAAGTCACTCATCGAATACCCAAGAGCATTTCGATGCATGCCGAGAACCTTCATCAAATTTTCCTCCTCTTTCTCTGCAAGGTTAGCACTTATAATAAGAGGAAATTTATTGGTCTCATCAAGAAACCTATATTTTAGTTCCTTTTGGTAGAATTTTAAGGATTGGAGGAGGAAGAGCCTCGTCTCCTTTCCTTATGGGTTCTTCATATTTTTGATTAATCTCGGTGTCCACCTCAGGTGTGGAGTCAAGATAATCATCCATTTTATCTTTTTTTATGTCCTGGAGGATATTATTATTATTGACTAAACTTCGTGCTAAATCATTACCAGGAGTGTCGATGACTACTGAGGCTAAATTGACGACATTACCTTCTTCCTCATGTTCGTACTCATCATCATCCAATTCTTCAATAGCTGGCTCATGGTAAAATTTGGAGAAATGAAAAATCCATTTTCTCTTCACCAAACTTGAGGGACACAGTTTGTCTCTTGCAATCTATGTTTGCTCCTACGGTATTTAGAGAAGTTCTTACAAAACTTATGGGACAATAAACATCAGTAGGCATATCAATAAGCACAAAATCAATGGGGTATTTGTATGGTCCAACATAAATTGGAACATTTCTAATTATTCCCATGGGGACTCTGAGTGTTTTATCTACAAGCATTATAGTCATATTCGTATCTTCCACTTCGGCTGGAGTTAATTCATTTTGAATTTTGAAATAAAAATTAAAAGGGATAACGTTAACAGTTGTACCGATGACACAAAGGCCATAATATGAAGTTCCTCCAAAAGTGCAAGGGAGAATAGGCTTACCAACTTCTTTAGCTTTTACCTTTCCTTCAACAAATTGCGAATCTTCAGTATCTAGCTCAATTATGTTGCAACGTGCAAACATGGTTAAAATATCTTCCTTCATTGATGCCTCTGCCTCTTGTACAGGTTCTTCTCCAGTTTTCCTTCTTTGTGTCTCCTCTTCCAGCTCCTTGAGAAATAGTTCTTCTTCTTTGCGTTGATCATCTAGTTGCTGAGCCATCATATGTTTTCTCACCATCCTTGGGAAAGGAAAGGGTTCAACGTATGGGGATACCTCCTTTAATGGTTTGATAGGGGCTGCGATTATTTGATCATCTTCTACAACTTGCTTAGGTGGCAGAGTATAATGAAGCTAGTCTTTCTTAGGATCTTCAATATGTTCTATAAAAGACTGAAGGATTTGCAAAATAATATCATCATCAAGTTGTAGTTCATTAGCAGTTTCTTTTACTTTACCGGAGTCTTTATAAGCATTGAGACAATCATATTCAAATTCTATACCTCCTTTGCCTCCTAAATCAAATCCCCATGTTTCTCTATTACGGTGAATTCTTTCTAAAAGTTCCCAAGATTTAATTATAGTTAAATCCATGAAAGAGACTCTTGAATTCGTGTCAAGCTCATGCTTAATTTCTTGATTAAGTCCTCCATAGAAAATATGCAAAGCGTACCATTCAAGTAAATCATGATGGGGACATTTATTAAGTAGAGACTTGTACCTTTTGTAGGGCCTTACCTAACCTTCACCTGGGCGGTTCTTGAAGTTTGTAATTGCCCTCTTACTTCAGCAGTTTTTACCTTGGGAAAGAATCAAAATACAAATTCTCCTTTAAGTTTTTCCAAGTATCAATTTTCTTTGCAGGGCAAATTCTATACCAAGCCAAAGAAGTGTTGGTTAGAGATTGGCTAAACAGTTTAAGTTTCAATTCATCATCAGAGTAGCCTCTCAATTTAAGGGTCCAACATAGCTCATTAAAATGCATTAATTGAGTGTAAGGATCCTCATCTGGATCATATCCTACAAAAGTTTTTTCTTTAATAATAGCGATAAAACGAGGGTTGACCTTTTATTCTGGTTTGCTCCCACTCGAAAATTCCTTGACGAGTCCTCTATTGAACGACCCGAGGTATTTAGTAGCATCAAGCTGATTAATCAGTCCGAGTGAAGTCATGGTGCTTACCTGAAACTAGTAAATAACTTTAGTAAAATAATTAGTAAAATATGTAACTGAGAACAAAGACCAAAAGCGTTTAGCTCCCCGGCAACAACGCCAGAAAATAGCTTGGTGACTGCAAGTGCACAGATCAATTTTAGCTTGTTTCAAAGTAAAGATATCAAACCCACAGAGAGCTATTGGTAAAGGTCTTTATGCCCCTCATTACTCTCTACCAAAGGATACTTTTAAGCTGCCTTTGATCTCAGGTAAAGGGTGTTTGAAAGGTTTATGGTTATTTGCACAAAAGTAATTAAAACAAGTAAAAGAAAAGAAGTAAGAAGTTTGTATGAAAGCTTGGTTGAACTCAATAGGGCTAAAACATTATCGGGGATGTAGGATACACCACTAGCATAGTATTATTGTTTTATGTAATCAAGATAACATACTCCTTATGTCATGAGATGTGTGGAGAGCGCTCCATAATAAGATGTTCACTACAAGGCTCGTAGGAGGTAACTTTGTTAAGCCAAGAGTGATCTCACCTCTAAATAACCACTGCGATGTTTGAGAGCATCACCCATACAGACCACCGCAATTAAGGGTTTCCCAGTGGATATCGTAATTAGCTTAGGGAGTCCCTCTTTAATCCTCCTTTGATCGTGTAGGTTACGAGCTGGCGCCAATCTATCACGGGGCCATTCCAGGTATGCTTCCAAGACACGTATAAAGGATTTCTCCCTCCCTTTAGTCCTGAGGGCAAATACTATGTGGCTGACTACACATACCATATACAGAGAGAGATCAAACACAAATTATAATTATATCATATACGGGCAAGTCATATGGACACTAGAATAGATCATTTTTATTACGAATTCATAATAGTGCTAGGGTTTCTCCATCTCCCCAAGAACAAGGGAACTACTCACTCATGGAAGCAATCAACAACATCATCATAATCAAATGAATGGATAAAAGTATGGAGGTAGATCTAATGCAAACCACAATTGAATCTGGAATTACAACAAGATCTAATAGATGAAAGGTGGGGGTAATGGTGGTAATGGAGATGCAGTGATTAATGATGAAGGGGATGATGCATTGTCCTCCAATGATCTGTGAAGTAGCTAGGATTTTTCCCCAGCCAAGTTCCTCCTTCAGATCCCTTTCAGATGTGGTTTTTCGTGGTTTCTGGTGGCTATGAATGTCGGATCTCTCTCTCTCGTCTTCGCCGGGATAAAGTATTTGATGAGACGGTCACGATGGCACTTGGTACGGGCGGACGGTACGGGTGGGGTCTTCACGTACCACCGGTCGTTATTGGTAGTGGTTGCTCCTCCTCGCTTGGTATTCTCCTAGGTGCGAACGTAAATCCATAAAATGACTTTTATCACGTAGAAATATCATATAATTGCACAATATGACAGTTCCAATTGGTATGTTCATATAGGAATCAATGATTTGGGATCTTGTTAAAACAAGAACAAAATGGCACGTGCAAATGCAGTGAAATACAAAGATCCCTACTCTATTTATGCAAAAAAGGTAAAAAATGCTTCAATTTTGGACTCATCAACGGCGCGCGCCATGGGCCTTCGTCAACGGATGCATGTAGGTTCGTGCTTGGTGAGAGGCATTCCAGGGTGACAACAACTATGTACCCACCAGGCTGCCACCAAGAGCCGATGTGACACCGTGAGCCCATGCCTGATGCAGTTTCTTGTGGGCATGGGGCCCACCAAGAGCCATCGTGGCGCTGTCAGCCCATGTTGACCGTGGTTTCTCCTAGTCGTGGAGCCCGCCAAAGATCGAAGTGGCACCGTAAGCCCATGCTGATCGTGGTTTCTAATTGACGTGGGGCCCATACGAAGACAACATGCCATCATAGAATCTTGCCAGGAGCGGTCTTTCACGGCCTTGCTGGCTTCCCAGAGCCAACGTTGCATAGTAAGACCATGTCAGCTACGGTTTCGTGGGCATGGGGTCGTCTAGAGTCGACGTGGCTGCAGAACTCGGTGGAACTCATGCCAGCTGGCAGCATAGAATGTACACGACACAGGTTCTCACGAGCTTGTATTTGAGCTGGCAGTGTAGACGTTCGTGTTTTTTCGCGGCCAGGTGGCCATATGATCTCTTTATGATGTGGCTATATCTACTCAGATACCTCATTATCCTTTCCTACTATATCTTCTTCCTCTCCTTGGGTCATTTTATATTCAGTTTTGGTGTCTCTTTCATCATACTCTTCAAGAGACATCGCCGCAGCCTGCCCATGCTTCTTCTTCGGTGGCGGCGGAGCTCACGCGTTATTTGTCGCGTCATAAAATATCCTCTTTCTTATCTCCTGACGCGCTCTTTGTTTTCTTGGAATCAGATTTCTCATGGTTTTTTCTCTATTTGTACTATAGATTTTGCCATGCCGCGCTTTGAGGGAGATCCGACGATTGTGCGCATGTTTAGGATGCGAAATGCGTGAAGTCATCTTGCACGACATGCACATCATGTTTTGCTACATTTGCATATTTCGTGTTTTTACGGTTACGTTATTTTTTAGTCTACCATGTCGACTCTTGATTCAGCTCTAAAATAGGTTCGCTCTTCTCGATTATTGTTTGCATGAAGAAAGTTTAGTGGGATCGCCTCTGCATCGTCACCAGCATTAGCTGGCTCATGTTTCTTTTTCGGTAAGTTTTCATTTCTTTAATAATGTTTGTCATCTCTTACATGTTGCGTAAACAGTTCTGATGTTTCCTCTTTGTGTCTTAGGTTTCAACCCGACAGATGCATACAAGTCACTCATTCGGCGCATCTTCATCCTTTTTCATCGTCTCGTGTTTCGTTGTTGTCATCTCTAGTTGTAAGTTTCGTTTTCTTCATGAGTTTCCTTCGAGGGTACACGTTTAATGTCTCTCCCTATTGCGCTTTCAGGTGAAAACTTGTTGGATTTCAAGGGCTTCATCGAGTATTTATTTTTATTCATTAGAGTCTTCGACTATTGTGTTTTCTTTCATGCTGATGTTTTGGAAAGGTAAAAAATATGCTGATGAACTTCAACTTGATGATGATATTGTATTACACATTCTTTAGTCTTTTACAGAATTTATCAAAGCACCAAAAAGTATTGGCTTCAATATACTTCACTGCCTGAACCAGTCAAAGAAGTACAAATGATGGTTGAAGTCCCCAATAAACCATCAAGGGAAATACCACCATATGTGGAACCAATGCCCTTCCCAAGGACGGCCGAAAAGCACACGGGAGCTCAACTTCTTGAAGATCAATTGGAGAAACAAAAAGAAATTCTGAGGAAACAAGAAGAAGAGGAAAAGGTAGAAGAGGTAATTTGTGAGAACATAGAAGAAGAATAGGAAGTAACTAAATAAGTTATACTAGCTATATTTGCATATTGCAATGTAGTTGAACTTGACTCTGAAGGTTCTCAATTTGCTGAAGGAAAGGTAAAAGCTAAAAATATTAGTAAACCTATACTTCCTTGTACTTCTGGTGAAAGCTCTTCCAGTGGCCTTTGTGATATTGGAACTGTTGTTAATGTTACTCCTTTTAGATTTTATCAAAATATTCAAGGTGAACTTGAACCAGCAGAATTAGAAAATACTGAAATGACAATGATGCTTTCCAATAAAACACTCAGAGTCCCTATGGGTACAATAAAAAAGGTTCCTATTTACATTGGGCCTTATGGGTATCCTACTGAATTTGTAGTAGTTAATATGTCTACTGACACCTATTGTCCAATTATCTTTGGAAGAACCTTTTTAAATACCATAGGGGCAATTATTAACTACAAAAAGGAGACAATTTCCCTCACGTTTGGGGAGGACATGTGATGGCAACAACTCTGTGTGTACAACTCGTTTGGACTCCAAGTGCAGAGTGTTATAGCAAGCATCTTTTCCCCACAAGGGTGACTCGAGGGTTTATATCAAACTCTCTGGGAATTGTCAAAGAGTATCTTTTTTCTTCTCTTCTCAAGCAACCTACAAAATAAAGTTTTTGCCTTGTGTCCCCAACTCCACTATGTGGTGATCAAGCATAATGTTTCATATTAGTATTATGAAATAATAATAACAAGTAAAGTAAAAACAGTAATAAAATATGCAAGTAAGGTAAATGCAATAATAAAAGGTATTTTTGTGTTTGCAAGAAAGAAAGTATTTTTGTGTTTTTAAGTGATAATAAATTTTAGCAAAGGTAAATGATAGTTGTAGTGTTTGAAGGTTGTTTATTATGATAAAAATTGGATTGGGGTTCATGGGTTCACTTCTCTACTCTCCTTTAAGTTGGAGTGGACATAAAACAATTCATCATCAATATAATATTGGTGGAACATCACTATGTGTTTGATAAGCATTCATATGGACATCTCGTCGTAACATATAGATGATGCAATGCATCTTTCATATACTCCTCTAGAAAGAGAAAGCTCCAAGCAATCTAGAATTAAGAATTAACCGAGCATAGCCTTAAGTATTTTGACATGGTGTTTGAATAACAAATATGCTACCGTGACCGAACAAGATTATGAAGCTATCACAAGATAATTATAGCACATTAATTCACTTAATCCCTAGTGAGGTAACAAAAGAAAGGTAAAAACCATAGTAGATCTTGAATTTGTTGTCACTATTCAATCACCACCACCATGTTACTCTATCTAATACACACTTCCCCCACATGCTCTTGCATACAAGTTGGGTCGAAACAAGAAATTAAGAACAGTGTACATCATATACATCTATGAATACATCTTACACATAGATAGATTCCAATCTCATATATAAAATCATAGAATAAAGATCCACCACATGCAAATTACATATATGACCATAATCATGTAGGGCGCGAGTCGAAGATCGACACTGGTTGGACCGCGCCAAAGAGGCAGCCAACAAGTAGGATGGATCGGAGGTGCCATCCCCGATCGAGGCCCTTGGGACCCAGATCGAGCCTAAGACAGCCCCACCCCATAGGATCATCACCGTCACCAATCAGATCATCTAGCCGCAGCCACGCAACCGCCACCCCTTGCCGATCTGGAAGATTGTAGCCAACCAAAGGGCTGGCCACTATGCCACCACTGCTAGACAGTCGCACTATCGAGGTGCTTGACCGCACCACGTCCAAGAAAAAGGGCTAGGCGCTCATCCCTAGCGAACCCTCACACGTGGATGCTAGGAAACCTCCCTCCCCCGTCGTCATCAGCGATGGCAAGGAGAGAAGAGGGAGGATCGGTCGGGTTTTGTTGGTGGGGCGGTAGGATTTTCCTCCAGCCGCCACTCAGGGACCGACGATAGGGACAAGATAAGGAAAGAATTGTTGACTATTTATTATATACATGAACTTGGTATTGTTCATGGCCTGCTATCTTTTTTTGTGAATAGGACATGTCATGAAAATAAACATCAAAGAGTACAAAGCACCTCAGAAAAAGAAAATTACAACTAGATCCTTGAGAAGCCCTTCATCTACAACCTCCAGACCATGTCAACGGCGTGCTGCCACTGCCGCTCATCCTTGAGTTGGCCTGACATTGTTGGTTGTGGACGGGAAATCCTTGAACAGGTCAAGAAGACCACATCCGTCTCGGTGATGAAGATGAAGGATGAACTGCCCATGAAGCTCCTTGACGGTCTAAATACCCCCACTATCATAGTATTGCCGACAAGTACGCGATGGAAGGGGTCCTCGCATGGTGTGTTTAGAGAGGTTGGGGAAGGCGGTGAGTTGATGGGTACGAGGTAACACAACTTACCCAGGTCCGAGTCCCACAACGGTGGCAGAACTCTAATCCTACTATAAATCACTATAACTGCAATAACCCAAGTTACAGGGATCGGTTCGCTGTGCGAGGTGTCATGAATCGTTGTATGTTGTGACCTAAAGGCTCCCATAGTCCCGACTTACAAAGGCACCAGAACCTAGGGTTACAGGGAAAGGACCTTGCCGGACAGGTTACAGAGTCCTACACTAATACTCCCTCCGTTTCAAAATATAAGATGTTTTAGCTTTGTGAAAGGAGTGTATTTAGAGCCCTTTTAGTGTCTAGGTTCACTTCAAACCTAGATGAACCTAGACACTAAAAGAGGTCTTGATACACTTCATTCACAAAGCTAAAACATCTTATATTTTGAAATGGAGGGAGTACTAACTACTCTTCGTGTCTTGTACTCCAAGCCTCCGAGTAGGTCGGTGACTCCAACGTAGCCTTCCTTTATCCGGCATGGGCCTCCCTTCTAGATCCGTCTAACTAGGCCGCCCAGCAGGCCATGGGCCATGCTACCAACTGTGGGCCAACCGGGTTAGCCGGATTAGAGACATGCAATGGTGGTACCCATTTAGCATATCCCAACAGTAGCCCCCGGTGGACTTTGATATCTTGTGCCGTCTTGCCCTTTAATCTTGATGCTCCGTCTAGGTGATACTGCAATCCGTCAAGCAATATCTCGAAGGTCTCCTAAAGAACCCTGCAATCTTCTCCGTCTTTGTCGTGTAATCCGTAGATTGTTTGAGTCTTTTCATCCAGAATTGAATAGTTTCCGCATTCCATGGAATCTTCAGACATGACTCCTCCACTGCAACGGTCAGTAGGATGACATAGGCTACAGCCTGTGCTACCTCAAAACTCATATATGGCAGTGAAATAATCATTAGCTATTTTCTCGCGCGCATAATCCGAAACATTTAAGCGGAAAATCGGGGGACGTGGTGAAATTACCACGCACGTTCACACACACTTTGTCAACGCTACAACCGTTAGATCTTCCATGCACGAATCTTGATGCCTGGGTCTATAAATGTTTACTGTGGCCAGAATATTTTCTTTTACCCGCATTCTTCCACGCATCTTCTTCTTCCTCTCACTGCACGATCGTTTGAGCTCCTCAGCGAAAACCCTAGCCAGACATTCTCTCTTCTCATCATCCATACAACTGCTCAATGGCCATCAGTGGTTGTGCTCCATCGACGGCGGCAACTCTAGAGGCTTTAATCGAGCCATCGAAGGGAGTATCCGTCCCGCCGGAGGGAGTAGTGATTCCCATCTCTTCCGTGGTGGAATCCACCAGCGGTGACCAGAAAAGGGCGGCGCTTGATGTCGCGGAGGAGGATGTTGACTCCCACAAGGGAGTGTGGACGGGTTCTGACCTCTCCATCGAGCAACTGCAAGAACTCATCACCGAAGGATACCTCTCGACGATGAAAGGGTTGGCCTGGAGGCCAGCACCGGCCGGCGAGGTGGTCCCTTCTCCCCACGCCGGAGAGAAGGTCTACCTCAAATTACAACTGGTACGGGGCGTTAGCCTTCTAGTCTCCGACTTCTTCCTTGAAATCCTCCGACATTTTTGGTTTCTCCCCCATAATCTTTCTCCCAACAGCATCCTGATACTTAGCAATTACATAGCTTTATACGAAGTATACCTAGGAATCAAACCTAGGTTAGATCTGTTTATCTATTTCTTCACCATCAATAGAGAGTCCGGAGAGTCCAAGGACAAACTTTGGAACTGAGGAACCATTAGCTTTAAGATCCGTCCTAACCGGCGGTTCCCTAATATCGTTTGCCACGTGTCTTGCAAGAATTGGCAGCAAACATATTTCTATGGCACATATGTTCCTCTGGCCGGTCGTGAAGACTCACATCCTGACTTTGTCAATGGATCTGCTGCCGAGGCCACCACCTAGAGATCCCAATGCCCCCTTGATGGCCCAAAATGTAGAGCTTGTTGGGAACCCCAAGAGGAAGGTATGATGAGCACAACAGCAAGTTTTCCCTCAGTTATGAAACCAAGGTTATCGAACCAGTAGGAGCAAGGAAACAACTGCAAGGTGTTGCTAGCAACTTGGAATCCTGCACAACACAACCACAGAACTTTGCTCCCAACTTACAGTGAGGTTGTCAATCTCACTAGTTTTGCTGAAAACAAAGGATTAAACGTATTGTGTGGAAGATAGTAATTGCTTGGAGAAAGTAAATAGTAAACAGTAACAGTAGAAGGTATAGCAATGGTAAAAGCATGGACCAGGGTCCATAGTTCACTAGAGGTGATTCTCCTTAAGATAACTAACATGCTAGGTGAACAAATTACAGCGGGGCAATTGACACATTTGAGAAAGCATACAATGCATATACTAGACATCCTGACTCCTATGAGATTCGATTGGGCATTACAACATTATACATAGACCGTAATCCAACTGCATCTATGACTAATCATCCACCTTCAGGTTATCATCCGAACCCCTTCTAGTATTAAGTTGCAAGCAACAGATAATTGCATTAAGCAAATTAAAGTGTGTAAAGTAAACAATACGATTGTCCCATGGACAAAGGATTGCTGTTTTCTCCCTAGTAGCAACAGCATATCTACAACCTTAGAGATTTCTGTCACTTCCCCAAATTACTAGAGGCATGAACCCACTATTGAGTATAAATACTCCCTCTTGGAGTTGCAAGCATCTACTTGGCCAAGATAGTTACAAACAAGGGAGAGCATGCAAGATCACAAATAACATATACATGATAGAATCAATAATCAATATGAAATAGCATCTCAATATCCATCGGATCCCCGCAAACACAACATGTAAGATTACAAATATATGATCTTGATCATGAACGGAGCTCACAATATCTAAACATGATAACACAAAGGAGGAGAATCAACCATCTAGCTACTACATGGACCCGTAGTCTAAGGATGAACTACTCACACATCACACCAAAGGCAGGCATGGTGATGAAGAGGGCCTCCAGGGTGATATCTCCCCTCCGGTAGGGAGCCGGGCAAGAGCTTCAGACCCCTACCGATCTAGGGATGGAGATGACGGTGGGTACAGACTCTTTCGTGGAATCTTAATTGGGTACTTAGGGTTTCTCCCTGGGAGGCTTTTATAGGCGAAGGGGCAAGGTCGGTGGAGCACCAGGGGGCCCACACACCCTGGTGGCCCCCAGGCCGCGCGGCCACCAGGTGTGGCCGCCCTGGTGCGCCACTTCATCTCCCCTCCGGACTCCGTGTTGCTTCAGGTAAAATACTGACTTTGGCTTTTGTCCCGTCCAATTCTGAGAATATTTCCTTAATAGCTTTTCTGAAACCAAAAACAGCAGAAAACAGGCAACTTGCACTATGGCATCTCGTTAATAGGTTAGTCCTAGAAAATGTATAAAAATACCTCAAAGTGTGAACAAAACATAAGAAAGTAGATATAAAACAAGCATGGAACATCAAAAATTATAGATATGTTTATGACGTATCAACATCCCCAAGCTTAACTCCTGCTCATCCTCGAGTAGGTAAGTGATAAAAAGAATAATTTTTGAGGTGACATGCACCATCATATTTGTAAAGCATTGATAGCTGGGATCAAAGTACTCTAACATGAACATAAAAGACAGAGTTCTAACAATAAGACATAGCAACTATGTTGTAACATGAAAAAGGTACAAACAAAATATTCATGAACAACAATGCATTAAAAGACATTTGTTTGTTTCACATATAGAAAACATAATAAGAATGGTATTCAGCTTGTCCTTCATGCTATAGCAAAACATAAATGCATAGGACACCTTCAAAGTTCATAAGGGTGACTAGATACAAATAATTTAAGAACAAGCAATATCACAGTTATGAATCAATCAACAAGTTTTGGAACAATGCACATTAAATTAAGAATGGTCACTATGCTCTCTCAATTGGTGCATAAAGATAGAAGATGGAGACTCAACATAAAAGTAAAAAGAAAGGCCCTTCATAAGAGGGAAGCAGGGATTTCAAGTTTCATAAAGAGCTTCCAAAAATTATGGTACTTATTAGCTTTTAGCTCTCATTACCCCTATCATAAGCATCTTTTAGGTGATTAAGGTTAAAGTGAACAAATATGAGGATATGCTTGGCAAGTTATAAGTCGAAAATCTCATGCCCCTTGCCTACGAGTCCCACACCTCATGCTACTCAACTTTAGTCACAAGTAAGTTCTTGTCATTGTAAGTACATTCGTATCATGGAGAACTGCCAACGGGGTACCCCTTGCCCCATGATACAGGAGCTATCCCATATCAAAATGACAAGGCAACAGACAATGAGCATCTCAACGATGTTTTTATTTGCTATTTGCATAGGTTTTTATTGAGGATGCTTCACAGAATGCTCACTATGGTTATGCTGCAAGTTTCCACCATGATTAGGCATGGCTTAGGCTAGCCGCCCAGGTGTTTCTCTAACACATATACAAACTCCATGAGCTTACAAGCTCCCCTTTTATTTCACACCGCCAGGATCCATAAACAAAAGAACATGATATCAACTGAATAATAAGTGCAATGTTGAAAGCATTCCCCATGACAGCATGGTTCTGCTAATTCTCAACATATAAAGTGCAAGCATATACGCAACATAGATGGACACAATGGTTCAAGTTTATTAAGTGCAAGAAAGTAAAGTGTGCCATCAAGTTTGTGAGAGCTTTAATCACTGATTTTCACATAACATGTTTAATTCGGAAGGTAGATAAAGGCATGAGTATACTTGGAATGGTATAACACACCATGCATAGGAATTTATAGTGGACTCTTTGGAATAACTTGGTTTTCTTGGGAGTTGGATGCATGAGTGGAACTCATACTTGGTACATGTGGAGGCTAGCAAAAGATTGGGAGTGACCAACTAAGAGAGCACTAATGGCCATAATCATGCAAACCGACAAAACATTATTAATATAAAGCATAAAGTGATATTACAAGTCAAAAAACTAAATGATCATAGAGGCTAAGGTGACTGATACATAGTCTTAACATGGTGTAAGCATGTGCCAAGTCAACCCAAATAAAGCATTGAAGGAGAATACCACAATATTATGCTTTTGTATGCTAAAACAATGCATAATTCTTTCAAGGCACATTATGAAATCTCAATTATTTGGAACAAGTCATGCTACAGAAATAATTACTAAGCATAAAGTCAAAGAAATATCAAACATGACATGATAAAGTCTAGTCCATAGTCAAAACAAAACTCCTTTTATACCACTTATAAGCATGAACTTTCCTACTCTTTTCCAATCACCAATCAACTTATTTAAAATATCATATGAATGCAGGGGTCCATCAAATTTATTTAAGCAAACTAAACAAAATAAAACTAAAAGAAAAAACGAAGGCGCTCCAAGAAAAACACAACTGTGCATGAAACAATAAAAATGAATTGTTTGGAAGAAAACCTGAGATTTTTCTTGATGAAGAAGGGGATGCCTTGGGCATCCCCAAGATTTGATGCTTGTACTTCTTGAATATTTCTTGGGGTGACACGGGTGGCATCCCCAAGCTAGAGCTTTTGTCCATACTTCATCTTATCACATTATTCTTCCCCTACACTTGAAAATTTCCTTCATACAAAACTTCACACAATCCTCATTAGCAACATTAGTGTATTCATGATAATTGGTCCTATGGTTTAGTTTCATCACAAGTAAAACTTCCATTAAAACACAAGCTACTGTAGCAATTCCTTCTAAAGCTCAAGTGATCAAAGAGAACTCAAAGAGAAAGAGATTAAGAGGCAAATGCAAATAATGGCAGAAACCTGTCAAAATAGACCAGCAGGTAAAACCCAATTTTTTCGAAGACCTTCTGTTGCTCAAAATTGAAAAGTGATGAACTAACGAAAGTTAGATAATAACCTAGGGCATAAACAAAAAAATTACAGCTCAATCCGACATTCAGAGATTTTTCACGATTTTATACAATGGAGCACAAAAATCTGTTTCGGGACAACAACTTTCCCAAGTCTTACTCATCTCTCATTAGAGGTTATTCTTGGCACAAAAACCACAAAAAAAGGATAAGGAGAGGTTATTACATAAGTAAGACCTTCCAAGACTCAACAAAAGAAAAACTTACTGAATAGAAATTTGGGTTATCTCCCAATTAGTGTTTTTCTTTAACGCCTTTGAGCTAGGAATAGGAAGCAAGATTCAAGCATTTTAAAATGAAGAAGCATTAAGACCAAATTTTGTTTTAATAGGAGAAATAAAAGGTATCGTCTTTCTCTTCCTAGGGGAGTATTCTATACCTTTCTTGAGTAGGAGTTGATATTTAATGGTACCTTCCTTCGTATCAATAATATCACCGACTATGCTTAGAAAAGGTCTTCCCAAGGTAATAGGACAAGAAGGATTGCATTCAACATCCAAAACATAGAAATCAACAGGGACATAGGTATTGTTAACCGTAATAAGAACATCATTAATACTCCCCATCAGTTTCTTTTTAGCATTATCATCAAGTTGGACATCTAAATAACAATCTTCCAATGGTGGAAAATTAAGCATTTCATAAATCCTTCTAGGCATAATAGAGACACTAGTATCAAGATCACATAAAGCTTTGAGATCAAAATCATTCACTTTCATATTAATGATGGGTTCCCAACCATCTTCTAATTTTGTAGGAATAGAAGCTTTATGTTTCGACTTCTATTCTTTAATTTTCATGAGAGCATCTGTAATGTGTTTTGTAAAGGCCATATTCATAGAACTAGCATTAGGACTTCTACCAAGATTTTGTAGGAACTGAATTACTTTAGAAATATTGCAACCATCAATATCAAAACCAAAATTACCATCCAAGGTAGTAGAACTATTGTCTCCCATATTAATGGGACTTCATGTGGTTTGCTAGCATCTACATTAGTGGTGGTGATAGTACAAATACTACTATTTATAGAAATTTCATCTTCTCTTTCCCACTTAGCATGCAATTTAGCTAACAATCTAACATTTTCATCAATTCTACCTTGTATGGCATTAGTAGCAGCAAAGGGGGTTTCCATAGTTTTAGGTTTAGCAGCCATTTTATTAATCAAAGAAGATTGTGCTTCAGACAAAGATGATATTTTCTTTCAGCATTCGAAAGTTTGGATTTCAAACTAGGAATTTCCCTATTTAAACTCTCAAGTTGATGACTAATATTTTTCAGAATAGTAAATAATTTATTCTGATCATATTGCATTTGCATGAAGTTTTTAGTGGCTCTTTCAACTTCTAAAATTCTTTCTTCACTAGGCATTCTAGATTTATCATGATAAACATCAGTATTATTAGGAGGGTAATGCATATAATTGTTATTACCAAAATTATTCCTATAGGCATTCTTGCTAAAATTATTATTTCTAATGAAGTTCACATCAACTTGCTCTTCTTGAGCAACCAAAGAGGCCAAGGGAACATGATTTGGATCAATATGAGTTTTTCATTAACAAGCATAGACATAATAACATCAATTTTATCACTCAAGGAGGAGGTTTCTTCAACATAATTTACCTTCTTACCTTGTGGAGCTCTCTTAGTGTGCCATTCAGAATAGTTATCCATCATATTGTCAAGGAGATTTGTTGCAGCACCCAAAGTAATGGTCATAAAGGTGCCTCCAGCAGCAGAATCCAATAGATTTCTTGAAGAATAATTCAGTCCTGCATAAAACATTTGGATAATCATCCAAGCAGTCAGTCCATGAGTCGGGCAATTCTTTACCAAATACTTCATTCTTTCCCAATCTTGAGCAACATGTTCATTATCAAATTGTTTAAATTTCATTATTTCACTTCTCATAGATATAATTTTAGCAGGAGGATAGTATTTTCTAATGAAAGCATCTTTGCATCTAATCTAGGAATCAATATTATTTCTAGGTAGGGATAGCAACCATTCTTTAGCTTTTCCTCTCAAAGAGAAAGGAAACAATTTAAGCTTAATAATATCTCCATCTATATCCCTATGTTTTTGCATCTCACAAAGTTCAACAAAGTTATTAAGGTGAGCAGGAACATCATCAGTACCAGCACCAGAGAATTGTTCTTTCATAACAAGATTGAGCAAAGCAGGTTTAATTTCAAAGAAAGCAGCTTCAGGAACATGTGGAGGAATAGGTGTGCACATGAAATCATTGTTGTTGGTGCTAGTGAAGTCACATGACTTAGTGTTTTCAAGAGTAGTCATCTTTGTGTGTTTTTGATAAAAGGAAACAAACTAGTACAATTTTTTTGTGTTTTTGGTAAAAAGAAACAAGCAAACTAAGCAGAAATAAACTAAGCAAAACAAAAAAAGTAAAGTGATTGGTTATGAGGGACTCCCCTTGTGAAGCTGTCCTTGACTCCCCGGCAACGGCGCCAGAAAAAGTGCTTGATGGCTCAAAATGTAGAGCTCGTTGGGAACCCCGAGAGGAAGGTATGATGAGCATAGCAGCAAGTTTTCCCTCAGTTATGAAACCAAGGTTATCAACCTAGTAGGAGCAAGGAAACAACTGCAAGGTGTTGCTAGCAACTTGGAATCATGCACAACACAACCACATAACTTTTCTCCCAACTTACAGTGAGGTTGTCAATCTCACCGGTTTTGCTGAAAACAAAGGATTAAACGTATTGTGTGGAAGATAGTAATTGCTTGCAGAAAGTAAATAGTAAACAATAACAGTAGAAGGTATAACAACGGTAAAAGCATGGACCAGGGTCCATAGTTCACTAGAGGTGATTCTCCTTAAGATAAATAACATGCTGGGTGAACAAATTACAGCGGGGCAATTGACAGATTTGAGAAAGCATACAATGCATATACTAGACATCTTGACTCCTATGAGATTCGATTGGGCAGTACACCATTATACATGGACCGTAATCCAACTGCATCTATGACTAATAATCCTCCTTCAGGTTATCATCCGAACCCCTTCTAGTATTAAGTTGCAAGCAACAGATAATTGCATTAAGCAAAGTGTGTAAAGTAAACAATATGATTGTCCCATGGACAAAGGATTGCTGTTTTCTCCCTAGTAGCAACATCACATCTACAACCTTAGAGAATTCTGTCACTTCCCCATATTACTAGAGGCATGAACCCACTATCGAGCATAAATACTCCCTCTTGGAGTTGCAAGCATCTACTTGGCCAAGATAGTTACAAACAACGGAGAGCATGCAAGATCACAAATAACATAGACATGATAGAATCAATAATCAATCTGAAATAGCATCTCAATATCCATCGTATCCCTGCAAACACAACATGTAAGATTACCAATAGATGATCTTGATCATGAATGGAGCTCACAAGATCTAATCATGATAGCACAAAGGAGGAGAACCAACCATATAGCTACTACATGGACCTGTAGTCCAAGGATGAACTACTCACACATCACACTGGAGGCAGGCTTGGTGATGAAGAAGGCCTCTAGGGTGATCTCTCCCCTCCGGCAGGGTGCCGGAAAGAGCTTTAGATCCCTCCCGATCTAGGGATGGAGATGACGGCGGTTATAGACTCTTTCGTGGAATTTTGATCGGGTGCTTAAGGTTTTCGTCCCGGGAGGCTTTTATAGGTGAAGGGGCATGGTCGGTGGAGCACAGGGGCCCCACACCCCTGGTGGCGCCCCCAGGCTGCGCGACCACCAGGTGTGGCTGGCCTGGTGTGCCACTTCGTCTCCCCGCCGGACTCCGTGTTGCTTTGGGTAAAATACTGACTTTGGCTTTTGTCCCGTCCAATTCCGAGAATATTTCCTTAATAGCTTTTCTAAAACCAAAAATAGTAGAAAATAGGGAACTAGCACTATGGCATCTTGTTAATAGGTTAGTCCTAGAAAATGTATAAAAATACCTCAAAGTGTGAACAAAACCTAAGAAAGTAGATATAAAACAAGCATGGAACATCAAAAATTATAGATACGTTTATGACGTATCACCCCTGCCGTCCGATGACGAAGCCTCTCATGCCATAAGACGGATAGAATGGCTAGTAGACATAGGGCTAACAGTCCTAGACCTAGCCATGTGCTGGTTCACAAGGCGGATCCAACCTCTGCAGCACCGCTCCGAGCTGATGCACAAGTACTCCAAGGAGCGGAAGGATCCCATGCAGATTTCCGAGGACAACTTCTCCAAGGACTCCATCAAGCTCCAGCTAAAGGACATCATCAAAGTGAAAGACAAGAAGCATGGCTACAATATCACCTTCGACATGTATGAATGCAGCAAATGCCCAAAGGTGACCAGGTTTCCTTTTTTGCTTTTATATATACTCTAAGGCTTCCGTCTTGTAACAACCTCGGACCCTACGCTCTAAGTTCAAGCCTGGATGAACCAAAAGTGGTTAAGGGTTTTACAGCGGAGGCCCAGGGCCACCCACGTGTAGGCCCGTCGGCCACCCTAACAACTTCCAAGAACATCGGGACAAGAGCGAGCGGCGTAGGCAACAGACGAAGAGATCAAATACATACACAAGTGAGTATGTATGCAAGCTACCTTACAACAGTTCTTAGAACCATACCATCTAAAAGAAATAGAAATATTGCAACACCATACGGCAAGATCCAAATATCCTAGATAGAGATAATAGTGTAGGATATCTCCTCATACATCAATCAACAGAGTATCAAGCGGAAGCGGGAAACAAGATCCGAGTATGGATAAGAAGCAAATCGGCATAAGATGCCACATAAATAAGCACATCCCGCCCACAGATCTCACAGATCCCCATCCCCGGAATCTCTACACCGAGTGATCGTTGCCAACATCATCTGTCTCCTCCACCTAGTATCCATCTTGCGAATACACCTGTTCATCCGAATCAAACAATTTATCGTGTGAGACCCTAGGGGTACTCAGCAAGTCTTTATGCCTCTAAAGGGTACATATACCTGGGGTGACGCAATTGCAGCAAAAGATAATAACTAACAAGTATATAGATACTCGCTAACCATCCGCCTAACCAAAGATAGGCGGATGTCCGTTAATTAGAAACAACAGTTATAACAGTATAAAGTAACAGATCCATCCTCCTTCTCGCTTACCAACGAGAAAGCGGACGAACAACCCATCTGTTGGCAGTTTTATTAACCATTCCATGAGTATTGCACTAATTACTAGTCAGTTATTTAGTCAAATTAAAAGCGGTACTTTAGTTAGGCTTGTCTATGATCGATAAACTATGCTCCGAGTCGTCCATAACCGCGGACACGGCTTTCAGAAAGATTTACCCTGCAGGGGTACACAAATAGCAACACACACATGATCGATTTCGGAAAAACCAAATCAAAACCCAATGAGGCTTTCACGACAAAGCAATCACAGGATTCATAAATTATTTCAGGGGGCCACCCCATTAAGCTACCCGCAACGAAGTTGTCCGGCTCCGAGACGGACCCAAGGTTTGCGCCAATGGCTGTAAACGACTGGGAACCCGAAAGTGTGACTGGGGTTGTCGATACCGCGAAAACACTCCGCCAATCCTAAACAGTACATGTGCTCCACGCACAATCATAGATAAAGTGGTAAAGCATGGCATAAGTACAAGATAGTAATAAAGCTCCAAACTACTTTGTGGCCCCAAGAAATAAAATGCGAATCAAGCTCAGGCAAAGGGGGATTCATAGAGTCTCCCATATGTGGATAGTGCAAATAGTCAAGGAACATGAATCAAGTACTCAGGGTCCTATGGGACACAAGTGGACATAAAAACCAAATGAAAGATATTGCCCACCGGTGCCTCTTTCATTAGTTATCCCATTACTACTTAGGTTAAGTTGTTTAGGTACCTCGTTATCCATCAGACACTCACATACCCTACACATGCTGTTCTACGACTCGCATAGCTCAAACAACTCCTGTAGTAATGGCTCATGGGATGGAGGAACAAGCTCGGTGGGGTTTAAAAGTAAAGGCTATGCAGTACTTGGGATTCAATTTAATGCATTCGCGACTCCATGATGCAAGAATAAGATAGAAGCAATAGGTACTATATGTATGCAAGCATGTGGTAGTGCTTGCATGGCAGCTCAGTTGAAGCGAGAGATAGATCTGGGTAGTACTCCTGGGATTCCTGATAATGCCCCTGCTCGGCGTCTATTCGAAAGAAGAACCAAACAAAAAAGGGCCAACATAAATAAAGTGCACAACCATATAAATAAAATGCGACAAGCAACCAAGCATGCCATGATTAATGATGCACAATTTACATGGCAATAAAGTAGCATGGCAAGGGTGAGGTGTGGGGACAAGAATGAATCATTTTATTAATTCTTGGGCCAAGTTTTATTACCATAAACAGTTCTGATTATTTAATATTTATATGATGCATGCTTCAATTCATATCATGGAATGCGTAGTTAGAACGGGCCCGTCGCGCTGATCGATTTAGACATATTATTTGTCAAATTTGGAGTTATAGAATTAAAGTTATTAACTAATTAAGAAAAGGCATTTTTATTGCAATTTAAACAATTTCGAAAATTTAAAATAGTCAAACATTATTTTGGATGACATATTTGAAATCCTCATATTTTTCTAATTCAAAAACATATATTATTTGTATTATTTGGATTTACCAATTAAAAGTTATTAAAAACTGGATTTAAAATCATATTAAACATTTCTGAAAAATATTTTTATTAAACAGAAAAGGACGCAGACTTTTTGCACTGAGAGAGATCTAGCCACAGCCGCTAACGGGTGGGGCCGCGCTGAGCTGGCGGAAACCAACGCGCGACAGAGCTTTTCTTACCGCGGGGTTGTCTAGCCGGGGTGACAAACAGGTGGGGCCTGCGGTTCGCAGGGCCACACACGAGCGCACGAACAGGGCGCAGCCACATGGCGCGGACGGTGAGTGCGGGTTGAGGTATCGAAACCTGCGGTGCCTTTTTGTAAAAGTGCCACAGCACATGACATGTGGGCCTGGGAAGGACTGCGGGTGGAGCGAACAAAAACGCAGGGGGTATTCGGCAAAAACACCACGGCCACTGTTTTTCTTCTCCGCGTCTGACGAAACTAACGAAAACAGGAGTCATCGCGGCGGGGATGCGATCCCATGACGCGGCGTGCGCGCGCAGGCGGCGGCGACCGCTGGGGCTGGCTCGGGTTGTTGCTGGGAAGAAGCTACGCGGCCAGAAGACCCTACCGGAGCACAACTACGAGAACACGACTGCGAGCGTGCCGCACAGAGAGCGCTCGACGAAACGGGCGGTGTGTCCAGGAAGCAGAACCGCAAGAGGAGGTGTCTGGGAGGGGCAGAGGCTCACTAGGAGTGGGTCAGTGGTGTTGGTTCGGCCTGGAACGCAGGGGATTGGCGGCGGAGCTGATGACTCGAGGCTAGGGTTTTCCATTCGGTCACGCCGGCGTGCAGCGGGGCTGGCCGTCTCCTCCTCGCCGCCGTGTACTGGGATGGTCCAGGGGCTCCACTGGTTCTTCCTCAGCACCCCAACTCCACGCCTGCCTCCTCCTAGCTACGATGGTGAGCTGATGCCGACGGTGGGCGATCGGAGATGGAATAGAGGGTTGGCAGGGTAGATGGGGGAAGGGTGGTGAAGGGCAGCGCCCAGGTGAGATCTGGAGAGGCTGCAGGCAGCAGGGGAGGGGGTAGATAAGGACAGAGGAGAGGTAGAGATGCACATGGGGCTCGGGTGGAAAAGGTGGTGTGCACCTTTTTGTCCTCTCTCTCTCTCGGTCGGTGGACCAGGGAGGGTCGAGGCTGGCTGGGGCTGCGGCTCAGGGTGGCATGGTGCAGGGGCTCGGTGGGGTAGCTTGGCAGCGAGGAAAAGAGAGGGAAAGGAGGGGGAGGTCTCGGCTAGGAGGTGTCGAGCAAGGGGGCTCGGTCTAGCAGCTAGGTTAGGGTGATGGGGTTGGGGCCGAACCAAAGCCACAAGGCTGGTGGTGGCCTCGGTGTGGGGAGAGGGGAATGGTGAGGTGACTGCAGCTAGGTTTAGAGAGAGTTTAGGTTAGGGCTTTTTCTTAGGCTAGGATGGTTAGGGTTTAGGGTTTGAGCTAGGTAGGGTAGGATAGATAGAATATGAATTTGAATGATTCAAATGGGTATGCCTCAAACAAAAACAAAACCATCTATCCAAGATCGAGAGGTGGAGAAGGGGGGCCTTGCATGGTTGATGAAGGTGATGGAGTGAGGTTTGGGGTAGGCTCATGATGTGCCCAATGTTATGGTTAGAAGAGATCAAGAGGGTATCTAGAAGAGACATAAGATGGACAATGAGAGAGTGAGATAGTGAGGGTTTGTGTAAGAGCAAAGGAATAGAGCTAAAGAGAAAAGGAATGCTCCACTCAAAATCCAAGAAAACCCAAAGAAAAGAAGATGGTGGTGATCTTGCATGGCCCATGCATGAATAGTAAATGCCATGTTTATTATTGTGAAAACAATTGTAAATGACCATGGGTATTTATTAACACATGCATTTCCAAATATGGAATTAAGGCCAAGCCAAAAGAGTAGGGTTGGTGTCCCATGTGGAGTAGATGGAATATGCTCATATTTGAATATAATTTGGACATGCTAGTGTGTATGTCCCACTAGATGCATAAATAGCCTCAATATATTCCAACATGAGCATACATTCAAAAACAAACCATATGGAAGCTTGACAAGGAATTCTACTCACCTAGCATGCAAAGGTGGCCATGTGGCTCTCCACATATCAATATTGTGAAATCAACATGATGCAGATATGGGAGCATGTGGAAGTAGAAGTGGATCCATCTTAAATATATGTGAGCTAGACAAGAGCCAAAAGAAGTGCAAAAGCCCACATATAGTTTGGATGGTGGGATTATGGGGTGGTGACAAAGAAAGGTGGTGGAGTTAATAAAAGATATGCCCCCAACTCAACTTGGGCATCAAGCACTATCAAGAACCAAATACAATATATCAAGAGGCAAATACAATTAATAGTGCATATGAGATAAGAACCAAATGAAAAAGGGTTTTATATAATGCTCAAATGCAAGGTGGCATGATGACATGAGTATGATAGAATTATGATGCAACAATTATATGTAGGAAGTAGCATTTTATTATTAGACCATGTAGCATTACAGATGTTAGACAGATGGGATGCTACAACTCTTCCCCACTAAACAGGAATCTCACCCCAAGATTCTAGGAAGAAGAAGAAGACACGAAGAGGGTGGGGTACTTGGCACGGAGCTCATCCTCACGTTCCCAAGTGGCTTCATCAACGGAATGGTGCGACCACTGCACCTTGCAGAACTTGATAGACTTGTTGCGAGTCTTTCTTTCTGCGACTTCTAGGATTTTTGTGGGGTGTTCTTGATAAGACAGATCTTCTTGGAGATTGATGAGCTCATGGTCCACGGTCCTGCCGGGATCCTTGAAGCACTTCTTGAGTTGAGAGATATGGAAAACATCATGGACCTTGAGTTTTTCAGGGAGCTCAAGAGCATAAGCGACTTCTCCTCTTCTTCCACGAACTTTGAAAGGACCGATGTCTCTAGGAGCCAGCTTTCCTTTGATACCAAACCGGTGCGTGCCTCTCATGGGAGTGACACGAAGGTAAACGAGATCTCCAGGGACATACTCCATGTCCGTGTGCTTTCTGTCATAGTTGCTCTTCTGGCGACTTTGAGCAACCTTTAGGTTTTTGAGAATGACATGAACCTTCTCCTCCACTTGAGTTACAATGTCGGGGCCAAACAATGTTCTTTCACCTGCGCCCGACCAACCAATCGGAGTTCTGCATTTGCGGCCATAGAGAACCTCAAATGGTGCCATCTTTAGACTCTTTTGGAAGCTATTATTGTAAGAGAACTCAGCATAAGGAAGGCATTCTTCCCACTTCATGCCGAAAGAGATGACACAAGCACGGAGCATATCTTCCAAAATCTGATTGATCCTTTCCACTTGCCCTTGTGACTGAGGGTGGTAAGCTGTGCTGAAGTTCAACTTTGTTCCCAAAGCATTTTGGAAACTTCCCCAGAACTTGGAAGTGAAGGTGCTTCCACGGTCTGAGCTGATCTCAAGAGGAACCCCATACAGAGAGACAATTCTGTTGATATAGAGCTCAGCCAACTGAATTGCAGAAATTGTTTCCTTGACGGGAAAGAAGTGAGCCACTTTAGAAAGCCTGTCGATGACAACAAAGATTGCATTGTTGCCTTTCTGCGACCTTGGAAACCCAGTTATGAAGTCCATCTCTACTTTCTCCCATTTCCATTCCAGAGGCTTCAATGGCTGTAGAAGACCGGAAGGTTTCTGATGGACAACTTTTACTCTACGGCATACATCACACTCCGAGACATACTTGGCACAATATCGTTTCAATCCAGGCCACCAATATTGTGTTTTCAGATCCATGTACATCTTAGTGCTGCCAGGGTGGATAGAAAGAATAGAATCATGAGCTTCTTTAAGAACTTGCTCTCTCAAACCCGGATACTTCGGAACAAACATCTGGTGCTTAAAGAATAGAGTGCCTTGGTCGTCAAGGTGGAACGGTTGATACTTCGGAAGCTGAATCTTGGAGATGATGTTTTTAGTGTAAGGATCACCAAGTTGAATTGAGGGAACTTTTTCTTCCAAGAGAGGGGTTGCCAGAAGATTCAGAAGATACCCTTGATCCACAATTTCAAGGTTGAGCTGGCAGAATTCCTCGCACAAGAGAGGCTATTGTTCTTCCACCATGAGGTTGTTGACATAAGCTTTTTGGCCGAGAGCATCGGCCATGACATTAGCTTTGCCAGGAGTGTAGTTGATGGTCAGACCGAAGTCGTTAATTGCTTCAATCCACCTCCTCTGACGAAGGTTGAGATCAGGTTGTGTGAAGATATACTTCAGACTCTTGTGATCAGAAAAGATCTCACAACGGTTGCCAAGCAAGTAGTGCCTCCATACTTTCAGAGCGAAGACAACCGCTGCAAGTTCAAGATCATGTGTTGGATAGTTGAGCTCATGAGTTTTCAACTGACAGGAAGCATAAGCAACAACTTGCTTTTCTTACATGAGGACCGCACCCAATCCTTGCAAGGAGGCGTCACAGAATATCTGGAAAGGCTTTGATGTATCTGGAGGAATCAGGACTGGTGTGGAAGTGAGCTTCTTTTTAAGTGTTTCAAAGCTAGCTTGACAAGCAGGAGACCAAAGGTATTTCTTGCCTTTCTTGAGGAGATCGGTAAGAGGCTTCGCAATCTTCGAGAAGTTCTGAACGAAGCGACTGCAATAACTATTCAAACCAAGGAAACTCCGGACTTCTTTGACATTTTTGGGTGGAAGCCACTCAACAATTGTCCGAACAGTTTCTGGGTTGACGGCGATGCCCTTAGCATAGATGACATGACCAAGATAGGTGACTTCGGGAAGCCAAAATTCACACTTGGAGAACTTTGCATACATGCGTTTCTCACGAAGCTTGTTTAGGACACACCGAAGGTGTTCTTCATGTTTTTCCTTTGACATAGAATAGACTAGAATGTCATCCAGATAGACCACGACGAACTTATCAAGATACTCCATGAAAACCGAGTTCATAAGCCTCGAGAAGGTGGCAGGTGCATTGGTGAGACCGAAAGACATGACCGTGTACTCATACCGGCCATAGCGGGTGGTAAAAGCTGTTTTGGGGACATCTTCCTTGCGAATCTTGATTTGATGATATCCACTTCTCAAGTCAAGCTTAGAGAATACCACAGCTCCAGCTAGCTGATCGAAGAGATCATTAATCCGTGGAAGGGGATATTTATTCTTGATGGTTTTAGCATGGAGAGCCCGATAGTCAACACAAAGTCTATCAGTCCGGTCTCGCTTCTTCACAAAGATTGTTGGGCTGCCCCAAGAGGAAGTGCTATGCTAAATGAAACCCAACTTCTCTTGTTCATCAAGCTGACGTTTGAGTTCAGCCAACTCAGCAGGACCCATTTTATAAGGCCGCTTGGAGATAGGAGCGGTTCCAGGTTCAAGCTCAATCACAAACTCGACCTCTCGATCAGGAGGCATACCTGGTAACTCTTTAGGAAAAACATCTGGGAACTCACAGACCACCGGAACACTCTGAATAGCCTCCATAGCATCATCATTCAGAGCAGACAAAGAGAAAAGCTGAATTGCAGGAGTCATACTTGGAGAATAGACTATATGGCCTTCTAGAATTTTCAGAGAAACCGAGCGTTCAGCACAATCAATCACAACTGCATTTGTTGTTAACCAATCCATGCCGAAGATGACATCAATGTCATAATTGCCCAGAATAATTAAGGAAGCCGAAAACGAAGAACCACCAATCTCAATTTGATTGCCATGGATGATCTTGGAAGATGCCATAGTTGCTCTGGGCGAGAGAACCATTAAACGTTTAGGGAGAGGATCCATAGGTAACCCATTCTCATCAGCAAAACTTGTAGAGACAAAAGAATGCGATGCACCAGAATCAAATAAAAATCATGTAGGGGCTGAGGTAACGGGAAGCGTACCCATCACAACTCCAGATGCATGTTCAGCTTGAGCGACGTTGACAAAGTTGGCACGACCAACATTGGACCCGGGCTTGGTGTTGATGTTGAGAGCCCGCGGTGGAGGTGCACGAACCATAGAAGAACTTGCTGCAGGTCTTGGAGGTGGTGGAGGAAGAGCTTTGTTGTTCATGGGACAACTCCAGTGTTGATGCCTAGTGTTCCCACAAGTGTAACAAGCACCAGGTGGACGTGGAGCAGCGTAGCCAGGGACTCCGCCAGGCGCTCCAGGGTAGTTGTGGTTGTAGCCCCTAGGAGCAGCGGTGAAGGAGTTTGGTGGCCTTGCCGCGTAGCTGGAAGGTCTTGGTGGAGCCGGGAGCGACTGTGTGGTATTAGGAACCCACACACGGCGCTTAGAAGGAGCTGTCATAGCTGAAGAGCTTGCTGCGTCACGGCTGTGTTTCTTGGACTCCTCGAACACTTGCCTACTGGCTTCTTCCTGTAGAGCTGTATGTTGGAGTTCTAGAAAAGACCCCGGCCTTGCATGAGTGATTGCATATTTGATAGATGCATTGAGCCCTTGCCTGGACCTCTTCTGTTTCTTCTTTTCATCAGAGATCTCATCGCCACCATACCGAGAAAGATTCATGAAGTTTCTGATATAGGTGTTGACATTGTCGTTGCCCTGCTTGAGGTTGAGAAACACTTCCTTCATCCTTTCCATGACAATTTCTGACAGGTATTGCTCTTTGAAAGCCCTAGTGAACTGCTCCCAAGTAGGCTGAAAACCAGAGTGGTTTTCCTTCAGGTAATTCTCCCACCATAGAGCTGCGTCTCCCTTAAGAAGGTGAGTGGCACATTTTACCCATTTTTGCTCAGGAACATCAGCAGTCATCAGCAACCTTGACATCTCACGAAGCCAATCATCAGCATCCGGTGGCTGATCAGACACCTCAAAGTGGCGCGGGTTAAACTTCAGAAAGCCCTTGATGTCTCCTCGCTTGGGAGGTGGAGGTAGCGGGACAAACTCATTCCTCCTGACACTCTCTTCAAAGCGTTGCTAGTTCTGTTGCATTGTTTCCAAGGCATTAGCAATACTTGCCAATGCAGCCCCCAGTTCAGGTGGTATGTCCTCCTCAGTGCGCCGTGGTGGTGCCATCCTGGGATTGATATAAAACTCAAGTCAGTACCATAATGGAGAATAATAATAATCCAAAATAGTACCAAAATGGAATAAACCAAGATTAAAGGATACAAATTACTAAGATGATATTAAAATATCAACAAAGTTCAAAGCACCTAGAAGATAGTAAGCATATCGCACACGACTGAACAAGGAGTGTGGTACACAAAGCTATCAAAGAAAAAATTTCCGCAAATTTTGGCATTAAAATACCACTATATGCGCAAAACCACTTAATGAATCAAGATTTGTAACTCTACCAATTCAATATACAAGAGCGAATGATAAAAGTAGTGGTATGGTCGCGACTCCATCCCGCACTCAAAGCATTACTCCGCACATGAATAAGTAAAACACATATCCCAACTCCCTTCCTTCTTAAGATGAACCTAAAGATTAGTAACTACAAAAACAAACACCCTAAACAAGATAGCGTCGGATAACAAAGAGTAAGATCGCGTCAGTTTACAACGAATCAGATAGATCGCATTGGTTTACAAAAGCCTGTCGGTATGGAATGTACCAACAGTTGATAACCAAGAGGCAGATAGCGATAACAAGTTGGATGCAACAGATAGACAAGGAATTACACACACACACACAACCTGTGGTACTACGAAACCCATAACACGTGAATCCTAGTTTGAATTTTTAGAAGAGGATTGAAAACATTACACTTCCTTACCAGAAAAGGGTGGGTGGGTGGTTAAGAAGAAAAATGGAAGCAGTCCTACTCTCGCATTTTGTTTTTCCCTTGTATACATAGCTACCAAAATATTTGCTAGACTGACAACGACCATTTTGGCTGAGACCCTGGAGGGTGGAATGGCTCTGATACCAATTGTAACAACCTCGGGCCCTACGCTCTAAGTTCAAGCCTGGATGAACCAAAAGTGGTTAAGGGTTTTACAGCGGAGGCCTAGGGCCACCCACGTGTAGGCCCGCCGGCCGCCCTAACCACTTCCAAGAACATCGGGACAAGAGCGAGCGGCCTAGGCAACAGGCGAAGAGATCAAATACATACGCAAGTGAGTATGTATGCAAGCTACCTTACAACTGTTCTCAGAGCCATACCATCTAAAAGAAATAGAAATATTGCAATGCCATACGGCAAGATCCAAATATCCTAGATAGAGATAATAGTGTAGGATAGCTCCTCATACATCAATCAACAGAGTATCAAGCGGAAGCGGGAAACAAGATCCGAGTACGGATCAGAAGCAAATCGGCATAAGATGCCACATAAATAAGCACATCCCGCCAACAGATCTCACGGATCCCCATCCTCGGAATCTCTACACCGAGTGATCGTTGCCAACATCATCTGTCTCCTCCACCCAGTATCCATCTTGCGAATACACCTGTTCATCTGAATCAAACAATTTATCGTGTGAGACCCTAGGGATACTCATCAAGTCTTTATGCCTCTAAAGGGGACATATACCTGGGGTGACACAATTGCAGCAAAAGATAATAACTAACAAGTCTATAGATACTCGCTAACCATCCGCCTAACAAAAGATAGGCGGATGTCCGTTAATTAGAAACAACAGTTATAACAGTATAGTAACAGATCCATCCTCCTTCTCGCTTATCAACAAGAAAGCGTACGAACAACCCATCCGTTGGCAGATTTATTAACCATTCCATGAGTATTGCACTAATTACTAGTCAGTTATTTAGTCAAATTAAAAGCGGTACTTTAGTTATGCTTGTCTATGATCGAGAAACTGTACTCCGAGTCATCCATAACCGCGGACACGGCTTTCAGAAAGATTTACCCTGCAGGGGTGCACAAATAGCAACACACACACGATCGACCTCGGAAAAACCAAATCAAAACCCAACGAGGCTTTCACGACAAAGCAATCAGAGGATTCATAAATTATTTCAGGGGGGCACCCCATTAAGCTACCCGCAACGAAGTTGGCCGGCTCCGAGATGGACCCAAGGTTTGCGCCAATGGCTGTAAACGACTGGGAACCTGAAAGTGTGACTGGGCTTGTCGATACCGCGAAAACACTCCGCCAATCCTAAACAGTACAGGTGATCCACGCACAATCATAAATAAAGCGGTAAAGCATGGCATAAGTACAAGATAGTAATAAAGCCCCAAACTACTTTGTGGCCCCAAGAAATAAAATGTGAATCAAGCTCAAGCAAAGGGGGATTCATAGAGTCTCCCGTATGTGGATAGTGCGAATAGTCAAGGAACAGGAATCAAGTACTCGAGGTCCTACGGGACACAAGTGGACATAAAAACCAAATGACAGATATTGCCCACCGGTGCCTCTTTCATTAGTTATCCCATTACTTCTCAGGTTAAGTTGTTTAGGTACCTCGTTATCCATCAGACACTCACATACCCTACACATGCTGTTCTACGACTCGCATGGCTCAAACAACTCCTGTAGTAATGGCTCATGGGATGGAGGAACAAGCTCGGTGGGGTTTAAAAGTAAAGGCTATGCAGTACTTGGGATTCAATTTAATGCATTCATGACTCCATGATGCAATAATAAGATAGAAGAAATAGGTACTATATGTATGCAAGCATGTGGTAGTGCTTGCCTGGCAGCTCAGTTGAGCGAGAGATGGATCTGGGTAGTACTCCTAGGATTCCTGATAATTCCCCTGCTCGGCGTCTATTCGAAAGAAGAACCTAACAAACAAGGGCCAACATAAATAAAGTGCACAACCATATAAATAAAATGCGACAAGCAACCAAGCATGCCATGATTAATGATGCACAATTTACATGGCAATAAAGTAGCATGGCAAGGGTGAGGTGTGGGGACAAGAATGAATCATTTTATTAATTGTTGGGCCAAGTTTTATTACCATAAACAGTTTTGATTATTTAATATTTATATGATACATGCTTCAATTCATCTCATGGAATGCGTAGTTAGAACGGGCCCGTCGCGCTGATCGATTTAGACATTTTATTTGTCAAATTTTGGAGTCATAGAATTAAAGTTACTAATTAATTAAGAAAAGGCATTTTTATTGCAATTTAAACAATTTCGAAAATTTAAAATAGTCAAACATTATTTTGGATGGCATATTTGAAATCCTCATATTTTTCTGATTCAAAAACATATATTATTTGTATTATTTGGATTTACCAATTAAAAGTTATTAAAAACTGGATTTAAAATCATATTAAACATTTCTGGAAAACATTTTTATTAAACAGAAAAGGACGCAGACTTTTTGCACTGAGAGAGATCTAGCCACAGCCGCTGACGGGTGAGGCCGCGCTGAGCTGGCGGAAACCAATGCGTGACAGAGCTTTTCTTACCGCAGGGTTGTCTAACCGGGGTGACAGACAGGTGGGGCCGGCGGTTCGTAGGGCCACGCACGGGCGCGCGAACAGGGCGCAGCCACGTGGCGCGGACGGGAAGTGCGGGTTGAGGTATCAAAACCCGCGGTGCCTTTTTGTAAAAGTGCCACAGCACATGACATGTTGGCCTGGGAAGGACTGCGGGTGGAGCAAATAAAAACGCAAGGGGTATTCGGCAAAAACACCACGGCCCTATTTTTCTTCTCCGCGTCTGACGAAACTGACGAAAACAGGAGTCGGCGCGGCGGGGATTCGATCCCGCGACGCGGCGCGCGCGCGCAGGCGGCGGCGACCGCTGGGGCTGGCTCGGGTTGTTGCTGGGAAGAAGCTACGTGGCCAGAAGACCCTACCGCGGCGCAACTGCGAGAACGCGACTGCGAGCGCGCCGCACAGAGAGCGCTCGACGAAACGCGCGGCGTGTCCAGGAAGCAGAACCGCAAGAGGAGGTGTCTAGGAGGGGCAGAGGCTCACCAGGAGTGGGTCGGTGGTGTTGGTTCGGCCTGGAACGCAGGGGATCAACGGCGGAGCTGACGACCCGAGGCTAGGGTTTTCCGTTCGGTCACGTCGGCGTGCTGCGGGGCTGGCCATCTCCTCCTTGCCTCCGTGTACTGGGATGGTCTAGGGGCTCCACTGGTTCTTCCTCGGCACCCCAACTCCACGCCCGCCTCCTCCTAGCTACGGTGGTGAGCTGATGCCGACGGTGGGCGATCGGAGATGGAAGAGAGGGTTGGCAGGGTAGATGGGGGAAGGGTGGTGAAGGGCAGCGCCCAGGTGAGGTCTGGAGAGGCTGCAGGCGGTAGGGGAGGGGGTAGATAAGGATAGAGGAGAGGTAGAGATGCACATGGGGCTCGGGTGGAAAAGGTGGTGTGCACCTTTTTCTCCTCTCTCTCTCTCGGTCAGTGGACTAGGGGAGGGTCGAGGCTGGCTAGGGCTGCGGCTCAGGGTGGCATGGTGCAGGGGCTCGGTGGGGTAGCTTGGCAGCAAGGAAAAGAGAGGGAAAGGAGGGGGAGGTTTCGGCTAGGAGGTGTCGAGCAAGGGGGCTCGGTCTAGCAGCTAGGTTAGGGTGATGGGGTTGGGGCCGAACCAAAGCCACAAGGCTGGTGGTGGCCTCGGTGTGGGGAGAGGGGAATGGTGAGGTGACTGCAGCTAGGTTTAGAGAGAGTTTAGGTTAGGGCTTTTGCTTAGGCTAGGATGGTTAGGGTTTAGGGTTTGAGCTAGGTAGGGTAGGATAGATAGAATATGAATTTGAATGATTCAAATGGGTATGCCTCAAACAAAAACAAAACCATCTATCCAAGATCGAGAGGTGGAGAAGGGGGGCCTTGCATGGTTGATGAAGGTGATGGAGTGAGGTTTGGGGTAGGCTCATGATGTGCCCAATGTTATGGTTAGAAGAGATCAAGAGGGTATCTAGAAGAGACATAAGATGGACAATGAGAGAGTGAGATAGTGAGGGTTTGTGTAAGAGCAAAGGAATAGAGCTAAAGAGAAAAGGAATGCTCCACTCAAAATCCAAGAAAACCCAAAGAAAAGAAGATGGTGGTGATCTTGCATGGCCCATGCATGAATAGTAAATTCCATGTTTATTATTGTGAAAACAATTGTAAATGACCATGGGCATTTATTAACACATGCATTTCCAAATATGGAATTAAGGCCAAGCCAAAAGAGTAGGGTTGGTGTCCCATGTGGAGTAGATGGAATATGCTCATATTTGAATATAATTTGGACATGCTAGTGTGTATGTCCCACTAGATGCATAAATAGCCTCAATATATTCCAACATGAGCATACATTCAAAAACAAACCATATGGAAGCTTGACAAGGAATTCTACTCACCTAGCATGCAAAGGTGGCCATGTGGCTCTCCACATATCAATATTGTGAAATCAACATGATGCAGATATGGGAGCATGTGGAAGTAGAAGTGGATCCATCTTAAATATATGTGAGCTAGACAAGAGCCAAAAGAAGTGCAAAAGCCCACATATAGTTTGGATGGTGGGATTATGGGGTGGTGACAAAGAAAGGTGGTGGAGTTAATAAAAGAAATGCCCCCAACTCAACTTGGGCATCAAGCACTATCAAGAACCAAATACAATATATCAAGAGGCAAATACAATTAATAGTGCATATGAGATAAGAACCAAATGAAAAAGGGTTTTGTATGATGCTCAAATGCAAGGTGGCATGATGACATGAGCATGATATAATTATGATGCAACAATTATTATATGTAGGAAGTAGCATTTTATTATTAGACCATGTAGCATTACAGATGTTAGACAGATGGGATGCTACACGTCTTGAATGCATCAACCATCTGACATATTATTTGACCCATCAGCTAGCGACCTTGGCGGTAGATCCGATGGCCTCCCAAGTCTATGGTCCAAGGATGAAGGATATCCAGGTTCTGTCTGGCGATGATATCTCCAAGGATCATCTAGCTCCGGCAACACGGAAGTGGAAGAGCTCCACCTCTGATGCTGCTGTCGAGGGCAGGAAGAAGAAGAAAACGGAGAGTGACATCTCCAAAATATCCATTGCCGCCTTAGAGGCGGAGAAGAAGAAATCCACCAGCATCCCCTTGACCAAGGCACCAGCTGCGGTGTAAGGGCCTGTTTGTTTGGGTTGTGGCTGGCTGGCTATGGCTAGCTATGCTGCTGTGCAGGGAAAGAAGTTGTGCAGGGAAAGCTACTTCTCTAAGTTTGACTGTTTGGCAACTTGGCTGGCTGTTTGGTTGTGTGCTAAGGAATTGTCTATAATGTCCCTGTAATTCATATAACACATATACTTCAGTATTGAAGTGCATCAAGCATATGTCATTATTAAATACAATATGTCACATATTGGTTTGTCCAAAATACATATCCAACCATTACACAAATAAGATAGCATAATAATGACCATAGATACATCCATACCAATCAAACCGATCACCTTCTTCTAGCATTACACAAATTTACATCACTATCACAGTATGCAGTACCATATCAAACAATATCTCGAGTACCAAACTATAGTGCAGTACCACATCTACCAGCAACCTCACACAATATCAGACAAAAAATAGACAGACAATATTTCGAGTACCAATCTGTAGTGTGGTACATAGCTACCAGCAACCTCATGCAATATCAGACAAAAATTGGAGTACCAGTATGCAGACAAAACGAAGGTGGCTCACCTCTGCCTATGACCGGCTATTTGTCCCTGTCGATCTTGAACGGGAGGAAGATCCTGCGGGGAGGAGGTCGGGCGGTGGGGGAGGTCGGGCAGCGGGGCAAGCTCTGGTGGTGGGAGGAAGGTATGGCGGTAGAGCAAGCTTTGGTGGCGGGGCAAGCTTCGGCCATGGAAGGATGCTCTAGCGGCGGGAGGGAGTAGGACGGCGACGACGGAAGGCCAAGCGGCTGGAATGGAGGTCGGGCATGGAGGATGTCGAGAAGGGACAAGGTCAGGCGGTGGGGAAGCTCCGACGGCGGGAGGAAGCTCCGGCGGCAGGAGGAGCTCCAACCTTGGACGGGATCGGGGTTGGGTCGGGGTGGGGATTTTTTTTTGTTTTCTTTTTCGCACCGATGGGGTCGGGATTGGATCGGCAGTGTACGCTCGCGGTGGAAATCCCATCGTAATTTTGATGAATCAATATGTCCAAAGAAACAAAATGATTTGATGGGCTGCGGGAAGCCGCGGGAAGCACCTACGGAGGTGCTTTCCCGGGTTGGCCTGTTCAGCGCAAGTACTTTGGCTGAAGCCAACACGCAGTTGTGCTGTTTGACTCATTTTTTAGCTTTTTCAAATGGAAAGCCACCAAAATCCCAAACAAACACCCCCTAAGTACATTCATTTTCCATCTTATCTTTGCTTTGCACCCATTCAATCCCTGTACTTATACTTTGTACATTTCAGGAAGAAATCTGGTGTCAGTTTGAGGTGGACCTCCTAGGATGTGGGAGGTTCCAAAAAATATTCGTGACATGTTTTCCATGTCATCACCCGCCGTTGATCCCCCAACTCCTGTTGCCAAGCCTACCATAGGATCTGCTGGAACTTCGTTCCCCGTCATCCCTGAGACCTCCGCCATGGAGAGAGACATCAATCCAACACCGGATGTCTCAGGCCCTGTCAGTACAGACCTTGCTCCCAGCGGCTAGGCAATGTAGGAGAGTACTTAATCCAAAGTGGATGAAGCTCTGGCTAAGGATGCCACCGAAAAAGGGAAGCAACTGGCAGAGGTAGCTGATACATTGCAAATGTATCTATAATTTTTGATGTTCCATGCTTGGTTTTATCTACTTTCTTATGCTTTGGCCACACTTTGGAGTACTTTTCATATGATTTCTTGGACTAACCTATTAACAAGAGCCACGGTGCCAGTTGCCTGTTTTCTACTGTTTTTGGCTCCAGAAAGTCAGAAAATGAATATTCTCGGAATTGGACGGGACAAAAGCCAAAGTTGATATTTTACCGGTAGACTCACAAGCCAGAATACGAGACGGAGGAGGGCCAGGGCCTGGCCACACCATGTGGTGGCGCGGGATAGCCCTGGACGCGCCACCAGGTGGTGTGGGCCCCTCTGGCCTCCACCGACCTTTCCCTCTGGCCTATAAGAAGCCTCCCGATGCATAAACCCTAAAGAATCAAGCCTCCAGCCACAAAAAGTTCCGCAATGCTGCCGCCACCGAGGGGGAGATTCGGGGGACAGAAAGTTGCTAATAAAGATCGTGTGAAGTTTTGTATGAAGAAAAAATTTCAGGTGTATGAAGGAATGAGTAATGAGATGAAGAACGGACTAAAGCTCAAGCTTGGGGATGCCACGCCTGTCACCACAAGAAATATCCAAGAAGTAAAAGCGTCAAAGCTTGGGGATGCCCAAGGCATCCCCTTCTTCATCAATAAAAATCCCAGGTTTCTTCCAAACGCTTCATTTTTATTGCTTCATGCACAGTTGTGTTGTTCTTGGAGCGTCTTCGTTTTCGTTTTTGGTTTTCGTTTGCTTGGTTTGCTTAGTTTGCTGAATACATTGGTTGAACCCCCTCTTTCATACATTGGTTTTCAAATAGTTTGGTTTGGTTTGGATAAGAGTAGGAAAGCTCATGCTTAAGTGGTAAAGAGAGCTTGTTTTTGACTATGGCCTATGCTTTGTCATGCCATGCTTGATATTGTTTTGGCTTTATGCTTAGTATTCTTTGTTGTAGCATGACTTGTTATAAACAATTGAGATTGCTTAATGTGCCTTGGATGAATCATGCGTTGTTTTAGCATATTAAAGCATACTATTGTGGTATTCTCCTTTCATGCTTTATTTGGGTTGACTTGGCGCATGCTCACACCATGTTATGACTATCAAAAGTCACAATAGCCTTTATGATCCTTTAGTTTTCAACTTGTAGTATCACTTTATGCTTTGATCAATGATGGTTTGTCGCTCTGCATGATTATGGCCATTATTGCTCTCTTAGTTTGTCGCTCCCAGTCTTTTGCTAGCCTCCACAACCAAGTATGAGTTCCACTCATGCATCCAACTCCCTAAACCAAGTTATTCCAAAGAGTCCACCATACCTACCTACTAGCTTATGCTATTCCAAGTATATTCATGCTTTTGTTTACCTTCCAAATTAAACTTGTTATGAGAAAACTAGTGATTAAAGCTCTCACGAACTTGATGGCACACTTTACTTTTCTGCATTTAATAAACTTGAACCATTGGGTCCTTCTTTGTTGCATATATGCTTGCGCTTTATAAGTTGAAGTTAGCAGAACCATGTATCATGGGGAACGCTTTCAACATTGCACTTGTACATTGTACCCCGTTGATATCATGTTCTTTTGCTTATGGATCCCGGTGGTGTGAAATAAAAGTGGAACTTGTAAGATCATGGAGTTTGTATGTGTGTTAGAGAAACGCCTGGGCCGCTGGTCTAATCCATGCTGACATGGTGGAAACCTGCAGCGTAACCATAATGAGTTGTCTATGAAGCATTCTTTTTATAAAAAAAGAGTCCTATATTGAGAAAAAAGAGGAAAAGAGAAAAACAAAAAAAGAGATTATGAAAAGAGGAAAGAGAGAAAAAAGCACCATATTCCCATGGTAAATAAGAAGAATGCTGAGATGCTCGTTGTATTCTTACCTTGTCATTTTGATATGGGTATTCTTCTGTATCATCGGGCAAGGGGTACCCCGTTGCCGGTTCTCTATGATACATATGTACTTACAATGACAAGAGCTTACTTGTGACTAAAGTTGAGTAGCATGAGGTCCGGTCTTCGTAAGTAAGGGGCATGAGATTTTGGCTTATAACTTGTCAAGCATATCCTATTAGTTGTGTCACTTTAACCTTAATCACCTTCAAGATGCTTATGATAGGGGCAATGAGAGCTAAAAGCTATAAGTACCATAATTTTTGGAAGCTCTTTATGAGACTTGAATCCCTACTTCCTTTTACAAAGGCCTTTCTTCCACCATTACATTGAGTCTCCATCTTCTATCTTCATGCACCTACTTTGAGAGCATAGTGGCCATTCTTAGTTCTATGTGCATTGTCCCAAGACTAGTTGATTGATGCATACCTTGATATTGCTTGTTTTAAACTATTTGTATTTAGTCACTCTTATAAACCTTGAAGGTGTCCTATGCATTTATATTTGCTACTCTATGAGGGACAAGCTGAATGCCACTATGCTATGTTTTCTTTATGTGAAACAAACAAACGTCTTGTAAAGCATTGTTATTCATGAATCTTTTGTTTGTGCCTTTTCATGTTGCATCATAGTTTCTTTGCTTATTGCTAGAACTTTGTCTTTCATGTTATGATTGAAGTACTATGATCCCAGCTTTGAATTTACAAATACTTTGATCAAGTCTTTGATGGTGCATGTCACCTCAAAAATTATTCTTTCTTTTTATCACTTACCTACTCGAGGACGAGCAGGAGTTAAGCTTGGGGATGTTGATACATTGCAAATGTATCTGTAATTTTTGATGTTCCATGCTTGGTTTTATCTACTTTCTTATGCTTTGTCCACACTTTGGAGTACTTTTCATATGATTTCTTGTACTAACCTATTAACAAGAGCCACAGTGCCAGTTGCCTGTTTTCTACTGTTTTTGGTTCCAGAAAGTCAGAAAATGAATATTCTCGGAATTGGACGGGACAAAAGCCAAAGTTGATATTTTACCGGAAGACTCACGGAGCCAGAATACGAGACGGAGGAGGGCCAGGGCCTGGCCACACCATGTGGTGGCGCGGGCTAGCCCTGGACGCGCCACCAGGTGTTGTGGGCCCCTCTGGCCTCCACCGACCTTTCCCTCTGGGCTATAAGAAGCCTCCCGATGCATAAACCCTAAAGAATCAAGCCTCCAGCCACAAAAAGTTCCACAGCGCCGCCGCCACCGAAGGGGAGATTCGGGGGACAGAAAGTCTCTGTTCCAGCACCCTGCCGGGACGGGAAGTGCCCCCGGAGCCATCTCCATCGATCTCCACCACCATCTCCATCACCATTGCTGATTCCCATGATGAGGAGGGAGTAGTTCTCTCTCGAGGCTAAGGGTTCTACCGGTAGCTATGTGTTCATTCTCTCTCTATGCATGATCTTATTGAGATCATGAGCTTGTAATCTATAGATCTATTCTGCTACTCAAGTGCTTTAATGAATCTCTGCTCTCCCTATGTGTGTGAAAGTGACAGCGTGCTCACCATGGTGGCACTTAGGCTAGAGATTGCAAATACTTGTTATGAGTTATATTTGGAGTTGGATGTCTTTATGAAATTGTGGTGTTTGTTGGACTCATCTAGTACTCAAGGTGACAGTGTGGGGTTATCTAGATGGGGAAGGCTTACTTTGAGGTGTGCTGTTATAGCCCTTCCGTTGATTAGAGTGTCCAACCAGAGAGTAGTTAAGAGTAGTATCATAAAGACAAGATATTTATATGAGAGTGTTCTCTAGTGAAAGTATGATCCCTAGGCCTTGTTTCTAAGCCCTGAAACACCGTTTGCTATTAGATCTATTACATGTTTGCTTGCTTCCATCTTTATTTCAGTTTGCTTTAGTCTTTTCCATGCCATCAAGTTATTTTCTATCACCGTTACCACTTATAATTATCCATACCACTTGTATTTTACTATATCTTCACCGAACTAGTGCACCTATACACCTGACAAGTGTATTGGGTGTGTTGGGGACACAAGAGACTTCTTGTATCTTGATTGCAGGATTTCTTGAGATGGAATACCTTTGACCACTTCCTCCCTGAGTTCGATAAACCTTGGGTGATCCACTTAAGGGAAAACTTGCTGCTGTTCTACAAAGCTCTGCACTTGGAGGCCCAACAACTGTCTACAAGAATAGAAGTGCGTAGACATCAGTAGCAGAAGCAGCAGCAACATCAGTAATGGTCAAGCTGGGAGCCACTGCGTCTTCAACTGCTATCATTACGCAGTAGACAGCTAGGGCTTCGTCCATGCCTCCGGCTTCTACAACTCCTCTACCTCCGACTCCTCCAACACTAAGCCTGGATGATCTCATTCCACATGCAAATGCCATTTATACCATTGCATGGATCTTCCACGATGCATATGCAACTTGGCCAACAATTTGAGGGTTATTACTATTGTAAGTCTTTGATCTTTACTTTTCACTTTATGATATATCCCACTGTAGCTCCCGAGCTCTTAGGCAGAAAACCAATAGTTATTGGCCTGAGTGCTCCAAAGAACTTGATAGTGTAGCCCCCGAGTTTCTGGTTCGAATGAATAATTCCGACTAGACACTCTAAGAGAGAACACACCTGAATTAAGATCTGATATTGTAGCCCCCGAGCCTTTAGTTGAAACTGAGAAGTTCCAACTAGATTCTCTAGAGAAACTAAGTACTCATCTCTTTGCAGAATGAAAATGCCTGGAGGAAGGCTGCCAATGACAAATATGCCAAGCTGCAAGAAGTGTTGGACATTAAAAAGGGTAAAACGGCCTTTCTGAAGGAACATATCACAAATAGCGAGCGCCTATTTTCCTCCAACAGCTCTCAATTTTTCACTTGGAACCTCTTCATCTGAGTTCTCACAATGCTATCATTTGTCCATCTTACAGAGACCATTGCCAAGGAAAAGAGCATCGTCGAGCAGTCCAAGCATATCTAGCAGCTTGATGATGAGAATAAAATTCTGAAGAAAGACCTGGCCAATGCCATCAAAGGCCTTGAGGAGGCAATGAAGGCCATGCAAGAATCTACCAACGCCGAAATGCAGCACCTAAAGGAAGAGATTGAACGCCTCAAGGTACAAAACCAAGCTGCCACAGAGCATAATGCTCAAGGCCTTGAGGTGTACACGAAGCTACATAAGGAGCATGACGTCTTGGCAGAAACTTGCCAACAAGCTGAGACGAGCATCTTTGGTAACTTTCCTCCATCTTTGTCAATTCTATAAGTTGGAAACGTGTACTTTATTGTTATTCTCACGACCCTTGTCTCTTACGAAAACATAGCTCCCATTGGTATAACCAACATGGGTGAAGGTGCTCTGGATTCAAAAGAGTGCATGATTCTTGCCGGCAACTTCATCAATACTGCCATCAATCAGGCCAAGAAGATTGCCAAGCTGCTGGACATTACCATCAAAGCGGCAGACTATGCCGCCAAGTACTCGGAAATCCTGTGCGGAGCCCCCGCGAAAGTAAAGAGCTAGAAAGCATCTTGCGTTCATGCTGGTGCAAAAAATGGCCTTGTCCTTGGTCAGGGCACACTATGACGAATTCGACATCGATTTGGTGACCTATGGTATGCCGAAGGTTGACAAGGAGGGGCGCGAAATCGATCGATAGCGATGCCATCTGGAACTCCCTCGTTGATTATGATACCAGGGTTGCCAAGATGGTCCAGGAGGACGTCTTCGTGCCTGCTGAATTTCTTGATGATGAACCAACAGCTTTGGACTCTAGCCTTTGATCCTCCGAGTTGGATGATCTTGCCAACTCCGATTCCCATGTAGCTGATGATGCAGCATCAAAGTCTCCTGTAGCAGAGCCATAAAACACTTTGTATTAAATGTGTCTCTATAATATTTTTATGTATGCGGAAAACTTGTAGAAGTAAGGCAGAAAACTTGGTTGCAAGCCTCCTGCTACTTATCTAGATCTAGCATGTATATATATTTTAAGCAAGTGTTGGCTTATCCATTATTATGGTTCGTATGCTTGACTTTTCATGAGATGGAAGACTCGCAGCATAGAATCATGCTCTCAGGTGATGATGCTTAATAGCACCATCAAGAACCTAAGAAAAAAATCGCCGGGTTTGAGTGCTGCAAATTCACTACTCCGGAATCCACATAAAAACATCAAAAAACGTGTAAACCAGAAAACTCAAGCTAACGCCCATAGGAGGAATTTTTACAAGTGCAAATGCAAGCTTGCACATAAAGGTTTTATATGATCCAAAAAATGAACACTAAAGGAGGTGAAAGACTAAGAAAATATGAGTGAACCAAATGCTTTATTCCATCAATCATATAAGATACATATTACATAATATAAAATATGATAACCGTAAAAAGGATGTAGATGTGCTATGTTCCATGGCCGGTCAGTCTCCGGGCACGGTTCTTGCACTTGTGTTATTTTTGGCCTATCTTTCAACTCGTGAATATCAACGAGGTAATAGGAACCATTGAGCAATGCTTTGCTTATGACGAATGGTCCTTCTCAAGGCAAGGATAGTTTGTGTGACTTTTGCTACTTGAGTCGAAGCACTAGATCCCCCTCTTTAAATGAGCGATGCCTAATGCGGAGACTATGGTAGTTGTGTAGCTTCTGCTGGTAGATGGCAGATCTTTGGCCTGCTAGCACGTGTTCCTCTTCTAGCAGGTCCACAGATAGGCATCTGGATTCTTCAGCATCATCTTTGCCATAGGCGGCGACTCTTGGTGCATCATGGAGGATATTGGATGGTAGGACTGCTTCTGCTCCATAGACCATGAAGAAAGGGGTCAAGCCGGTAGATCTGTTGGGTGTTGTTTGTGAACTCCACAAGACATCTTGTAACTCCTCCGCCCAGGCTCTATCTTCTCTATGTAGCAGTGCCTCTAAGCGTGGCTTTCTTCCATGTAGAATTAGTCCATTTGCTCGCTCAACTTGCCCATTTGACTATGGATGTTCCATATATGCTAGGTCAAGGCGGATGCCTTTGTCATGACGGTACTCCTCAACTTCTCTGGGACACAAGTTGCTATCGTTGTCAATGATGATGCTATGTGGGAGACCAAGTGTCACCACTAGATCCCAGACATATTTTAGGGTTTTTGACCCATCGAGCTTTCTAATGGGGTTAGCTTCAATCCATTTAGTGAATTTATCAACTGCTACTAGCATATTTGTAAATCCATAGGGTGTTGTTTGCAAATGACCAACCATGTCAAGCCCCTAGACTACAAACGACCAAGTAATTGGTATTGTTTGTAATTCTTCAGCTAGAACATGTTGTTGCCATGCATAAAACTGACACCTAATACAAGTATGCACCATCTTGTAGGTGTCCGCCTTGGCACCCAGCCAATAGAATCCTTGCCGAAAAGCTTTTGCGACCAGCGATCGGTGAGCGGCGTAATGCCCGCAATCCCTGAGATGTATCTCTCTAAGGATATCCATACCTTGCTGCTGGGAGACGCACCATAGGAAAACTCCCGCGGTACTTATTTTGTATAGATGGCCGTCTATTATGACATAGCCTTTTGATCTACGTACCATCTACCGGCTTTCGTCTTTGTCGACGGGCAGCGTTCCATCTTGAAGGTAGTCCATGAAAGTTTTCGTCCAAGCCGGAGAGGTCACTGTTACTACATTAATGAATAAGTCCACTCTATCCGGATTGTCGGGGTCTGCTCCTTTCACGGATGGTGTCCGTAGATGCTCGAGGAAAACACCAAGCAGAATTGGTCGGTAAGCTGATCCAAGCTTAGACATCAGATCTTCCGGTTCATTGTCCTCCCTTTTGACGTACTTAACTTCGTAGACATCGAAGCACTTGGCTATCTCATCAACTTCGTCTCGACATGCCACCATCATACGGTTCTGCATGTTCCAGGTGCCAGCCACCTACTGGGCAAGCAAGTCGGAATCTCCACATCAAACTATGCGCTTGATGCCAATATCCTTGGCCACACGAAGTCTATGAATGAGGGCCTCATATTCCACCATGTTGTTCATAGCATTGAAGTGGATCTACAGGACGTACTATAGCTTTTGTCCTATTGGTGATTGCAGTAATACACTAGCCCCCGAGGCATTGAGTAGCTCGGATGCGTCAAAGTGCATGACCCAATACTCTGGCTCTGGCACGGGAGTGTTTTCTAGTAGTTCTGTCCAATCTGCAATGAAATCCACCAATGCTTGATATTTAATAGCGTCTCGCCTCTTGCAGGTGATTTCAAAGGCAGCAGGCTCAGTGCCCCACTTTGTCACCCTTCCTGTAGTGTCGCTGTTATTGATAATGTCAGACAGTGGAGCTTTGATCACCACTGTAATGGGGTGCTCCTGGAATTAGTGCCTTAGCTTCCTTGAAGTAAGGAAAAATCCATAAGCTAGCTTATGGTAGTGCGGGTAACGCTGCTTGGATTCTATCAAGACCTTGCTTACATAGTAAACTGGTCGCTGAACTCCGTGCTCATGCGCTGGCTCCTTACGCTCCACGACGACGACGATGCTAACAATCCGGTTGGTTGCCGCCTTGTATACTAACATAGGCTCCATTGACTCTTGTGCTACAAGTATTGGTGCGAAGGAGAGTATTCTCTTCAACTCATGAAGTGTTGCATCTACTTCGTCCATCCATACGAATTTCCTGCCTTCTTGAGCAACTTGTAGAGTGGCATTGCCTTCTCTCCAAGTCAGCTGATGAACTGGCTTACTACTGTGATGCAGCATGTGAGCCTCTAATGTCCTTCAAACACATCGAGGGTTTGGTGTCCAGGATGGCCTTGATCTTATCTAGGTTGACCTCAATTCCGTGGTGCAGAACGATGAAGCCTAACAATTTTCCAGATAACACCCCGAAGACACACTTCTTAGGGTTAAGCATCATGATGTACTTCTGAAGATTGTCGAAGGTTTCCTGCAAGTTGGTAATGATGTTGTTTGATTTCTTTGACATCAACGCAATATCATCCACATAAGCATGTACGTTGCGGCCTATTTGGTCATGTAGGAAACACTGCATCATCCGCTAGTAGGTACACACCAGCGTTTTCAACCCAAAGGGCATCGTGACATAGCAGTATGTGTTGTAGGGTGTGATGAATGAAGCAGCCAATTGGTCTGACTTTGCATCTTGATTTGGTGGTATCCTGAGTATGCATCAAGAAAACATAGAAGTTTCGAGCTAGCCAGCGATTCAATGACTTAGTCAATGGGAGGCAAAGCAAACGAATCCTTCGGGCACACTTTGTTCTAGTCGGTGTAATGAACACACATTCTTAATTCTTTGGTTCCCTTTTTGGGGACAAGTATAGGATTGTCCACCCACTCGGTGCGAATAACTTCTCGGATAAAACTATCCTTAAGTAACCTAGCTAGCTCTTTTCCTATAGCCCGTCATTTTTCATCACCGAAGCGTCATAGAGGTTGATTCACTAGTTTTGCTTTAGGATCGATGTTTAAGCTATGCTCGGCAAGTTCCCTAGGTACACCCTCCATGTTGGTAGATTACTAGGCAAAGATGTCCCTATTCTCGTGGAGGAACTCGATAGGCGTGCTTTCCTATTTCGGATCCAGGTCCGTGCCAATGGAGGTGGTCTTGGAGGAATCTCCTTCAACAAGTTCCACCTGCTTTGTCTTGATGGCAGCCTTAAATTCAGGGTTGGAGTCAAAAATCTGTTTCTTCGAAGTCGGCATCTCCGAGACATCGACTTGGCGCTAGATCTCCTAAAACTCTTCACCATAGAGGACCGCTTCGGCGAAGGCGGCTTCACTCAGCTCGCACTCCCTTGCCTTGGTGAAGCTTCCGACAATAGTGATGATGACTTTTGGTCCGGGTATCTTGAGCTTGTTGTAGAAGAAACATGGTCTGGCGAGGAAGGAGTGGAAGATGTCACATCCAAATATGACGTGGTACATGCTCTTGAAGGGAACCACTCAAAGGTCATGCGCTCTTGGCGGTAATTATTAACATCACCAAAGGCGAACGGAAGGGTGATGCAACGAAGAGAATTAGCTTGCCGGCCAGGAACAACGCCATGGAACACGGTGTTGCTCTTTCTTAGCTGGGTCTCCGCCAAGTTCATCTTTTGAAGTGTATCTAGGTAGATGATGTTGATGATGCTTCCACTATCCACGAGGCACCTGGTGAACTCGCTGCCGTTAATTAGGGGGTTGATGACCATGGCAGTCTGGTTCTCTATTGGGAGTTCATCTTTTGAAGTGTATCTTGGTTTTATCTACTTTCTTATGTTTTGTCCACACTTTGGAGTACTTTCTATACACTTTCTTGGACTAACCTATTAACAAGAGCCACAGTGTCAGCTGCCTGTTTTCTGCCGTTTTTGGTTCCAGGAAAGTCAGAAAATGAATATTCTCAGAATTGATGGGACAAAGGCCAAAGTCAGTTTTTCACCGAGGGACACACAGAGCCAGAATACGAGACGGAGAGGGGCCAGGGGGCCACCACACCACCTGGCCACGTGGCCAGGCCTGGCCCGCGCCAGGGGGAGGTCTGGCCGCCTCGGGCACCCCCTCGACCTCCCTTTTTGCCTATAAGATGCCTCCGATACAGAAACCCTAAGACCCCGATCAAAAATTCCAATAAAGAGTCTGTAGGCTCCGTCATCTCCATCCCTAGATCGGGAGGGATCTAAAGCTCTTCCCGGCACCCTGCCGGAGAGGGGAATTCACCCTGGAGGCCTTCTTCATCACCATGCAAGCCTCCGGTGTGATGCGTGAGTAGTTCATCTCTGGGCTACGGGTCCATGTAGTAGCTAGATGGTTGGTTCTTCTCCTTTGTGCTACCATGTTTAGATCTTGTGAGCTCCGTTCATGATCAAGATCATCTACTTGTAATTCTACATGTTGTGTTTGCGGGTATCCGATGGATATTGAGATGCTATTTCAGATTGATTATTGATTCTATCATGTCTTTGTTATTTGTGATCTTGCATGCTTTCCGTTTTTAGTAGCTATCTTGGCCAAGTAGATTCTAGCAACTCCAAGAGTTAGTATTTATTCTCGATAGTGGGTTCATGCCTCTAGTAATCTGGGGAAGTGACAGAAATCTCTAAGGTACTAGATGTGCTATTGCTACTAGGGAGAAAACAACAATCCTTTGTTCATAGAACAATCGTATTGTTTACTTTACACGCAATGCGTAATGCAATTATCTGTTGCTTACAACTTAATACTGGAGGGGGTTCGGATGATAACCTGAAGGTGGATTATTAGTCATAGATGCAGTTGGATTACGGTCTATGTATAATGTTGTAATGCCCAATCAAATCTCAAAGGAGTCAAGATGATTAGTATATGCTTGTATGCTTTCTCAATGTTTGTCAATTGCCCCGCTGTAATTTGTTCACCCAACATGTCATCTATCTTAAGGAGAGCCACCACTAGTGAACTATGGACCCCGGTCCTTTCTTTTATCATCAATCTACAATCAACTATTTACTGCTTTCTGTTTACTTTTCGCAAACTATTACTTTCTTCCACACAATACGTTTAATCCTTTGTTTTCAACAAAACCGGTGAGATTGACAACCTCACTGTAAGTTGGGGGCAAAGTTATGTGGTTGTGTTGTGCAGGTTTCCATGTTGCTGCTAGCGCCGGTAGCGCGCCCCTGCTAAAGTCCAGCTAGAAACACCGTCGAGGTGTTACCTTGCTCCTACTGGATTGATAACCTTGGTTTCATAACTGAGGGAAAACTTACTATTGTGCTCACCTTACCTTCCTCTTGGGGTTTCCCAACAAGCTCGTTAATACACGAGTCAGCATCGGGCTTAGGTTCCGTGTCTTCATCCATGTTATCTAAATCCTTGGATTCTTCCTCCTTCTCCCCCTTTCCCTTTCCGCGGCGTCTGTTCTTCCAACTTCGCTTGTAGCTGGACTCAGGGTCTTCCTTGAGGTCGTTGACAAACTTGCACTTGCGGTTGGTCTGTGTGGCTTTGCCATTTGCGTCGAGGTGGACGAAACACAGCATATCGCGGTACTTCTCATACGTCTAGGGAATGTAGGGTGCTGTGGGTGTAGAATCACTCTGCTGCTACCCTTGACTAGGCCCCGGGCCGCGACCATGTTGTCCTTCATTGCCTCTACCAGCGAACGTCATGGCGACCATGCTAGTTGTCTGATTTTCTTCTAGCGGGTTCTTCTGCTTGTTATTGTTGTTCTTCTTGGCCTGGGTAGGGATGGCCGGCACCGGCAACGAACCATGAGCGTCATCGTCGGCAGCGCCGAATTCGCTGGCCATGGCAATCATCGACTTGAGGTCGAGTTTGCCGTTGTCTTGATGGCGCTTCCGCGTATGTCGGAGCAATGTTCCCTTCTCCAGGTCGTCGATGAAGGCGGCCATAGCAGTTTGATCGTTTACTCCCACGGATGAGTTTTTCATGTCAAGCCAACATGATAGGTAGGCACGAGAAGATTCATCATTTTCTTGCACACACCCCTGTAGGTCACCGACGGTACATGAACGCTTGTACGTACCCTCGAAGTTCTTGGTGAACGCTTCATGCATGTCCAACCAATTGCAGATTGATTTCTCTGGCAAGTCGTTGATCCATTGTCGGGCAGTGATGGTGAGCATGAGTAGGAGGTACTTGACGGCAACATTGTTGTTTCCCCCTGTGAATTGGATCTCTTCGCGGTAGTCCTGCAACCACGTGACTGGCCTGGCACTGCCATCATAGGGCTTGATAGTCTTATTAATCTGGAGGCCCTTAGGGTAAGTTGTGGCCCGGATAACTGGTCTGAAGCAAAGTGGCCCCAAGTATGGATCTTCCCGGGCTTCTTGGACCTTATCAAGGCGCGATCGTGCATCGTACGGCTCCAGTTCTTTCTTGTTTCCCTTTCTGCCATGGGGGTAAGAGTTGTTGTGTGAGCCCTGGGACCCGCGATGTCCTCCGCCATGGTGGCTGCTGGGTGGCGGTGGTGGTGGTGGGTTAGCCTTCTTGCAACTCCCTCCATGTGAATCCTCCCACCTGTTGCGGTTGCTTGTTGGACGCGGGTCTTCCTTGTGAGATCTACTCATGTGTCCTTCATTGTCGTTGCGCTCTCCGTCATGTCGGGTGATACATCCATTTTGCATCACTATTCTATGTCTTAATTCACTATTATTCATTGATATATTTCATACTGAGAGGTGATACTTATGTTATTTCATCTGTTTTTGCATGGTTGATGACTTTTGGAGCATGGACCGCTGCAGTCAGGATTCTGATGGAAAAGGTGTTATTTGGAGGCAAAATTTGCGAAGATCGGAAAATCCGGGAAAATATACGGAAAATCCTATTTTTCTAGAAGACTAAGGATGCCAGAAGACGGAGTGGAGATGGGCCACAGGGGGCCCACACCACCCCCTGGTGCGGGCAGCCCTAGGCCACGGCACCAGGTGGTGTGGCCGCCCTAGCCCACCTCTGGCTCTCCCCTCTAGCGTATATCATCCTCCTGAAACCCTAAGACTCGGGGAGCGACCACAGAAAGATTCCGCCGCCTCTGCGGGGCGAAAAACACCGAGAGAGAAAGATCTCTCCGGCAGACAGATTTCTGCCGGAGGAATTCCTTCCCGGAGAGGGGAGATCGTCACCATCAACACCACCATCAAGCTGGACTTCATCGGGATCATCATCATCATCACCATCAGCACCCTCATCACCATCTCCATATTGCTGTAACAATTTGGTTGAATCTTGCATTAGTTCATAGGGGAAACTTTCCGGGTGTTGATTACTCTTTGTAGTTGATGCTATTGAGTGAACCGTTGAATTATTGTTTATGTTCAGATTGTTATACATCATTATTCCATCTCTGATCATGATCCATATGATGTCTTGTGAGTAGTTCGTTTTGTTCTTGAGGACATGTGAGAAGTCATGTTGTTAGTAGTGGAATTGTGTTGAGAAAGATTCAATAGATTGTTATTTAAGTTGTGGTGTACTTCTTCTAGTGGTGTCATGTGAACGTCGACTACATGACACCTATATGGGCCTAGGGGAATGCATTGTGCATTTGGCTACTAATCGTAGGGGTTCCCGGAGTGACAGAAACCTGAACCCCCGTTAGGAAACCATTGCACAAGGGACGTAAGGGTCTTAGAGTTTAAAGTTGTGGTTAGGTTTATACCTTAATTACTTTCTTGTACTTACAGATGTTTGCAAGGGGTTTAGTCACAAGTATGTATTAGTCCTGGATGGGGCGGTACATTAGCACAGGTTCACCCACACAACACTTAGCAAGCTAAAGAAGATTAATCAACTATATGAAGCGAAAGCACTTGACAGTGTTCCCATGTGTCCTCGAGAACGTTTGGTCATCTTAAGTAATACATCTGGCTTGTCCTTTGTTGCATAAAGGATTGGGCCACTTGCTGCATTTATTCCTACTGTCTTTTATTTACTCGTACTTTGTTTACTTGCTTTATCAAAAACCCCTAAAAATCTGTTTGCTAAGTATTTGCAGAGAATTCCTGATCCATACCACTAGCCAGCACCTTGTGCTCCTCATTGGGTTCGACACTTTTACTTATCAAAAATACTGCGATACACCCCCTATACTTGTGGGTCATCAAGACTATTTTCTGGCGCCGTTGCCGGGGAGTGAAGCGCTATTGGAGAGTGGAACTGGTAAACGAAACTTCTACTGTGAGTATTGTTTACTTCTACTAGTCGCTTTATTTTCGTTATGGATAATTCGCTGAGTTTCTTATTTGGTAATGCTACTACCACTGCTAAGGTAGTAGATAAGCCACCACCTGCTGAGAATGATGTTTTCAAAATACCTACAAGAATTATTGATCGTGTTATGGATAACTACTATGTTGGGGATGGAACTGTCCATCCCGGTGATCATTTGCTCTTTATACACGAATTATGCGGGTTTTTCAAGTGTGCAGGTATTACTACAGATCAAGTTAAGAAGAAGTTATTCTCATTGTCACTGAAGGGAAGAGCTGAGGAATGGTATAAGTTGGTGAAGAATAGTCAAGCTCTAAATGGGAGGAAATAGTACCTCTCTTTTATTCAAAGTTTTATCCTCCTAGTGAGATTCATAAAGATCAGAATCAAATATACAACTTTTGGCCTCTTGATGGAGAGAGTACAGCTCAAGCTTGGGGGAGATTGAAGTTACTAATGCTCAAATGTCCCATTCATGAGCTCCCCAACAATATTATTAAGGCTCCCTCTACATGACAAGGATTTATTGGATGCTTCTTGTGCTGGACCATTGACTCGTATGGAAGAAGAAGCTAAATGGGATCTTCTGGACCGTATTCAAGACAATGCTAAAGCTTGGGAGAATGACAAAGGTAGAAAGTCAGGTATAAATTATGATTATGAATGCATTGAATCTTTTATGGGGACTAACGACTTTCAAAATATGAGTAATGCTTATGGTCTTGATTTGCAAGTTATTACGAATTGCTTTAGAGTTTTTGCTTCTTATATTGAAATTCCAAAAAGGGGATGGAATAAGTATCATGCACCTTATAAAGATATTGTGGATTGTGTTCCTGTTGGAAGCACTAAATGTTACATTATTGATCATATCTTACCTGAACCTTATATCGAGAAGACTCCCTTCCCAGATAAGGTAAAGGATCATCCTATGATAACTAATGTAATCACTAAAAGTGAAAAGAGAACTGTAAAACCTAATGAACAAATAAACGTTGAACTTGTGGTAGTAATTGTGAAAGACCTTGTCACTAAAAACATAAAAGAGGGACACATAGTCTTTTGTGAGGATGCTTCTAATATTGTTTCACATCCTAATAGAACTAAAAAAGCTAGTGTTCCTGTGATTTCGGTTAGAATTGGTGATCATTGCTATTATGGTTTATGTGATATTGGTGCTAGTTCTAGTGCTATTCCTTATGAGCTTTACAGAGAAATTATGCATGAAATCAGTTCCTGCGAATTGGAAGAGATTAATGTGGTTATTCACCTTGCTAATAGAGAGACCATCTCTCCAATTTGTATCGTACGAGACGTGGAAGTTCTTTGTGGTAAGATCAAGTATCCTGCTGATTTTCTAGTACTTGGTTCAGCTGCTAATAAAACTTATCCTATCATTTTTGGTAGACCTTTCTTGAGTACTTGTGGAGCTATTATTGATTGCAAGAGGGAGAAAATCTTGACTAAGTTTGATGGGGAATCTTATGAGTTTAATTTTTCGAAATTCGCTAAAGAACCTTGCGAAGAGGAAACCCATAGTGAGGATTTTAGAGTTGAACAACTTGCTTCTATCTCTCTTGCTCCTAACAATGCTTTGCAGCAGTTTATGGAAGATCACGAAAGTAAGATCTTCATGGAAGAAAGGAATGAGATTGACGAGATTCTCCGTCGTCAACCCCAAATGCTAAAGCATGACTTGCCAGTAGAAGACTTGGGTACCACGTTGCCACCTAAAAAGGATCCGGTTTTCGATCTAAAATATCTCCCTGATATCTTAAATATGCTTATATTGATGATAAAAAGATATATCCTGTTATTATTAGCTCTAAACTTTTAGGAAAGGAAGAAGAAAGGTTATTGGAGGCTTTGAAGAAACACAGAGGAGCTATGGGCTATACTCTGGATGATTAAAAAGGGATTTCACCTACTATATGTCAGCATTCTATCAACATAGAACCAGATGCGAAGCCAGTGGTGGAGCACCAACGACGTTTAAATCCTAGGATGAAGGAAGTGGTAAGGAATGAGGTATTGAAACTCCTTGATGCTGGTATTATTTACCCTATTGCTGACAGTGAATGGGTTAGTCCAGTTCATTGTGTTCCTAAAAAAGGAGGTATTACCATTGTTCCTAATGATAATGATGAGCTTATTCCTCAAAGAATAGTAGTAGGCTATAGGATGTGTATCGATTTTAGAAAAGCCAATAAAATTACTAAGAAAGATCATTACCCGCTTCCTTTTATTGATCAAATGTTGGAAAGGTTGTCTAAAAATACCCATTTTTGTTTTCTTGATGGTTATTCTAGTTTCTCTCAAATTGCTGTTAAACAACAAGATCAAGAAAAAACTACTTTTACTTGCCCTTATGGAACTTATGCTTATTGACGTATGCCTTTTGGTTTATGTAATGCTCCTGCTACTTTTCAAAGGTGCATGTCTGCTATCTTTCATGGTTTTTGTGAGGAAATTGTAGAAGTGTTCATGGATGACTTTTCTGTCTATGGAACTTCTTTTGATAATTGTCTGCACAACCTTGATAAAGTTTTGCAGAGATGTGAAGAAACTAATCTTGTTCTTAATTGGGAGAAATGCCACTTCATGGTTAATGAAGGGATTGTCCTTGGGCATAAAGTTTTTAAAAGAGGCATAGAAGTTGATCGAGCCAAGGTTGAGGCAATTGAGAATATGCCATGCCCAAGAGACATCAAAGGTATTCATAGTATCCTTGGTCATGCTGGTTTCTATAGAAGGTTTATTAAAGACTTTTCTAGGATATCAAAACCCCTTACTAATCTTCTTCAAAAAGATGTACCCTTCGTTTTTGATGATGATTGTAAGGAAGCTTTTGAAACTCTTAAGAAGGCTTTGACTACAGCCCCTATTGTTCAACCACCTGATTGGAGTTTACCCTTTGAAATAATGTGCGATGCTAGTGATTTTGTTGTAGGTGCTGTCCTTGGGCAACGTATTGATAAAAAGTTAAACGTTATCCATTATGCTAGTAAGACTCTAGACGCTGCTCAAAGGAATTATGCTACTAGTGAAAAGAAATTTCTAGCTGTCGTTTTTGCTTGTGACAAGTTTAGGCCCTATATTGTAGACTCAAAAGTCACCATTCATACTGATCATGCTGCTATTAAATACCTTATGACGAAGAAGGATGCTAAGCCTAGGCTTATTAGATGGGTGTTGCTTTTACAAGAGTTTGATCTACATATAGTAGATAGGAAGGGTGCTGAAAACCCTGTAGCTGATAATTTATCTCGATTGGAAAACATCTCTTTTGACCCTATGCCTGTTAATGATAGTTTCCCAAATGAGCAGTTAGCCGCAGTTGGGATGAGCTCGCGAGGGAGCCCTTGGTACGCTTATTATGCTAAATTTATTGTCTCCAAGTATTTGCCTCCAACTTTTACAGCTTAGCAAAGAAGGAAGTTCTTCTATGATTTGATGCATTATTTTGGGATGACCCACACTTATACAAAGAAGGAGTGGATGGTATTATGCGAAGATGTGTTCCAGAATATGAACAAAAGGAGATATTGCGTAAATGTCATGGTAGTGCTTATGGAGGACATCATGCAGGAGATGGAACTGCACAAAAGGTGCTACAATCAAGTTTCTACTGGCCTACCCTTTTTAAAGATGCAAGAAATTTTTTTTTATCTTGTGATGAATGTTAGCGTGTTGGTAATATTTCTAGACGCAATCAAATTCCTATGAACTACTCTCTAGTTATTGAACCTTTTGATTGTTGGGGATTTGACTTTATGGGTCCTTTCCCTCCCTCAAAAGGCTATACTCATATTCTTTTTGCCGTTGATTATGTTACTAAGTGGGTAGAAGCCATTCCTACGAAGAATGCTGACGGGGAAACCTCTCTAAAAATGCTTAAGGATGTTATCTTTCCTAGGTTTGGAGTGCCTAGTTATCTCATGACTGATGGGGGTTCTCATTTCATTCATGGTGGTTTTAGAAAGACCCTTGCTAAGTATGATGTTAATCATAGAATTGCTTCAGCATATCACACCCAAACTAGCGGTCAAGTAGAGTTATCAAATAGAGAAATTAAATCCATCTTGCAAAAGACTATTAATAGATCTAGAAAAAACTGGGCTAAAAAGTTGAATGATGCTTTATGGGCTTATAGAACTGCTTACAAAAATCCAATGGGGATGTCTCCTTATAAAATGGTTTATGGGAAAGCTTGTCACCTACCCTTAGAATTAGAACACAAAGATTATTGGGCAGTTAAAGAACTAAATAGAGATTGTAAGCTCGCTGGTGAGAAAAGATTATTTGACTTAAGTTCTTTAGATGAATGGAGGAGTGAAGCCTATGAAAATGCTAGGCTCTTTAAGGAAAAAGTTAAAAGATGGCATGACAAGCGAATACTTAAGAGAGAATTTCATGTTGGTGAGAAAGTTCTATTGTATAGGTCTCGTCTCAGATTTTTTGCTGGAAAGCTACTATCAAAATGGGAAGGACCTTTCATCATTGAAGAAGTATACCGTTCAGGAGCAATACAAATTTCTTCTCTAAAAGATAATACTACACAAGTAGTAAATCGGCAGCGACTCAAGCACTATATTGCTGGAGATTCTTACAATGAAGATGTTGATGCCTTTCAAGTTGTAACTCCGGAGAAATTCATCAAGGACCAAAATCAGAGACCTATAGAGTCTGTTTTCAAATAGGTAATAGTTCTAGTAAGAAAAGTTCCACGAAAATACTATCCAATTATATTTTTGCGGTTTTTAGTAAATAGGGAAAGCTACGAAGCGAAAGAGGGACGGAAACGGAGCCAGGGTGGCTCACACCACCCTGTGGCGCGGGCCCACCCCTGGTCGCGCCACCAGGTGGTGAGGCCACCCCAGACTCCGTCTCCGACCCGTTTTCTCCCAATACCTTCCTCTTGTTATGAAACTTCGTAATATATAACCCCTCGGATCTTCCAAGGTTCGTATATCGTGTTTTCATCGTGTTTTTGTTCCGATCTGTTTCTGCCAGGTAGAATCCCAGATTTGTAGCCTCAATGTCTTCCACTGGATCAGCCGAGGGAGATTACTTAGAAGAGATCATCAACACATACATAAGAGAGTTGAAGATTCATCCCAAGGAGTTGTTGCTCGAAGGTGGGAAGGTCCGGATTAAAGAGGTTCAAGGCCCTAAAGGTGAAGGAAGTCTGGAGGACAGGATAGAAGCACTGGAGCAAGAAGTCTTCAGGTACAGGAAGATGGCGGAGCACGAAGTGGATATCATCTATTAGATTTGTTCTGAACTCATCACTGAGCACCAAAAGGAGACTGCTGAACTCAAAGACGAAGTCCTCTCACTCCGCCAAACAACCAACAAACTGCAAGCACAGTTCTATGACGTTCAAAATCAAAACTGTGAGTATGAGGCTAGATTTAAACGCATAAGTGCTGTTGCAAGTTTTAGGACGTTGGAAACCACGATGTCCTTTGTTGATGGGAAGCCCTTACCCTAGAAGACGGACGAAGATGAGAGGATACCACCACCACCGAAGGAGTAATTCATCATCAGGTTTGGCATCCCCTTGGTTTGTTCCAAGCTTGGGGGAGTGTCGCGGTATCACATCACTATCTTCTATCTTTTTACCTTATTAGTAGAGTCATATCATGAATAAATAAGTTATTGTGTAGTATGGTTTGCATTATGGAAGTGTCCCCTCTCTCGTTAGATATGTATCCCTTGGTGTGAGTTTCCGTTATGGAATATTAATGAGAAGTTCTATCATTCACTCTTTTGCATAGCTTATACTAGTTTTCAATTCGTGGTTATATTATTGATCTTGTTGTTAGTATTTGTAGCACTTTGGATCATTGAGTTAATCTAGTTGGTTTTGGCAAACCTGGCTCGGTCAGTAGCATCACTATTTTCGAGAGTTGAATGAAAAATATAGAAGTACTCTAGAGGAAAATAATTTCATCTTCTTTCTTTCTTGATTTGCTCATAAGTCTAGTATTCTCTAGTTACAATCTTTTGTGCTTCCAAGGAAGATTGCATGTTTGTCTTTATCGCTTGTATGTTTGTTTGTTTCCTTCAACTCTTATACTTGCTACCCAGCCTTGCTAGCCAAAAACCTGTACTCAGAGGGAATTCTTCTCGTGCATCCACCTCCTTTAAACCAAAACCTTTGCCATTCGTGTCCACCATACCTACCTAGTAGCATTATTTCTATTCCAAGTAAATTCCCGTTTTACCTACCTCCCAAATTAAATTTGTTATGCGAAAATTAGTGATTAAAGCTCTCACGAACTTGATGGCACACTTTACTTTCTTGCATTTAATAAACTTGAACCATTGGGTCCTTCTTTGTTGCGTATATGCTTGCGCTTTATGAGTTGAAGTTAGCAGAACCATGTATCATGGGGACCGCTTTCAACACTTCATTGGTACTTTGTACCTAGTTGATATCATGTTCTTTTGCTTATGGATCCCGGTGGTGTGAAATAAAAGTGGAACTTGTAAGATCATGGAGTTTATATGTGTGTTAGAGAAACGCCTGGGCCGCTAGCCTAAGCCATGCCTAATCATGGTGGAAACTTCCAACATAACTATAGTGAGCATTCTATGAAGCATCCTCAATAAAAACCTATGCAAATAGCAAATAAAAAGATCGCTGAGATGCTCACTGTCTGCTTGTCTTGTCATTTTGATTATGGGATAGCTCTTGTGTCATGTGCAAGAGGTACCCCGTTGGCGGTTCTTAATGATACACATGTATTTACAATGACAAGAGCTTGCTCGTGAATGAAGTTGAGTAGCATGACGTTCGGTACTCATAAGTAAGGGGCATGGGACTCCAATTCATAACTTGTCAAGCATATCCTCTTAGTTGTGTCACGTTAACCTTAACCACCAAAAGATGCCTATGATAGGGGCAATGAGAGCTGAAAGCTAATAAGTATCATAATTTTTGGGAGCTCTTTATGAGACTTGCAATCCCTGCTTCCCTCTGCGAAGGGCCCTTTCTTTTACTTTGTAGTTGAGTCAGTAAACCTATCCCCTTCTATCTCAGCAAGTATTTTGAGTTGTTGTGTTGCATTCATTCATATGATGATTTATTCAATCATGTTTCTTATGTTCCTTGTTTTGCACTTTGCTCTTATCTTGATGTTTACTACTTTGAAAGCAATCTTTGAAAACCAGCAGTTTGTGAACTCTAGCAAATTATCAACTATTCTTTGACCAAGAGCTAAGTTTGCCATTACCAATTATGAATCACTTTATGTATCTTTATTGTGTTTCCTTTACTTACTACAAGTTGAGTTATATAATAGTGAGTTGTCTTCTATTATGATCTATGTATTTGATGAATGTGATGCTTCTTGTCCGTATTCTTTTATCGACTCTTCACTCCATAAACCTGAGGCCATGTTTATTGAGCTCAGTTTCGCTTGGGGGCAAGCGAAGTCTAAGCTTGGGGGGAGTTGATACGTCCATTTTGCATCACTATTCTATGTCTTAATTCACTATTATTCATTGATATATTTCGTATTGAGAGGTGATACTTATGTTATTTCATCTGCTTTTGCATGGTTGATGACTTTTGGAGCATGGACCGCTGCAGTCAAGATTCTGATGGAAAAGGTGTTGTTTGGAGGCAAAATTCGCGAAGATCAGAAAATCCGGGAAAATATACGGAAAATCCTATTTTTCCAGAAGACTAAGGATGCTAGAAGACGGAGTGGAGATGGGCCATAGGGGGCCCACACAACCCCCTGGCGCGGGCAGTCCTTGGCCGCGCCAGCAGGTGGTGTGGCCGCCCTGGCCTACCTCTGGCTCTCCCCTCTGGCGTATATCATCCTCCTGAAACCCTAAGGCTCGGGGAGCGACCACATAAAGATTCCGCCGCCTCTGCGGGGCAGAAAACACCGAGAAAGATCTCTCTGGCAGACAGATTTCTGCCGGGGGAATTCCTTCCCAGAGAGGGGAGATCGTCGCCATCAACACCACCATCAAGCTTCATCAGGATCATCATCATCACCACCATCATCACCATCAGCACCCTCATCACCATCTCCATATTGTTGTAACAATTTGGTTGAATCTTGCATTAGTTCACTGGGGAAACTTTCCGGGTGTTGATTACTCTTTGTAGTTGATGCTATTGAGTGAACTGTTGAATTATTGTTAGGTTCATATTGTTATACATCATTATTCCATCTCTGATCATGATCCATATGATGTCTTGTGAGTAGTTCGTTTTGTTCTTGAGGACATGGGAGAAGTCATGTTGTTAGTAGTGGAGTTGTGTTGAGAAAGATTCAATAGATTGTTATTTAAGTTGTGGTGTACTTCTTCTAGTGGTGTCATGTGAACGTCGACTACATGACACTTCACCTATATGGGCCTAGGGAAATGCATTGTGTATATGGGTACTAATCGTAGGGGTTGCCGGAGTGACAGAAACCTGAACCCCCGTTAGGAAACCATTGCACAAGGGACGTAAGGGTCTTAGAGTTTAAAGTTGTGGTTAGGTTTCTACCTTAATTACTTTCTTGTACTTAGGGATGTTTGCAAGGGGTTTAATCGCAAGTATGTATTAGTCCTGGATGGGGCGGTACATTATCACAGGTTCACCCACACAACACTTAGCAAGCTAAAGAAGATTAATCAACTAGATGAAGCGAAAGCACTTGACAGTCTTCCCATGTGTCCTCGAGAACGTTTGGTCATCTTAAGTAATACCTCCGGCTTGTCCTTTGCTGCATAAAGGATTGGGACACTTGCTGCATTTATTCCTACTGTCTTTTATTTACTTGTACTTTGTTTACTTGCTTTATCAAAACCCCCTAAAAATCTGTTTGCTAAGTATTTGCAGAGAATTCCTGATCCATACCACTAGCCAGCACCTTCTGCTCCTCGTTGGGTTCGACACTCTTACTTATCGAAAATACTGCGATACACCCCCTATACTTGTGGGTCATCACCGGGGCTGCTCCCGCTGGTCGCGTATAACGATACCAACCTGGGGATGCCTAGGAGGTGGCATGCTTGTACGGTGGTGCGGCTATGGTTCCGCATGATGCCGGGAACATGGGGGTGGCGGTGACGATGAGGGTGAGCCTTGCCTCCTATGCTGGAGCATACTAGGATATCATCAGTCCTATTACACGCATCCCTCCGTCTACATTCCGTGGAGCCCATGCGGGATCCTTCATTGCGAGGAGATCTTGGTCATCAACGGTTGTTCATGCTTGACTGGCAAAGCTCCGGATTGGACTCGAGCCTCTGCGAGGTGTCCTTCTCCTGCTGCGAGCAAGCCTTGGTGACAAGGTCATTGACCTGATCAACTGCCGCAAGTGACCTATCATGTTCGAGTAAGTTCTTGGCAACGACCATATTGATGGCGGGGGTTGGCATGACTGGCTTCCCAACCTAATCGATGTAGGGGGTAGCTTTTTCCGGTTTGGACGGATCCCACCCCAATTTGCATCGGATGCCTGGATCACCGATGACATGAGCTGGGGATTTCTTTGCCTTGTGCTTCAACAACAAATGCTTGTTTCAACCTCCATTGCTCTTGCCACCTTGATCGACTGTTATGCCTTGGCCAAATTCCTGTCCAGCTAGGCGTCATGTTCTGCGATGTACTTGGCCTCAGCGAGGATCTCCGCGTTCTTATCATAAATCTCCGTAACATTCCGAATATGGGCGACGGTTATTGGCTCGACGAGGAGTGGGTCATACATCACCTTGTCAGCGGGAGTAACCAAGGGGCTGCCAGCTGCTAACGTGGACGGTGGTGGTAAGTTTGTTTGGTTTGCAGCACTGGGCCTGGTAGTGAGTTCCTGCGGCTGATGCGAGGGAATGGCCGGAGGAGGCATAGCCTTAACCGGACCCGAAGGATCGATGGCTCTCTTGGAATTTGCTGCCGCAGCTCCTGCTTCCGCCGCTGTTGGCGGAGCTTTGTCGACCACCTGGTTATGTTGGTCTTCTTCTGTCACGTTCCCGATGGCCACCAATACCTGGCGGGAAGTGACAGCTTTCTCGGTGCGCTCCTCCCTCTCGGTTTCCTTCTCGATCTCCCTCATAGAATCATCGTATTCCTCCGAGTTGGGAACAGAGCCACCGCCATCCATGTTATTGTCGGCGTAAAGTGCGTCTAGTACTGAGTTGGAGTTAGCCTCGGTATTTCTAATGGTGGAGATGGAGGGGGATGCTGCATGTCTGTTGTTGGTGTGGTCTCCTCCGGTTGTGGCGGTGATATCGTCCTCTGCTTCCTCGTTGGCGTCAGTGAAACTGTTAATAGTTGCGATCATATCATTGACGGTAAGCAAGTTGGCAACCTCTCGCCTCCCGAGCGTATGCCAGAGGAGTGTTCTAGGCGTGAGCCCCTCCACAAAGTGGTAGACAAGTTCGTTAGTGCGTTCCCCATCCAGGGTTTCCCTCACCCTCGTCCATCTGGCGAGGTAATCACGGGGGGATTCCTCGGTCCTCTGAACGCATCTAGCTAGATCGAAGATGGTGACGACGCTGACAAAGTGTGACCTCCGTTTCTTGAACGCTCGGGGAAGCCAAGCAGATCTGTGGGGTCCTTCCACCGTTATATCCTGCATAGGGGCAGTTTGGGTGGGCCTTGAATTTTTCTGATCTGAGCCAGCACACTCCAAAGAGAGATCCAAGCTCGATCCTTCCACGGACGTGTCCTGCCCAGAGGCGGTCCGTGCGGGGCTTGACGAGTTTCCGACTTCCTGGGAGCTAGGACCCGAGTCGGTTTCGCCGATGAATATGTGGATGTCCCCGACTAGGACAACGGAGAAGCGGGTGAGGTTCGTCTTTGCCGGGATCTAGAACTCGTCCTGATGGACGATCGGAATGTTGTTGGAGAAGAGAACACGCCCAATGGCTATGGTGTCGCTGATTCCCACGAAGAGATTGGACATCGCCTGCTGTAGAGCTCGAAGCGCCTCTTGCCCCACGGTGGGAGCCAACTGCCGTGGTATTACCGACGAGTACACCATGGAGGGGTCCTCATAGAGCGTGCTTAGAGAGGTGGGGGAAGGCGGTGAGTTGACGGGTACGAGGTAACACAACTTACCCAGGTTCGAGTCCCACAATGGTGGCTGAACTCTACTCCGGTTATAAATCACTGTAATGGCAATACACTGAGTTACATGGATCGGTTCGTTGTGCGAGGTATTATGAATCGTTGTATGTTGTGTCCTAAAGGATCCCACATGCCCGGCTTATAAAGGCACCAGAACCTAATGTTACAGGGAAAGGACCTTGCCGTACAGGTTATAGAGTCCTACACTAATACTAACTAGTCTTCGTGTCTTGTAGTCCAAGGCTCCGAGTAGCTAGGTCGGTGTCTGCAACATAGCATTCCTTTATCCGGCATAGGCCTCCCTTCTGGATCCATCTAACTGGGCCGCCCAGTAGGCCATGGGCCATGCTACCAACTCACTGGTAGAAAGAGGGCCTTTGGTCCAGCGCCCAAATGTCATTGGTCCCGGTTCGTTTCCATAATCGGGACCAATGCTAGGCACCGGTCCCGGTTCATGCCGCCTGGGCATTGGTCCCGGTTCATCTGTAAACATTGGACCCGGTTGGTGGCACGAACCGGGACCAATGCCCCTGCGACGCACACGTGGTGCTCTACGGGGCATTGGCCCGGTTCATGCCACGAACCGGGACCAAAAACCCCGCGACGGTCAGCAGTCCAGGACAATTAATGTAAATTAATTTGGGGTAGAAATTAATTCGAGGCAGAAATTAATTCGAGGTAGAAATTGAATTGATCACTATTTTTCAAAATATCTTTCACGAATTAATCGAGACAAAGGTCTAAATTGAGACATTTTATTATTCGACCGCAAATTTTTCCATACAAAGATGCGACTTTACAAATTCCTAGTCGACAACACTTCCGCAGCCGCTGTCCTCCGAGCCGCCGGCTTCCTCGTCGTCGTCGGACGAAATCTCCATGATTTCGGCGTTGTTCGGGAGACGGAGCTCCTCTGCATGGCTAGCTTCGTCGATGGCGGTGTAGATGGTCTGTCTAGGGACGGACCAGAACATCTCCCGCCCTTCTTGGTTGCGGCGATCCGGGTGCACCACACGCCCATCCACGATGCGGTTGCCAAGCTTGGCCTTCCGCTCCTTCTTGAACAGCCGGGGCCAGTACTCGTTGGCCGCCGCGTACCGGGGCAACGCCCTCATGCACGCAGGCAGCTGGCGGTGACACTCCGCGATGACGTACTCCATCTCGTATTGACGGGGTTGAGGAGCGGAACCACCGGCACACCCGCCTCGCTGATGCGAAATCCGGCGGGCACGGTCGCGCGCGGTGGCGTGAGGATGTCGTAGTACACAAACATCGCTGCCTCGTAGTGGTTGAGCGTGGGCACCTCCATGACGGAACGATGGAGATTGGAGAGGGAGGGGAGGCGAGATGACGGCACGGTGGAGAGGCGATGGCTAAAGGGGTGGGGTGGAGATGGACTGTAGAAAAGCAGAGGCGATGGCGAAAGCGAGCGTTGTGGCCTCATATTTATACACGGGGACGACGAAACAACGGTGGGCATTGGTCCCGGTTATTGCCACGAACCGGGACCAAATCCCCTCCCGTGCGACACGTCGCGGCCCAGCAGCGCACCCCCCACCGAAGTCATTGGTCCCGGGTCGTGCCATTAACCGGGACCAATGACCTGGGTGGGGTGCGAGCTGCTGGGCGGCCACGTGTTGCGCGGGAGGGGCTTTGGTCCCAGTTCGTGGCAATAACCGGGACCAAAAACCCTCCCCTGGCTATATATAAGCCTAGCCCTTTGCCCACCTAATTTTGTTGGATTGTGTGTGAGGAGTGGGTGCTAGCTTTTTTTTCTTTGATTGCACACAAGGTGTTCGACGAAATGTCCGAGCCACACTTTAGTTCGCATAACACGGTATCCTCGGCTGAGGATAGCAACCTTATCTTCGTTATCTGTAACTGATACAAAAATATTGCATCTATCCATGTAGGGTGGTCATTTTACTATTCATGATGTTATTGTAATGGTTAATTATTGTAACGCAGATCGATGCACGGATGTGATGGATGTATGGCGACCGACGCCATTCCGATTTTATTGCAGGCCTCCATAAATTTATCGATTTGGCTAAGGCAAACAAAGTGGATAATTTTATGCCTTGTCCCTGCATCGATTGTCGGAACGTGGCGGAGCACTCTGCCCCGAGAATCCTTCAAAGCCATCTGCTTCGGAGAGGTTTCATGCCCGGATATTATTGTTGGGCCATGCACGAAGAAAGAGGGGTTAGGCTGGAAGAAAATGAAGAAGAGGAGGATGATGACAGCTATCCTATGTCCCCTGAAGAATATGGTGATACTGCAATGGAAGACATTGAAGAAGAGGGAGGCGGCAATGAAGAAGAACAACGGGCATCAGATGAGCCCGCTGATGGTCTTGGTCGGGTCATTTCTAATGTAAAGCAACAATGTGATACAGAAAGGGAGAAGCTTAAGTTGGAGGTCATGCAAAAGGATCACAAAAAGTTGTTGTACCCAAATTGCGAAGATGGCAGCACAAAGCTCGGTACCACACTTGAACTGCTGAAATGGAAGGCAGAGACTGGCTTATCTGACAAGGGACTTGAGAAGTTACTGAAAATATTGAAGCTGAAGCTTCCAAAGGATAACGAGCTTCCTGAGACAACGTACGAAGCAAAGAAGACAATCTGCCCTCTAGGATTAGATGTGGAGAAGATACATGCATGCATTAATGACTGCATCCTGTACCGCGGTGAGAAGTACGAGAATATGGATAAATGCCCGGTATGCAATGCATGTCGATACAAGATCAGACAAGATGACCCTGGTGATGTTGAGGGCGATGACGAGCCCTCTAGGAAGAGGGTTCCTGCTAAGGTTATGTGGTATGCTCCTATAATACCACGGTTGAAACGTCTATTCAGAAATAAAGAGCATGCTAGGTTGTTGCGATGGCACAGACAAGAGCGTAAGAAAGACGGGAAACTGAGACACCCTGCCGATGGGTCGCAGTGGAGAAACATCGAGAGAAAGTACTCGAACTTTGCAGGTGACGCGAGGAACTTATGGTTTGGTCTAAGTACATACGGCATGAATCCTTTTGGGGAGCAGAGCTGTAGTCACAGCACCTGGCCAGTGACTCTATGTATCTACAACCTTCCTCCTTGGTTGTGCATGAAGCGGAAGTTCATTATGATGCCAGTGCTCATCCAAGGACCGAAGCAACCCGGCCACGACATTGATGTGTACCTAAGGCCATTAGTCGATGAACTTTTGCCATTGTGGGCAGAACTAGGTGTAAAGGTGTGGGATGAGCACAAACAGGAGACATTTGACCTACGAGCGTTGTTGTTCGTAACCATCAATGATTGGCCTGCTCTTAGTAACATTTCAGGACAGTCAAACAAGGGATACAATGCATGCATGCACTATTTAGATAATACTAAAGGTACATATTTGGATAAATGTAAGAAGGTTCTGTACCTGGGGTGTCGTAAATTTCTTCCGACCAATCATCAAGTAAGAAAGAAAGGCAAGAATTTCAACGGTGAGGCAGATTACCGGAAGAAGCCTAAGCTCCCTAAAGGTGCTGATGTATTTGGTATGGTGAAGGACCTAGAAGTAATCTTTGGAAAGGGTCCTGGCGGTCAATCTGTTCCGAAAGAGATCTATATTTTGGGAGCTTGAGTATTGGAAAGACCTAGAGGTCCGTTCTTCAATCGACATGATGCACGTGACGAAGAATCTTTGCGTGAACCTGCTAGGCTTCCTGGGCATGTATGGGAAGACAAAAGATACACCAGAAGCACGGGAGGACCAGAAACATATCAAAGACCCATACAACAAGCATACTGATAAAGGACGTAAATACTTAAGTAGCTACGCTCTTACCAAAGTAGAGAAGGAAATCTTTTTTGAAGTCCTTTACTGTATCAAGGTCCCGGCTGGCTCCTCATCAAATATAAAGGGAATAAAAAATATGGCACAAAAAAAATTTCAGAACCTAAAGTCTCATGATTGCCACGTGATTATGACACAGTTTCTTCGGGTTGCATTGAGGGGGCTTCTACCGGAAAATGTTCGATTAGCCATTGTGAAGCTATGTGCAGTACTCAATGCAATATCTCAGAAGGTAATCGATTGAGAAAGTCTAGAAAGGCTACAGAAGGATGTGGTCCAATGTCTTGTCAGTATTGAGTTGGTGTCCCCCCCGTCCTTCTTCAATATTATGACGCATCTCTTAGTTCACCTAGTCGAAGAGATTTACATTCTCGGTCCTGTATTTCTGCACAATATGGTCCCCTTCGAGAGGTTCATGGGAGTCTTAAAGAAATATGTTCGTAATCATGCTAGGCCAGAAGGAAGCATCTCCAAGGGCTATGGAACAGAGGAGGTCATTGGGTTCTGTGTAGACTTTCTTCCTAACCTTAAGCCGATTGGTGTTCCTGAATCACGATATGAGGGGAGACTGAGTGGAAAAGGCACGCTAGGAAAGAAAGCAATGATATTTAGGGACGGACATTCTTTGAATCAAGCACACTATATATTTCTCCAAAGTTCTACCTTCGTGGCTTCGTATATCGAGGAACACATGAATGTTGTACGCTCCAAGTTCCCGGGGAAGGATGACTACTGGATTAAAGAAAACCACATGGAGACTTTCGGCACTTGGTTGCAATTACATCTCATGAATGACACCACTATTGGAGATCAGCTCTACTTGTTGGCCGCGACACCATCTGCGACTATATTGACTTTCCAAGGGTACGAGATAAATGGGAATACATTTTATACGATTGCCCAAGATAAAAAGAGCACCAACCAAAACAGTGGTGTCTGCTTTGATGGAACATGCGAGAATGGGAAAAAGGACACATACTATGGTTATATAGAGGAGATATGGGAACTTGACTATGGACCTACTTTTAAGGTCCCATTGTTTCGGTGCAGTTGGGTCAACATGAATGGAGAAGGGGTAAAGGTAGACCAGCTGTACGGAATGACAACAGTGGATCTCAAGAATCTTGGATACAGAGACGAACCATTCGTCCTAGCCAATGATGTGGCTCAGGTTTGACATGTCCTCTACACCAAAAAAGAAAAAAATAAGGAAACGAATACATCAGACGATGAGCCCAGGCGTCACATAGTTCTTTCAGGGAAAATAAACATCACGGGAGTCGAGGACAAGACAGACATGTCAGCAGATTATGATAAGTTTGATGAAATTCCGCCCTTCACCGTGAAAACTAACCCAAGCATCCCGTTAAGCAAAAAAGATGCTCCATGGTTACGGCCTAAGAAGCGATCATAGGCAAGGGATCGACATACGCGACGAAGGATTCATATCCTAAACCCTAAACCCTATGTAAATCTATGTAATATATGGAAACTTTATGTGATGTATCGAAACTTTATGTAATGGAGTCTTTCACGGGCTTGCAGTGAATTTTTTTCGAGGCGGAGCTTCTGAAGATGCCGTAGGGCGCGTGCACCAACGACATCTTCGAGAATCTCCGCCACGGGAGATTTCTCAACCCTTTCCCCAACACAGTTAGAGGAGATGGAGTCTTTCACGGGCTTGCAGGGAAATTTTTCCGAGGTGGAGCTTCCGAAGATGCCGTAGGGCGTGTGCACCAACGACATCTTCGAGAAGATCCGCCACGGGAGATTTCCCAACCCTCCATCCATGGGGATGAAACTCTCTCTACCTATGTTGGCTTGTTGAGCTGCTTGCCATGGAGTATCGATGGTCCTTTTATAGGCACGGCGCCGCTTCTACTTTGTCTTGTTCCTCCGACAGAGCGTCGTGCGCTACATGCTTTATCTCATCGAGCAGTGCGTCCACCCACACGTGCTCATCCCGCCGACAGCTTTAGACTCAGTTGCACCCACCAGCCGGGACTAAAGGTTACCCACGCGTCCTTATCCCACCGATAGCTTTAGTCTCGGTTGCACCCACCAGCCGGGACTAAAGGTTACCCACGCGCCCTTATCCCACCGACAGCTTTAGTCTCGGTTGGCTTTTTCGTGCGTCGAAAGGGAAAACTTCCTCCTGCAACATGGAAATTGCAGTTATATCATATTGTGAACCAATAAATGATTTAAATTCACAAGCATTATATCATGCACTTGTAGTTCAAATCTTGGCAACCTCCTACCTATTCGGCATGAATTTGTCTTTTTCATGAGGGATGGACAGAAAGGTTCCAGATACACCGGTTGGGAAATTGTCCATATAAGGTGGTATAGTATTTTTGAAAAATGGTTTGGTACCAATGCCAAACTTGAATTTGGTGGTTGCTTCACAGAACACCCCGATTTCGGCACCTCAAAAATGGAACTTGGCTTTTTCGTGCGTCGAAAGGGAAAACTTCCTCCTGCAACATCGTAAGCCATCCCAAGATGCACATGTGTGCACAATATGGGCACATTATCACAAACTATGCCCTGATTCTAGCCATAATATTGGTGTTTTGACCTAAATGCCATGAAACCTCGAACATGATAGGTCATTTTGTGAAGGATTTTTTATGATGTTTGCAATTTTTCAAGTTCATTATTTTTCCTTGCAACTTTGACACATAATATGACACCACGCGAAGATTTCACATTGTTTGGATCATTTTTGAATTTCTTATGCCCGTTTCAAACTATATTCAAAACGGCGGGCATGAAGCTTCTTAGCCCGGGGCTGAGCCTTGCTGAACTTGAAGTGCATCTCTGATAAAATAACATGTTGTGAACCTATAAATGATTTTTTTAAAAATTCACAAGCATTATATCATGTACTTGTAGTTTAAATCTTGGCAACCTCCTACCGATTCGGCAGGAATTTGTCTTTTTCACGAGGGATGGACAAAAAGGTTCCAGATACACCGGTTGGGAAATTGTCCATATAAGGTGGTATAGTATTTTTGAAAAATGGTTTGGTACCAATGCCAAACTTTAATTTGGGGGTTGCTTCACAGAACACCCTGATTTCGGCACCTCAAAAATGGAAATTGGCTTTTTCGTGCGTCGAAAAGGAAAACTTCCTCCTGTAACATCGTAAGCCATCCCAAGATGCACATGTGTGCACAATATGGGCACATTATCACAAACTATGCCCTGATTCTAGTACTTTTCCTTTTGAAAGTTTTGTGAAATTCCAAATTATGCAATAAATATTTGGTAATGCAATTTTAATTGAAAATAGTAAAATTGTATAGTTCAAATAAAAATATTTGAAAATTGAAAATTGTTTTTGATTAGTTATGTAAATTGAAGAACTTTTCCTGTTGAAAGTTTTTTGAAATTCCAAATTATGTAATAAATATTTGTGAATGCAATTTTAATTGAATATAGTAAAATTGTATAGTTCAAATAAAAATATTTGAAAACACAAAATGGTTTTTGATTAGTTATTTAAATTGAAGCACTTTTCCTGTTGAAAGTTTTTTCAAATTCCAAATTATGCAATAACTATTTGGTAATGCAATTTTAATTGACAATATTAAAATTGTATAGTTCAAATAAAAATATTTGAAAACAGAAAATGGTTTTTGATTAGTTATGTAAATTGAAGCACTTTTCTCGTTGAAAGTTTTTTGAAATTCCAAATTATGTAATAAATATTTGTTAATGCAATTTTAATTGAAAATAGTAAAATTGTATAGTTCAAATAAAAATATTTGAAAACACAAAATGGTTTTTGATTAGTTATTTAAATTGAAGCACTTTTCCTGTTGAAAGTTTTTTGAAATTCCAAATAAATAATCATCTTAAATTGAAACATCTTATTAATTAAAGAAGAAAACAAATTTGAAAATGGCGGGAAGACCAAAATGTTTGCCAAAATCTAAAAAACGGGTCAACGATCCCGGTTCATCCCACCAACCGGGACCGATGATCCTGGATGCGCGCGTTGCCATTGACATGCCTTTGGTCCCGGTTGTTGGCACGATCCGGGACCGTTGATCCTTTGGGCCCTGTTGGTGGGACGAACCGGGACCAAAGGCCCGCGCACGTGGCAGCACAGCCATGCTCCTGCCCCAGACCTTTGGTCCCGGTTGGTGGCACTAACCGGGACCGTTGGTCCTTTGGTCCCGTTTATTGGGACGACCCGGGACCAATGTTCTGTACAGTTAAGAGCCCCGGCCCTTCCTCCTCCAACTCCCCCAATTCATAGAGCACCTGGACGCGCTACTAAGGAAAATTTGCGGCGGAGCAAAATCACGCCGGCAGGCTGCCCAAATCCAGAGCGGCCGCTTCACGCCATCGACGTCCACCGTCGCCGCGCCACCACCGTCTGAGGAATCGACCGCGCACGCTGGAAATCGACGCCAGGGTCACCGTCTGCTCCCACTCCGGCCATCGCCATTGCTGCTGCTTCCGAGATCATCCGGCCTTGTCGACCCATCCATCGTCTTCGTGGTGAGCCACTGGTCCTCCAGGACCTCTCCTTTCTCTCTCTCTCTCTCTCTCTCTCTCTCGCTTTGTTTCCTTCTGACACCGAGCGCCACTGTCTGCCGCCGTCGAACGCCGTCGCAGACGACGCTCTGATGACCAATAAGGGGCGGCGCGACCACCATTAGCTTCCTCGCGACACGCTCGTTCGAACCCGACCTTCTGCACGTTCCAGCAAACACTCTAGCGCCGCTAACCACCGTCGGCCGACGTGCCCTTCGGCGAGCCCATGTGGCGCCCTGACGTGGGCGTCGAGTAAGCTCCGCCAGCGTGGCAGCCCGACGTGGCCCTGGCCCCACTAATCAGCCACTGTGGGTAGGCGATGCATCCGTGAGAAAAGGTTCCCCAGCCTTAGGTGACGTCAGCCTTTACCTATGCTGATGCAATAAAAGTTTGATAATTGTTTAAATAATTTTAGAAAAGAGTTTAATCTTATAAATTCAATAACTAATTATTTCTAAGTCAGAAAAATATGTATAATATATGAAAATGTTCAGAAAAATGAGATCTACACAATAGACTCATAATCATGCATTGTTCAACAACTTTAATTACAAGTTTAATAAGAGAATGAAATCAACCCCTCGTAGGTGATTTCGGGGTCTCTCCTGTACTAGGGTTTGGACCCTTCGGATCTCACTTAAATTGCCAAGCATGCCTTAGGGTTAAATTTCAATTATGTTTAAATTGTCATATCATTATCGATGCCATGTGTTGATTGTTTAACTTGCAGATACTATGGATCCAACACATCAGGAAAACATCCTCCAAGGGATGATCTGCGAAAATGAAGATATCGATGTCACGAGTGAGTTTCTGAACGATTCCGGTCAGGGAGATGAGTCTCTCAACCGAGGAGACGGCTCCAGTGAGGTAGAAGCCGAAGCCTGGGACAGGGGAGAAGCCGATAAGGAAGAAGGCGATGGCTCCGGCGGAACCTTAAATCTCGCAAACACCGGCGAGGTGTATATATGTATTTTTGTAATTAAAATGCTGCTGTCTATATATGCATGCATATATTAACACTCTTTCTTCTTTTAGCCCTCCGGATTGAGAACTTCTTCCGTAAGAACGAAACGAGGCCCAACAAAAAAGTTGGATGACACTGTGAGGTATAGGATCGACGTGGTCGGTGTAGATGGCGAACCGCAAGCTCCCGTCGATGTCGCAAGAAAATTTGTCAAGCAATGCGGAGTTCTTGTAAGGGACTACATCCCGATACCGTTCAAGAATGGAATCGGCCAATCGGCGGTGGAGTCCTATATGTCGACGACAACGCCAAAGATAAGCTTTTTGACAAGCTCATGACTAATTTCCTCCTGCCGGAACCAGATGTGACTACAGATGAGGAGGAGAGAGCAAGAAGGGAGCTTGTGCAAAGAGTCAAGAAGTTTGCTCTCAGCAAGATGGCCGATGCATTCAAGAACTGGAAGAAGAAACTGTACCATAACTTTGTCAAGGTAGAGAAGACTCTGAATTTCGATGAAGCCGGCTATGCTAAGTTAAGACACCCGTGGGAGGATTTTGTGAAGTACAAGACGTCGGAGAAAGCTAAGGAAAGGTCTAGGATAAATACGGAGAACGCTGCTAAGAAACTGTACCATCATAACATGGGGCCTGTTGGCTACACCGGTTGCATGCCTAAGTGGGATGCACTTGAGGTCAATTACACAGCTGCCGGGATCAGACCAGAGCCCGCAACATGGACACCATGGGCGAGAAACTGGTTTTATGGCCATGGGGGCACGTTGGACAAAGAAGGGAGGGCAATATATAATCAGAAACACAAAGATGATCCCCTACTTCCCATCAACGATATTAGAAATGCAGTAGATGATGTTGCAGCGGGACGGTTCGTTCCTGATAGAGAGAACGACGAGCTCACACGGGCCCTTAAAAATCCTGAACACGATGGACGAGCACGAGGCACACCAGGCTCCAAGCCGTGGAAGGTTGCCTTCCCCCCAGAAATGAAGAGATATCCCGATAAACGCCATCAGAGGAGAAAGGAAAGGGAGGCAGCTGAGAAAGCGGCCGCTGCAGACCGGTTGTGTAATGTAGAAGAAGCAATAAAGCGGGACTAGGATCAACTCGACAGACTTAGCCAGCAAGGTACTAGCGGCCAATCTCAGCGGCACGTGGTAGAAGCTGCATTCGAGGGTACCGGCGCCCCATCAAATAAGAAAAGCAGTGTCGCTTCCACGCAGCTCCATGATGTTGATGATTATGCACCGATGACATCTCCTCCTAAACGCTACCCAGTGGATGATATCACGGAGACCACAACTTGTGAGCTAAAGGTGCAGGTTATGAACTTAAGGGTGACGGCGGCGGTCGGCATGGCGGTACCAATTGTGCCTAACCCAAATTGGCATTGCAGACTGGTTCCAAAAGGGTACGCTGTCGTCACGGTGGATGAGGTGAAGGAAGATTTTGAGGAGCTAAAGCTAGACCACCCTGCAGGGGAAGATATGGAGCTGACTCAACTAGGGGAAGCCAAAGGGGGACTATTCTATGGCTAAAGGAGCGCATCATGCTTCAAAATTATGTGCCGCCAAGGCTACCCACTCCTCAGAGCAGCAATCCACCTTCGCCGCCACCTCACCATTCTCCAGCGCAACCATCGCCTTCATCGCCTCACCACTCAGCGCAACCGTCTCCATCGCCACCTCAGCCGTCTCCGCTGCCGCATCAGCCGTCTCCGTCCCCTGAGCCTCAGAGACAAAAGCGGAAGTATACTAAGGGGGGCAGCACCACCAGCAGCAGCAAGAGCACGTTCCGATCACCGAAACGTAAGCTATCGCCCCTTCCAAGAGTACCTCATCAGAATATGAAGAAGCTACCTTGCGAGAAGACAGATGAGGAAACTGATGCGGCCACAGCTGCCCATTATGAAAAGTGGAAGATTGACATGGCTAACAAGAAAAGGCCGATAGAGGCATTTTTCCCGGTCACCGCAAAAGATAAAGCCAAAGCAGTCGCGCTTAAGATTCAGCTTCACCAACCCATAGCGCTCACATAAGACTATAATCGCTCAATTACCAAGTCGGTTGAGGCAAAAGAGCGGAGAGTCGGGAAAGAAGTTTCCCAGCTCGGACAATAGAAAAATCAATCGATCGAACCGCTCAAAGTGTACGATACCAATGAGTGGATGATCCAGGAGCGGCATGATCCGAACATTGATCCGGAGTTTGTTCGACTTTACGGAGAAAAAGCCCAATTATATGGACTGTCTATTACTGAGTACATGAGCCGTATGCATGAGTTTGAGGGGTACCAAGAAACAGCATGCGTGTACCAGTACGGGGCTCCTCTCGTCAAACCCGAGTTAGTCAAAGATCTACCAACAAAAATACGAAGATTGCATGACTGGTACATCCAAGCCTATGCTGATTCCAAAAACTGGATCTATGCTGCATATAAACACCACCATTACGGTCATGGAGATGGCTTCATACTGATTGAATTTCTAGAATTATTTCAGTTTTACCAACAAGACGCCCTCGACAAAGCTATCGTCAGTGCCTATTGTTTGTAAGTATTATTAATTTCTGTAATTAAGTCTTTCTAGCTCATCTCATTCGTTGCTTGTATAATCTTACTAATCACTATACTAATTATATATGCATAACGAAGATTCTCGAATGCAACAAAGGACAAATCTATGACCTTGGGTTTGTTGACTGTAATTTCGTTCATGAAGTTACTCTAAAAAATACCAAAGTGACAGAGGATAACTTGTTCCAAGCATTGAAGTATTTCAGCAACAGAAGGGAAATACTATTTCCTTACAACGCTGGGTGTGTTACTGTCTTGTACACATTCAATTTTTGCTTACTCGATGTTAAGCGTATAATTGACTCGTGTTATATTTTGTTAGTGTGTCAAGCTTCCACTATATTATGTTAATCATTGTTGTTGACACCGGAGTAGTAAAAGTCCTGGACTCGAAACGCACACCATTAGAAAAGTGGGCGGACATGCTGGAATGCCTCCAGAAGGCTTGGAAACGGTTCACCGCCAAAACTAGGGGTGTTTGGAAGCCAGAGCTTACATTTCAACCATTGACTGTAAGTACTACTTGCTAGATCCACGCATCTCTTTGATTCTTGTTTCAATACCACCATTATCATGCTTGATTATTATTTTGTTTGAACTCTGTTCTCGTAAAGTGCTTGAGGCAGGAAGCCGGGAATAACTTATGTGGATAAGTCTGCGAGTTCATTCGCCAGACGAACCAAGAGAAGGGGGCAGACCGGAACATCAAAAAAATTGAAGTACGATAAACAATAATCATAACTTTATTTTATTACCACCAATTGTGTTTAGTTTCATTCATATATATTGATCCCCTTATTTATATTAGATCGAACGGATGCGGGACGGTCTTCTATCACAAGAACGCGTGCAAGCAATTCAAGAGGAAATTGTCGGATTCTTGTTAGAACAAGTCATAGATCCGAAAGGAGAATACTATTACCCGCTTCATTTGGAAGGGTGAAGTGTAAAAAAGAAGATGTAAATTAGATCAAATTCGTTTGAGAGTATCATTTATAATTATAATATGTTTCGACCAAGAAGACGGATGAGACGGTGTATATATTTGTGATCATGCATGATGTGTAATATATATATATCGTGGTTTCATTATTGCTATATATATGTAGTACCATTAAATTGATAAAAAAATCCTGCCGCGGCAGAAAAATAGCCTGAAAACCCTACCACGGCACAAAACCCTGTCGCGGCATAGACACCAACGATCCCGGTTCGTGCCAAGAACCGGGACCAATGATCCACCTCTGCCCGTCTCTAGCGCTGCCACGTGGAGACCCATTGGTCTCAGTTTTTTCCACGAACCGGGACTAATGATCCACCCCCCCCCCCTCGTCGCGCGCCCGCCCACGTGGAGACCCATTGGTCCCGGTTCGTGCGCAAACTGGGACTAGCATTAGTCCCAAGTGATTGGTCTCGGTTTGAGAACCGGGACCAATGGCCCTTATGAACCGGGACTAGAGGAAATTTTTCCACCAGTGACCGTGGGTCACCCGGGTTATCCTGATTAGAGATATGCAATGGTGGTACCCATTTAGCATATTCCAACACCCACTTCCAAATGAAATCCTCGAAGATCACAGCACTCCCACAAGCTTCTCGACGCCGCCATCGGGATGGGGCGCTGAAGCCGGAGAGACCTTATTGGAAGCAACACCGCTACCACCACCTAAGCATCACCCCACCAAACTTCAACCCTAGAAACAGAAAAACGGAGCCCTCCCGTTAATGGGGGCCGAGATCCAGCCCTCATCCATGGCCTAAAGGCCACATAATCGAGATGGATCTGTGGCGACACTGATAGAGACGAGGAAAACCTGATCACCTTCTTAGGTTCTCATTGGCGAAGGGGATAAACGCCTTTTTTTAACAGCACATGTATGTCTCCTCATAACCCATCATCATGCTATCTTTGTCTATTAATTCCTCTATTCAGAAATAAGCATCATAGATTTGTCTAGATAAGCATGTGTCTTCCCCAGATATCGTACATTCTAAACAAATTTGTGTCACTTATTTTCCAAAGGAGAGAGCATAAGTTATGAGAAAAACTTCAATACTAAATCTTCTTGATATATGTGTATTTTTTTCTACTTCTTATATCTTTTTCAGATTTTTTGACGACCTTCTTAAACATTTTTTCGACAATCTAGAACACAAGTACGTTACTAGTAGAAAGAGGGCCTTTGGTCCAGCACCCAAATTCTATTGGTCCCGGTTCGTTTCCGTAATCGGGACCAATGCCAGGCACCGGTCCCGCTTCATGCCGCCAGGGCATTGGTCCCGGTTCATCTGTAAGCATTGGTCCCGGTTTATAGCACGAACCGAGACCAATGACCCCGCGATGCACACGTGGCTCTCTACGAGGCATTGGTCCTGGTTCATGCCAACAACCGGGACCAAAAACCCCGCGACGGTCAGCAGTCCAGGAATTAATGTAAATTAATTTGGCGCAGAAATTAATTCAAGGCAGAAATTAATTCGAGGTAGAAATTGAATTGATCACTATTTTTGAACAAATCTTTCACGAATTAATCGAGACAAAGGTCTAAATTAAGACATTTTATTATTCGACCACAAATTTTTCCATACAAATAAAGATGCGACTTTATAAATTTCTAATCGACAACACTTCCGCTGCCGCTGTCCTCCGAGCCGTTGTCCTCCGTGCCGCCGGCTTCCTCGTCGTCGTCGGAAGAAATCTCCACGATTTCGGCGTTGTTCGGGAGACGGAGCTCGTCTGCACGCATAGCGGCGTCGATGGCGGTGTAGATGGTCCGTCCAGGGATAGACCAGAACAACTCCCGCCCTTCTTGGTTGCGGCGATCTGGGTGCACCAGGCGCCGATCCACGAAACGGTTGCCAAGCTTGGCCTTCCGCTCCTTCTTGAACAGCCGGGGCCAATACTCGCTGCCCGCCGCGTACCGGGGCAACGCCCTAATGCACGCGGCAGTTGGCGGCAACGCTCCACGATGACGTACTCCATCTCGTATCCGCGGGGGTTGAGGAGCGGAGCCACCGGCACACCCCCCTCACTGATGCGAAATCCGACGGGAAGGGTCGCGCGCGGCGGTGCGAGGATGCCGTAGATCGCAAACTGCGCCGCCTCGTAGTGGTTGAGCGTGGGCACCTCCATGACGGCGTGGTGGAGATTGGAGAGGGAGGGGATGCGAAACGACGGTGCAGTGGAGAGGCAAAGTGGTGAGGTCGAGAGGGACTGCAGAGAGGCAGAGGCGATGGCGAAAGCGAGCGCTGTGGCCTCATATTTATGCACGGGGACTACGAAGTGACGGAGGCATTGGTCCCGGTTATTGCCAAGAACCAGGACCAAAGCCCCTCCCACGCGACACGTGGCGGCCCAGCAGCGCGCCCCCCACCGAAGTCATTGGTCCCGGGTCATGCCATTAACCGGGACCAATGACCTGGGTGGGGTGCGAGCTGCTGGGCGGCCACGTGTCGCGCGGGAGGGGCTTTGGTCCCAGTTTGTGGCAATAACCGGGACCAAAAACCCTCCCCTGGCTATATATAAGCCCAGGCCTTTGCCCACCAAATTTTGTTGGATTGTGTGTGAGGAGTGGGTGCTAGCTTTTTTTTTCTTTGATTGCACACAAGGTGTTCGACGAAATGTCCGAGACACACTTTAGTTTGCATAACACGGTATCCTCGGCTAAGGTTAGCAACCTTATCTTCGTTATCTGTAACTGATACAAAAATATTGCATCTGTCCATGTAGGGTGGTCATTTTACTATTCACGATGTTATTGTAATGGTTAATTATTATAACGCAGATCGATGCACGGATGTGATGGATGTATGGCGACCGACGCCATTCCGATTTTATTGCAGGCCTCCATAAATTTATCGATTTGGCTAAGGCAAACAAAGTGGATAATTTTATGCCTTGTCCCTGCATCAAATGTCGGAACATGGCGGAGCACTCTGCCCCGAGAATCCTTCAAAGCCATCTGCTTTGGAGAGGTTTCATGCCCGGATATTATTGTTGGGCCATGCACAGATAAAGAGGGGTTAGGCTGGAAGAAAATAAAGAAGAGGAGGATGATGATAGCTATCCTAAGTCCCCTGAAGAATACGGTGATACTGCAATGGAAGACAATGAAGAAGAGGGAGGCGTCAATGAAGAAGAACAATGGGCATCAGATGAGCCCGCTGATGGTCTTGGTCGGGTCATTTCTGATGCAAAGCAACAATGTGATACAGAAAGGGAGAAGCTTAAGTTGGAGGTCATGCAAAAGGATCACAAAAAGTTGTTGTACCCAAATTGCGAAGATGGCAGCACAAAGCTCGGTACCACACTTGAACTGCTGAAATGGAAGGCAGAGACTGGCTTATCTGATAAGGGATTTGAGAAGTTACTGGAAATATTGAAGCTAAAGCTTCCAAAGGATAACGAGCTTCCCGAGACAACGTACGAAGCAAAGAAGACTATCTGCCCTCTAGGATTAGATGTGGAGAAGATACATGCATGCATTAATGACTGCATCCTGTACCGCGGTGAGAAGTACGAGAATATGGATAAATGCCCGGTATGCAATGCATGTCGATACAAGATCAGACAAGATGACCCTCGTGATGTTGAGGGCGATGACGAGCCCTCCAGGAAGAGGGTTCCTGCTAAGGTTATGTGGTATGCTCCTATAATACCACGGTTGAAACGTCTATTTAGAAATAAAGAGCATGCTAGGTTGTTGCGATGGCACAAAGAAGAGCGTAAGAAAGACGGGAAACCGAGACACCCTGCCGATGGGTCGCAGTGGAGAAACATCGAGAGAAAGTACTCGAACTTTGCAGGTGACGCGAGGAACTTATGGTTTGGTCTAAGTACAGACGGCATGAATCCTTTTGGGGAGCAGAGCTGTAGTCACAGCACCTGGCCAATGACTCTATGTATCTACAACCTTCCTCCTTGGTTGTGCATGAAGCGGAAGTTCATTATGATGCCAGTCCTCATCCAAGGACCGAAGCAACCCAGCAACGACATTGATGTGTACCTAAGGCCATTAGTCGATGAACTTTTGCAGTTGTGGGCAGAACTAGGTGTAAAGGTGTGGGATGAGCACAAACATGAGACATTTGACCTACGAGCGTTGTTGTTCGTAACCATCAATGATTGGCCTGCTCTTAGTAACATTTCAGGACAGTCAAACAAGGGATACAATGCATGCACGCACTATTTAGATAATACTAAAGGTACATATTTGGATAAATGTAAGAAGGTTCTGTACCTGGGGTGTCGTAAATTTCTTCCGACCAATCATCAAGTAAGAAAGAAAGGCAAGAATTTCAACGGTGAGGCGGATTACCGGAAGAAGCCTAAGCTCCATAAAGGTGCTGATGTATTTGGTATGGTGAAGGACCTAGAAGTAATCTTTGGAAAGTGTCCTGGTGGTCAATCTGTTCCGAAAGACCCCATTACCAGACACACGGCCATGTGGAAAAAGAAATCTATATTTTGGGAGCTTGAGTATTGGAAAGACCTAGAGGTTTGTTCTTCAATCGACGTGATGCACGTGATGAAGAATCTTTGCGTGAACCTGCTATGCTTCCTGGGTGTGTAAGGGAAGACAAAAGATACACCAGAAGCACGGGAAGACCAGCAACGTATCAAAGACCCACACAACAAGCATACTGATAAAGGACGTAAATACTTAAGTAGCTACCCTCTTACCAAAGCAGAGAAGGAAATCTTTTTTGAAGTCCTTTAAAGTATCAAGGTCCCGGCTGGCTTCTCGTCAAATATAAAGGAAATAATAAATATGGCAGAGAAAAAATTTCAGAACCTGAAGTTTCATGATTGCCACGTGATTATGACACAGTTGCTTCCGGTTGCATTGAGAGGGCTTCTAGCGGAAAATGTTCGATTAGCCATTGTGAAGCTATGTGCATTCCTCAATGCAATATCTCAGAAGGTAATCGATCGAGAAAGTCTGGAAAGGCTACAGAAGGATGTGGTCCAGTGTCTTGTCAGTTTTGAGTTGGTGTTCCCCCCGTCCTTCTTCAATATTATGACGCATCTCTTAGTTCACCTAGTCGATGAGATTTGCATTCTCGAACATGTATTTCTGCACAATATGTTCCCCTTCGAGAGGTTCATGGGAGTCTTAAAGAAATATGTTCGTAACCGTGCTATGTAATGTATGGAAACTTTATGTGATATATGGAAACTTTATGTGTTGTATCGAAACTTTATGTAATGGAGTCTTTCATGGGCTTGCAGGGAAATTTTCCCGAGGCGGAGCTTCTGAAGATGTCGTAGGGCGTGTGCACCAACGACATCTTCGAGAAGCTCCGCCACGGGAGATTTCTCAATCCTTTCCCCAACACTGTTACAGGAGATGGAGTCTTTCACGGGCTTGCAAGGAAATTTTTCCGAGGCGGAGCTTCCGAAGATGCCGTAGGGCGTGTCCACCAACGACATCTTCGAGAAGCTCCGCCACGGGAGATTTCTCAACCCTTTCCCCAACAATGTTAGAGGAGATGGAGTCTTTCACGGGCTTGCAGGGAAATTTTTCCGAGGTGGAGCTTCCGAAGATGCCGTAGGGCATGTGCACCAACGACATCTTCGAGAAGCTCCGCCACGGGAGATTTCCCAACCCTCTATCCATGGGGATGAAACTCTCTCATCGAGCAGTGCGTCCACCCACACGTCCTTATCCCGCCAACAGCTTTAGTCTCGGTTGCACCCACCAGTCGGGACTAAAGGTTACCCACGCATCCTTATCCCACCGACAGCTTTAGTCTCGGTTGCACCCACCAGCCGGGACTAAAGGTTACCCACGCGTCCTTATCCTACTGGCATCTTTAGTCTCGGTTGCACCCACCAGCCGGGACTAAAGGTTACCCAAGATGCACATGTATGCACAATATGGGCACATTATCACAAACTATGCCCTGATTCTAGCCATAACATTGGTGGTTTGACCTAAATGCCATGAAACCTCGAACATGATAGGTCATTTCGTAAAGGATATTTTATGATGTTTGCAATTTTTCAAGTTCAATATTTTTCCTTGCAACTGTGACACATAATATGACACCACGCGAAGGTTTCACATTGTTTGGATCATTTTTGAATTTCTTATGCCCGTTTCAAACTATATTCAAAACGGCGGGCATGAAGCTTCTTAGCCCGGGGCTGAGCCTCGCTGAACTTGAAGTGGATCTCTGATGAAATAGCATGTTGTGAACCTATAAATGATTTTTTTTAAATTCACAAGCATTATATCATGTACTTGTAGTTCTAATCTTGGCAACCTCCTACCGATTCGGCAGGAATTTATCTTTTTCATGAGGTATGGACAGAAAGGTTCCAGATACACTGGTTGGGAAATTGTCCATATAAGGTGGTATAGTATTTTTGAAAAATGGTTTGGTACCAATGCCAAACTTTAATTTGGTGGTTGCTTCACAGAACACCCCGATTTCGGCACCTCAAAAATGGAAATTGGCTTTTTCGTGTGTCGAAAGGGAAAACTTCCTCCTGCAACATCGTAAGTCATCCTAAGATGCACATGTGTGCACAATATGGGTACATTATCACAAACTATGCCCTGATTCTAGCCATAACATTGGTGGTTTGATCTAAATGCCATGAAACCTCGAACATGATAGGTCATTTTGTGAAGGATTTTTATGATGTTTGCAATTTTCAAGTTCAATATTTTTCCTTACAACTGTCACACATAATATGACACCACGCGAAGGTTTCACATTGTTTAGATCATTTTTGAATTTCTTATGCCCGTTTCAAACTATATTCAAAACGGCAGGCATGGAGCTTCTTAGCCCGGGGCTGAGCCTCGCTGAACTTGAAGTGGATCTCTGATGAAATAGCATGTTGTGAACCTATAAATGATTTTTTTTTAAATTCACAAGCATTATATCATGTACTTGTAGTTCAAATCTTGGCAACCTCCTACCGATTCGGTAGGAATTTGTCTTTTTATGAGGGATGGACAGAAAGGTTCCAGATACACCGGTTGGGAAATTGTCCATATAAGGTGGTATAGTATTTTTGAAAAATGGTTTGGTACCAATTCCAAACTTTAATTTGGTGGTTGCTTCACAGAACACCCCGATTTCGGCACCTCAAAAATGGAAATTGGCTTTTTCGTGTGTCGAAAGAGAAAACTTCCTCCTACAACATCTTAAGCCATCCCAAGATGCACATGTGTGCACAATATGGGCACATTAGCACAAACTATGCCCTGATTCTAGCCATAACATTGGTGTTTTGACCTAAATGCCATGAAACCTCGAACATGATAGGTCATTTTGTGAAGGATTTTTTATGATGTTTGCAATTTTTCAAGTTCAATATTTTTACTTGCAAATGTGACACATAATATGACACCACGCGAAGGTTTCACATTGTTTAGATCATTTTTGAATTTCTTATGCCCGTTTCAAACTATATTCAAAACGGCGGGCATGGAGCTTCTTAGCCCGGGGCTGAGCCTCGCTGAACTTGAAGTGGATCTCTGATGAAATAGCATGTTGTGAACCTATAAATGATTTTTTTTAAATTCACAAGCATTATATCATGTACTTGTAGTTCAAATCTTGGCAACCTCCTACCGATTCAGTAGGAATTTGTCTTTTTATGAGGGATGGACAGAAAGGTTCCAGATACACCGGTTGGGAAATTGTCCATATAAGGTGGTATAGTATTTTTGAAAAATGGTTTGGTACCAATTCCAAACTTTAATTTGGTGGTTGCTTCACAGAACACCTCGATTTCGGCACCTCAAAAATGGAAATTGGCTTTTTCGTGTGTCGAAAGAGAAAACTTCCTCCTGCAACATCGTAAGCCATCCCAAGATGCACATGTGTGCACAATATGGGCACATTAGCACAAACTATGCCCTGATTCTAGCCATAACATTGGTGTTTTGACCTAAATGCCATGAAACCTCGAACATGATAGGTCATTTTGTGAAGGATTTTTTATGATGTTTGCAATTTTTCAAGTTCAATATTTTTACTTGCAAATGTGACACATAATATGACACCACGCGAAGGTTTCACATTGTTTGGATCATTTTTGAATTTCTTATGCTTGTTTCAAACTATATTCAAAACGGCGGGCATGAAGCTTCTTAGCCCAGGGCTGAGCCTCGCTGAAATTGTAGTGGATCTCTGATGAAATAGCATGTTGTGAACCTATAAATGATTTTTTTAAAAATTCACAAGCATTATATTATGTACTTGTAGTTCAAATCTTGGCAACCTCCTATCGATTCGTCAGGAATTTGTCTTTTTCATCAGGGATGGACAGAAAGGTTGCAGATACACCGATTGGAAAATTGCCCATATAAGGTGGTATAGTATTTTTGAAAAATGGTTTGGTACCAATGCCAAACTTTAATTTGGTGGTTGCTTCACAGAACACCTCGATTTCGGCACCTCAAAAATGGAAATTGGCTTTTTCGTGTGTCGAAAGGGAAAACTTCCTCCTGCGACATCGTAAGCCATCCGAAGATGCACATGTGTGCATAATATGGGCACATTTTCACAAACTATGCCCTGATTCTAGCCATAACATTGGTGGTTTGACCTAAATGCCATGAAACCTCGAACATGATAGGTCATTTTGTGAAGGATTTTTTATGATGTTTGCAATTTTTCAAGTTCAATATTTTTACTTGCAAATGTGACACATAATATGACACCACGCGAAGGTTTCACATTGTTTGGATTATTTTTGAATTTCTTATGCCCGTTTCAAACTATATTCAAAACAGCGGGCATGAAGCTTCTTAGCCCGGGGCTGAGCCTCGCTGAACTTGAAGTGGATCTCTGATGAAATAGCATGTTGTGAACCTATAAATGATTTTTTTAAAATTCACAAGCATTATATCATGTACTTGTAGTTCAAATCTTGAAATGTTTTTTAAAACTCCAAATTATGCAATAAATATTTTGTTAATGCAATTTTATTTGTAAATAGTACAATTGTATAGTTCAAATAAAAATATTTGAAAACAGAAAATGGTTTTTGATTAGTTATTTAAATTGAAGCACTTTTCCTATTAAAAGGTTTTTTAAATTCCAAATTATGCAATAAATATTTTGTTAATGCAATTTTAATTGTAAATAGTACAATTGTATAGTTCAAATAAAAATATTTGAAAACAGAAAATGGTTTTTGATTAGTTATTTAAATTGAAGCACCTTTCTTGTTAAAAGTTTTTTAAAATTCCAAATAAATAATCATCTTAAATTGAAACATCTTATTAATTAAAGAAGAAACAAATTTGAAAATGGCGGGAAGACCAAAAGGTTTGCCAAAATCTAAAAAAACGGGTCAACGATCCCGGTTCGTCCCACGAACCGGGATCGATGATCCTGGATACGCGCGCTGCCATTAACACGCCTTTGGTCTCGGTTGTTGGCACGAACCGGGACCGTTGATCCTTTGGTCCCGGGTGGTAGGACTAACCGGGACCAGCGGCCGTGCACGTGGCAGCACAGCAACGCTCGTGCCTCAGACCTTTGGTCCCGGTTGGTGGCACGAACCAGGACCGTTGGTCCTTTGGTCCCGGTTATTGGGATGACCCGGGACCAATGGTCTGTACAGTTAACAGCCTCGACCTTCCTCCTCCCCAACTCCCCCAATTCACAGAGCACATCGACGCGCGGCTAAGGAAAATTTGCGGCGGAGCAAAATCACGCCGGCAGGCTGCCCAAATCCAGAGCGGTCGCTTCACGCCGTCGACGCGCGCCACCGCCGCGCCACCACCGTGTGAGGAATCGACAGCGCACGCTGGAAATCGACGCCACGGTCACCGTCTTCTCCGACTCCGGCCGTCGCGGTTCCCGCTGCTTCCGAGCTCCTCCGGCCTCCTCGACCCGTCCATCATCTTCGTGGTGAGCCGCTGGTCCTCCAGGACCTCTCCTTTCTCTCTCTCTCTCTCTGTTTCCTTCTGTCGCCGAGCGCCACTGTCCGCCGCCATCGGCCGCCATCGCAGACGACGCTCCGATGACCAATAAGGGGCGGCACGACCACCGTTAGCTTGCTCGTGACGCGCTCATTCAAACCCGACCTTCTGCGCGTTCCAGCAAGCACTCTAGTGCCGCTAACCACCGCCGGCCGACGTGCCCTCCGGCGAGCCCATGTGGCGCCAAGGTGGCGCTCATGTGGGCGTCGAGTAAGCTCTGCCAGCGTGGCAGCCCGACGTCGCCCTGGCCCCACTAGTCAGTCACTGTGGGTAGGCAATGCATCTGTGAGAAAAGGTTCCCGTCCTTAGGTGACGTCAGCCTTTACCTATGCTGACGCAATAAAAGTTTAATAAATGTTTAAATAATTTCAGAAAAGAGTTTAATCTTATAAATTCAATACCTAATTATTTCTAAGTTAGAAAAATATGTATAATATATCAAAATGTTCAGAAACATGAGATCTACACAATAGACTCATAATCATGCATTGTTCAACAACTTTAATTACAAGTTTAATAAGAGAATGAAATCAACCCCTCGTAGGTGATTTCGGGGTCTCTCATGTACTAGGGTTTGGACCCTTCAGATCTCACTTAAATTGCCAAGCATGCCTTAGGGTTAAATTTCAACTATGTTTAAATTGTCATATCATTATTGATACCATGTGTTGATTGTTTAACTTTCAGATACTATGGATCCAACACATCAGGAAAACATCCTAGGGATGATCTACGAAAATGAAGATATTGATATCGATGTCACGAGTGAGTTTTTGAACGATTCCGGTCAGGGGGATGAGTATCTCAACCGAGGAGACGGCTCCAGTGAGGTAGAAGCCGAAGCCTGGGACAGGGGAGAAGCCGATAAGGAAGAAGGCGACGGCTCTGGCAGAACCTTAAATCTCGCAAACACCGGCGAGGTGTATATATGTATTTTTGTAATTAAATGTTGTTGTCTATATATACATGCATATATTAACACTCTTTCTTCTTTTAGCCCTCCGGATCGAGAACTTCTTCCGTAAGAACAAACGAGGCCCAACAAAAAAGTTGGATGACACTGTGAGGTATAGGATCGACGTGGTCGGTGTAGATGGCGAACCGCAAACTCCCGTCGATGTCGCAAGAAAATTTGTCAAGCAATGCGGAGTTCTTGTGAGGGACTACATCCCGATCACCGTTCAAGAATGGAATCGGCCAATCGGCGGTGGAGTACTGTATGTCGGCGACAACGCCAAAGATAAGCTTTTTGACAAGCTCATGACTAATTTCCTCCTGCCGAAACCAGATGTGACTACAAATGAGGAGAGAGCTAGAAGGGAGCTTGTGCAAAGAGTCAAGAAGTTTGCTCTCAGCAAGATGGCCGATGCATTCAAGAACTGGAAGAAGAAACTGTACCATAACTTTGTCAAGGTAGAGAAGACTCCGAATTTCGATGAAGCCGGCTATGCTAAGTTAAGACACCAGTGGGAGGATTTTGTGAAGTACAAGACATCGGAGAAAGCTAAGGAAAGGTCTAGGATAAATACGGAGAACGCTGCTAAGAAACTGTACCATCATAACATGGGGCCTGCTGGCTATGCCGGTTGCATGCCTAAGTGGGATGTACTTGAGGTCAATTACACAGCTGCCGGGATCAGACCAGAGCCCGCAACATGGACACCACGGGCGAGAAACTGGTTTTACTGCCATGGGGGCACGTTGGACAAAGAAGGGAGGGCAATATATAATCAGAAACACAAAGATGATCCCCTACTGCCCATCAACGATATTAGAAATGCAGTAGATGATGTTGCAGCGGGACGGTTCGTTCCTGATAGAGAGAACGACGAGCTCACACGGGCCCTTAAAAATCCTGAACACGACGGACGAGCACGAGGCACACCAGGCTCCATGCCGTGGAAGGTTGCCTTCCCCCCGGAAATGAAGAGATATCCCGATAAAAGCCATCAGAGGAGAAAGGAAAGGGAGGCAGCTGAGAAAGCGGCCGCTGCAGACCGGCTGCGTAATGTAGAAGAAGCATTGAAGCGGCACCAGGATCAACTCGACAGACTTAGCCAGCAAGGTACTAGTGGCCAATCTCAGCAGCACGTGGTAGAAGCTGCATTCGAGGGTACCGGCGCCCCATCGAATAAGAAAAGCAGTGTCGCTTCCACGCAGCTCCATGATGTTGATGATGATGCACCGACGACATCTCCTCCTAAAAGCTACCCAGTGGATGATATCACGGAGAAAACAGCTTGTGAGCTAAAGGTGCAGGTTATGAACTTAAGGGTGATGGCGGCGGTCGGCATGGCGGTACCAATTGGGCCTAACCCAACTTGGCATTGCAGACCGGTTCCAAAAGGGTACGCTGTCGTCACGGTGGATGAGGTGAAGGAAGATTTTGAGGAGCTAAAGCTAGACCACCCTACAGGGGAAGATATGGAGCTGACTCAACTAGGAGAAGCCAAAGGGGGGACTATTCTATGGCTAAAGAAGCGCATCATGCTTCCAAATTATGTGCCGCCAAGGCCACCCACTCCTCAGAGCAGCAATCCACCTTCGCCGCCACCTCACCATTCTCCAGCGCAACCGTCGCCTTCACCGCCTCACCGCTCAGCGCAACCGTCTCCATCACCGCCTCAGCCGTCTCCACCGCCGCATCAGCCGTCTCCGTCCCCTGAGCCTCAGAGACAAAAGCAGAAGTATACTAAGGGGACAGCACCACCACCAGCAGCAAGAGCATGTTCCGATCACCGAAACGTAAGCAATCGCCCCTCCCAAGTGTACCTCATCAGAATATGAAGAAGCTACCTTGCGAGAAGACAGATGAGGAAACGGATGCAGCCGCAGCTGCCCATTATGAAAAGTGGAAGATTGACATGGCTAACAAGAAAAGGCCGATAGAGGCATTTTTCCCGGTCACCGCAAAAGATAAAGCCAAAGCAGCCTCGCTTAAGATTCAGCTTCATCAACCCACAGCGCTCACATCAGACTATAATCGCTCTATTACCAAGTCGGCTGAGGCAAAAGAGCGGAGAGTCGGGAAAGAAGTTTCCCAGCTCGGATAACAGAAAAATCAATCGATCGAACCGCTCAAAGTGTACGATACCAATGAGTGGATGATCCAGGAGCGGCATGATCCGAACATTGATCCGAAGTTTGATCGACTTTACGGAGAAAAAGCCCAATTATATGGACTGTCTATTACTGAGTACATGAGCCGTATGCATGAGTTCGAGGGGTACCAAGAAACAGCATACGTGTACCAGTACGGGGCTCCTCTCGTCAAACCCGAGTTAGTCAAAGATCTACCAACAAAAATGCGAAGATTGCATAAATGGTACATCCAAGCCTGTGCTGATTCCAAAAACTGGATCTATGCTGCATATAAACACCACCATTACGGTCATGGAGATGGCTTCATACTGATTGAATTTCCAGAATTATTTCAGTTTTACCAACAAGACGCCCTCGACAAAGCTATCGTCAGTGCCTATTGTTTGTAAGTATTATTAATTTCTGTAATTAAGTCTTTCTAGCTCAATCATTCGTTGCTTGTATAATCTTACTAATCACTATACTAATTATATATGCAGAATGAAGATTCTCGAATGCAACAAAGGAAAAATCTATGACCTTGGGTTTGTTGACTGTAATTTCGTTCATGAAGTTACTCTAAAAACAAATCCTAAAGAGACAGAGGATAACTTGTTCCAAGCGTTGAAGTATTTCAGCAACAGAAGGGAAATACTATTTCCTTACAACGCTGCGTGAGTGTTACTGTCTTGTACACATTCTATTTTCGATTACTCGATGTTAAGCGTATAATTGACTTGTGTTATATTTTGTTAGTGTGTCAAGCTTCCACTATATTCTCTTAATTATTTCTGTTGACACCGGAGTAGTAAAAGTCCTGGCCTCGAAACGCACACCATTAGAAAAGTGGGCGGACATGCAGGAATGCCTCCAGAGGGCTTGGAAACGGTTCACCGCCAAAACTAGGGGTGTTTGGAAGCCAGAGCTTACATTTCAACCAATGACTGTAAGTACTACTTGCTAGATCCACGCATCTCTTTGATTCTTGTTTCAATACCACCATTATCATGCTTGATTATTATTTTGTTTGAACTCTGTTCTCGTAAAGTGCTTGAGGCAGGAAGCCGGGAATAACTTATGTGGATACTATGTCTGTGAGTTCATTCGCCAGACGACCAAAAAGAAGGGGGCAGACCGGAACATCAAAAAAATTAAAGTACGATAAACAATAATCACAACTTTATTTTATTACCACCAATTGTGTTTAGTTTCATTCATATATATTGATCCCCTTGTTTATATTAGATCGAACGGATGCGGGACGGTCTTCTATCACAAGAACGCGTGCAAGCAATTCAAGAGGAAATTGCTGGATTCTTGTTAGAACAAGTCATAGATCCGAAAGGAGAATACTATTACCCACTTCATTTGGAAGGGTGAAGTGTATAAAAGAAGTGTAAATTAGATCAAATTCGTGTGAGAGTATCGTTTGTAATTATAATATGTTTCGACCAAGAAGACGGATGAGACGGTGTATATATTTGTGATCATGCATGATCTGTAATATATATATCGTGGTTTCATTATTGTTGTATATATGTAGAACCATTAAATTTATAAAAAAAAATCCTGCCATGGCAGAAAAATAGCCCGAAATCCTGCCGCGGCACAAAAGCCTGCGGCGGCAGAAAACCCTGTCGCGGCAGAAAAATAGCCCGAAAATCCTGCCGCGGCACAAAACCCTGCCGCGGCACAGAGACCAACGATCCCGGTTCGTGCCAAGAACCGGGACCAATGATCCACCCCGCCCGTCTCTGACGCTGCCACGTGGGGACCTATTGGTCCCGGTTTTTCCCACGAACCGGGACCAATGATCCACCCCCTCCCCCTCCTACCTCGCCCGTCCACGTGGAGACCCATTGGTCCCGGTTCGTACGCGAACCGGGACTAGCATTAGTCCCGAGTGATTGGCCCGGTTCTGAAACCGGGACCAATGGCCCTTATGAACCGGGACTAACCAGTGCGTACACAACTAAATGTGCGCAGCCATGCGCCAAGTGACACCTCTGAGGTCTTGGCGACTATGAGGGTGGGCATGAAGAAAGACATTGTGATGGACACGTTCGCTTTTCTTATTCCAGGTCTCTCCCGAAGTCATAATAAACAATAGTTGTACATTTGTTAGTACTACTAGCAGTACAGTTTTGGGCGTTAGCTAGTTCTGGTACGGTACGGTAGGGTTGACCCCAAGAAGGCTAGAACAAAGTGCGCTGATAGCATGCACTCCCAGCATGTGCGTTTTCCAATTGTACTTTGTAATCTACTAATTGTTCGGTTAGCATTTTTCCTCCAAATGTTTCACTATAAATACTTGTCTCGTGACCACTCCTTCAACTCACCCAATGAACAATCGAGCTAAGCTTTATCTAGCTAGCACATAGCTAGCTACAAGAAGTAACTTAAGCAGCAGCAGCTAGCAATGGCAGAAACTTGCACCATCGCGCTACTCGGCGCGTTGGTGGTGCTCTCACTTCTTGTGAGCCCCATTGCTTGCTCCTCTCGCAAGCTCGCTGTCAAGCCGGTCAGCCCCAAGCCTGTAGTCAAGGCCACCCCAACGAACAAAACAACGACCTACACTAGCCCTGCTGTCTCGGCCGCCTACGGTCCCGGCGGCTGGTTAGCCGCCGGCGCGACGTATTACGGCAGCCCAAACGGCTTCGGAGGCGACGGTTAGTGCTTGCTCACTTTATGGTCTATCGGCCCCTACGAATAATTGGACCTCTGCATTGCACCCCCATTCATCGAGCTGAAACTAGAATGAAATAATTTTGCAGGTGGCGCGTGTGGCTACCAAAGCGCTGTCGGGCAACCGCCGTTCTCGTCGATGATCGCCGCCGGGAGCACACCACTGTTCTTGAATGGCCTGGGCTGCGGCGCCTGCTATGATGTAAGCATAACTCGTCACCGTACCCCCTTCCATTAATGGTGCAAAGTAATCGGCTGGTCCTGACGAAAATCGTTCATGTCCGCGCGTACGCAGGTTACGTGCTCGAGTCACAAGGCGTGCTCTGGCAAGCCTGTGACCGTGGTGATCACGGACTTGAGCCCCGGCAATCTATACCCCGGTGAGCCGGCCCATTTCGACATGAGCGGGACCGCCTTGGGCGCCATGGCCAAGCCTGGCAAGGCCGACCAACTCCGTAACGGCGGTGTTATCAGAATCCAGTACAAGAGGTATGTTTTTGTAGGATATACTACTATGATCCCGCTGCAGTGCAGGATCCTCTCCAGTCCGCAATCACGACAACAACAAAGAAATGTGCTGATCTTGGTGATTGTAGGGTGCAATGCAAGTACCCTGGCGTCAAGATCACCTTCAAGGTGGACCCGGGCTCCAACCCCTTCTACTTCAAGACCCTGATCGAGTTCCAGAACGGCGACGGTAACCTCAGGGCCGTGTCCGTCAAGCAGGCCGGCAGCCGCTCCTGGACGCCCATGACGCACGACTGGGGTGCATTATGGCGCTGCAACAACGGCCAGAGGCTGCGCGCGCCCTTCTCGCTCCAGCTCACCTCCGACTCCGGCAGGAAGCTCGTCGCTAACAACGTCATCCCCGCCAACTGGAGGCCCGGAGGCACGTACCGCTCCTTGGTCAACTACCCCTGAATACACTTTTTTTTCATTCACGACCGTGCTTGGTCAACAAGTGTGCAGGGTGTGTAGTATTTAATCCGTGTGTGAATTTATACCGCCGGATAAATGCGCGTCCGGGTGCTATCAGAGGCGATCTCGGAGAATACCGAAATCGTGTTCTTCCCTCTCCATATGGGCTATTATGGCCTCTTCATGCCCCTAGCGATGTGTATGTATTTTACTTTCGTCTGTTTTTTGTAATTTTGTTGTCGCTGAAGCTTGCATTGCAGTATTAAGTTGAAGTCTGAAAACAACAAAACTGGCCCTAATTCGAAAGTTCAGCATGAAATAACCCAACTTTGAAATATTTATGAAAATAACCTTTCCATGAAGCCCGCTCCAAGGGCCCATGCTCAACGCCATGGCGGCACAGTCAATGGCTTCATGGATTCGTCCAATGTGACGGTCATCGTTGCCCCATCCCATGGGCGTAAGTACAACACCCTGGTGTGGGGTTCAGACTTCTTAGCACGAACCCGTGGCCCTAGGGACGAAATAAGCTACCTCAATGGGGATGGGGCTAGCTAACCCCAACAAGTAACTCGAAAAGCGTACCAAAATGTCTTAGGCCAATGACAATGGGTGCCTCTTGACACAATTTCATAGGCAAAACGTTGGCGTGCCGTCTAATCAATGAGGGAAGAGAGGGTTGTTGTTGTATGTAAGGCTAGTTCTAGTGGGAGTATCATAAAAAGTATCATGCATGCCACCTTGGCAAAAATCTGATGTTGTACCATAATTAATGAAGAGAGACGTGTTAGTAGTATCATAATATGATACCGTATCATAGTGCGTGAAACTAGGTAATTTAATGACCAATACATCTCATACACACAATTGCATTGAGATTGTAGAAAAAATTAAATACAATGTTACTATGATGATACTAGATGATACTAACCACTAGAGATAGTATCATACGCTAGTATCATATGCATGATACTAGTAATATGATACTCCCACTATAACCAGCCTAAGCAAAGAACTGTCTTTTAGCGCGCTAACCGAAATAACTTTAAAGCAGAATCTATCTGGTGCTCCATTCTACTCGGGACACAAAGCTGTAATTTAACTAAGCCCCAAATTGACCCGCTAGTAAATCATTAACATACAAGACATAGATACGGTGCATTGTGGTGGTGGTATCTTAGACATCCGTTTCTTAGCTAGATACGGCGTTTAGAGATGACATGTTGGACACGGTCATATATGTTGGAACACAATTAGTATAAATAATCATTTAAAGAGTACGACCCTACTATCACCTAACCCCGTCAGCATTCGTTTCTAGATTCATCCTTGCGTGGCCCAGCTGGGATTCCATACATGCAAACATGAAGCCGGTTGAGGGGCGGGGTTTAGGGGTGGGGCATTCCCTTGAGATGGTCAAGTTACTAGGGGTCATGGGTGGGATGTCCACCGGCACACCCCAGCTCCTTTCTTCTACATGAGACCCTGAACAATCGTCCCTCTACCTCTCTCTCCCCAACTCAACTTCCCCTCTTTTTTTTAAAGGTCAATAGGTGAAAATCACCCGACAGATAGCTGCATTTAAAAGGCTGGAGTACAAGGGGACCCAAAAGAATAGAAAATTACACATGGGCCCAAAAATAAGCACAAAGGACCTCGGGGGAAACTTGGATAGCGATCAAGTCCCTAGTCCTCATCCTCCTCCAGCATCTAGCGCTCTGTCGTCGGGCTGCAGTGGCGACTCCGGGGACACACCACTTGGAGACGGAGCGCAGAAGGAATCCGATGGGTGGATAAGCAGTGGCGGAGCAGCAAACCTACTTCCTTTCAGTCCGGCGAAGTGACGAGAAGAAACCGCCATGAAACACCGGAGACAAGCTCCTCAAGCGACTGCTGCTGCAGGTTCCCATGCTACACACATGAGACGACCACCAAGGGCACCGTCACCGATAGGAGGGGAAGCCCACTGCGGCACGGACAGCACCAACGACTGGACGAACAAGAAAAGGGCGACGCAGCCATTCGATACCCCTCGCCACCATGGCCGGTTGGGAAACGGGCAAACCACGAGGCCGCGTCCACGCCAACCTCCCTCGCCACCAAGGCCGGCCGAGGAGAGTGAAGAGGCGACAGAACTCCACGCCAAGCGTCGGCTCCTAGGCGCCTTATGAAGGGGCTTGCCACCAGAAGACCTCTGACTTCAATCCATCATCGATCCAAGAGGAGGCAGACTGGGCGGATCAATGGTGCGTCGCACCGGAGCACCAAGATGCCCCTGCCACATCGAGATCAAGCCGAGGAGGCCCCGCTCAGCCAAGCCCCCCTCCCCGCCACCATGACCAGCAAGGAGCAGAGGATCAGAGTCACCATGAGCTCGATGCGAAGCGGCAAGTCTTATTACGGAGATCCCGGATCCAGAGACGAAGCATGCCAACTCCAACCATCGGAGCACGCTGTGCCCAACCTCCACCACCAGTATGATGGTTATGAAGCATTAAGTCTAGGATTTGTAGGTTTGGGTTAGGGTTTATAAGTTAGGGTTTTGAATATTGCAGCAACCTGGCATGACCTCTTGATGAGTTGGAAATACACTCATAATTATCCCCATTTAAACCGGATATTACTCATGGATTTGGTGAGATTGTCCCTTGCATAGATGTAGAAATCACTTTGGTTACTTATTTCCTAGAAGAAATAGACGTATTAATGATGAAATCTGAGCAAATTAAGGAGGAATTAAGAGCTGTCAATTTTCCCAAGTCAAAGAGGTTGCGGAGCCAAGCATCTAAAGACGAGCACTTACATGGTCACCACCAACCGTACTGTGTGACTGTACCATGTGGGACTACCTCAGGATCATCAAACCAACTAACTTTCGTTAAAGGACCCCAGCATATTCAGATGAGAAGGCCTCCAAAAATAGAACGTCATTCATAGAACCACAATGGAGAGGTAGAAACCACCACAAAGCCGCCACACCTCCATCACCATATCCATGGCCATAGTCATCGCCTACATCTACACATCTATTCCCCCAAATAATAGCCATAGTCCAATACTTGTAATCTTGATTCCTTCATGATTGGCGGCATTCTAAAATTATTTGTTATTCATCTTTCAAATATTCTTAATATGATATTAATGATTGTTGATCTAATCATGAATGAGTAGTCCTCGTGGGATGAGGACTATGGACTAGCCTCACACCAATATATGCATCTTATGATTTGGGATTATTTGTATATTTTAAGTACTCTAATCTATATGTTTGTATCTAGTCTCTTTCTTCAATCCCTGGACTTGTCAGGTATCCAAGACCCCTAACATGATAAAGGTAAAGAGGAGAGAGTAGAGAAAATCTAACAGCTACAAGGTGAAACCTGGTGAGAGTACACGCGTACAATAGCTGGAAATAATTCTCTAGGGAATCAAGGTGACATTACAAGTCTTAATGTTTTGGTTTGTTTATCTTAATAACTGATGGAGACTCGCACAAGTAAGAGGAGTAGTAGTTGGAAAATGTATCCATAGTATTGTGGCAATAGGCTATGGTCATGTAGGCTATGGTGGTGTTATGACGCATTGCTCACAAGTATCCATAAATATTTATTTTGTCTTATACATTTGTTCTTATTATTATCTTTTCTATCCCATTTCTGTGTGCATAACTGTATGTGAAACCTTGGCCCTAATATATTTTCACCCATTGATAGAACCCATAAAAAGTCCACGTTTTGGTATGGTTAGCAAAAGTTTTAAAAATTTCTCAAAGTAATCTTAGACCATGCAAATTCTTTCCAAGGATTCGATAAACCTAGGTTTTCTAGGAAAAAAGCAAGGCTCTACTTTATCTGTAATCCATATCAAAGGTATCACCTCTTCATTAGTGTATTTTTGAATGATATCCTTTACGATAATATAAGTTTCTTTGATGCAAATTATATGCTGATGAACATAGTTATGTGTGTTTTAACCCCACAATCACTAAGAGAAGTGAATGAATTGTCACATGAGTGAAAATATACCATCAAGTTCACTACTCTTTGAACTTCTGAATTTCAATAACTTGCAAATATTGAACTAATGAATGTATATATTATTCCTACACTTGAAATAGTGACATGTTTAAGTAACCACATATAATGATTCTAGAAAATCAATTCCTAAAGAAAAATAGGGAAGATGCCTAGCATTGCTAATTACCCAAAGACTGAATTTTGTTTTCTCTTCATGAAACATAGTGCATGCATACCAAAATAAGGATTTTCCATACTGATATTGTTTTTTTCTTGATAACTAGGGGGAGTTCTCCCCCTCCCCACTATTTGGTGTATTAAATCGTATAAAATTGTTCAAGCAACTCATGTCTCCCAAGCGCAGGAGATCTATTGTAGTACCTTTCAATAAAAAAGGTTGTCGAACCCACGAGGAGCTGAGGGTATTGGTTATTAAGTCTGATAGGTAAAAAATAGAAGATCCAAAGGTTTGGTGTTTTGGGGTCTATAGTTTGCAGAAAAGTAAATTTTTGTGAAGTAAATTGCAATTAAAGTAAATGCTCTTTTCAGAGAAAGTTCGATCCTCTATGCAGCAAAAGGACAAGCTCAAGTTCGTGTTCTTATATGTGACAAATATTCCTGAGGGTGGCATGGATTTACTTAGCATAGAGATTTCTACAGCAGCAAATAAGTATCTTGTCAAGTTTTATTCTCTTTGGACGAGGCCAAAAAAAGGTGTAGCCATACACATGAGAAAATACACCCCTCACGGTTGGTACTAAGGCCATTTTCATGAGCAAAAAATGATTCATTAAGACATAAAGTCCAACCACGGCATAAAGTTCTACGATCCCCAATATAAAACCCCCTTACTACAATTTCAAGACCCAGGACACGGTTTCTGTCATTCTGTCCCTCCTTACTCTCTCTCCATTCTATTAAGGTACAGTCCTATAATCCCATATAGGTAAAGTACTATGAAGTGGATGTTCGCATAATACCATTATAGAACCACATAGAAGATTAAAACTTGACCATATACCCAATGCATACTATATAACAATCATAGCCAGTTCATCTTATGCCCTCAGGAACATGGGGAACTATTCACAATGATGAAACATGATATAGATAAGAGGCATATGGGTTACAACACAATCTTAAATTATAACTTCACCACAAAATAGTGACAAGTTACCAAGCATAATCATGCATAGAGCACTAAAACAATATCCAGGGTTAAATCTGATCACAAATTGCGAGGGGAACGAGATGGATCATCGAGATGGGGATGGTGTTGACCATGGGGATGATGTTGATGGTGATGGAGATGCCTCCACCCACACCAAGGAGTTGTGGTGATGACGATGGCTTCGATTCCCCCTCTCTGGAGGCCTCAGAGCAGCAGGGTCTTCCCTCTCCTGGAGTAGGAGAAGACTTTTGCCTCCACGGTTTCAGGTTTTTTTAGGGTAAGACAAAGCGTCTAAGTCGAAACGGGGGTGGAACATAGTTTCGGGGAGAGAAAGAGACATAGTTGCATGACCACAGATGGGGCATGTGCCACCTTTAATCTTTCCTCCCTCGGGACTCCATTTCATCTAAATATTTTGCGACATGGCTTGATTTTAAAAATAATAACTTTCCTAGAATCTCACGGTATTTTGAGGTGATTACGAACCTCAAAATTACCATTTATTGATTTCGGAGTTCTGGCAGTGGGTATTTCTTTGCGATCACGTCCTGCAGACTCTACAAATTTAACTCCTCCACCTTTCCAACAAATGTCTGGCCTGCAATATAATGTTTAAAATGTTGTCCATTAACTACATGAGGTTTACCTTTCATATCTCCATGAAGTCTAATGGCTACGGAGTTGTACACCTCTTGTATCACTAATGGACCCTGCCACTTTGATGCCAACTTTGCTGCATAAAACATTAAACAAGATTTGAACAATAATACTTGATCACCTACCTTGAATTCCATTATTTTTATTTTCTTATCATGCCAAATCTTAACTTTTTATTTAAACATTCTAGCACTTGCATAAGCTTCATTCCTCCATTCATCTAAAAAGTTTAAGTCAAGAATCCTCTTCACCCCAGTAGTTTTGAATTCAAAGTTAAGTTGCTTAACATCCCGTTTAGCTTTACGTTCTAATTCTACTAGAATATGACAAGTTTTTCCATAAACCATCTTATAATGAGACATGCACATAGGATTCTTAAAAGAAGTTCTATAAGCCCATAAAGCATCATTAATTTTAGTTGGACAATCAGACCTAGACCTATTAACTATCTTTTCTAGGATGATCTTAATTTCCCTAATACAATGAGCTTAATTTCACTATTACTTAGTTCAACTTGGGCACTAGTTTGAGGGTGATATGGAGATGCAACTTTATGATTAACACCATACTTTGCTAAAGTTTTCCTAACAACACCATGTAAGAAATAAGAACCACCATCATTAATTAAAAATCTAGGCACTCCAAACATGAGAAAGATTACCTCCTTGAGCATCTTCATTATTGTAGCATGATCTACACTCTTGGTTCGAATTACTTCCATCCACTTAGTCACATAATCCACTACAACCAAAATATGAGTATGTTTTGTTTTTGAAGGTGGAGATGTTCCCATAAAGTCAAATCCCCATACATCAAATGGTTCAATAGGAAATGAATAGTTCATAGGAATTTCATTTCTATTACCAATATTCCCTACTCTTTAACATTTATCACATGATTTAACATATTAAACACAATCTTTAAATAAAGTAGGCCAATAAAAACTAGATTGTAATACCTTTGTAATTGTGCGGTGTCATGCATGATATCCTCCATAAGGACTGCCATGGCAGTCTCTTATGATATCATGATGCTCAAACTCAGGCACACAACGCCTAATAATACCTTCCACACTTTTATTATAAAGGAATGAGTCATCCCAAAAGTAATGTGTAAGATCATAAAATAATTTCTTTTTTAGTGGGAATTAAAATGTGGAGGCATAACTTTCCCAACATTAAAATTAGCATAATTAGCAAACCAAGGAGATGCAACTCTAGCACTAGAAACATTAATGTTTGCAAGTTATTCATTAGCAAACTATCATTGATAGGTATAGGATCTCATGGAATGTTTTCCATTCTAGACAAATGATCAGCTATAGGATTATCTTCACCCTTCCTATCAACAATATACAAATCAAAATTTTAAAGTAAAAGAACCCATCTTATTAATCTAGGCTTAGCATCTTTCTTATTCATGAAATATTTAATAGCTAAATGATTAGAATGCACAATGCCTTTATAGTCAACAATGTAAGGTCTAAACTTATCACACGCAAATATCACAACTAAAAAATCTTTTTCACGAGTAGCATAGTTTCTTTGAGCGGCATCAAGTGTTTTGCTAGCATAGTAAATAACATTCAATTTATTATCAACTCATTAGCCTAAAATAGCACCAACTACATAATCACTAGCATCACACATAATTTCAAAAGGTAAATTCCAATTTGGAGGTTGTATTATAGGGGAACTTATTAAAGAATTCTTCAAAACATTAAAGGAATTTGCACAATCGTCATTAAAAAAGGAACATCCTTTTGCAAAAGATAAGTTAGAGGCTTTGAATTTTTAGAGAAGTCTTTAATAAACATTCTATAGAAACCTGCATGTCTAAGAAATATTCTTATACCTTCGATATCTTTAGGATATAGTAGCTTCTCTATAGCTTCTAGCTTGGTGTGGTCCACTTCAATTCCTCTCCTTGAAACGTGGTGTCTAAGAACAACACCTTATGTGACCATGAAGTGTCACTTCTCCCAATTCAAAACTAAGTGTTGGTCCTCACATCTCTACAAAACTTTGTTAAGGTTGAACAAGCAATTACCGAAAGAGGTACCATAAACAGAAAAGTCATCCATGAATACTTCCATAATTTTCTCAATATAATCATGAAATATAGCATTCATGCATCTTTGAAAAGTACCAAGAGAATTGCATAAACCAATGCAAAAGGCATTCTCCCATAAGCAAAAGTTCCAAATGGACAAGTGAAAGTTGTCTTTTCCTGATCATCCTTATGCATAGGAATTTGAGAGAAACCTGAATAACCATCTAAATAACAAAAGTGTGAATGTTTTGACAACATTTCTAGAATTTGATCAATAAATGTCAAATGATGATGATCTTTATGAGTAGCTTTATTTTGTTTTCTATAATCGATGCACATCCTATAACTAATAACATTATGTTGAGCTACAAGTTCATTTTCACCATTTGGAACAACAGTGGTTCCTCCTTTATTAGGTATATAGTGGACATGACTAACCCATTTACTATCAGCTACAGGATAAATAATACTTGTTTCAATGAATTTTATTACCTCTTCCATTACCACTTCTTTCATTTTTGGATGGAGGCGGCGTTCATAATCAACAACATGCTTTGCATCTTCCTACAGATTAATTTTATGCTTACATAAAGTTGGGCTTATGCCTTTCCGATCATGAAGTGAATACCCCATAGCTCATCTATGAGAAGGTAGTACATCATGTAACCTTGATTCTTCTTCAGCTGAAGGGTTAGCACTAATATTAACAGGATATATACATTCTTTTCATCATGGTATGCATATTTCATATCTTCAAGGAAAGGTTTAAGTTCAAAACTAGGATATTTTTTATGTCGAGGTAACTCTCCTAAATCATCAGGGGATATGTAAGTTCAATTGAGGAGGTTGTTAAGACAATATTTGTTCTAAAGTTTTTTACTTCATTAGTGAAGGGTTCATCTTGGTTGAGTACATATCGCTCCATCACGTCTGACGAAGCAACAACAACATAATCTAGAGTCTCTACTTCATCTTTAGCAAATCTTTATTTTTATAGATGTTTATCAGTAAACTTAAAAAAATTTAACTCTAGTTTTTCTCCAGCTCATTTAATGAACACTTTCTCTTTAGGTAAACTAATTTCAGCACCAATAGTATCTATGAACAATTGATCAAATATAATAGGGAAAAATGAATCTTGAGAACAACCAAGTATTATAAAATATGCAAGATATTTAATCTTTCCTACAAGTACTTAAACATTTCTAACCATATAGGACCAATATATTCTTTATTAGCAAGTTGGAAAGTCATACCTGCCTCTTCCATGTGTATGGGATCAATGTCTGGCTTAATTTAAAGATATGGTGAATATGGTATAACACTTATGCTTGCTCCAGTATCACAAAGACCATGATAACATGAAGTTCCAATAGCACATGATATAATAGGTTTACCCACCTTAGTGGTTTTCCCTTGAATTACCTAGGTGGAATCTTCACCAAAATAAACATGACAAGGGTCTTCTTCATTTAATTCTTTAACAGAAGAGACTTGATGTTGAACTTCAACTCGTTCATATGGCATACAAGATATTCTAAAATTATTTTTTGCAATAGCAGTGAGAAAGTTCTCCTGCACTTTCTTTGGATATGGAGGAGTTTCAACATACTCTTGAATTTTCCTAGATAAAACTTGGTTGACCTGCTTAATGATTTTAGGCACAATAATAGAATGCTTAACAGGTTCAACATATACATCAAATCCTTTTCTAGGAACAAAAATATGATTAGGAAAAGATTTAGTAACTTATACTAAAACATATGGATAAATACCAAACTTGTTACTTAGTTCTTCAAACAAGATAGAAGTAGATAAATTCTCTACACATGAGTATTCATATTCTAAACAAGGTTTGTTACCTTTGTCAAGATCCCAATTATCAGTATACCTCACATATTGTATTTAGTAAGTCCCATGCTTCTTCTTCGCTCTTATGAGTAAAACTTCCTCCAGACGAAGCAGCGTTCTTCTTCCTCACAGATCTCATTTTCTTCCTCGGGAGCCTTCCCTCCGACCGAAGCAGCGTGGACTTGCGGATGGAGGGCTCGAGCGGCGGCGTACTCCGACGAGGAATCGGGGGTAGCTTGGCGTGCTGTCCAGGGGAAAAAGGGGTGAGCGGGGAGAGTAGCAGTGCAGGAGGGTCTAGAGGAAAAAAGGAGTGGCAGAGGGGCCTCGGAACCTTGCTGTCGAGCTCGGTGGTGGCACAACTCCGGTGAGATCGAACTTGATCTCGCGAGCGGCAGCCCGGTGGCGATATGGAGAAATTGGTTTAGGGTTTAGGGGCAGCGCGGTGCGGGGTTTATAAAGACCAGGAGACTTGGGGCGGGGTTCACGGAGTTCATCTCCGATCCGGCCGAAATTGGTTGCGGGTGGCCCTGTCGAGCATGTTCGCTCCAGACTCAGTGGAGACGACGACGGGTGGGACCGCGCTGTCAGCGGTTCCGAGGCGCTGGCGAGCTGCGTGGTCTGCGGAGCTGCGGTGGGCTGCGCGGTGCGACATGAGCCGGCCCACTGGCACGCGTGGGTGCGCGTTTCTTGCTCCGTAGGCACGAGCGGCAGGTAAGTCGCGGGCTGGCTCGGCCAGCCCACCTAGGTTAGTTCCCTTTTTTGTATTTTATTTTATCTTTTCTGTTTCACAAATTCTTTAATAACTATTGTATTTTAACTCCAAATTTAATGAATTTGGTCTCTAAATTTTTTTATAAAGGAGATTAACATAGGATTATAAAAATAACACTTTTGCAAGGATTTATAAGGTTAGGTTCAAGAGAAATCAAAATAGGGTTTAGGGAAAAGGATTTTGATGCAACTTTATTGTGTAATGCCATGATGCATATGATATGATGCACGATTCTAGTAACATTTGGAATTGTAAAATTTGGGATGTTACAAACCTACCCCCCCCCCCCTTAAGAAGAATCTTGTCCTCGAGATTCAGGTTGGCTAGCAAATAGGTGTGGGTGTTCTATCTTCAGATCATCTTCACGTTCCCACGTGGCCTTTTCCTCGGAATGGTGATTCCATTGAACTTTGCAAAACCTGATAGTCTTGGTACAAGTAATCCTCTCGGCTATTTCTAGAATCTTGGTGGGTTTTTCCTCATAGGTGAGATCGTTTTCCAATTGAGCCTCATTCAGGGGAACCGTATCCCTTAGCGGTGTTTCAGCCATTTCTGGGTGACACTTCTTTAGTTGTGACACATGGAATACATCATGAACAGTCAATACTTCAGGCAATTCCAATGGATAGGCAACCTCCCCTCTACGAGCCAAAATCTTATAGGGTCCTATAAATCGAGGTGCCAACTTACCCTTGATTCCAAATCTCTTTAGTCCTCGTAGTGGTGAAACTCAAAGATATGCACGGTCTCCCACTTCATAAGTTACATCCCTGCGCTTGGAATCAGCATAACTCTTTTTCCTGGACTGGGCTACTTTTAAGCTGTCTTGAATCTGCTTTACCTTTTCTTCAGCATCCTTGATCAGCTCAGGTCCAAACAAATTACGTTCTCTAGCTCCATTCCATAGCAGCGGAGTTCCACATTTCCTGCCATATAGAACTTCAAATGGAGCCATCTTGGTACTAGTTTGATAAATGTTATTGTACGAGAACTCTACATATGGCAAGTTTTCATCCCAACTAGACCCATAGTCTAGGGCACAAGTTCTCAACATGTCCTCCAGGATTTGGTTAAGTCTTTCTATTTGGGCATCTGTTTGTGGGTGGAAAGCAGTACTAAACTCTAGTCGTGTCCCTAGAGATTCGTGTAACTATCTCCAAAACTTCAAGGTGAACTGGGTACCCCTATCAGAGACAATTCCCTTAGGTACACCGTGCAGCCTTACAATCCTTGACATATAAATCCTAGCGAGTTTAGCACTCGTATAGGTAGCCTTTACGGGGATAAAGTGAGCCACCTTGGTGAAGTGATTGAATACTACCCAGATAGAGTCATACCCAGAACGAGTCTAGGGTAGTCCCGTGATAAAGTCCATGCCTACCTTATCGCACTTCCAATCAGGCACAGGTAATGGCTGAAGGATCCCTGCTGGTTTCTGATGTTCGGCCTTGACTCTGTTGCATACATCACACAAAGAGATGTACTCGGCAATTTCCCTTTTCAAGTTATTCCTCCAGAATCTATCCTTCACATCCATGTACATCTTTGTATTACCGGGATGAATTGAGTAAGGCGAATCGTGAGCCTCCTGCAGAATTAACTTCCTGATGTCGGGGTCATCGGGAACGCATAAACGCTTCTCATACCAAAGTGTTCCTTGTTCATCCTTATGGAACCCTTTTGCTTTACCTTGCTTATATTAACTCTTATTTATTCCAACTCTTTGTCCCCCTTATGGGCTTGTTTGATTCGTTCCAGAAGCGTTGGCACTATCTCCATAGTCGCTAAGTATCCTTCTGGGACTATTTCTAACCTGAGATCCTTGAACTGTTCACACAAATCCTTTGGAAGTTCTCCCATGGTAAGTCCATTTACATAGACTTTCCAGTTTAAAGCATCAACCACAACATTCACCTTTCTAGGATGGTACAGCAGGTCCATGTCATAGTCCTTGATGAGTTCAAGCCATCTCCTTTGCCTCATATTTAACTCCTCCTGGATGAAGATATATTTTAGACTCTTGTGATCCGTGAACACATCACAATGTTTGCCCATGAGGTAATGTATCCATACCTTGAGCGTGTGCACAACTGATGCTAGTTCCAAATTGTGTGTGGGTTTGTTATTATCATGGTTCTTAAGTTGCCGAGAGGCGTACGACACTACCCTCACATCTTGCATCAGTACGCTACCAAGTCCTTATCGAGAAGCGTCACATAGACTTGGAAATCCTTCTGGATATCTGGCAGACACAAAACTGGTGTTGTTACTAGGCGCTTCTTCAATTCTTAAAAACCCGCTTCACATGCCTCGGTCCATTGGAACTTCTTTTCTTTCTTCAACAATTCAGTCATAGGTTTTGCTATCTTGGAAAAGTTTTCAGTGAACCTCCGGTAATATCCTGCAAGGCCCAAGAAACTCCTGATATCCCCCACATTCTTAGGTCACTCCCATTCTGTCACAGAAGCTACCTTACTCGGGTCCACGGAAACTCCTTTTGTTGACACAATATGACCAAGGAAGCCCACTTCATTTAACCAGAACTCACATTTGTTGAACTTGGCATACAACTTGTGTTCCCTCAACTTTTCCATAATTAGGCACAGATGCTCTCATGTTCCTTCTCATCCTTCGAGTATATGAGCATGTCATCAATGAACACCACAATAAACTTATCCAAGTACTCCATGAACACCTTGTTCATCATAGTCATGAAGTATGTCGGGGCATTGGTTAGACCAAATGACATCACGGTATACTCATACAACCCATATCTTGTGGGAAGGCAATCTTGGGTACATCCTGTTCTCGGATCTTTAACTGGAAGTAACCTAATCGGAGATCAATCTTAGAGAATACACTAGCTCCCTTTAATTGGTTTAATAGGTCGTTGATATTGGGTAGAGGGTACTTGTTTTTGATTGTCACTTCATTCAATGACCGGTAGTCCACGACTAGTCTCTTGGTTTTATCCTTCTTCTCCACGAATAAGACAGGCGCTCCCCAAGATGACGCACTTGGTTGAATGAAGCCTTTGTCCAATTGCTCTCTAAGATGTTTCTTAAGTTCCTTCAACTCATTGACATCCATCATGTACGGTCTTTTGGCTATCGGTCCCGTCCCAGGCATCAAGTGAGTGAGAAACTCGATGTCTCTGTCAGGAGGCATCCCTAGTAATTCTTCCAGAAAGACATCTGGATAATCCTTCACAACTGGCACATCCTCCAAGCTAACCCCCTTAAGAGAGTTCACTATACTTCCCTTGAGTTCAAAAGCTTACTTAAAGCAGATTCTTTTCTTATCCGGAGTTGTGTGTGCGACAGTCCTTTTGGCACAATCTATGACTCCATCATATTCGGTCATCCAATTCATGCACAAAATTATGTCTAAGCCTTGTGACTCCAGAATGACTAGACTTGTGGGGAAGATGTGTGTCCCAATCCTTAGTTCTAACCCATGGCCTCTAGAGTTTGCCATGATTTCTCCTCCAGGAGAACTTACCCTTAGAGGAGTACTAATAGTCTCCAAAGGTATCTTGCCTCTATCCGCAAATACCCTTGATATGAATGAATGTGATGCACCAGTATCAAAAAGAACAACTGCGGGGATGGAATTAAGCTTGAACTTACCAATCACAGAGTCAGGTGCCTCACGAGCATCCTCCATGGAGATATGATTCACCGTGGCTTTGACGAATGGATTCGGCTTCTTCCAATTCCCATTACCATGGTTGTGTCAGTTGTTGTTCCCATTGCCATTCCCATTTTTCATCTTCTTGGGGCAAGTAGTTGGATAATGCCTTGTCTGGTTACACTTAAAGCATGTCACTTCACTCAGATCCTTTCCATTGCCATTTCCATTACGGTGCTTATGTCCATTGTGGTTATGTCCCCCATGACGATGAACATTGTGGTTGTGGCCATTGTGGTTGTGGGGTGGTGGTGAACAAGTGTGTTGCTTATGGTATGGAGCTGGGTTATGCTTCTGTGAGGTGGACTTTCTCTTGCGGTTCTCTATACTCCTTTGCTTTGATTAAACCACAACTGCCCTGTCCAGAAGTTCCTGATAGTTATCAAACTTTAGAGACACAAGCTGAATGGATATCTCATCATTAAGTCCCCTTAGGAACTCTTCCTATCTCTTGGCATCAGTGGAAACATCATCAGGTGCATAGCGTGCCATCTTGTTGAAAAGGTCCCCATACTCAGAGACAGAGCGGTGTAGTTGCTTCAATTCGTGTAACTCACGTCTCTTTAGTGACATGACACCAGCCGCTACATGATGAGTACGAAAGGCTCCCTCAAACTGGTTCCAAGTGATAGAATCAATATCCGGGTGGGTGACTTGGTAGTTATCCCACCATTCAGTAGCAGGTCCTTCCAGTTGGTGCGCGGCAAAACGCACCTTGTTAGCTCCAACAACTTGGACGGTGTCTAACTTCTTGTTAATGGTGCGGAGCCAGTCATCCGCCACAATTGGCTCAGAGCTACTTGAGAAGGTAGGAGGGTTCAACCTCAAAAACCGAGTCAAGCGATCCTGTTGGGGCGGCAAAGGTGGTGGAGGTGGCGGGTTGTTGTTGTTGTTTTGCATGTTTTGGGTGAGGAGTTGGATCAGCTGATTCTGGGAGTTCAGGAGTTGTGAAATCTCCGAAGGCATATTATTATTCCCACGTCTTGCCATCTGTGGGGTTGGGGAAACAAGTTAAGAAATATATAGAAATACTAAGGAATAAACTCCTACCCTTATGTAAACACAAGAAAAACACACGAGAAACACAAAAGGTACACATAGCACCAAGTTTAACACAACTCATCCAAGTTTAACTAAACCAATATAGTTTTGGTACTTATTACAATCATGAATAACGTTTAATCATAAAGATAAAGGTGGTCCAACTATCTACCCTACTCATCATCAACTTCCTCATCCTCAATAGAGAAGCCTTCCTTCTCCAACATTGACTTGTATAGCTCCATGTCCTTTGTTGTGACTTCGAGCTTCTCCTAAAGGTCCTTCACCCCATGCAGCTCCTGTGTAGCAGCTCTGATCTTCTCTTGAAGTTCCTTCTTCTCCTCTTGCAGCTCCTCAACTAGGTTTGACTCCTTAGCCATAGGCGCAATCTTATCCTCCAAGCTCCTCTTGGTGGCTCGCAACTCCTTCATCATGAGAGAAAAGTTCTTGAACTCCATCTCATTTCTCGCGAGTAGCTCGTTCTGTTCCCTAATTCTCTTGTTCTTATCATGCACCCTCTTCTCTTGATTAGCGAACTTCTCGTTTTGGGCTGTGAGCTTCCCTTCTAGGGACTTGATCATCTCTTCTAGCTCTTGGATCTTCTCCTCCTTCGCCTTGGCTAGAGTGCATAACTCGTCATTCCTTATGATCTCAAAGCAGCTTCCCTCCTCAAGATCGTTGATGTGGCACTCTAGGTCTTGGTATTGTATCCTTTGACACTTGGATGTCGCCCTTTCCTCCGAGGTTAACTTGATTGGAACTCCTTGCTCGTCACGCCTTCCAAAGAGATTGATGTTGTGGCCTTCAACGTCTTCATGGTGGCGCCCACATAGGCGTCCAATGAGCTCTTGCATGTTGGTGCTAAGTCCTTTCTCCTTGGAGTCGCTGATGATGTTGAGCACAATCGCCTCCATCTTGGGTTCAACTTCACTTCGCCCCGGTTGGATGACTTCAATCGCCCAGCATCCTTCCTTGTGCATCTTCCTCATCACGCTTCCTTTGATCGACGACATGGGCATCTCCAATGTCTTGATGATGTCGAGAAGGCATTCCCCAAAGCGCAGGTACTTGATGTCTTTGGCGGTATCGTAGTAGAAGCTCGTCATCTTTAAGTTAGGAGAATGAAGATTATATACATAGTGATAAGGAAAAGAAATTACTAGAAGAGCATAACTAACTTAGAAGAATATAGAAGGTAAAAGCACACAATGAAAAAGGTGATTTCCAATCCTAGGGTCACGTCCTACAGGCAACTTTGTGCTCTGATACCATCTGTTATGACCTTGGATCGTTAAAGATCCTAAGTCCCTGTGATTAATATGCTAGTCCTTGGATCATTAGCTAGCACTTCATAGTCGATGAATATCATGTAAAACACAAGCCATTATTACACGAATAATCCAGAGTATATTTATTACAACTTGCATAGCTTATAGCTAGCTCAAATAAAACAACGGAAACTAATAAAACTTGAGTCCATCAACGCCTCAGGCTAGTTGCGTGAAGACCCGCGATCCCTACGCACATTTCAATCTTCGGATTCTGCACATAAGACGTGCAGCCAACAAGTTGGGTCAATACTTTGAATGTATTGGCAAATTACACCAAGGAAAGAATAAGACTAACTCTACATGCAGGGCTTGGAGTAGGCCTTGGGGTTCATTTGCATTAAGCCAATTTTCTCTAAGTAAGAAGAGAAGAGGGAGAGTTTTACCTACTTTATAAACATTGTTTAAGTAGTATAGGGTCGAGTGGAACACGAGGATATTACTCAACAAGTGTCCAATCAACCTAGCACTTGGATATTATGCACCAAGTCCCCAAAATCCCACCCGTTGGTGATATTACGCACGCCCTAGGGTTTTAGAAAAACTTTAAGTTTGAAAAGAGAGAGGAAGATCCTTCAGAGGCTCCATCCTTCAGATGCTCAAGTGTTATTTTCCGTGAACTCGGCTGATCGATCAGTTTGCAATACTCTCGAGAGGTTGTGCAGTTTCCCCACAATCCACGGTCAAGTCTTTTTATAGACAAGACCAAGGCGGGGCTTTTCCTTAGTAGCCCCTATACTAGCTGGATCCAACCGTGCCAAGAACCTCCAAAAGTTGGTACCCCGATGAGGTTCCCACTAAGTACTAGGCCAAGATAGAGCCCATATGTATTGTGGTTGCACTGGAAGCTTCTGAATTCTGAAACATGGCAGACTTCTTTGATTCCTAGGCGGCCATCCTCCACCAAATTCCACTCGTTGACCCGACAACCATTCCTCCTAGAAGAAAACATTGTTTTATTTTGAAGGGGTTTTCGAGAGGAAAAACGGTTCGCTCGAGAGAGCTTTTATCCTTAGAAAATTTTGAGTCTTTCGAACCCCCCAACGGTACTTTACATATATATAGCATAGCAAGCAAAACTTAGCAAAATCAAGGTAACCTATTACGATGCGAAAATCCTAAGTATAGAGCTACTCATGGCATACTACAAAACCACACTTGCAAAATAATACTAAGAAAATCTACCAAAACCCTACACATGCATACTACAGAATTTGAAGATCGAAACATGCATAGTCAAAACTGGGACATAAATATGAATCAAGTGGTGTAACTTGCCTTGATTCGAGTAGCACTCTACGCAACAGTACTCCTCAGCGCACTCCGAACAATCTAACGAAATCACAAACATAGATCCAATCACAACTTGCACAAAACAATGCCACAAAAATAGTTATGCATGCATGCAACATGGTAATATGCAAGGATGGGTTCAAATTCGACCAAGAACATTATTCAGAGGTTGTATTGTGTTGGAGATGTCATTAGTATCATTTTCTCACTGATTTTAAATATTTTGCATTATTACTTAATGAAATATGCTCATAAATAGATCTACCCTTCAAATCTACCACAAAATAGATCTGAAACCTCTAATAAAGTTATACCAATTTTAAACAGTAGATCTCGTAGATACAAAGCCAACACAACAAGAATCAAATAAAACAGAGATACAGTTGTTTTTCTATAGTTAAAATACTCAAATCTAGACTTTGTATTCTACCAGAAGATCCGTACAGTAAACTAACAATATTATTACAGATCTGTGTTCTACTGAATTTTTTGAATCCAACAGTATATTATACGCAATTTTTGGCCATGTATTTGATTTACTATGAATTTTACAAGATTAAAACAATATCTGACTATTTAAAAACAAAACCTAGTCAGCACGACCACGTGCGACATGTGGTAGCGCGGCATTGGCCAAGCGAGGCACGTGGCCCTGACGCGGCGTGCTGACGCGGCACATGCCACGCGGTGCAACCTCTTTCGTCGGTACCCCTTTGGCTAGCGGATCTAATCTATGTCGTCAAATCGCGATCTAACGGTCGGGGGAAGGCAGGAACTCAGTATGGACGGTGAGCGGCGGCAGGGACGTCGGTGATGGCGGCGTGTTCAGGCGGTGGCCGGCGGCGATGCTGCTGTACTCCTCCGGCTCGGGAAATTTTACGACGATGATCCTCTACTCCTCACGATCTCATTTTCATCCTCGAGAGTCTTTCCCTCCGACCAAAGCAGCGTCGACTTGCGGATGGAGGGCTCGGGCGGCGGCGTATTCCAGCGAGGACTCGGGGGTAGCTTAGCATGCTGTCCAGGGAAAAAGGGGAGAGCGGGGAGCGTAGCAGTGCAGGAGGGTCTAGAGGAAGAAAGGAGTGGAAGAGGGGCCTTGGAACCTTGTCGTTGAGGTCGGCGGTGGCACAACTCCGGCGAGGTCGAACTTGATCTCGCGAGCGGCAGCCCGATGGAGATATGGCAAAATTGGTTTAGGGTTTAGGGACTGCGGGGTTTATAAAGGCCAGGAGACTTGGGGCGGGGGTCGCGGAGTTCATCTCCGATTCGGCTGAATCCATTGCAGGCGGCGCTGTTGAGCGTAATAGCTCTGGACTTAGCGGAGACGACGACGGGTGGGACCGCGCTGTCAGCGGCTGCGAGGCGCTGGCGAGATACATGGTCCACGGAGCTGCGGTGGGCTGCGCGGTGTGACATGGGCCGGCCCACTGGCACGCGCGGCTGCGCGCTGCTTGCTCCGCAAGAACGAGCGACAGGTAAGTTGCGGGCTGGCTCGGCCGGCCCGCCTAGGTTAGTTCCCTTTTTGTATTTTCTTTTACCTTTTCTGTTTCACAAATTCATTAATAACTATTGCATTTTAACTCCAAATTTAATGAATTTGGTGTCTAAAAATTTGTAAAAAGGAGGAGATTAACATAGGATTATAAAATAACAGTTTTGCAGGGATTTAGAAGGTTAGGTTTAAGAGAAATCAAAATAGGGTTTAGGGAAAAAGGATTTTGATGCAACTTTATTGTGTAATGCCATGATGCATATGATATGATGCATGATTCTAGTAACATCTGGAATTGTAAAATTTAGGATGTTACAGCCATTTGCTCACGCTGCTGGGTCCCACATTTCAGCCTCTCATTACAAGAAACGTTGCTGAACTTTTTTCTCGCTCGCGCCTCCTTATTTCGAACTGGCAACATTGCTCGATGCAGCATTTGTATAAGGTCGCGCTGCTGGGTCCGACATATCAGCCTCTCTATAAATGAAACATTGATTGCTCGATGCAACATCTGTATAAGATCTCTGCTAGGTCCAACATGTCACCGTCTCTACAAATGCAAAGTGTGTATGATGGACTCTGCTATTTTGACCTTGGCAACATTGTTAGGTCCCAGATGTCAGCCTTCTCTGTGTAAGAAACATGTGTATGCTGGAAAAGATATAAAAGAACAACAGAGATTATACTATATATTATATATTTATATTGAAAAACTAGGAATCTAACTCAAGACTTCAAAAAATGGGAACCGCGTGTGCTTCCACTACGCCGGAACCATATATGCCACTACTAGAAAATATTACATTTAGAAATGTTGAAATCACTTAAAATGAAAAGGAAATGACCCTAACGACTTGCCATAAAAATGCTAATTGCTCTGTATAAATACATCATGGGTAGGAGAAGCTTGTCCTATACTTTATCAGAATGGTACGGAAATACTAAATTAAGACGATTTTGGGCGATAAAAAATAACTTGGATCTAATCTTGTGAACCAATGGGCTTCTTATCGTGGGCTCCTTACCAAAACTTCCTCAGTGTGGTTCAAGCTTAAAAAACCAAGTAATAATGTGTTGAGGGTTAGCGGCCCACGGCCAACCTAAACCCGGAAGGATAAATTAGCGAGGTTTTGGACCATAGTTGGGTAGAATGTAGTATATTTTCTAATAACCTCCTCACTAAAAATTCAATGTACTCAATATGTCGAGGGTCAGAAGTCCCCCTGACCCGGCAGGTTAATTTGCAAGGTTTTGGGATAGTGTTGGGTCGAATGTGCAATCTTTTCGCTAGGTCCTTAGTGAAAATTCAATGTAGTTCGTATCTCATCCTCAAAAAAATGCAGTTGGTACCCTAAAAAATATATACTCTACTCACCACGAAAGGTTAATTAAGGGTTTTTCTTTTAAAACAAGAATATGGGAAGTTTTTTGTCCGAAGTGGGGTTGAAATATTCGTTTTCATAGGCTGAGTAGTAAAAATATATTGTACTAAAGATCGATGGTCCACCTGACCTAGATGTACCTACGCCGAATCCGAAAGAATGAAGTTAGAAATGGAGAAAAGTGACTGATATTGTGCCTTATTATACATAGCGAATATAGCGAGGAACTTGGCAGCGCAGGATTCAAACATGGAAAGTACTGGAGGGAGTTTGACTGATTGACATAAAATCGTGTCATATCATGTCTTATAGCGCTCAATCATCTTTTTAGCAAAGGATATATTTCGAGATGGTTTGGGTGGATTTGAATCGTCCTAAGTGCCTAATCAATTTGATGTACTCAAAACCTTGTAATCATGCCATATAAATTGTTGGCGATAGACACACGGTGGCCTTGACATGCCCAGCCGCAGACAGCTCGGGTAAGCACCAGCTTAAACTGATCACTCGAAGTTGTATGCTTTCGTACGATGAAATTAGTACATGCCGCAATTAGCGCCAACATGTAGCATTGTCATCATGCAAAAAGGCTCGGAATTCGCACATTTAGTTCACAGTTTCGAACACAATAATACAACTAGTTTGTACACTAGCACAGACAATACAATGTCAGCACATCAGAGCTTGACTTGTTCATGTCACATCAGAGCTTGAGTTGTTCATTTCACATACAGAAGAATGAGCAAGGATACATACTGTATTGAACAAGTAATTTCATGGTAGCGCCAAAAGTATGCCATGTATTCGAGACAATATGGGGTCTGCGTAAACAATTTTTCTTTTTTGGAAGGGTGTGCATTAACTCTCTTTTTTAGAATATCGGCATAAACATTTGCGGCTATGATCCTAGGGCGTCTTGGCCTGCATTGGCGTACCGAGCCAAGATCAATTATGGCCCAGTTAAGGCCTGTTTCGTGGCCCTATAAGAAGCAGTGACCTACTTTTTCCCGCTAAGAGGAAAGAAGGAATATTCCTCTCAAAACACAAAGCTGCACAAGGTGCGATGGTTCAAAAAATATGCACGAGTCGCGTATATACAAGCCAGTAACAGTACTGAAAACTATAGTACAAAAATCATGCTACGAAATAAGCATGGCTACATGGATTATACCATGGAAGGCAATACTAAATATAAAAGCATGGCCACTAAAACCAGTGTACTAACAGTCAACTGTTGAACGACGATGAAAAAAAAGATGACACAACGATACACGAGAAAGATCCACAGCTCAATCTAGGGACGACACAACGAGCATACCAAACCTAAACTAGGCCTAAACCAAATTTCTGTCTATCGCACACAGTTCCAACCATCTTTAGGAAGGCTGATAACTGCCATAGGCTCACCTTCAGTTGGCTGCAGGTCGCACCGTTTAATCTGAGGGAATTGTATTTCGTGAAATCTCATGTATGTTGCGTACACACAGTTTTTTCTCATGAATGGGAACAATATGCAATCAACAGCCTTGCATCCGTGTTTCTTCATCATGTTGTCAATGATTGGATAATTGAGACCGAGAAACAGAGAGTTGTCCCCCAGACTATTAACCTGCCTCCAAATGATGACCCCTAGAGGTCCAGCAGAGCTAGGATCCTCTTCAAAAATGTAGACATGACAAGCAGGATATAGGTGTAGGTTAGTCCTATTTTGAGCATGAGGAATGATTTCACCCTCTTCGCCATGGGCAACCCCCATGCCATACGTTGTAATTATGATCATCAAGCATTCACCATCAGCCGATCGAGCGAGGAACCACATGCCTGGCCGATCATTCAGAATAGGTGTTGGGATTACAAACGGAAGCTCCTTGTTTCCTGCAACATCCAAATTCGAGACAAAAAGTGCATTAGTGGCATACATATTCTAACACCAACATTCTTCATTGTTCATGCTAACAGTGTGAATAGGCAAATCCTGACAATAATATTACTCAACAAATTAGCAACATTAGGAATTGCATTTCTTTCTCTGCTATTCCAAATATTTGGATTTATTGCTTATCTTAGTTTCCTAGTTGTTGTAAGTTTAAAAAGAGGAAGCGTCACTTTTTTATATAGAGGCATGTCCACTTGAATCCTATAGGATTAGATGCCTACAGTATTTTGGATCAAGTGGTGTTTGATTCCACAGGAAAACCAAAGGAATTGTACAAAGAGGTTGGAGTGGATGGAAATTTTCCTACAGAATAGAGTGCAAAGGAATCATTTGAAGGAATTTCTAAGGATTATACTCTTTCGAATCAAACAGTATTTTATAGAAAACAAATCCTAAGGATCCAAATCCTACAAAAATCCTACACAATTCCTCTGAATCCCAAGGCAAAATCCAAAAAGGAAATATTGGTGTCCTACAAAAATCCTATGTGATTCCTACAATCTGAGGAGGGCCTGAAAGTACAAACAGATAAAGAAACCCGGCTTCACTGTGTTGCGCTCACAATTTAGATGCTGGTTAATAACACCTTTCATATTTTGACAATGAACGAACTTAGTAGTGCAGGGACGCCGTCATACACTATATTTTTGGAAGGTATATTACTGGTACTAATTCATTACTCGCAATGGTTCATTCATTTTTTTAGGACACAAAGCGTGTGCTCATTCATTCATACGAATGGTAAAACATAAACAAGCTAGTAAAGAACAACCGCACTGAATCACTCATAATGTATCATCATGGAACTAGAATTACCTTCCGATGTGGGATCCCAGTAGTAGGTGCAGCCTTGACTTGTGACCGCAAAAATGAGGCCACTATGTTCAATGGCATCATAGTACTGTCGTCTTCCAAGACCTGAATGCTCCAGACATCTCCAAACTTGGCCACCGCCTTCCAGGTAGGCGATTTCACCGTCGAACAACACGAGGAGCTTATAGTCTGTGTAACCCCCAGCTTCCGTGGGCACTCTGTAGATTACGATCTTCAACAACTCAAGAGATCCATCCCATGATTTACCAAACTTTTCTCCATACCTGCGGATTCGCCAAAAAAACTTTTGAAATCTGAATGAGTTCAGAAATGACTACATGTAACTAGGGAAACCCTGGCTGGCTAGTAGCATTACAGGTTATATACTGGATGTGAGGCGGCCGCAATGTCACAAGTATCAGTCGATGGAAGGTCGATTACTCGCTATGTGTAGATGTTCGCTAGGCACCGGGCCTCTCGCTGGTCCACCGCGGTGAGCCAATCGTCGCTCATGCCAACCTACAATTTTTCGTGCATGAAGGGCAGGATGGCGGTGCGCCGAGGATGGTCGAGGGGCACCACGTCGTACACCGTGTCGTGCAGACGATTTACCCTCGTATCGTCATAGTGCTCGTCGAACCAATAAGCAGGCTGAGGCATCAGTAGGCAGGGTTCATTCCAATGGTGAACAATCCATTTCGTACCTTCGTTGTTGGCGATATGATTGTACATCAGCTTGCAGCAAGCGGCTAGCCTGACAGTGCTGGAAATGTCCAGACGTTGAACGATGAGGTCGACATCATCCGTGCTGAGTTGATCTCACTTGCATCACCCGCTGAGCTTCGAATCGGCCATCACAGTTGGATGGATTTAGGCGGATGCCAAGTGTGGCTGGGGTTTTCTGCAGGAAGAGGGGAACATTAGAAGAGAGAGCGTGGGGAAGATCGTGGGCGGAGTGGGGACTGGGGAAGAACATGGAGAGGCAAAAAAAAAACGAGGGAGGAGATTTTACTTGCTTGCTCTGTCTAGTCAACAGCAGCATCGAGGATACCGTCGCCTAGACTTCACTGTATGTTAGACTAGCACGCCACGCAGCTAGTAATTTGACAATACTCTTACTTACTACGTATCAGAGGTGCAATATTGTCTAGTCACATCAGTTTAACCAGAGGGTTTTCTTTTTACAGCTTTCATTTCAACATAGTGTACTAGTATTTTCAACGGACTACTAGTAGTAGTAGCCGTGACATGGACACATGTACTTTCATCTTGTTCCCCTACATGCAGAACTCGTAGCACAAAACCGAAAATGTATACGCCGGATATAATGCACAGTACGGGTGTGTCCGTGGTATTTTTGGCATGTTGCATGCGTTCATATATGTTCTAGTACAAGGTACATGGAATTACACGTATACATGCAACCGCGCAGCAAAATGAGAGACGTGTATGGACACCAGATTTCGCTCAAGTCAGGCAACGTGCATGACTTTGTGTGGCTCTGATTCACTGACATGTGGGCCCTGTTAAGGTCGGCTCCACCTGCCAGTGAGAAACTGCATGCACCATGCGCTTGGAGCCACTAGGTACGTCCACGACAGAAATTACAATTTGCAACTAATTGCACTGGCAATAAGCTGTTGCATGTGGCACTTCCAAGTTTTCAAAAAATGTGAAATAAATCATAAACATAGATCATATTTATATAGTTCATCTATAAATTTCCATCCCAAAAATATTAGTAGTACATGGCCTAGCCACCACAAAATGAACAAATGAACACAAGATATTGTTCGCTTAGGTTTTTTCTTTTTCATTGACACAGGTCACATAAGATCTTATTCTGGGACCGAATATTGTAGATGCACAAGATACAATATAGCCAATATTCCGGATTAATTCACATCTTTTGAGAACTCAAAAGTGCAATAAATAATAAAGGGGTGCAGGCGCAACGAGTTGTAGAATATTCAACCTGCACTGACTAAAACTATGGCTTGCATACAGAAGGAGTTTGATCAAATCGCAGGCCTTGCACTACATTGCGGCGAAATGAGTGTTAGAGTACAGCAAGTTAACGACTGAGGCCATACAATACAAATAAGGCGAAGGAAATAATTCAAGATACACAAATCCCTATTCTATGTGATCTCCCTTGAACCGTTAATTATGCCGGTTCCAATCCTTCGCGTTGGCCAAGCTTGGGACGAACCACAATGGGGTATGCTGCCAATTCCAGCCAATGTGTTTTTAGGGAAATTACAGCCAATGTTGGTTGAGAAACCGACAGCAACATCTTGAGCATTCATACTGATGCGGCATATTTCAGGACAAATATTAAATCCACCGAGACTAACTACATGCGGCGAGGTGTATACACGGTTGCTCCTCGTTAGATCTCCAGGGCCAAGTCCTGTCACGCCAACTGGAATGGTAATTGGATAGTTCAATCCAAGGAAGATAGAAAATGCTCCAAGGTCTAAAACCCTCTGCCATTGCCTCGGTGGAAGTAACCTACTAGTGTCAATCGAGAACACATGGCAGCAAAACCCAGTAGAATAGGTGTGAATATTGTGGCTGTGATGATAACTAACATTTTCAGCCATAGGATAAGTAGTGTCATACCTCCTAGCACTAACGCCCACAGTATTGATCAGAATAAGGCTACCACCATCAGGAGATCTTGCTAACCACCACAGATCAGGACTATACTCACGATTACCGTCTAATTTAGGTGGCCTCGGAAGACGCACAGGACCTCGCAAGGAAAGCACATTCAAAGGTCAGCTGAGCAAAATTTGAAAGATGAAGCTTGAAAATTTAAGGATGGAAATTTTACCCCATGCCCGAGGATCCCATGCATAAACATTGCCAATCTGAGTTACAGCATAGACAACTCCATTGTGGATAATTGCATCGCCGTAGCTGAACATGTTGAACTAGTTCTCAAGAACCATCCACATACCATGAGAACCATCAAGGAAGAAAATTACCGTGTCGAAGACGGCCAGGATAGAGAAATCCTTATAGTTCCCAACAGTTGTGGGAACTCGGCAAATGGCTATCTTCAGTAGATTAGTAGGCTGACCAGCCGCGGTAAACTTAAGTACCTTGGGTGTGGCCTCAAAATCGAAGATCACTGGTAGAGGAATCCGGCGACGAGTGAACACATTCACAAGCTCCCAGTTCCAGGAGAGGCCAACAGTGGCGATCCAATCTCCATGGCCGCCTGCCCACTTCTTACCCTCACAATCTGGCATCACAGCATCGGAGGAGGACCTGTCCAGCGGCGTCAGCTCGCACAAGGTCCACCTGAACTTCTTATGTGGCTTCTGCTTGCCCCTGCCGCAATAGTAGCTACCCCAATAGAACTGCTTCATGTGATTGTCGCGGTAGAAGACATTGTACTCACGCGGTACCTTAGTTGAGTGAGAGTGAAGAACACGGGGGAGACCAAACATATGAGATTTCAATAGGGATGCACTATGTGTTGCTGAATAAAGATAACGTTTGCACCAGGCGACGAGGCTCACGGCGGTGATGACGTCGCATCTAGCAGAGAATTCTTCAAGGGGGCCATCGGAAAACACCCTAGAAGTGTCATCGTCATTGATCAATTGGGCCATCCCGAGGAAGAGATTGAGCAGGTGGGGGGCAATGGCATTTGGTTTTGATTGGGGGTTTTGGAGAAGAGACTGAGCGGTAGCTGGCAAGGTGAGACGGCAAACAGTCTATCAAACTGGGCGCCGGAGCTGATCCAAAAGCGGCATGGCGGCGTTGGTGCGTGCATGTATTGGTGTGCTAGTGGTAATGGCCGTTGTCGGGAAGCTGGAGATGAAGTGAGGATGGAGATCAAGGCAAAGAAATACGGAATGAAATAAAACCAAGTGTTCATTCTTTCTCTCTGCTAAATCTACGGTGCCTATCGAACTGGGCTACAGAGATGCTCCGAAAGTGGCATGGCAGTGTTGGCGTGTGCTAAAGGTGAGCGAGTGGGGATCAGCGAGAAGATGGAGAGGAAGAGGACGGAGATCAAATGAAAATACTAGTAGAATAAATCGATTGCCGCCTATCGAGCGTGGTTTTTCTCTCTTCTCTGCGTTTCCTGGTGCCTATCGAGTAAATAGGTCAGGCCTTTCTAGTCTAGGAGTAGTACAGCATAAGCTAGCCTAGCACGGGATGGAGCTGTACTGTCCTGTCAAATAAATGGTCATGGCAGAGAGACAGTTTGGAGTATACTCGGAGATCCTCTTGCCAAACATAATAATCCTTAGATCTTCTACATTCATCATCTTGTGCAGTCACATTTGGAACAAGTACTACTGTACTACTACTACTGTAAATAATAAACACATCATCTTGTGCAGTCACATTTGGAACAAGTACTACTGTACTACTACTACTGTAAATAATAAACACATAAAGGTTCCATCGGTAATGAAGAAACCAAAACTGGAATACTACTACTCTCCAACTCTTGTGTAGTACAACAACAAAATGCTCACAAAATGGGCTACCAGTATGGCAATACCATCTGTACACCAACACGCTGCCACCTCAAATAAGCTTGCCTAGCACACCGCCAATTTCCTCTCCCCTGTCGGCCTCTATGCCCCTATTACCGGATCCAAAATTGAACATCTCTTAGTTCAATAAACAGAAAAGTTGACAATCTCTCAAAAAAATCAACCATCCACCAAAAGAACATCCATTGTCTAATGCTTCCCGTTCATTATGAACGGATGGTTGCAATTGCTCGAGCGCCGCACGGGAGTAGTAGTTGTCTGAGCTACTGGTTGTAGCTCCACAAAAGCACGTGCCTGGAAGCGGCAGAATAATTTATACTCTGTCAGTGATGGAACAAGATCGACGATATACAGTACGAAATCAACAAGTCAGTGGCTTTATCTGTCTGACCAATGAGAGCTGACATGAGTGGTGAATAGCTTAAAGTGCAGCGGATCAGGTGCCTTTAAGGCATATAGTACGTACACCTCTATTCTGATTTAGTATGGTAACATAGTGCTAAATAACTTAGACTACTCTAGTAACTTGCACATGTACCTTCATCATAGTGGGTAACAACATGTGTGTAGTGTCATGCAAAGGCCTAATTAATTAGATTATACTCCCTCCATTTAGAAATAGAAGACGTTTTAGCTTTGTGAATTAAATGTATCTAGACGTCTTTTAGTGTATGGGTTCGTAGAGGTTAAGTATGAACCTATACACTAAAAGGCGTCTAGATATATTCATTTCACAAAGCTAAAGTGCCTTATATTTCTGAACGGAGAGAGTAGAATCATATACTACTAGTCTTGGTATGTGTGATGTTATGGTAACTAGCTAAGTTATTATGTCACTTTATTTTTTCATTAATTAACTCTAAAAAGACATTTAATTCGAGACAAGTATCTACGCATACTTGTAGTTAAGGTTTGTCAAGATGCAAAATCTTAAAAAGAAGTTGAACCTCTTGTCAAAACTCTCTGTGGTTTCTGATACAAAGTATATTAATTGACTGTCCAATGGGTGCCTCCAAAAGCTTTTTATTAAAACTTTCAAAGCAACCTACAATTTACTTGTAGTTCAAATTTGACCTCATTATGATGAATCTACATAGAGTCATTCAAGTGGCGGAGTTAGCTAGGAAGTTTGAGAACTCATAAAAGATAGGAAGCGTTAGTACAACATGTTGGTCTACTATATATACTAGTAAGTTGCACGTGCCTTGCATGTGAGACTCAGATAGTAGACGTATGACATATCATCACTATATACAATTATAATTCGTAAAGCACAAAAAATATAAATTCGATCAACATCTATAAAGTATGGGTGTATATTTGGTCCTTGTACTTTGTATCATCATGTAGAAGTCAAAGATTATTAGCTACCTAACACATAAATTTTTTGATAACATGGTCTAGAGAAATAAGGGAGAAGATTCTAGTATGATGGAGAAGTGTGTTTTGAGGTTTGTGCATAGCATTCATTATGCCGAAGACTATCAATATAATCTTCTAGATGCTAGAATGGAAAAGAAGATCCAACGACTAAAAAAGATGGGATTCGCGAGTCTTGATCCAACAGTCAACACTCAAAGTTATTCATACACTATATAGTGGTTTGTAATGAAGACTATCAATAGAATCTTCAAGATGCTAGAATGGAAAAGAAGATCCAATGACTAGAAATGTTGGGATTCGCGAGTCTTGATCCAACGGTCAATATTCAAAGTTGTCTGTACACTATATAGTGGTAAGATCATGTAGAAGTCAACAATTATTAGCTACTAGTAAGTTGCACATGAGACTCAGATAGTAGACGTATGACATATCATCACTATATAAAATTATAATTTGTAAAGCGCAAAAAATTATAAATTTGATCAACATCTATAAAGTATGGGTGTATATTTGATCCTTGTACTTTGTATCATCATGTGTAGAAATCAAAGATTATTAGCTACCTAACACATGAAATTTTTGATAACATGGTCTAGTGAAACAAGGGAGAAGATTCTAGTATGATGGAGAAGTGTGTTTTGAGGTTTGTGCATAGCATTCATTATGCTGAAGACTATCAGTAGAATCTTCTAGATGCTAGAATGGAAAAGAAGATCCAACAGCTAGAAATGTTGGGATTCGCGAGTCTTGATCCAACGGTCATATTCAAAGTTATTCATACACTATATAGTGGTAAGATAAGATAAGATAAGATATCGCTATCCCTACTACTATAGTAGAGCAGTTTTGAATTGGATCCATAGCACCAATCCTGACCGTTGGGATGTTGGATCCAATGGTTTAGAGAAGCTAGATTCGTGATGAATAGTACCTAGAGCAAACTCCACCATGCATGTTCTAGAACCATCATGTCACCACCCCCAAAATTTCATAGCACAATAGACTGTATTCTCTCTACTTACTACTATAGTGGAGCAGTTTTGAATTGGATCCATAGCACTAATCATGACCGTTGGGCTTTTAGATCCAATGGTTCAGAGCAACTGGATTTGTGTTGAATAGTACTCCCTCCAAAATATAATGCGCCTAAGGATTAGTCAAAAGTCAACATTTTTAAAGTTTGACCATGATTACACACAAAAATATACAAATTTAGAATACTAAATTAATATCAATAGATTCACCATAAAGTATAGTTTCTTAATATGTCCATTCAATATTGTAGATGTAGATATTTTTTCTAAATATTTGGTCAAAGTTAGTAAGGTTTGACTTTTGACCAATCCTTAGGCGCCTTATATTTTGGGATGGAGCGAGGGAGTATAGACCTAGAGAAAACTCCACCATGTTCTAGAACCATCATGTCACCACCCCCAAAATGCATAAATTAAGTCTATTAATAATAACTATCTACACATATTGAGAATACAACCTACTGTGCTTTTAAATTTTGGGGTTGGTGACATGATGGTTCTAGAACATGGTGGAGTTTGCTCTAGGTACTATTCAACACAAATCCAGATGCTCTGAACCATTGGACCTAATATCCCAACGGTCAAGATTGGTGCTATATATGGATCAAATTCAAAACTGCTCCATTATAGTAGTAGATATAGATAAAAAGCACACCTTAATAAGGCCTACTATGTGGCATCCGCTAAGGTTCACTTTATACATAGTGGAAACTATAAAGTATCTTTAAGCCTAAGGTGAACCTCAAGCTTGTGTGTTGACCATAGAGAATAGAAAAAAATCATTTCCCCTCTCTCCTTATTTCATGTGATCGTTTTCAAAAGGGGTTCAAAATTTTCAAGAGGCAAAATCTTAGTAGCTAGAAGTCGAACAGTCTCAACTGATATATTAATTGACCGCTCGATGGGTACCCCCAAAAGCTTTTCACATAAAACTTTCAAACCAAGCTACAATTTATTGCTTGTAGTTCAAATTTGACCTTATATTTTAATACATCGACATAACGTCATTCAACAAGTGGATGGGGTCATCTAGGAACCTTTAAAACATTTAAAACATGGGAATCGTAAGTAAAACACATTGGTCCACCTAGCTAATATGTCTAGAAGCTTGGCTTATGGCATTGAGATCAATATTCTTCGGACTTTCTTTACGGAAAAGAATCATCTTGTCATCACTCGGAAAACTAAGAATTTTCTTTCCTGGTTGTTGGAAACTCACACCGACGACATTGTTTACTACAATAAGATGCACACATCTACCTCCAAAAAGACAATTAATTCAAGAGCAATCTATCACACTTACTTGTAGCTAAAGTTTGACTTAATTTTTTTAAATTGACAAGAAGTCACCAAAGTGCGCAAAGTTAGCTAGGAATCCTAGTACTAAAAACTTGGGTATTACATATCAGAAACATTGGTCTAGTTTGTGTGATAATTGGGACGGTTGCATTTTCTTTTAACCTTGCTAGGTATCGTAGGAGCGATGTGCTTGAGAGTTAACACGGTCAGTGGAAGCACGTACAAGTTACATCAAGGACCTCACAAAGAATGAAAATTGCATCCAAGTCCATGCATGCATTTAGCACAAGAACCCTGAAACTGAGCAATGAAGTACTGTGTTTTGAGGTTTACGCATACTAGAGTGCATCGTGCTAAAGACTATCAGTAGAATCTTTCTAGATGCTAACAATAGAAAAGAAGATTCAACGGTTAGCAATGTTTTGATGTGCCAGTCTTGATCCAACTGTTAATGTTCAAAGTTAACCTCTACACTATATATAGTGGTATGGTATTGTAAGAGATAAGAGACAAGATAAAGATAAAATAAGAAGTACTACGAATGGCTGATCTAATGGTAGGTCTTGTAAGAGCGAGGTGCTTGAGAGTTAACACGGTCGGTGGAAGTACAAGTTACATTAAGGACCTCATAAAAAATGAAAATTGCATCCAACAAGTTCGTGCATTTAGCACAAGGACCCTTAAACCGAATAATGAAGTACTATGTGTTTTGAGGTTTGCGCATACTAGTGTTCATCGTGCTAAAGACCATCAGTAGAATCTTTCTAGATGCTAAGAATGGAAAAGAAGATCCAATGGTTAGCAATGTTTGGATTCGCTAGTCTTGATCCCATGGTCAATGTTCAAATAAGTTAATCCCTACACTATGTAATGGTGGTATGCATGGTATTGTAAGAGATAAGAGACAATATAAAGGTAAGATAAGAAGTACCGCGAATGGCCGATCTAATGGTAGGTCTCGTAGGAGCGAGGTGCTTTGAGAGTTAACACTATGGGTAGAATTACAATTTACATCAAGGACCTCATAAAAAATGAAAATTGCATCCAAGTCCATGCATTTAGCACAAGGACGACCCTGAAACTAAGCAATGAAGTGTGTGTTTTGAGCTAGAGGTTTACGTATACTAGCGATTATCGTGCTAAATACTATTAGTAGAATCTTTCTAGATGCTAAGAATGGAAAAGAAGATCCAATGGTTAGCAATGTTTGGATTTGCCAGTCTTGATCCAACGATCAATGTTCAAAGTTAATCCGTACACTATATGTACTGATGCATGGTATGTACCTATTGTAAGAGATAAGACAAGATAAAGATAAGATAATAAGAAGTACTACGAATGGCTGATCTAATGGTTGTTCTAGTAGGTGCGATGTACTTGAGAGTGAACACGGTCGGTGGAAGTACAAGTTACATATCAAGGTCCTCATAAGAATGAAAATTGCATCCAATTCCATGCATTTAGCACAAGGACCCTAAAACTGAGCAATGAAGTGTGTGTTTTGAGGTTTGCCCATACTAGCATTCATCGTTCTCATCAAGACTATTAGTAGAATCTTTTTAGATGCTAGGAATGGAAAAGAAGATCCAACAGTTAGCAAAATGTTTGGGTTTGCGAGTCTTGATCAAAGTTGTCGTCAAAACTCTTGTTGGATGGTTTCTCATATATTAATTGTGACTCCCGATGGGTACCTCCAAAAGATTTTTCGTAGAACTTTCAAAGTAACCTAACATTTACTTATACTAGTTCAAATCTGACCTATTTTCGATAAATCGATATAAAGTCATTCAAGTGGGTGGAGTTAGGTAGGCAATTTTGAATTGGATCCATAGCAGCAATCGTGACCGTTGTGCTGTTAGATCTAATGGTTCAGAGTAGTTGGATTCATGTTGAACAGTATCTAGAGCAAACTCCACCATGTTCTAGATAGTTATTATTAATATACTTAATGTATGCCTTTTTCTCTAACAAGACTATTGGTTAATAACAAACTAATGTTCGTTAAATCACATTTCATATAGTATATACGAGTGTGGCATGTGCCTGTGTGTGTGTGCGTGTGAAAACTTTGGCTTGTGGCATTTATTTAGATCAATATTCTTCGGACTTCCTTTACAGGAGAGAATGATCATGACATCACTCGGAAAATTGACAATGTCCTTTCCTGGTAGTTGGAAACTCACACCGACGACATTGTTTACTACAAGAAGATGCACCCATTTACTTTTGAAAAGACATTTAATTCAAGAGCAGTCTATCATGCTTACTTGTAGCTCAAGTCTAACTTAATTTCATTAAATCGATGCAAAATCTTAGCAAGAAGTTGAACCGTACCTATATATCATCAAAACTCTTGGTGGTTTCCCATATATTAATTGACCCCTCCCCTCGATATATATGGGTACCTCCAAGAGAGATCTTTCGTCAAACTTTCAAAGCAACCTACAATTTACTTGGGACAGTTAAATTTGTACCTAATAATTTTGATAAATCGGCATAAAATCAATCAAGTGGGCGAAGTTAGCTAGGAAGTTTGAGAACTCATAAAACATGGGAAATCGTAAGTACAACATGTTGCTCCACAATATATGTCTGAAAACTTGCCTCGTGTGTCATTTAGATCCATATTCTTCAGACTTGCTTTACGGGAAAGAACAATCTCATCATCACACTCGGAAAATTGAGAATGTTCTTTCCTGAGATAGTAGGAAACTCATAGTGATGGAATTGTTTACTACAACAAGATGCACCTATAGACCTCTGAAAAGTCATTTAATTCAAGAGCAATATATATCGCACTTACTTGTAGATCAAGTTTGACCTAATTTCGTTAAATTATCAAGATGCAAAATCTATCTTAGCAAGAAGTTAAACCTATTGTCAAAACTCTTGGTGTTTTGTGATATATTAATTGACCCCTCGATGGGTACCTCCAAAACCTTTTTTGCAAAACTTTCAAAGCAACCTACAATTTTCTTAGACACGAGGCTAGTAAATTTCTAAGCTACGTATAGTAAGGGCGTGTGCAGTATCTAGAAGTAGCTACGAAAACTACTTTTGGTCCAGTGTTTAGAACTGAAGTGGGTCCACACAACTATGCTAAAAAGAAAAACAGTCTGTTATGCACTAAATAGTAGGCCCTCCCAATTGATTCTCTTAGATATAAGTCTAGCATTAAAATCACCTTGAAGAATCTTTTTGTTAGCACTACCCACTCCACCGTTAAGATATATGTTTAAGACTTGACATCGTGCTTGCTTTGATGTCTGGGGCCAATGGGCTCACTACCGTGGGGCCCCATTGTTATTAGTGGTCTAGTTATATCCTATAGCAGCCAACAAATGTTAGCTCTGACTCCTCTAACTCTTCCATCTCGATGAAGCCTCGACGCTCGGTTTTGAAGGATGGTTACGAGGGCAGTAGGTGCCTATGGTGACTTCGTCAAGATCAAGCCCCCCCACCGGATAGTCTGAAGACACAATCTTTCGGAGGTGCTCATAGGGGTAGGATGTGCGTTCATGCGTTCATAGGGGTGAGTGTGTGTATGTATTTGTGAGCGTGTGCGTTTTGTAGTGGATGTTCGCAAAAATGAGAGAGATGGGCCTTCCGTTTGTATTAATTTTTGCTCGGTTTTCCCAAAGTAATTGTAATGGTCACTGGTGTCTAGGGTCTATGGGATCTTTACCGGGGCCACACTATTAGTGGTTCAATTACATCCCATAGCAGCCAACGAATATGAGCTCCAACCCCTAGCACTTCCTTCGCCACAAAGCCCCGACGCTCATCTTTGAAGGATGGTTATGAGGGTACTGAGAGGCGATGTTCCCGTCAATATATAGCGAGGTTCCTATGGTGACTTCGTCAAGCTCAAGCCCCACGAGATCAGTCTCAACATCCAGTCTTTCTAGAGTGCTCATAGGTGTATGGTGTGCGTACCTGCATTCATAGGGGTGAGTGTGTGTACGCATTTGTGAGCGTCTCCATTTTGTAATGGGTTTTCGCAAAAAGAGAGGGGGACTTTGGTTTATTTATTGAGTTTTGATCTGTTTTCCAAAAGTACTCCATGTAATGCAAGTCAAACTAGGTGAGTGATGTTTGGGGCCCCACGGGCTCTGTAGCGTGGGCCCCAGTTATCAGTGGTCGAGTTAAATCCAATACAGAGTAGTAGCCAGCAAATGTGAGGACTGGCTCCCCTACCTCCCCCTTCTCCACGAAGCCTCTGCGCTAGGCTTTGAAGGCATGCTCTTTTTTCGAGCAATGTCGGCGGATTCAGTCACGCCGGTCCGGCGAACGACAGAGATCTTGATGTGCAAGGCAGACAGGTTAGGGTAAGTAAGCCAGAGTTCACGGTCTTAGTTTATTTTCTCGAATTCAGCTTATGGGTTCTCTCCTTTTGGGGTTGTTCTCTATTCTGCCTGTGTCGATCGACGATATTTCCTAGGTTCAGATGCTGGCACGGATGGTAGACGCGGAGTGGTATGGCATTGTTACCGATGCGGATCTCCGGCTCTGGTGCGACTGCGCCTTGGCGCCTCGTCGCCGCGTCATGTTCGAGGGAACGAACTTCGGCCGCAGGTTCTTGGGTTGCAACTACGAATGTGACCGTGTGTATATTCGTCCACTGGGTAGATCTACCTCACTCACTTTCGCTGCAGCACGTGATGATGTCGTTGTGGTTACAGCTCGAGATCCGTGATGACCTTGAAGAGGAGGAGCAGGAGCGCCATCAGATGCATGCCAAGGAGATGGCTGCAGAGTTATCGGATGTCTCCAACTCACTACACTCAGTCGTAAATAGGATAGATGCTCTTAGATTTGGGTAATTAGAGCTGGTCATTAGGTTCTTAACCAAGTATGGTCTGCAATCTAGATATTTAGCATGCTCATGATGCTTTTGTTGGCTGGCTGTAGATTCCACTAATAATTAAGTAGTCCCCTTTTGTTTACTAGTAATCACCATCTCATAGTAGTGCCACGTTAAATTAAACTAGGTTAATTAATATGGGAGTAGTTGACAGTCTACTTACAGCCCTTTTGGAATTTGTGGTTACTACTAATTGATATGGTTTATGTGTTACTGCTATCTCTATATATATACGAGTATCGCTCCATTTTTTGCACATTTGTGCACCTCCCCTGTCGCGCACCTTCTTTACCCAGCAACGTCCACCTTTCCATCACATCAGTGCAATCTCCGGTGAGTACGCAACCATCCCTGATAGTTGTTTAGGTGATTTCTATATGAAATAGTAGATCTATATGCCACATTAGGAAGCTGGGATCACCATGGATGTAGCCATGGAATTAGTTATAAGGTCCACTAAAAATAGGTAAGTATATGCTGCCAAGAAGAGTCTTTTGAGGATGGGAAGCTTGCACCTGGCTTTATTTCACAGAACGGTCCTCTACTGAACAATGCAGATGTAATTTACTGCATATCATTCATAAACAGATTGTTGTTTGCTGGTGCCCTACATTGCTGAGTTCTTTAAATTATATTGTTCGTTAAAGGGAAACACACCCAATCCTTGGCATCAGATTAATGCACATATCCTTCTTCACATTGCGAAGTTGATGTGTTCTTTCCTAAAATTTACTAGTTTTGCTGCATTTCATTTAGCATCATGCGCATGTCCCACCCGTGGACGAGGCATTATCGAGTGACAAGTGTTTTTATGTATCCAGCTGCTTTGCTAGAATTTCAGTAACCTATGCTTTGTCCCCGAAAACATTTTTTCGATAAAGAGCGCTTTATTACTTAAAATGTCCCCTAAAATATACTGATCATTTTTGTTGCATCATGATTTGCAGAAATGAAGTCATTCTGATCTGTTGCTACTTATTACTAAGGCAGAGGCTGCTCATGTGCCAGCTAAGAAGGCAAACCCTGAAGTACGACCCTTTTCATGTCGGTTCTGTTTCCCATGTTTGGGAAATATACCCTATGGTTCTTTGCCATTTGCGGCACCACTGTGGAGCTTGCACTATGTGTGCAGCTGAATTTGGATTGTGAAACGAGAATTTGGTTTATTTTTTTGAAATGAGAATCTAGTTTAATTTTGGATTTGTTATCTGCAGTTTCCACCTTAATCATATTGCTCATGGCGTAATGGTGCTGGTCACTACAAGGATTTGGCAATTGCCCGTCTCCGAGAGAAATACAAAGCTCATAGACACATGATTTCGTGCCTTCAAGAGAAAGTGAAACACCAGGACGAACAGATTAGGCGCCTGAAGGAAGAAGTGTCCACATCCACTAAGCGGATAGCTGATTTGACTGCAGGATGGAATACATCAATTTCAGTTGCTCATGATGCTGTTGTTGATTTTCAAAAGTTCATGGCTGACAACTTAGTTCCCGAGTTGCCTGATGTGGATGGCGGCGAGCTGATTGGCCAGGTGTACGACCGGATCTTGGAAGATGTGGGAATGCGAGCTGACAATCATTTCAATTCGGCTCTAGAAGCAGATGAGACCTGGACAGAAATTCAAGATTCTCCACGCCCATACAGTCCTGATCCTGCAAAAGATGAGGAAATCTGTAAACCATATTGACCGCTCTACTTTCATTTTTGAAGGGTTTGGGTCTCTTGTGAGGATGATTGTTTGTTAAGTCAGGTACTATAACTGTTTTTTTGCTCTACTGTTGTGTGGTGTCCACGAATCTATATATTTGATGTACTATTATGACATATATATTGGACCTGGATTTATGTGACTATATTTGACAACAACAGTCATCTTATTCGAACTTGCGGTGGTTTTTTATCTTTCAATTTTTTTCCTTCTGAGATCTGTTAATGCTGATGTTAATGCCAGTTACGAGTGATTTGTTATCATGTTTTTGGTAGTGAACCAAAACTTGTAGTTGTATATTGTGGAATTTTAGGTCGATGTTTGAACTCTAGATCTTGATGTCATAGAAAGGGCAGGCTTCCACCACCTGGAATATTTTACCCAGCAATTGATTGTATCACACGAATAAGTCCACAAACTTGATGTTTGTAGGCGGGAAACTGAGCAACGCAAGTGCGCAAACTTGTATCAGTCGTGTGGTTGCTACTATTAATACAGCCAGGGTTTCCCCTAAAAAAAGTGGGGTTCGCAAAAAAAATAGTGGGGTGAAAGTTAGTTTCGAGTTCGAGGTAGCTCAGTCGTATGCCACTCTACCCCATCGTCATCTCCTCTGCCTGGCCGCCCTCCCTCGACCGGACCGTCCCCGCCGCTCCACCATTGAACACCACTACACCGTTGTTCGCTGGTATGTACGTCCCCAACCTCTAGCCATTACGGGCTTTCTGAAGGATAGAATGCATTTATTTTTGGGCATTGCGAGCTAAATAAGCTCATGGCGTTTACATGAAATGGAATCAGCGTTGGTAGATGCATTTGCTGCGTTGGTGGATACTTGTAAACTAGAGGTGGATGCTGAAGCAGCACCAGTGGATACATGTCAAGCGGATGCAGAGGCTGATGCTTGTACCGCATCGGAGTCTTGGACAGTGTTGAGTGATGCTTGGAAAGTGGTAGAGGTGCGATCGAAATCCTCGTCGGCTACTGCTAGAACAAATTTGGCTATGTTGGCTATCGCTGCCAAAGCGATGGCTGCATGGAATGCTAGGAATGCGCCAGCTCGTGGTCGTGCTTCTTCAGCGTCCACGTTTGTGGCTCATCATTCATCAGTGGCGCCTGCTCCATCTGCTCAGAACATGTCGACCCCATTGTAAGTTCTGCGTTGGATTTTGTCTCCCTGACTTTCTCCCTCTTTTGTGTATTCTGCTCCAGGGTTTTCCTGGACGCAGTGGATATTAGTTTAAACTAGTAGTACTGGGAACATAAAAATCTATTTAATCACAAACTAGTGATCCGAATGGGATGAAACTTTCATAGGATTCAAACCTAGGCACCGATGATTTACTGATTGTTTGTCAATTTTTTTGAATAGTTTTACTTTTTAGTTCAAAGTCTAAGCTATTATCATACGTTTGATCTAAGATGGAAGGTGGATCCTGGGGCAAGTCACCATGAGACTTGGGTTCACCAAGTCACTGAAGCTGCGTCCAATTTTTCTCCTCTTCTTTATGATAAAACCAAAAAATTCAGGTGGGGGTCTTTCTGTCCTCCCCGGTGACCTAAAAAAAGTTCTTCATTCCCTTTGCCCAGTTCCGACATGCTGAAGCGTTTTGCGGTGCTTTCGTACTACTCTGGTTGATTCCTTATGCTGTTTAGGTTATTTTGTTGACAGACTCTGCTTTTTAGGTAGTTTTTCAAATGGGTGCAGTTTAGGAAATTTCTATGATAAATTTTCCTATCAAATTGTATGATGCATTGTGGTGCTTACTTAATTCTTTTTTGGGTTGTGCATTGTGTTATTTACTTAATTCTGATGATGCACTTGTGCTATTTGCATCATCCTACCAGCTTTGGTGGAAGAACATATGCAACAATCAACGACTTGACAGGCGATGTATTTGGTCAGATTCTTGTCAGGCTTCCTCCCCAACCATCCTGCGTACTGAGGGCATCAGTCGCCCAAAAATGTTGGATGGACTTCATGGGAAGCAACGATTTCAAAAGGCTAACCCTGTCACACAACAGAGGAATGTTGTTACTTGGGTTTTTCACCAACAGCTCCGAGGACGCTTGATTCTTAATAGATCATAATCTTGACCAATCCATCTTCCAGAAGCTGAACAAGCTGGTGGAAGTACATAAAGCCTACAAACCATATGTACTCGGATGTCGCAATGGTAGGGTGTTACTTCATTATCCGCAAGGGTCTAACATGATAAAGGCCTGGGATCCAATCAGTGGAAGTGAAACAGTGATACCAGAACCACCAATTTGGCAGAGACGTGAGTATGATAGTGGCACAATTCTCTATTCGAGAAATCATGGCAATTGTCTTCACACAGTTGCATCAATTTCTAGGCTGTTTGGATAGTAACCAATGGTAACAAAGCACTGGTGCAGAGGTACTCATCAGAGTTAGGAAAATGGGAGGACTGGATTGAACCTGCTGAGATGCTCGCTAAGATTGATCGATGGCCGTCAACTCTCATAGGGGACATTTTGTACTAGCCAACAATGAACTCCAGATATATAATTGCCTTCGATAACGTGACAACAAAGTTGTGTTATATTGAGTGCCCCCATGAGACACATGATATTTCCAGACGGAATTTTGTCATCGCTAAGGGGCATAATGGAGATGTTGCCCTTGCGGTTATAAGAGACTTCAGTCTAAACACGTGGTCCAGTGCAAGAGCATCAACAGGCAAATGGGAAGCTTGGGTGCCTCATATAAAGGTTGAGTTGGATACTCTCCTTGGCCTTGAGAAATCATGGGCACATGGTAGGAAAGATGCAGTAAGCTTACTCTGCACATTTGAGGATAGATAAATGGTGGCTATATGGGCGAAGGAGGGAGTATTCGAATTAGATCTCAGCATCATGAAGTCTAAGAAGTTTAGATCTCATAAACGTTGGTGTACTTTACATCCCTACATTATGACACCTGGTTAGTGCAGTCATTCATGTGCAACCCTTGCATTTTGGTACACATATGATTTTGCTGATCATTTTGTTCATTTCCTTCAGCAACCGACGTGATTCGGAGTGCTAAATCAAAGAAACAAAAAGGAAGTCATGTCAGCAACACACCTGATTCAGACTGCAACATCAAGGAGATGAAAATAACACTCGAATGAACAAGCAAAGCTTGTTTAGGCAAGCATGTGTTTGCCCAGGTTGTGTTATTTGGAGCTGCAGTCTGATATTTGTTTGTTTTGGTAGCTGATGAAACTGTGGCGGCACCTTTGTTTGTGCTGCAGTCACAGCAGCAGGGGCTAGAATATTATAGCTATCTATTTGTTTTGGGGGCTTATGTGTGTCTGATAAAACATTATTTTATATGATGAAATGGTGTTCTCTATATAGTAGTGTATGCATGATGAAATCTTGTTTTATTTGTTCTACATATACTTTAGCTGGTCTTTGTGTTTTGATAGTATGTTGTAGTAGGAGTATTTATTTCACAGCAGGCTTTTTATTTAATCTGAATTAGTACTACCATCTAGTTAGTGCTTCCTGTAGAAGAGTCTATGTCGACACCTAAATAATTATTAGACCTTCGTTGCACACCATTTTCACATGCTTGAATCAGAGCTACTTCAGACATTTGTTTGTTGTTATGTTAAACAAACATTCTTGTATCAGAGATCTGTATTTTCATATGCGTGGTAGATAATCACTCCCCCTGACTTGGATCCCTGAAGTAGAGGGAGAACGGCCTATTTTTTTAATTATTCTTTGGACAATCTCTAAATTCAAAATCACTATCGACCGTCAAAACCTATCGCCTACCCTGTTTGAATCGAAGGCATCAGTTGATGTGAGTCTTGCCTTAAATTCCTGAGTAGATGGCATTCGAACTACACAACCTTTTTTCTAGTAATAAAAACTTGGCCGTAGCCAAATTCAAAATCGTAATCGAGCGGGAAAATAACCCACCGACCCCGAAGCATTTCGCACCCCCTCTGTTTCAAACATTTTCAATCAAAATCACCCACCGAGGTAGTACCATTTTTATATTATTACATGGACCCTAGCCAAATTTAAAATCTGAGTCAAGCGGCAAAATTTACCTCCTATGCTGTGTGAATGGAAGGTATCCAAGTTTCTGTGCAAAACAATTTGTATGGATAATCAGTTGATGTGACTCTCGGCCTTGAATTCCTAGATAGATAGCGTATAGTCTACTACCTTTTTCTATTAGTAGATGGAGGCTAGCCAAATTCAAAATCTCAATCGAGTGGCAAAATCACCCACCTACCAAGCATTTCCCGCCCCACCGTTTCAAAAACTTTGAGCCAAAATATCCCACCGACCGGGGGTACCATTTTTCTATTATTATTATTAGATGGGCGCAAGACAAATTCAAATTCTAAATCAAGCGGCAAAACCACACACCGACGTTGAAGCATTTCACGCCCTTTCGTTTCAAAAACTTTAGAATTTAAAATTCCAAATCTACCCATTGTTCAGACGAGAAATGGGCATGCTAAAGTCGGTAGCTCGAGGGCACGATCGTAATTATTTTTTTGCTGACCTCTATGGTCCCGATTCCCCCAGTTTTTCCCACCGGCCCTCCCAAAAATCCCAAGCTCCTATGTCCCCTCCGCGACCACCGCGTGCACCGGCTTGAGTTGCGGTCTCATGCACCTCCGTGCAGCCGCTTCACCGGCGCTCACCCACTAGATCTAGGAGTTGCGGTGTCGTTCACCACGCCAATGGCATCATCGACCGCTGAAGCTCTGCTTCCTCGCCGCCGAAAGCTACCCAACCGTACCGGATCCGCTTCACCGGTCTCCACCGGGCATGATCTAGTTCAAAGAGTTCCATGTCCACCGCTCTAGACCATCTACACAGTCGTCGTCGTTCACTACACCGGATCTGCCTCAGGACGCTCTCGTCCACCGCTTTCAAGCCGGCATCGACCGTCCAAGATCTGCTTCCCCGACGCCAATAGCCACCGCAACTGCAACACCCTCGATGACCTAGACATCACTCGCACGGTACCGACGATGCTTAGACGCCTCTCCGACCAAGGTTAACCAAATCTCTAACCCGTTTTTGTTTTGTCAGCGGTATAGCAGGTTCAAGCCTGTTGCAGTGAACTACATTTTTGTAATTATGCTAGTACATACAAGTCAATGGGCACGCATGTTCTTCGTGCTAATACATCCAAGGTCATTAGACATGTTGGTTTGCATTCACTGCTCTACAAATTTCAAGTCATGCACATGTCTGTTATTTTGTTATGTACTTGTTCTTAGCTGCTCCATACACCAGTAATTATTTGCTACCGTGTAATTCTTGCAAAATCTATAGTTAGTGGAAAATATTAGTGTGGATTCCCTGCTCTACAGTTGCTGAATCTATCTGGTTCATCTTGAGATCAGTTCCTGCTATTATTTCCTCCTTCGCATCGTTCTGCTACCGTGTAGTAGCCGTTTAAACTCTTCGTACTAATTCGATTCTAATTTTGTTGTTGCCATAATGCCATCTGGTTCTTCAAAAGCTGCATCACTAACTATTTCCTTTTTCTTGCATAGAGCTCAAAATGGAACAATGGACATGTTATTTTGCATAGCCTATGCTACAGGTTCACAAGGGATGCCATTACTTCCTTATCTGGTGCTGGTCCGTCCTGAGCAACGGCATAACTGTACTCTACTATGTAGTTCACTCGTGGTCTGCATTCCTGCTCTAGAATTTCTCTTATGATGCCATTATAATTTCTATCTGGTTGATTTTTAGCTATTACATTAACTACATGCCATTGTGTAGCTCACCGCAAATTCTGGGTCACCCAATGATTCTATGAATTCCAGGAGATGACACTGCTTCCATATATATTTGCTGAAATTCTAAGAAACACTTTGTTTGATTGCTCATTTCATTCTAGGCACACTTGTCTAATGCTTTTATGTCCTGTTTTACAGATTCACAAGCGACGCCATTATATCTCGCATCTGGTTCTGGGTCTAGTTCGTCCTAAGTCACGACATAACTATCCTCTACAATATAAGTCAAATAAGTAGTTTGTCTTGTTTAATGTATTAACTTGTTATTACTTAGTTTCAGACTGCAATTATTGCTAGCCCCACCAAAGAGGGGGCTGCAAGATCATGTCTCCTCTAATGTAGCTATCACACTCAATGGAAGATGCAGGTGATCGATTGAGAAAGCAAATCGAGGACTCTGCTATCAACTTGATTGTCAACTAAAATGCCGATTTTTCTTTCCCCTGAGTTGATAATATGTAATAATTTTAAGAAGTTTGTAGCTGATGTAATATCTAGATAACTCGTGTAGGCCATGTAGGCATTTAGTTGACGCCGTCCACACATTGCGGTAGTCGTTACGGTAACTACGCCAGGCAGGTCGATTAGAGAACAGTACCATTCTGTATTCGGCCGATAACAAACAGTAAAAAATGTTGGATTATTATACAAGTTTTATGATATTGGCATGGGCTTCAGAAATGACGAAACTATAAAAGGCCGTAAACATAACGGGCCAATGCGCATGTGGTAACAGGCGTAATAGGCCGTAACAGAAATAGGATGTAACTGAAGCAGGTCATAACAGTAATATGCCGCAATGGTAGCAGGCCAGAACTGAAACAACCCATTATAGTAACAGGCAAGAAACTGCAAAAATCACAAAACATTAATAGACCAAAACAGTAGCAAGCCACAACAGTAATGCTAGAACATTGACGAGCCTGAACAGTACGGGCCGAGAAATTCCCGGACGAGGGTATAGTAACAGGCCAAGAAATTTACCGGGCTAAAATAGTAAAGGGCCTTTTGTGGGCCTGAACAGCTAAAGACCAAAACAATAAAAGACTAGAATAGTAACAGGCCAGAACAGTAACTGACCATCTCAGAGAAGGGCCGTTAGTAGGCTCGACGATGAGCTGCGATAACAGTGATGGGCTGACCGCAAGCCTTATGTTTACAGGAGCGACTTGGCGCAGGCTGCTAATGGGCCGCACAGTGTTGGACCAACATGGGCCTTCTGTAGGCCGAAACTGAATCAGGCCTGAAAGTTCACGGGCCACTGCTGGCTGCATTTTTGGGCCCATTTCAAACAGTGCAGGAAAAAACAGTAACGAGTCATTTTCTTATTGGGATCCCCTTATGGGCTGGCCTAGTTAGTATTTAGAAGGCCTTGGCTGGGCATGGCTTCTGCCATGGTTTCTATGGCCATTAACGGCAGTAACTGGCCGCTAACGGCGGCTACTACCTAGCAGTTCGCATGACATCAGCAGTCAAGGCGGCTGGCGAACAGATCTATGACGGAACAAGTTTTCGTGGCTGAAGGGTCCGATCCGCCACGGTCAGAAAAAAACCATGGTTAATTCATTTGTGACGGGGCTTTTACCACGAAGGCCATCCGTCATGGAAGACTCTTTGGCCATGAAAAACGGGCCTTCAACCACGAAAATCGTCTGTTGTAAAAGCCAACTTTTCTTGTAGTGGGAGTTTCTTTATCAACAAGATTAGTAAGGGGCATACCTAGTTTAGCAAAATCTTTTATAAACCGCTTATAAAATCCTACATGTCCCAGAAACATTTTTAAGCTTTTAATGTCCTAAGGTATTGGGAGATTTTCTATAGCATTTATATTAGTTTTATCCAATTCTATTCCCTTCTCCGAAACCTTGTGCCCAAAAACTTTACCTTTTCCTTCCATGAAATGGCATTGCTCCCAATTGAAAACCAAGTTTTATTGCCTACATCTTTGCAAAACTCTAGTCAGATTGTAGAGACAATTATTAAAAGTTTTTCCACAAATGACAAAATTATTTGTTAGGACTTCCATAGTCCTCTCAACAAAACCATCAAAAATCTTTAGAATACATTCCTGAAAAGTTGTTGCTGCATTACATAAGCCAAATGGAATTAATCTATAAGAATATGTGCCATAAGGACAAGTAAAAGTTGTTTCATCTTGATCTTCCGGCTGTATGGAAATTTGAGAATATCCAGAATAACCATCAAGGAAACAAAAATAAGAATTATTACTAAGTCTTTCTAGAATTTTATCCATGAATGGTATAGGTTTATGATTCTTTTGTGTCTCACAATTTAGTTTCCTAAAATCAATGCACATACGATATCCTACAATTGGTCTCACAGGAACTAGCTCACCTTCCTCATTCATAGCAGCATCAAGACCACCTTGTCTTGGTATGCAATGAGCTGGGCTAACCCACTTACTTTTATAAATAGGATATATTATGCCAGCATCAAGTAAGCGTATAACTTGTTTTCTTACTACTTCCTTCATCTTAGGATTAAGCCTTGTTTGTGTATCTACTATTCAGCATCATCAAGCATGGTAACTTATGTGTTACAATAGATGGATCTATTCCTTTAATATCACTCAATGTATATCCAAAGGCTTCACGATGCTTAACCAAAACTGAAATGAGTTTATTTGTTTCATTTTCTGATAGAATATTGCTAATAATAACAAGACATTTATTTTCATTAACCAAAAACTCATACCTCATATTGTCTGGAAGTTTTTTTAATTCTATTGGTGGAGGTTCTTCATCTCCTGTTCTTACTAGTTCTTCATAGTCATGTGGATTCTGTGCTTCCGGGATTGAATCAAGGTAATCATCCATGTCTTCTTTCTTCTCATCATTTGGTGCTTCTTCCCAATTAATCAAACTCCTTTCTAGTTCATCTTGTGGAGTACTAAAATGAATTGCCGCTAGCTCGACAATCATCTTTTCTTCCTTGATATCCTCCACTTCATATGGCCTCTTTTTTAGTTTGGCGAAGTGAAATGTCATTTCTTCTTCCCCAAACTTCAGTGAAATGGTTTCCTTCTGATTATCCACTAGAGCTTTAGTGATGGAAATAAAAGGCATGCCTAAAATAATAGGGCAAAAAGAATCTTGAGGCATATCAACAATATGAAAATTAAGGGGGCACATGAGTGAGCCAATAAAGACATAGATATTTCTGATTACCCCTTCCAGTTTTATATTGGTTCTATTAGACAATTTAATAATAGTGTCTACCGGTTCAACATCCGAATTATTTTAGTTGTAGCGAAGTTCTTGATAAAGTGATGACGGCATAATATTTATGGTGGAAAATTGGTTCAAAAATTCCATATAACAAAGTTTCTCCACAATATATATGGGTCATAGGTTTTGAAGTTTTGTTACCTCGAACCTTACCTTGGATGAATTCCGAAGTTTCACGGTCTAACATAACCACTTCATCCTCCACTATTCGTGCCTCTATAAGGTCTTTTATTATAACATTATTTATATTTGTAGCTTCGGAATTCCTTTCTCGTTTCTTCAGTCTCTTCTTTATTTGTTCTTCCTCTCTTTGTCTTTTTTCAAAGATTCCATGTATAGGTATCGAGGAGAACTATTCCATTAGTGCTCTTGCACGCTTATTTTCTTCGAGAGGTTTACGAGGTTCCCATTATGTAGGTACCTGCAAATGCGGTGCATAATTCTCAATAATTTTCTTTACTGAGTAAGAATCAATACCGAGGATTTTAATCATTGTATCTGACCTCTCATCTGCAAGGAAATTGTTAATGCAAGCATTTTATGAAAAACTATTTGTAATATTTTCCTTATCTTTAGAATTTTCAGTTGCTTCTTTCATTTTTATTATTAGATTCCATGCCTCATCATAAGTATAAGATAGAAAACTGCCATTGGCAGCAGTGTCTAGATTCGTCCTATTTTCAATATTTAGCCCTCCATAAAATGTATGAGTGATTTACCAATCAGGCAAACGATGATGGGGAAATTATCTAGGCAACTTCTATACCTCAGATATCCTTCATATAAGCCTTCACTAGGATTATTTTTGAAACTGATAATAATACCTCTCATCCTGTGAGCTTTACTTTCATAATAATATTTTGATAGGAACTTAGTTGTCAATTCCTCCCAAGTCCTTGGTACTTCTGCACAAAAAGATCTGTACTAGTCGCAAACATTATTAGAGAGAGTTTGTCTAAACAATTGGATTTTAACCATATCAAGATTACAATCATCGAAAATAAAGGAACTGGGAATATCTTCAAATAATTGTAAGTGTCCATATGGACTTTCTTCATTGGTTCCTGCAAATTTCTTAGAGTGTAACAATTCAAATAATAAAGGATGGATCTCGACTCCATCCGGATTTATGCTTTTGTTGACAGTTATAAAAGCATCCATGGGCAAACCCATTTTCCTGACTGCCTTAAGCTGGTTTCAATGCTGAGTATTATCCATTGTTGTGGTCCTGCAACTTAAGTAAAAATTAGTACAATGAAAGTAAATAACTAAAAGTAAAGTGGTTTATAGCGCTAAGCTCCCCGGCAACGGTGCTAGAAAATAGCTTGATAACTGCAAGTGCATAGATCGTTTGTAGCTAGTTTCAAAATAAAGATATCGATCCCACAGGGAGCAGTAGGCGAAAGACTAAAATTCTTTTAACTATAACTGAACGAAGTACTTAATAAATAACTTTAAGATGCAAGGTAAGTAGAGTTGTTTTTGGGTTATTGGTTGAACAAAGTAATTTAAAGTAAAGCAAAACTTAATGCAGAAAATAAGAATCATGTGTGTAATAGAACTTTTGGAACTACAACAGGGGAAAAGGCGTTCTCAGGGAGTAGCGGATACACCACTAGCAATGTAGACTAAGTAATAAAGAGTATTATAGCGAATATTCTCATAGTGCGTATTTACGTGGGAGGAGCTCCATATATGGATGATTTGCCAGCAATTGCTGCACATACCGTCCTCATAACCACAACAGACAGTAACCGACAACCATCGCATTACCGCGCTATTAAGGGATTTCTCCCGTGGCATGGACATGGCTTGATGAGTTCTCCTTAGTTTCCCAAGTTAGTACGTAAAGAATGATAACATCTTTATAGTCATAGTAAGCTCTATCATCCCTCCGTCTACTAACAAGTAATTCCCTCCATCGAGTCCCCATGAGAGACAAATATTAAGAAGGTGCACTTCTCCTTAATATCAAGATGAAGACAATTAACACATACACATAATGATGTATAAAATAATAATCTCTATCTCATCTCAGTCATATACTAGGATTTCTCCATCTTCCCAAGAACTAGAGATCTACTCAGACATGGAGACAATCAACATCATAGTAATTGATAACGGAAACAATCATAGATGAATAGTACTTGTATAAATCCACAACGAGTATAGGAATTACAACAAGATCTAGACACGATGTAGATGGGATGGATAGAGATGTGGTGATGCAGTTGTGGACGATGAAGATCGATGCCTTAGCCTCCCGGATCTACGCAGGGCAAAGATGGATCCCTTGTGGATGAGTTCCCCCTCCAGATGCCTTCCAGAGGTGAGGTTTTCGTGATTTCTAGGTGTTCTGTATGTAGTATCTCCAAACCAATTGCATGGGGTGAAGCTATTTGACGAGGCGAAGGCAGCGCTAGCTATATGGTCGGAGCTATAGAGGCAGAAGAAATTCTCTTGCCGTATAGTTGGTCGTTACGCCCTCTGCCTCCCTTGTTCGCTTCTGGTTTTCTTCTGATATTATTAATATTTCCCAAATAAGTGATTTACGTTGTTTTTTACTCCTTTTCTCCTTAGTACAACTGCTTCAATAATTGTATCCATTGGATCCATCACTTGTCCTGATCCTGGTGAAAACAGACATAAAATGTGCGTGCGAGCGCCATAAAATACTAAAATCCTACATCTACAATGCAAAATAATAATGTAAAACATGATGCAAATATGCACTCATCACAAAGTTGACAAATCTTGTGTAGAGCACGCCAATTGTGACTCCGCTGAATATGACGATGAAGACATCGAGTTGTGCAAAGAAAGATGCTTCAGCTACCGCATCTGATGATCAAGGATGCCAAAGGGCTTCAAGATGCCATGTGGTACCCCAAAGTACGATTGGATATAGGAGCCGAAAACTTGGCTAGAGGATCACCTACAATCAGTACGGTGACACCTTGGGTCGAAAAACACCTCCATGCAATGCCTGCAGCTACAACTAAAGGGATCCATACGCGCTTGGCTTCTAAGCCTCCCTAAGGATTCAATTGGAAACTAGGAAGAACTAGTCCACAGCTTTGTCCGAAACTTCAAAGCCAGGAACAAATGACCTGCATCCATCGAGGAGCTCCGGTCTTGTACTCAGAGGTCAGGCGAGTCAATACACTCGTACATCTAGCGATGGTCCACCATCAAGAACTTCGCTAAGGATATCTCTAAGGAACAAGCAATCGATGCCTTCAACACCTGCCTATGCGGGCGAGACCTCAATGAGGAGTTGGGATGCGTTAAGCCAAAGACTGTCGACCACCTGATGGACATCACCAACCGATTGGTGGATGGCGAGGACTCCGTTCATTGAGTGCATCCGCAACGGATTTTTTGACTCGGCACAACGTGATCTGCTAACCTAGAGCTTTTGTGGGCGTGGCAGAGGATGTGCCTCATTACATTACTGAAGACGACAGAACTTTAGTGCCATCTAACCGCAAATTGTTTGTCGTGTTACACCTTCCAGCATTAGTGAAAATTAGTTACCTTAATAATAACTGATTTAGGTTGCTAATAATCCATTGCAATTCAACAAATCAAAAATTACCATAACATTAAGATATAATTAGATTTCCGTTACAAGATTTCTTGAGACCCTCTATTTTCATTAGATTCCTTTGGAGTTCATTCCAAAGGGAAAAAATAAAAATAAACTAATTAAGGGTAAGTGGAGAAACTTTTCTCCACTTATCCTTAATCCTACTCCCTAATCTTGAGCACATCTCTATTCTGCTCGAACTAGGGAGACGATCGTGGTGACATGCCATATGTGCACGCCACTATTCTAATGCGCCTGCCATCCTCCTAGACCGGTACTGTAACGGGCCAGTCCTCCTCCACGTCTCACTCTAACGGCTGCAGCGGCGCGGCCACTAGCCTCGGTGCGCCTCACTCCGATGGCCACAACGGCGCGGTCACTAGCCTCATTCTCCCCACTCGGAAGGTCACGGCGGCGCGGCCACTAGCCTCCGCACGCCTCACTCTGATGGCTGCAGCGGTGTAGCCACTAGCCTTCACGCGCCTCACTCCAAAGGCCGCAGCAGCGCGACTACTATCCTCTAGGCGCCTCACTTTGCGGTCGTCATGGCATGGATCTGACAAAGACAACAAATCCATTAGAGAAAGCACAAGGTGCAAGATGGTGGGGGAAAACCAAGAACAAGATTGATTAGATGAAGATACCCTATGCTGAGAGGAGTCCGGCGTAGAGGTTGTGTCAGATAGGTCGCAAGTATGCAGCATGTAGGTCTTCAGCTTCTAAGGCATCGCAACATATCAAACGAGTCTGAGGATCTAGGGTTTGCGAGAGTTGCTAATTAGTGAAGAGAGTGGGGGCACGACACCGTACAAAGGGAGGTTAGTGGAGTGTGGGGACTAAAGGGTATTATATAGGAATGGGGGTTGGTGATATCTAGGGTTTGTTACTTGGGCTGTAGAACCAGTGCAGCTAGCCCAAGAGAAAGTGCATGTGTGCCCCCATGTGTGGTTTTGGTAATTAATGACAATCTTTATAGACTTATGTTTGCATTGAGTTTTACTTGTAGGATTTGTCCATAGGCAATTCTTGTACCATATGTTGGCTTCAAAGTTGGGAGAAGAAGAAAGTAAAGAAGATCAAGTGTTGACCAAGGTGTTCAAGGACAGATCCAAAGATTGGTCATGTGAGCGTTGTGCATATGGCAAGTGTGTCTTGAAGAATAAAGTTGGAGTGATATCTCTTATGTGCCTTCAAGACACCAACATAATGAAGAAATAAGAAATGATGTGCAAGTTCAAGATGAGCCATCTCGAAGAGATCATTTGCTTGAAGCTTGCCATCCTATGGTTATCATGGATATGGGAAGATGATATGCCCAAGAGAGAAGCTCTACCATAGTCGAGTATGGGAGAGCAATTTGCAAGTCTTCACCAAGCTAGTGCAATCAAGAAAGGTGTTCCATCTTGAGGTGGACAAGATCGCTATCGTCAAGCTCAAGTGGAATATGCTCAAGGCAAAGGTATGTTCTTGATAGGGTTTCTTTCTTACCGGTCTCATGGTGTTAGTTGGGGAGATCGGTTTATAGGACAGATACCCATACTATCAAGAGGGGCTCTCGAGTGAGTAACTTGATCACATCCTTCGTGAGAGCTCAAACCTTTGCATACTTGGCATAATCTTTCTTGGTTGTTATTTGGATCTTATCCATGTGAGGTTCTTGAGCTTGTGGTAATATTCATAACAAGCTCTAGTTCATCGAAAACGGATTTTATATACATTCTCTATTGCGTTTTCAATATTGGAGGTTTTACTGGTTTGTCTTTTAGAGATGGGTAAAACCTTCCATTATTTGGTTCTTATCCATGAGAGGATTTATAGCTTGTGTTAATCTTCATGACAAGCCCAATTTCATCGAAAACGGATTTCATATGCATTCTCTATTGCATTTTTGATGTTGGAGGTTTTACCGGTTCGTCTTGTTGAGAGAGATCAAACCTTTCGACATTTGGTTATATCCTCCCTTTCTGTACTATGATGGTTCCCTGCATTATCCTGTAGATCTTATTGTCCTCTTTAAAACTAGCCCAATATCATCAAACTCGGAGTCCGGATGCAAAAGTTATGGTTGTTTTCGTATTGGTCTTTCTGCCAGTTTTTGTAAGACCGGAGACTCCGGACTAAATCTCCGGTCTATCTCCGGACCGCGTACAGATTGTCTCCTAGTTTGACCTCGTTTGGCCTGGGTACACCGGAGACTCCGGTCCCAGTCCGGAGATTCCGGACCAGGCGATTCCTGGGCCTAACGGTTGGATTTGTAGGGACCTATTTAAGGGGCCCTTCTTCCCAATGGTTCCCTAACCTTCCTTGCAAGTTTTCCCCTCCATTGCTGACCTTCTTGACCTTGCTATACCTCAATCCCTCCATTGATTCTTTCATATTCTTGAGGGATTTGAAATAGGAGATCTAGATCTACAACCCCACCAATCAATCTCTACTCTAAGTGAGGGGACCATCTTGGGATCTAGATCTTGGAGTCTTTTGTGGATTTCCTCCATTGTTCTTCCTCTCTTATTCCCCCATAAGCTTTTGTAGCTTTGGTGGAATTTGGGAGAGAAGGACTTGAGCACTTTGTGTGTTCTTGCCATTGCATTTGGTGCATCGGTTTGAGTTCTCGGTGAGGATTCGATTGGGTGAAAGGTCAGAAGCTTTTTACTCTTGGGTTCTTGGAACCCTAGACGGTTTGGTGGTTTTGCAGGTTTGTGGATTACTTGGGGGCTCCAATTAAGTTGTGGAGCTTTCCCCAAGCTTGTTTATTGGGAGCCTCCAATTGAGCTGTGGAGAAGTGCCCCAACCTTGTGAGAGGTTACAGATTGCCACCGACAAGTGCACCGATAGTGGAAGTGTGGATCGATCCCATTGGGGTGAGATTCATAGGAAAACAAGGGAGGCCTTTTTTGGCATGGGTGGTTTGATACCACCCCTCTCCAAACGAGACGTACTCCATGTTGGGAGGAACTCCGTAAAATATCGTCGTCTCCGCGTGCCTCGGTTATCTCCATATTCGAGCTCTTACTTATGCACTTTACTTTGTGATAGCCTTCGTGCTTGAAGTATATATCTTGCTCTCACATAGTTCCTTGTCTTGCTTAACATAAGTTGTTGGTGCAAATAGGTGAACCCTAGTTGTTCTAGGTTTTGTGCTTGACAAAGTAAACGCTAGTTTTATTCCGCCTTTGTTAAGCCCATCTCGTAAAAGTTTTAAACCGCCTATTCACCCCCCCTCTAGGCGACATCTGTGTCCTTTCAAAGGCAATGCTTGGGTGGTCAGTGGCGGGCCACACCTGTCAGCTACCCAATTAATGACGCTTGCATTGGACGATGTACCGAGAGAATGCTACTGTTTCCCAAGTGCGGCATCAAAAATTGACGCTATTACGTGCCACGTACCACAACACCTAAATCCTCTAGTACCCTATGTACCACGGCGTCTAATTGGCCGTCGTGACAAAATGGTGGTGTGATAGCTCATTTGCCGCGTAACCAACTTTTGCCAGTTCTTTTTGCTTATGTCGCTCCAAAAATCCGTTGGGTAGGGGGTATTTTTGTAGTGGATTCTTATGCCAGGATGCAGAAAAGTGCAACCGGCCAGGGATATTTGGCAATTCCAGGGCACATAGCTCATGGAACACCACCACTACCACCGCTACCAACACATGGAGTGCCACCATCTGTGGTTGCGGCCGCTCATAACCAGCCCGGGCAGCATCTCGTACTGGCGAACAACGGAGCTGAGCCATACTCATGTCCACTCCGCAACATGATCCAGAAAGGGTGCCCCTCCAATAGGAGCCAAAAGGTGATCACCCAAGCAGTGAACTAGGCCATAGCATTTCCCCTAGCATACCTGAATACCTCAGAGAGTACGAGTCATGCATCACCTTCAGCAAATCTGACCATCCTTGTCAGGTCCCATGACCAGGCCATGCCGCTCTGGTACTCGAAGCTCAAATCGGTGCGTATGAGATGAGCAAAGTCTTCATGAATGGTGGTAGCGACATCAGCCTCATCTTCACCAGCACCCTATGTGCCATGAAAACTTGTCCTTGACAAATCTTGCGCCATCTAACACCAGCTTCCACGGCATCATCCCAGGGAATCTAGTCCTCCCCTAGGTAAGATAACCCTGGACGTGATCATTAGCAAAGCCTGACAACTCTAGGCACAAAAAATTCGACTTTGAAGTGGTCGACTGGCCATTATAGTACCACGTCATACTTGGAGGACCTTTGTTTTCCTGGCTCATGGCAGTACCTCACTAGGCCTACCTCCTGATGAATATGTTAGGACCCAACGGTGCATTGCCGCTCATGGAAGCTTCACACAATCTGACAGCTGTGATAGGGACTTCAACAGAATCTCCCAGTTATTCGGGATGCAGGAGGAGCTCGTGCAGCTCAAGGAGTCAACAAATCACAACCTTTCCCATGCATCGCAGCGAACCACACCCAAGCTTATAATTTGACTCCAGCAACGATAGAATGGAGGTCTAGGTCCACCCGACAAACCCCAAGAAAATGGCCTTCATATCAACTAATTTGGGTTCCGCATAGGAACTCGCACTTGTTGAATTCCTCCATGAGTGCTTTGCCATGTGTCCAGCTGACATGCCAGGTGTTCCCAGGAATTCACCGAGCATGCATTCAATATGTCTCCGGATGCTAGACCCATTAAGCAATCACTGTGTCATTTTTGGTACCAAGGCGCAAAGCCATCGATGAGGAAGTCAACAGACTACTCAAAGCAAACTTCATCCATGAAATTAAGCAAAGCACCTGGGAAGCTAACCCCATGCTGGTCCCGAAGAAAGAGATCGAGATACTTTGCATGTGCATTGACTTCACGTCCCTGAACAAGCACTGCCCAATGGACTACTTCCCACTGTCGTGGATCAACCAAATCATCAATTCCATCGCAAGATGCGAGCGCCTCTCGTTCCTCGATGCCTACATAGGATACAACCATATCAGGATGAAGGTTGAAGATGAGGAGAAGACCGCTTTCATCACACCCTATGGTGTATTCTGCTACACCACCATGCCCTTCGGGCTCAAGAATGCAAGTGCTACCTACCAAAGGTGCATGCAATCCTGCCTCGAGTACCAAATTGGCAAGAACATCCAATTTTACGTTGATGATGTGGTTGTCAAATCAAGGGTGTGATCCACTCTCGTCGATGACCTCCGGGAGACCTTCGACAAGCTTGACCGCTATCGGATCAAGCTGAACCCGACAAAATGTGCATTCGGAGTCCCTTTAAGCAGGCCAACTCCTTGAGTACCTCATCTCAGCAAGAGGAATCGAAGCAAATCCGAAGAGGATAAAGGAGATCCTAACGATGAAGGAGCTGACAAACCTCAGGGGTGTCCAGTAGCCGGAGGAACGCATAGCAGCGCTCAGTCGATTCATCGGCCGGCTAGGAGAAGGCACTATTTTATCAACTGCTACGCAAATCTAAAAAATTCGAGTGGACCACTAAGGTACAGATAGCTTTCGAGGATCTCAGGCGATAGCTGTCGACTTCACCTGTCCTGGTAAATCATCATGAAAGGGAGCCCATGCTACTATACATCACCGCTAGCAACTAGGTGGTCTGCACCGTGCTCGTCATTGAACACGTGGAAGAAGGCAACACTCACGGGGTGCAACAACATGTGTACTACCTCAGCGAGGTCCTTATGAAAGGGAGCCCATGCGATGCTGCGGGTCATGGGTCCCACATGGACTAGCCACCGATGCAGTTCTAGCCTTCTAGCGGTGTGTGGTGGAGGCTACGGTTGGATGCGGCCTTCGGGATGGGCGCGGAGCGGCGGTTCTGGCCGGCGCATGTGCGTGGCCTTATGGCTCGTGTGGTGGCGAGCAGTAAGCACGGTGCCTGTGATCTAAATAAAGGTGGCCTTGTCCCTACCGATCTTTGAGCACCATGTCGCTGATTTGCTTCACGCGGCCTCCTCGATCATGACGACGACGAGTTCCAGTCTGCCTCTCGGTGATTTCCATATCTAGATCCGAATCGATTTGTTCGTGCGCGCGCTTCTCATGCGGTCGTGGCGTGAAGCTTTGCTTTATTGTTAGTGTCATGGAACATGTCTACATATAGATTCCCATGGTATGGACATAGCTGGAGAAAGTCATATCGGCTGCTATTGGAGGTTAATGGGGGAGAGGTATTTTGGCTGCTTTGAAGACAGGCGACATAAGTTCTTCCTGTGTAGCAGGTCAGCAGTCTTGGCAAAATTGAGTGGCAACACAAATTGATTGCATTTTTTATGGTGCTCTTCGAGTACCGAGTTGCGATTTTTAGGGTGAAAACCCAAGATTTAGCCTTTAATTGTTGTACCTGGCAATGTCCGAAAGACATTGTTTTTGAAAATTCAGACTTTCTTTAGGGTGAAAACCCAAGATTTAGCCTTTAATTGTTGTACCTGGCAATGTCCGAAAGACATTGTTTTTGAAAATTCAGACTTTCTTTAGGGTGAAAACCCAAGATGTTCGATCGGACGATGGCAACGCTTGTATATTGTTTTCTTCTTGGACGTGACGTTTGGAGAACTAGTGTGGTTAAGGTGATGTATGCGGTCCTGGTTTGAGTGTTGATGTTGAGAGTGTTTCACCACCGTGACGGAGGCTTTGCTTTTTATTTCTCTTTTTTTTATTTTCTTTCTTGGTTGTGTATATCCTGAATGTTTTCGACATTTTATTGGTGCAAAGGCTAGATATACTAATATATTTTCTTTGTCAAAAAACAATCGTGCATCCTTCGAGTTCGAGATTAAACTTCTCAACATGTGTGTTCGCTATTGCAGTTCCCAATCTGTTCTTTTACATTTTTTTTTGAACAAAGAGAGGCGCCGAAGGCGCCAAATATATTATCAGCTCAACAACAGTTTATAGAAGTGATCACATAGCCCTGATAATTGTAATTAAGAAGTTTTGAGATGACAGAGCATTGAGGATTTTTGTGAGCCGAAGAGGAGCATCCTAAGATAGGTGGACTTAAAGGATTTCTAAGCACCTGATGAGCACAAGAATGGGCTATTCCATTGAGATCCCTTTTGATGTGGTACACCTTTGCCTGAATGGAGAAAGTCAGGTTTAGAATGTTGGCAAGGATTCCCCTGTTACTCCAATGGGTGTGGTCTGAATCCAATTTCCTACTTGCTATAGCCTTGGCTAGGAGAATGTTGTCTGTCATCATCGTTGGCCCTATTATACCTAGCGTTTCTGCAATTTGGAGAGCCAAACGTAGTGCTTCTGCCTCTGCCTCAATGACTGAAGAAGAGGTTGCTGTTGTGGCTTGGATCATGACGTCATAGTTGACTCCCTTTGTAGCAAATTGTATGAAAACACCAATCCCAGTTGGTTGCTGATCTGAAGTTGATGGGCTTCTTTTTTGCTTCCGCGCTGCATCTGCAAATATCTTTGGACCTGAAATATGAAGATTAGTAGCAAGAGTTTCACCTTCTTTTAAGTTTGATTGCTCCTTGTTTTCTTGAGGCGCTGATGGTGTGGGTCGTGGAATAGTTTCTTCATCGTCTCTGACCTCCAGATCTTTTGTTAACGCATGCGCCATGATGCTGACCTGATACGGTTCTCCCTTCTTCCTGTCAAAAAGGCAGTCATTTCTGGATTTCCATAAGCACCAGATGAAAGTTATGATATTTTCCAAAGTGGCATGAGAGTGAGGCATATTCATGATATTCAGTAAGATTTGAGTCAAGGATGCGGAATTTTGCAGCACTATCTCTGTTCTTATAAACCAAGGGGGAGAGAACCAAGCTGCTTTGGCAAAAGCACAAGTAAAAAAGAGATGAGCATCATCTTTCTGAAGACCACATCTGCAGCAAAACTTACTGATGTTTTTTGAGTACTTTCCTGCTCTTGCTCCTGTAGGTATTGCTTTGCGAAGGAAACGCCAGGCAAAAGCTTGAATTCTTGGTAGGATCTTCTTGTTCTTCCAAACCTGTTTTAGAAGGTTCTTGGTTTCCACCGAAACTTGTCTTGGTTGTCATTCTCCTTGTTCCTGCAAGTTTTTAAGACAAGCATAGTAGGCACTTTTGGATTATTTTACATGACATGAGAGCTCGGATTATTTTGTAGGTACTGCAGATTCATAACTGTTCGGTTAGCTTTTTCCTCCAACACCAACTTGTCACGTTCTCCTCAATAATTCGCCACGTACATCTGACCTCCCGGGTCCCGGACCCAAATGTTCACTATAAATACTTGTCTCGTGACCACTCCTTCAACTCACCCAGCGAACATTCGAGCTAAAGCTTATCTAGCTCAGAGCCGAAGGTTGGAGCTACTAGTGCGAGCTAGCTAGAGGAAGCAACTTAAGCAGCAGCTAGCAATGGCGAAAACTTACACCTTAGCGCTACTTGGCGCACTGGTGGCGCTCTCACTTCTTGTGAGCCCCATTGCTTGCTCCTCCCGCAAGCTCGCCGTCAAGCCGGTCAGCCCCAAGCCTGCAGTCAAGGCCGCCCCGACCAACAAAACCACTACCTACACTAACCCCGATGCTTCTGAGCTATACGGCTCCGGCGGCTGGTCAGCCGCCGGCGCGACGTATTACGGCAACCCCAACGGCGACGGAGGCGAGGGTTAGTGCGCTTGCTCTCTTTATCCGTTGGAGCAGTACATCGCACCCCCATTCGTCGAGCTGAAACTGACATTGAAACAAACTTGCAGGTGGCGCGTGCGGCTACCAAAGCGCTGTCGGGCAAAAGCCGTTCTCGTCGATGATAGCCGCCGGGAGCGCACCACTGTTCTTGAAAGGCTTGGGCTGCGGCGCCTGCTATGATGTAAGCATAACCTGTCAGCTGTCACTGTGCCCGTTCCATTAATGGTGCAAAGTGGTTGGCTCGAATCGATCGGCTGGTCCTGACGAAATTTGTTCATGTCCGCGTCCGCAGGTCAAGTGCTCGAGCAACAAGGCGTGCTCTGGCAAGCCTGTGACTGTCGTCATCACCGACTTGAGCCCCGGCAACCTCTACCCCGGCGAGCCGGCCCATTTCGACATGAGCGGCACCGCCATGGGCGCCATGGCCAAGCCTGGCAAGGCCGACCAACTCCGTGCCGGCGGTGTCATCAGAATCACGTACAAGAGGTATGCAGTAGTACCTGTACATAGAATCTCGCTGCAATGCAGGATTCTCTGCTGTCCGCCATTACACGGAAATCAACAAAAATGTAGTACTGATCTTTGGTGTTAATTGCAGGGTGCCGTGCAAGTACCCTGGCGTGAAGATTACCTTCAGGGTGGACCAGGGCTCCAACCCGTTCTACTTCAAGACCCTGATCGAGTTCGAGGACGACGACGGCGACCTCAAGGCCGTCTCCCTCAGGCAGGCAGGCAGCACCACCTGGACGCCCATGACGCAGGACTGGGGCGCATTGTGGCGCTGCAACAACGGCCAGCGGCTGCGCGGGCCCTTCTCGCTCCGGCTCACCTCCGACTCCGGCAGGAAGCTCGTCGCCAGGAACGTCATCCCCGCCAACTGGAAGGCCGGAGCCACGTACCGGTCCTTGGTCAACTACCCCTAATAAATTTTACGGGTTTATTTATCTTTTTCCGTTGACTGCGCCATAAACAAGTGTGCAGGGTGTGTGGGTGATTATGATCCTACCGCGTGTGAATTTATACCGCGGGAGAAATGCGCGTCCGGGTGGTGCCAGAGGCGGTCTCAGAAGGGAAGAAGCTTACCGAAATCGTCGTCTTCTTCCCTCCAATATGTCCTCTGCTCCCCCCTAGCGATGTGTCTGTATTTTTCTTTCCTCTGTTTTGTAATTTTCTTGTCGAGGAGAAGCTTGGACTGCGACCAAAGTTGCATGCCCATGTGTCAAGTTGTGTGTTTTTTACCACGCAATCCTTAATGAATTTTTCAAATGATCGAAATCTGCATCGTAAGTTCAGTACTCGCTTTACCGAGCAGACACCACTTTCTGAACTCCTCAAGTTTGTATAACATGCAAATTGCAACTGAACCATCTTTGGACAATCGGATTCATCCTGAAAATTACCAAGGGCAAGTGGTTGTTCACCGACCTCACAGGTGAAAAAAGCTTCTCGGAAGCTTCTTGTCGAATTGTTTTGCTCTCGCGACTCGCGTCGTCCCCCGCGGACGACCGGGTCGCGCCACCACTCCCCTCCTCCTCCTCTCCCCAGTGCTCCTCTCTCCCCACCGTCGCCGGCGGTCGTCGCAGGGCTAGGCTCGGACGGCGCCGGCGACAGCGGCCTCTCGACTTTCCCCTCTCGGCGGAGCTCTGCGCGGGGCGGGGCGACTCCGGACGGTGTTCCTGGGCGGCAGCGGGTCCAGCTCGGCGGGGCTCTGCGCGGGGCGGGGCGACTCCGGACGGTGTTCCTGGGCGGCAGCGGGTCCAGCTCGGCGGTAGGGCTTCCCGGCATGGACCAGGGCGGACAACAGCGCGGTGGGGCTGCCGTTGGTGGCAGAGCCTTGCAGCGGCGCAGGCAGGCGGCGGTGGTGCCCGCTCGGCCTAGATCTGGGCCCATTTGGGCCCCATCTGGGTCTGGGCGGGCCAGCAGCCCTCCTGGCGGCGACTTGGTTTCTTGGAGGTGGAGGTGGATCGTGGGCAGCCACTGGGGATGGCGGGGTTGCACGTTGGCTTGTTGTAGCGGGGCGACAGGGGCTTCACGGGCCTGATTTGGGCTCGGCCGGGCTCGACGGGGCTTGGTGTGCCCTTGTTGCCACGTCCGGCCGGCTATCGTGAAAGCGGTGGAGGTAGTTCCCTCCCGCTTGACGGCGGCGTTGGCGTCCCCGACTACTGCTCCACTATCCTATTCCGCCTCCAGACCTTGTGATGGTGTCCGCAGGGAGACAGCGAGGGTGACTTCGTGACTGTGGTGGCGCACGTTGGTGGATGGCAAGTTGGAGGGAGTGCTACGGAGCGATCGGGACTGTGGTTTGGGGGTCGGGCGAAATCCCTGCTAGCTCGTCTGGCACCGACGTGGTGACGCCTGCGGGTGCCGTCGTACCTTCCTGAAGGGCGTCGGGTGTACCCCTCCCCACTCCCTCCAAGTACCGGGGAAACCCTAGGACTAGTCCGGGCAACAGTGTCGTCGACGTCGCATTTCCTCTTGAGGGTGTTGCTTGGTACGCGGTGACTCGGAGCACTAGGTCTGTGGTGGGACAAATTCGGAGGGCGCAGCGGTTACGGGTCATCTTCGCTTAGTCGATCTACCGTTGTTGGCATTGTTTTTTTTTTGTTTTCATTTGGGCGTGCTTGTGCTGTGGCCCCAACAAATATCGGTGTATCGTGTGGTTGCTATATTAATATAGCGGAACGAAAGCCTGATTCGAAGAAGTGGTTGTTCACCCAAATTGCCGGTATTTGTGATTTTGTGTACTAGCAGCATTGGTCACATGGACAACGGGGAACACTTGGCCCCTGCTGGTAGCTGTGCAATTGATTTTGCTCTCCTGTCATGCGAGATGCTTGCCGATGATCACACATGCGATTCTCCAAAAAAGGTAGACAGAGGAGCAGAGCCTTGAATGTTACAAATGCTAACTGCTCGTTGCACTACTACTACTACTACTCAATTATTAACACAAACGGTTTTCGGTTGTACGTACAAACCTACGTACAGGAGCTTGAGCTTCGGTTGCGTCTTTTCGAATTAAAAGTGCTTCGGCTCAACTCAGAGTATATTGCACGTGGGTCTGATAAATTATGGCATGCGAAAAGGATATGCATATAGCCATGGATTTTAGAAAGTAAAATGCATGCTCGTTCTTTTTACACAAGTGTGAGCTACTGTTATTTAACAATCAATCAAGCTGGTGTATGGCATTGTACATCTGAATGATTGTATTCACTGTTCCACATTGCGCAAATTTCATAGAAACGGAACTACGGGAGCCAGAGTCTCATAAAAGAACAAGCATTCCCTAAAATCCACATGTTTTGCAATAAGTTGTGCCCAAGATCCAAAATCACGCGATTTAGTCATTTTGACCCTATTATAACAGCAGCCGTCCACCACTAATGTTCCAGGTGGCATATGAGGCGATTCTTTCGGGGTTCCAAACTGGATCTGAATGGATATTTTATCGTTTGGCCAGAATTATTTTAAATATTTGAATTCCATAAAACATATGAAAATTACAGTAATTTCAGCTAGTACATGTAGTTATTAAAACGAAAAGCATTTGAGCCCATTACGCCCACGTGTTTCGATATTCTGGCCAAATATTTTTCAAGAATCTAACTTCTTATAAATACTAAAACCATCTAGATTCAAAATACATCTAGTGAATAAACATGTTAGTTTTCATTTTTTTTTCTAGTTGCTTCGTAGTTTTCGTAGTTCTTTTGACATTCGGCTAAAACCATCAAATTTTGAAACAACCTTATAAAACTATAGTATCTTAATCCAACTTCAGTGACGGAACAAAATCTTGTATCTTTCTTATTTATAATTTTTTTGAATTTTAACTAATTATGGTGGTTCAAGTATCGTCTTGTCTGTGGAAAATCTCAAAGAAAAAATTACCTATCGAATTAGGAGGAATAACTCCTCAACTTACATGTTTATAGATGAGAAGGGGTGCTTGGAAAATTAGTCTACGTATGAACAATGTGGCAACAGGAGGATTTATTACTATTTATCTGGTAAAGAAAAGATAAATCCTGTAAAACATGTTAGGAGCAACCGTTTTTTTTACCCACCACTTCTCAAGAGATAATCAACAAATGTGTTTTTTCCCGAAATAGAGGTGATACCTCCGGCTCTCTAGATCAAAATGATGCACACAGCCTTCATTATTCATTACTCAACATAGCCGTACAAAGGAAATACAAAGACTAATTAGAAGTCACCTCCCTAACGATAGCTGTCGCAACGCCTACAACCTTGATGGTGGAAGGGGTGGCCATGTCGGGACCATGTCCTGAACTCAGACCTACGCACACTATCATAAAATCGGAGGCCTTACCTAACCGTCCAACTGAGAGTCGGGAGCACAAACCGGTTCGGCAGACTCTCGGCACGCATCAGCCCACATACTCGAGAAGTCACCACCGCCGATCTTCTGCTGACCCATCTTCGTAACAGGGATTAAGGCATTGACCATCCAAGGCCCGTCGTGAACGCCGACATGACGTCAAACAACACCACCACCATACGATTATCGCGTCCACCATCACATGTTGGATGCCAAGACCCGATGCGTCATGCCACCGAAACTCATTGTTGTTGATGCGATAGGAGCAACACCGCTCCACATCCAAACCAATCACGTCAGATAGTGCTCCAAAGACGATATCCCTAGTAGGGATAACGACACCATAGTGTCGCCGGTGTCCGGTCTGACAGACCCGGATCTAGTGTTTCCCTAGAACACACGAGCAAGGAAACGAGGGAGGCAAAAACGATGCCTTCAACAAGGAAAATGACGTCAAGAGATGCCATCATCGTCAATCTCGGATTTCACCAGTAGCCACACATATCCGTACCCGGCTGATTGGATCTTGATGTTGCCGCCGAAGCGATCACCGATCCCGCATCCCACGTCGTCCACATCCTTGCCACCTAGAGACCGGGGCCAAAACTGCCGTGCCTCCATAGCACACACCACCGTGTCGCGGCTGCTCCAGACGCGCCGGAGGAGCCATCACGCCATGGTGCCCGGCCGCACCACACCTACACCTAGGCTCCGAGAAGACGGCACATGCCGATCCTTCACGCAAGGTGACGAGGAGGGCTCCCCCGTCGTCGGCGACGGCCAGGGTTTCTCCCTCCCGTCGCCTCGGGCGGGAGGAGGGGCGAGCGTTTCTTATAACAGGATAGATGTGAAATTTCATCACCAATCATCCATATGTAGCACATGGTCGTGTAGCTATACTATTAGTTATGCGCTTTCTGCTTTCACCGTGACATAAATTTGAGCTGCTAAACGAGCGACTAGGAAAAACAGTCCTCCTTCTTCAACAAAAAAAAAGGTCTTTCTTTCTGGTGCTGCTGCTGGTGCAGGGTCGATTTATGTTGCAGCCTCGCAGGTCGGAGGACGCTACAACATCCCAAGATATAGTCATACAACCAACAGCTGTGTAAGTCAACTCTCCGTATATGTATGTGTACGTGGCCATGGCAGCGATCCTATGCTTTTCAGTTTTCACGGGCTGCAAAACGAACGAGCGGCTGTGAAAGACGGTGCCTTCCTTTAATCCTTTCTCGTGCTGCTGCTGGTGCAGGGTCGGGGTGAGATTGTCAAACGGACGTTACCGTGTCGCTGTCGTGACGGGATCCTCCATGTGGCACGCACACGAGCACGATCACCATTCCAGAAAACGGCAGTACCGGTATCGAGGCTGGCCCCCGCACCCTGATTAGCGCTCATGTGCTGCTCCCTTGGGCCTTCGGGCAGCGTTCGGTTGGTCTGTATGTAGCCTTACGTGTCGCCGAAGCCGAAGAGCGGCGTGCCCGCGCGCGCGGCCGGCAGCCACCAACCGATCGAGCGAGCAGCCGGCGTGGAGAGTGGCCCCGCGCGCCACTGTGTCAGCCGTCCGTTCTCGCGGCCCTCCCGTCGGCCATCGTACCCCACCGCGCATGTGGCGAGATTCTCGCGGATGCGAAGAAGCTTATCGGACGAAAGGAGCTCGCGCCTCGCACATGGCGTCCGGCCGTGCGTGCTGATTGTGATTGGCCGCATCTGTTTCTAACCTATCTGTCCACATCCATCTCGTCCCGAGTTTTCGCCGAAATAGACTGTTACCACTCTACTATAGTAGTGGTATCACCGGCGTCGTGATCCAAGAGGACAATCGTGTACACCAACAAGCGGCAGCATGTCGGAGTGATTTGCGTTGCCTAATTAATCTGCGACGGAGCGATGGCAGAACATGGCACTTGGCAGTGTGACTGTGTACACGGCCAAGGGAAGCAGTGAGCAGGCCCAGCATTTTCCAAGCTTCACATGGCGGAGTAATTTCTGTGCAGTGTCCCTGTTCACACCTGCTCCAGTGAGTGTGTGTCGGCGCGTCGGTACACGTAGCCGTCGTGCGCGCACGCCCGCACGGTCGCGTCGCCCCGTGAAGCTGCGTGCGTATCGTGTATCGGTAGGTAGGCCCTCGCCGACGGTTGCAACTGTGGAGTACTGTAGGAGTGGTGAGTCAGCTTCCAGATGGGGCCGTCCGTAACTGTCGCTGCCTTTTCCGGTTTGGCTCATGGCCCTGCCATCGCGGTTGCCCATGTGAAGCGAGTAACAAGCGGACAGGTGTACAACAACCGAAGGAGCCCTGCACTCCGCTCGATCAAGGGGCTCAGGCCAAAAATCGGCCCTCATTTTGCGGCCCCCAAACTCCGGTGGTAGATTGGCCGTCCACCAATCTATCCGGTAACACTCTTGCCGCCACCGGCAAGCGGAGGCTAAGCTAGGCCTTGCGGCAACGAGTCATACTGGAAAACCGCGTTGGGCCCCCTTGCCAACGATTCAAACCGTTCACCCGCAAAGGCTCGCCTCTCGACGGCGGAGTATGACGATGCCGCCATCGTTTACTGCCGAGCTTTTTCTTATTCCCGCATGTTCGAGCACCATTTCGCGATAGTTTTAGTCGTTTCCCGCCGTTTCCAGCGGGCTCCCGCATCTTCACACGAGCTTTTCCGCTAGCGTGGCTGCTTTGTTATAAAAAAGGGTCGAGCACCTAGAGAAGTGACGCACCACCAGACCTCGAAATCAGCCATGCCTAGCCACCGTCTTCCTTTCACTCACACACGCAAATCACGCGGAGGAGAGCCGAGATGCCTCTCCACGCCACCACCCATACCCACCATGCCGCCGCCGACAACGATAATGACGACGACTTCGACGAGCCGAGGGAGAGACCAATCGACCAACGGGTGATCCTGGCTGATATCCAAGTTGCGCGAGCAACACAGGAGCTCACGGAGGTTGGCACGGTCGTACCAAGGGCCAGTGGCGGACGCAGCAAAGAAGTTCAGGGTGAGCACGCTTCAAAAAAAAATCAACACTAGAACTTGTGCGATCAAAAAATACCAAGCGAATAATATAAGTAGATAATTAATTCACAACATTCTAGTTCAATACAAATGTTTAAAATGTTCATCATTCCAATACAAATAGTCTAAAATATCAAGTGAGTCTTACAAGCTAGAATATAACATAATAGTCTTACATGATATCATGATAGCTATTTGGGAACTCTATGTTTTCGTATTGTCACGAAAGTATCAACTATGTCTTCTTCACTTACCTTCAAGAACATATTTCGCTCAATAAATGTCACTAAGCAATGGTTCAAAAGATCATCACCCATGCTATTTCTCAACTTGTTCTTCACAAGAATCATTGCAAAAAATACCCTTTCAATAATAGCGGTCGCCATGGGTAAGATCAATATCAATTTGAGAAGCAAGTAGACTACATCATAAACACGATGCTTTTTTTTGTTTCAACAAGCTTAATAGAGAGCTCACCAAGATGATTTACACATTTGAACATATCATCTCTTCTCATATCTTCGATAAAAGTATCAAGTTGAAATTCAAGTCTCATCAAATCAACACTTGTTATGTCATCGGGGTAAAATTTGTCAAGTTTCATTACCTTTCATGCATCATAATAAGCAAATGAATTCACGGGATTCAAAGCCGACATACAAATAAGCAACTCCATGTTAACCTCAGCAAACCGGTTATCAAGCTCTTGAATAATTTGATCAACAATACCAAGATACACTTCTCTTCTATAATGATCATCATTTGTTTGTACTTCATAATACCGACGTGATCTTCTATGAGCCACATAATTATCTTCTAGTGAAGGAATTTCAATGCCATGTTTGTTGCAAAACAATGGCACCTTTGCAAGAAATCTCTCCCATCCTTGAGACCTCATATGGTGCATTTGATCCTTTGCCAATCTAACAAGTGACATTGCATTAATAATATCTTGATCCCTCTTTTGCAAGGATTGAGACAAGTCATTTGTATAGCCAAGAATAACAAGCATCAAGTGAAGATTGAAAACAAAGTCAAATGATTCAAAGGCCGTGGCAACTCCACGTATTCTTGTCCACTCACTCTTTTGTGAAGGATCTTTCCCAATCCTTACAAGCACTTCAAGAATTGTGGGATACATGTCAACAATGTGTAGAATTGTTTTAAAATGAGAACCTCACCGAGTATCACCGGGTCTTGACAAACCCATTTCTTGATTTAATCCACTTCCACTTTCAATTTCACCCATTTCAAGTGCTTCCAAAACTTTTTGAGCTCTAACATCTGGAAGCATGTCATGACGCTTGCAAAGAGCAAGTTGTTCCTTGTGAGACACATCACTAGACTCATCGGCTAGAATTGCATAGTGGTCACAATCGAGATCTTCAATAATTAGTATTGTAGTTTCGGCCGCACAACATTCAATAATGTCATGTTGTATCCTAGGACTATTCGAGATATAATTTCACGAAGCATTCTTCAAAACAACCTTATCAACTTCTTCACTATTTTTAGCAAGCCATTTGAGAAGTTCAATAAAGTTCCCCCGATTACTTGATTCTTCACTCTCATCATGTCCATGAAATGCCAATCCTTGATTCAAAAGAAACCTCAATCATCTAATAGAATGAGTTAGTCTAGTCTTGTAAAGAAGTAGATCCCTGTTAGACACCCTCATGATAACATTATCAATTTTGGTGTTGGGTGCAACAAACATGTTATACTTCTCATAAGCTTCGTTGTGAATGCTACCAACACCACCCACATGTTTCCTAAATACTTCGGGCCTTTTCCAATCTCTAAAACCATCTCTAACAAAGGAATCACCCTAGGCCCTCCATTGGATCTTGCTTTGAACAACTAACATACAAAGCAAAATGCGGCATCCTTTCCAATACTATATTCGAGCCAATTGTATCTAAGAAACCAAACAGGGTTGAAGTGTTGATTTTTACCCTGTAATTTTCTGGTTGGGAAAGTATGTTCATATGGTTGGCATGCACCTTTTTAGATATATCCTCTCTGAACATCATCTTGGTTATTAGCATTATATCTTGAAATAGGAATCCTTTCTCCTGGATCATATGGAAGGAAATGAGCATCATATGACCTTGTAGACGGTTGTTGGGGTGATGGTGGATGTGGTATTGCATCTTCCTCAATCTCGATATCGGATTGGACCGAAGGTGTGGAATCAAGACATGTCAACCAAAGCCCAACATCTTCGACTTGTTCATCATCTACCACCAACGGTAATGAAGAAGGTGCAACCTTCTTTGCTTTATGTTTCTCGAAAAGTGCCGCAATGTGGTTTTTCCTCTTCATATTCAATCCTACAATTACCATATATAAACAACATGATAAAGGAGCATAAACACAAATTTGGTTTAGGCATCAGATCGGATAAGTTTGGAGACAATTTAGACTTTAGAGCATACAAATTTATAGCATCACTCATCAGAACAATTATTCCCCATTGAGAATTTGACAATTAGGGATTTAATCAAAATAGGAGGGGAGGAGGAAGAAGTGTCGTCGGATTGATGACAAGTACGCCATGAGGGGGTCCTCGAGGCGTGTGGAAGAGAGGGGTGTGAGACGTACGGTGTTCCGGGACGATGAGCACACAAGTTTACCCAGGTTCGAATCCGCCGGTTTTGGACGGATCCTACTCCTTCTAGCAATCTAGTAATACGGCAGAGCCAGAATTTGGGTTACAAGGGTTCGCCTGTGCGAGTTGAGATTGTAGACTATTGAGGGTTTCCCTAAAGGCTCTCCCTAGGATGACTTATGTAGATATCCGGCCTAGGGTTTACAGGAGAGATCTATCCGGCTACGGCTAAGAGTCGGTTACAGAGTACATCTTGAACTACAAGTAACACTATGGGCCTAAGTCGGTAAGTCTTCTGGGCCTTCCCGTAGCCGGATTGGACTCCGTCTTTTCTCCCTGACTGGACCGCCCGTGAAGCAAAGCTCTAACCCGAAGTGGGCCACCCTGGTCAGTGAGGAACGTTGAGGATACCCGGAAAGTATATCCCCAACAGCAGCCCCCGGAAGTCTCCAAGATCCAAAGTCGGATTTATCATCGTCTAGCTTGATCTTCGGCTTGCAGAATCTTGAAGGGTTCCTGAAACTTCACAACAAAAAATACGACCCGGGTCTTAAAAATAAGTCGGACCTATCAACATGTTACTCGGATATTCCAGCTTGATTTCAAACTAAGCCGGAACTTGGTCTCTAACGCCACCTGACACCAGTCATGGTCAAGTCACATCATATGACGGACATCCTATCAGCACGACCGTTGGTGGGTCCGCAGTTCGCTGAACCGAGGCGCCGTTTCAATGCGTACGCAGAGATCGAGGCGACGTAATCATCGCGTGGGTCCTTCCCAGTTCCTTCCACGACGCGTGGCGGTTATATAGTGTCATTTGCACGAATCTTGGCATTGTTAGGTGGATATAAGGGGTGAGGATTCTCCTCCTCCTTTCTTCACCTGTTCCTTTGCCGTTTCTTCTCCTCCAAATCTCCCCCACACATAGAGCTCTTCCGCTTTCCCCAAAAACTCCCAACGCCGCCCATCTTAGGTCACCGGCGCACCGGAGAAATGGCTTCCTCATCCTCTTTCGGTTTGGCGGCGGCAGCGGCGACGGAGCCGGCGGCAGAAAAGGAAAGCTTTTGTGGGGTTTGGATCCCCTGCGTGCTGGACGACAAAAAGCTCCGCGACGTGGAGATAGAAGGGCTCCTCTGGGCCGGCGACTGGCGGAGCGGCGTCGGGGAGACCGTCCCCAACCCACGCGCCGGCGAGCGGGTACAGTTCGGCACCCACCTCAACAGAGGTTTGTCCTTTCCTCTCTTAGAATTCTTTTCCGAGGTGATAGATCACTATAGTGTTCAACTCCACCATCTTCCTCCCAACTCCCTCCTAGAGATGAGCGCCTATGCGGCTTTGTGAGAGGGATTTCTTGGCATTAGGCCGAGTCTTACCTTATTCTGATTCTACTTCCATGTCTAGAGAAATTCTATCACTGCCGGTAATCCATACATTACCGGTACAATTAGTTTTTCACTTAGACGTGAGCGCGCATATCCTAAGATTCTAGCCAGTGACTCGGTCAAACAATGGCAATCCACCTTCTTTTATCATAAGGATGTTCCGGCTCCCGGCAAAGCCACTGCTTTGCCGGCTTTCATCGACGGAGCCGCCACGGCCCAACCGTATTGGGACGAGGCTCCTCCAGCTATCAGTGACGATCTAATCCTCGCTAAGAGGCGAATCGAATATCTGATCAAACACAAAGGACTGAAGGGATCCGACTTGGTCCAATGTTGGGTGTCACGCCGGATCCAACCCCTTCAGTACCACGGACACCGACCGATGCACTCCATCACGTCGTCCAAAAAGGATTCCCTCCGCATCATCCCAGAGCCTATACCACACAAGGTTATATAAGCCAGATTAAATGGCTGATAAGGGAGCGAATCGAGAGGAGGATCCCGGAGGTTTCTCTGGATATGCACACAGCGGAAAACCCCGTTGTGTCGGTAAGTTTCTATCAATAAACCTTTTTAGGTGTTTCATTCTTTAGGTTATATCGCAATACTGATATGTTTTCTTCTTTTCAGCTTGTTGACCTCCCCGAGTCGGAATTTGCTCCTCTTGAGGGATAACCTCCAGAGTTTTCTCAGGAGGCGGAATTGGTTCCATTGCCGGACATTGTGACCAAGAAGCACAAGGCTCCGACAGTGGTTGTCGGTACAAAGGAGGTGCCCGTCATGAAGAGGTAACTTTCAACACAACTTTTCGCCTATGTACCTTACTCGAATTTTCTTCCCAGATGTAATGTTTTCGACTCTATTACATTCTCAGAGCTAAGCAGCTCATCAAGGGCAAGGGGAAGGGAACTTCTTCGAAGCCCCTCCGACAGACGAAGCTGACCATAGCCTCTCCTGCCGTGGCTCCTCCGACTCCTGCCCCCCAATCCTCTGTAATGCTAGTGACTACTCTGTCGCCAGCCGTCACAGAAGATTCGGCTCCTTCAACGGGGCCAGCGATCCTTGAATCGCAAACTGACATCACCATGGGTGAGTCAGATTTAGATAAGGGTGAACCCTCTTCGGGTAATGATCCCTCGGCAGAGACCTTTGCTGAAAACCTTCTCAACAATCCGGGGCTGGCCAGGCAATGCCTAGAGAAAAGAAATCTTTCTACCAAAGAAGAAGCGCAATAGGCAGAGGACATCAAGCACTCTGACCTTCTTGAACAAGTGCGTCTTCGCGACGAGAGGATAAGGACCAGTGATCTTCCAACTGCGCCAATGGTTCCTATGACTCTCGCCGAGAAGGTTGCTGTTGAACTGAATGCGAGTTTGGATAAACTTACTCGTGAACAATATGTAAGTCGGAATTCTAACTCTTGTTTTTCCTTTATTTCATAGCATATCCTCTAGCCCCCAAGCATAAAGTAGGATATATAATCCGGGTTTATGCTTCCTTAGGATGCCAAAGAACGAACTAGTCTAGCCCTGATACATTGCAAATGTATCTATAATTTTTGATGTTCCATGCTTGGTTTTATCTACTTTCTTATGTTTTGTCCACACTTTGGAGTAATTTTCATATGATTTCTTGGACTAACCTATTAACAAGATGCCACAGTGCCAGTTGCCTGTTTTCTGCTGTTTTTGGTTCCAGGAAGTCAGAAAATGAATATTCTCGGAATTGGACGGGACAAAAGCCAAAGTTATTATTTTACCGGGAGACTCACGGAGTAGAAGGAGAGTCGGAGAGGGGCCACAGGGTGGCCACACCACCCCATGGTGCGGTTCGACCTAGGCCGCGCCAGGGCATGGTGTGGGCCCCCTGGCTGGCCACCGACCTTGTCTCCTTCGCCTATATATTCCTCCCGAGGCAGAAACCCTAAATAATCAAGCCTCCAGCCACGAAAAGTTCTGTAGCACCGCCACCACCGAAGGGGAGATTCGAGGAACAGAAAGTATCTGTTCCGGCACCCTGCTGGGACGAGGAAGTGCCCCCGGAGCCATCTCCATCGATCTCCACCGCCATCTCCATCACCATTGCTGATTCCCATGATGAGGAGGGAGTAGTTCTTCCTCAAGGCTAAGGGTTCTACCGGTAGCTATGTGTTCATCTCTCTCTCTCTATGCATGATCTTATTGAGATCATGAGCTTGTAATCTATAGATCTATTCTGCCACTCAAGTGCTTTAATGAATCTATGCTCTCCCCATGTGTGTGAAAGTGACAGCGTGCTCACCATGGTGGCACTTAGGCTAGAGATTACAAATACTTGTTATGAGTTATATTTGGAGTTGGATATCTTTATGAAAATGTGGTGTTTGTTGGACTCATTTAGTGCTCAAGGTGACAGTATGGGGTTTTCTAGATGGGGAAGGCTTACTTTGAGGTGTGCTATTATAACCCTACCATCGATTAGAGTGTCCAACCGGAGAGTAGTTAAGAGTAGTATCATAAAGAGAATATATTTATATGAGAGTGTTCACTAGTGAAAGTATGATCCCTAGGCCTTGTTTCTTAGCATTGATACATCGTTTGCAATTAGATCTGTTATATGTTTGCTTGCTTCCATCTTTATTTTAGTTTGCCTTTAGTCTCTTCCACGCCATCAATCTATTTGCTAGCACCGTTGTCTTATATCCATACCACTTGTATTTCACTATCGCTTCGTCGAACTAGTGCACCTATACACCTGACAAGTGTATTGGGTGTGTTGGGGACACAAGAGACTTCTTATATCTTGATTGCAGGATTGCTTGAGAGGGAATACCTTTGACCACTTCCTCCCTGAGTTTGATAAACCTTGGGTAATCCACTTAAGAGAAAACCTGTTGCTGTTCTACAAACCTCTGCACTTGGAGGCCCAACAACTGTCTACAAGAATAGAAGTGCGTAGACATCAAGCTATTTTCTGGCGCCGTTGCCGGGGAGGTAAGGTAAAAGATATTCACACCGGAGGATTAAAGAAGAAGAACCTCCCACGGCAAACGCCTATTTTCTGGCGCTGTTGCCGGGGAGGTAAGGTAAAAGGTACTCACATCCTCCGGTGTGAGTGCTCGAAGTTATTTTCTTTAGATTCTGCAATTTTGTCTTTTTGTTTCTTGTTTTCACTAGTTAGGCTTAATGGAAAACAACAAAAAATTAGAGAGCTTTATAGTATTTATCTTGAGTTAGGACATGAAGTGTTTGAAGAGAAAATTAAAAAACCCATGGAACTTTATTTGCATGCTAATAGAAATGTTGTTAGTATGAATTCTTTGGACACCATTATTGCTAATGCTATGGAAAAGTCTAAGCTTAGGGAAGCTAGTTTTTATGAAAATGATCTTTTTAGTTCCCCAACTTTGGAAGATAGCTATTGTATTGCTTATGATGATACAAAACCTCCAATATATGATGATTACAATGATGAATATGATATTTTCAGTCCACCTACTATTGAGGAGAAAATTAATTATGATTACAATATGCCTCCTATATTTGATGATTATGGTGATGAGAATAATAATGATAGCTATTTTGTTGAATTTGCTCCCGCCATGATTAATAAGAATGGCTATGCTTATGTGGAGAGTATTAATTCTTTTATGCATGTAGCTCATGATAAGAATGTTTTATGCGATAGTTATATTGTTGATTTTATTCATGTTGCTACTGAGAGTTATTATGAGAGAGGGAAACATGATCTTATGTATCTCAATAATATTAAGTTTCCCCTCTTTATGTTGAAAGTCTTGAAGTTGCACTTGTTTTGCTTTCCTATGCACGTTGCTTTGTGCTTTCATGACTTGTTTCTTTACAAGATTCCTATGCATAGGAAGTGGGTTAGACTTAAATGTGCTTTGAATTTGCTTCTTGATGCTCTCTTTTACTTCAATTCATATGTCTTATGTGAGCATCTTTTCAAACTATCATGCCTAACTTAAAGGCGTTAAAGAAAAGTACTTATTGGGAGATAACCCAAAAGTTTTAGATGAGTCTTGGAAGTTATTACTTCAGTAATACGCTCCTTATCCTTTTTATTTGCTTTTTGTGCCAAGAGTAACCTCTAATGGGAGAGAAGTAATGATTGAGAAAGTTGTTGTTCCGAAACAGATTTCGGTGCTTCACCGTAAAAATCGTGTAAAATCTCTGTACATCGTTTTTAGGCGTGAATTTTTGTGCTTCTTCCCAGGGTTGTTATCTAACTTTCGTTAGTTCAACAGTTTTCGATTTTAGCAACAGAAGATCTTCGAAAAAATTCGTCTTGATCTGCTGGTCTGTTTTGACAGATTTCTGCCATTTTCTGCATTTGCTTCTTGTTGGTTCCTTTTTGAGTTCTTTTGGGGAATTGAGCTTTTTGAGGGAAGTGCTACAGTATCTAGTGTTTTAATGGAAGTTTTATTGGTGTTGGAACTGAACCTAAAGACTTATTATCTTGAGTGCACTAATGTTGCTAATAAAGATTGTGTGAAGTTATGTATGAAGGAAAAATTGCAGGTGTATGGAAGGAACGAGTAATGAGATGAAGGATGGACTAAATCTCAAGCTTGGGGATGCCACGCGTGTCACCCCAAGAAATATCCAAGAAGTACAAGCGTCAAAGCTTGGGGATGCCCAAGGCATCCCCTTCTTCATCAATAAAAATCCCAGGTTTCTTCCAAACACTTTATTTTTATTGTTTCATGCACAGTTGTGTTGTTCTTGGAGCGTCTTCGTTTTTCATTTTTGGTTTTTCGTTCGCTTGGTTTCTTTAGTTTGCTGAATAAATTGGTTAGACCCCCTCTTTCATACATTGGTTTTCAAATAAGTCGATTGGTGTTGGAAAAGAGTAGGAAAGTTCATGCTTATAGTGGTATAAAGAGAGCTTGTTTTTGACTGTGGCTTATGCTTTGTCATGCCATGATTGATATTGTTTTGGCTTTATGCTTAGTATTCTTTGCTGTAGCATGACTTGTTATAAACAATTGAGATTGCTTAATGTTCCTTGGATGAATCATGTGTTGTTTTAGCATATTAAAGCATAGTATAGTGGTATTCTCCTTTGATGCTTTATTTGGGTTGACTTGGCGCATGCTCACACCATGTTATGACTATCTCAAGTCACCATAGCCTTGATGATCCTTTAGTTTTCAACTTGTAGTGTCACTTTATGCTTTGATCAATGATGTTTTGTCGCTCTGCATGATTATGGTCATTATTGCTCTCTTAGTTTGTCGCTCCCAGTCTTTTTCTAGCCTCCACAACCAAGTATGAGTTCCACTCATGCATCCAACTCCCTAAACCAAGTTATTCCAAAGAGTCCACCATACCTACCTACTAGCTTATGCTATTCCAAGTATATTCATGCTTTTGTTTACCTTCCAAATTAAACTTGTTATGAGCAAACTAGTGATTAAAGCTCTCACGAACTTGATGGCGCACTTTACTTTTTTGCATATAATAAACTTGAACCATTGGGTCCTTCTTTGTTGCGTATATGCTTGCGCTTTATAAGTTGAAATTAGTAGAACCATGTATCATGGGGAACGCTTTCAATATTGTACTTGTACTTTGTACCCCGTTGATATCATGTTCTTTTGCTTATGGATCCCGGTAGTGTGAAATAAAAGTGGAACTTGTAAGATCATGGATTTTGTATGTGTGTTAGAGAAACGCCTGGGCCGCTGGTCTAATCCATGCTGACATGGTGGAAACCTGTAGCGTAACCATAATGAGCTGTCTATGAAGCATTCTTCTTATAAAAAAAGAGTCCTATATTGAGAAAAAAGAGGAAAAGAGAAAAACAAAAAAAAAAGATTATGAAAATAGGAAAGAGAGAAAAAAACACCATATTCCCATGGTAAATAAGAAGAATGCTGAGATGCTCGTTGTCTGCTTGCCTTGTCATTTTGATATGGGGATTCTTCCGTATCATCGGGCAAGGGGTACCCCGTTGGCGGTTCTCTATGATACATATGTACTTACAATGACAAGAGCTTACTTGTGACTAAAGTTGAGTAGCATGAGGTTCGGTCTTCGTAACTAAGGGGCATGAGATTTTGGCTTATAACTTGTCAATCATATCCTCTTAGTTGTGTCACTTTAACCTTAATCACTTCAAGATGCTTATGATAGAGGCAATGAGAGCTGAAAGCTATAAGTACCATAATTTTTGGAAGCTCTTTATGAGACTTGAATCCCTACTTCCTTCTATGAAGGCCGTTCTTCCACCATTATATTGAGTCTCCACCTTCTACCTTTATGCACCTACTTTGAGAGCATAGTGGCCATTCTTAGTGCTATGTGCATTGTCCCAAGACTAGTTGATTCATGCATAACTTGATATTGCTTGTTTTAAACTATTTGTATCTAGTCACTCTTATGAACTTTGAAGGTGTCCTATGCATTTATGTTGTGCTAGTCCATGAGGGACAAGTTGAATGCCATTATGCTATGTTTTCTTTATGTGAAACAAACAAACGTCTTGCAAAGCATTGATATTCATGAATCTTTTGTTTGTGCCTTTTCATGTTGCAACATAGTTTCTTTGTCTTATTGCTAGAACTTTGTCTTTCATGTTATGATTGAAGTACTATGATCCCAGCTTTGAATGCTTTACAAATACTTTGATCAAGTTTATGATGGTGCATGTCACCTCAAAAACTATTCTTTGTTTTTATCACTTACCTATTCGAGGACGAGTAGGAGTTAAGCTTGGGGTTGTTGATACATTGCAAATGTATCTATAATTTTTGATGTTCCATGCTTGGTTTTATCTACTTTCTTATGTTTTGTCCACACTTTTGAGTACATTTCATATGATTTCTTGGACTAACCTATTAACAAGATGCCACAGTGCCAGTTGCCTGTTTTCTGCTATTTTTGGTTCCAGGAAGTCAGAAAATGAATATTCTCGGAATTGGACGGAACAAAAGCCAAAGTTATTATTTTACCAGGAGACTCACGGAGCCAGAAGGAGAGTCAGAGAGGGGCCACAGGGTGGCCACACCACCCCATGGCACGGGTCCACCTAGGCCGCGCCAAGGCATGGTGTGGGCCCCCTGGCTGGCCACCGACCTTGTCTCCTTCGCCTATATATTCCTCCCAAGGCAGAAACCCTAAATAATCAAGCCTCCAGCCACGGAAAGTTCCGCAGCACCGCCACCACCGAAGGGGAGATTCGGGGGACAGAAAGTCTCTGTTCCAGCACCCTGCCGGGACGGGGAAGTGCCCCTGGAGCCATCTCCGTTGATCTCCACCACCATCTCCATCACCATTGCTGATTCCCATGATGAGGAGGGAGTAGTTCTTCCTCAAGGCTAAGGGTTCTACCGGTAGCTATGTGTTCATCTCTCTCTCTATGCATGATCTTATTGAGATCATGAGCTTGTAATCTATAGATCTGTTCTGCTACTCAAGTGCTTTAATGAATCTCTGCTCTCCCCATGTGTGTGAAAGTGACAGCGTGCTCACCATGGTGGCACTTAGGCTAGAGATTACAAATACTTGTTATGAGTTATATTTGGAGTTGGATATCTTTATGAAATTGTGGTGTTTGTTGGACTCATCTAGTGCTCAAGGTGACAGTGTGGGGTTTTTTAGATGGGGAAGGCTTACTTTGAGGTGTGATGTTATAGCCCTACCATTGATTAGAGTGTCCAACTGGAGAGTAGTTAAGAGTAGTATCATAAAGAGAAGATATTTATATGAGAGTGTTCACTAGTGAAAGTATGATCCCTAGGCCTTGTTTCTTAGCATTGATACATCGTTTGTAATTAGATCTGTTATATGTTTGCTTGCTTCCATCTTTATTTTAGTTTGCCTTTAGTCTCTTCCACGCCATCAATCTATTTGCTAGCACCGTTGTCTTATATCCATACCACTTGTATTTCACTATCTCTTCGCCGAACTAGTGCACCTATACACCTGACAAGTGTATTGGGTGTGTTGGAGACACAAGAGACTTCTTGTATCTTGATTGCAGGATTGCTTGAGAGGGAATACATTTGACCACTTCCTCCATAAGTTCGATAAACCTTGGGTAATCCACTTAAGGGAGAACTTGCTGCTGTTCTACAAACCTCTGCACTTGGAGGCCCAACATCTGTCTACAAATAGAACTGCGTAGACATCAAGCCCCCAAGGCTCGTGCTGATATTATCAAAAATATTAGCCCGAGTCTTTAGTAGACTTCTGACTTTGGGTATTCTGACTTACAGAAAGTATATTCCTATAACCAGGATTTGTTGAAAAATGTCTGCAACAAGCGGAGAGAGATCAGAGCTCTCCGACTTAAGAATGCTAAGCTTAAAGTTGCCAAGGATGAGGCCGAAGGTAAACATTCCGAGACTCAAACCTTGTCTTTCATGTTTTCATAGTCAAATTTTTACTGAACTGTTGTTCTTTTTGACTTACAACGCTGGTAAAATAGTCCTGCGCTATGATTGAAGAGGCCGAGAACCTCAAAACCTTGGTGGTGGAGAACAAAGAACTTCGCCAAGAGCTGAATAAGCTCAAGGCGGATCATGAAAAGAGCATAGCTCAAGTTCTTGAGTCCTCCTCCATGGCTACTGACGAGCGTGATCGTAAGATTGCTGCTCAGGATCAGAAAATCTCGGACCTCAATAATGAGTTGTGCAGAGAGAAGGGCCTTTCCAAGGCGCTCCGAGCTGAACTCCGGAGTCTTCGGGAAGAGAAGACCAAGATTGACGACGTCATCTTTGGTATGTTCCATCTTTCTGACTTGTCTATTTTCTTCGACTTCTTTCAATGTTGGATTTTCTTAACTGTTTTGTGTATAGGTCCTCTGAACTTGACGGACTCCACCTCCGCTGAACCTCGCACCCACCGGCTTACCCAAGTCGGTGACCTGCTTCATGACTTCCGCCAATCCCTTGAGGATATTGGCGAAGCTCTCAAGATTCTAGACATGCATAGCATGTCAGATTTTCAGGTGCGGGACAAGGCGAAGGAGATGCCACAACTTGTCCAGGATTGGAACATGTCCTACGCGCAATCCGCAGCGCAGAACGCTCTCACCATGGTCATGAGCCACCATGGAAACATAAAAATATGGCAAGTGACCAGAGGGTACTGCAAGGTGGATGAAGACGGCCAGGAGCAGGACATCAAGGCTATTATGGACTCCTGCACCGGATATGGGTGTCACGTGGCTGATTTGACCAGCTATGAAACTCCTTTATTCACCCGCGTGGACACTCCGCCTCCGCCTCTAGAAGAATCAGCAGAAGTTTCCGACGATGACCACACCGTTTCGGACGTGGACATCTCGGAACGATATCAATGCGATGTATCCAGCGAGCCAGCAACTCCTTCCTCTCCTCCTGCATCATAGATTGACAGAAACATTTGTATTATTCTGAAAAACATGATGGGTCTGTAAATATGTAGTACTATAATTTTGCTAGTGCTAAGCTTTTGATCTATTCCGCACTTTTGGCTTTAAATTTTTTGTGTGCCTGAAATGTTTACATAAGCACTTGTATTTTTTCTCCTATACTTATCGTTTATCTGGCTTTCCGCCTTGTCCCTTTCGTGAGCTGGCTAAACCTTCTGCTTGGAAACTTTGCCGAGCAACGGAGCTCAATTGCTAAACCAGTTTAAACTCGGAAACAAAGCCGGCTTTCTGTACCAACAATTCACTACTCGGAAAATATCCGCATCCGGCAATCAGACAAATAACCAAAGTATAGACTAGAAACTTTAGAGTTATACCCGAAGGTAGCATTTTTAGAATCGGAAGTCTAGACCAGAACAAACATGAGCATAAAGTACTTCCAAGTATTCTGGGATTTTCGACTATGACACGATCATTAGGAAATAAGATGGTAAAAACTTCTTAGAAAATTCGAGGCAACAAAAACTTTTATTTCTCACGGAACATGTACATATGTATGATTACAAAGAAGGATAAACTAAGAATAAAAGGGACGTAGCTGAGCAATATTCCATGGTCTGTCTAACTCATCCGGATTTGTACTGCCTCCAGCTCTCTTTCTCTTCTTAGTAGCAGGTCTTTCTTTGACTGGCCTCATGTCAGTTAAGTAGTACGAACCATCGTGCTATACTCGACTAACTAAAAAGGGACCTTCCCATACTGGGGAAAGTTTGTGCTTTCTTTGTTGCACAAGCTGGAGAACCAAGTCACCTTTATTGAAAGATCCGTTTCTGACTCTCTGGCTATGATACTTGCGTAACTTCTGCTGATAGGCTGTTGATCTCATTTTAGCAAATACGCGAACTTCTTCGACTAAGTCGAGATCATTTTGTCGAGAAATCTCGGCATCCTCTTCAATATACGCGGCCACTCTAGGAGAAGTATGAATTAAATCATTAGGAACTTCTTCTGCGCCATAGACCAAGAAGAAAGTTGTGTATCCGGTTGACCTGTTCGGAGTCGTTTGTAAACTCCATATTACCGAGGGTAATTCCTCTGCCCAAGCCCCCGCAGCACGTCGTAGTGGTGCTCCGAGTCTCGGTTTTAGGCCTTGTAGGATTAAACCATTTGCTCTTTTGACTTGTCTATTAGCCTGTGGATGTGCGACTGACGCAATGTCAAGCTGGATATTTTGCTCGTTGTAGAATTCGGCTAATTCTCCCATAGAGAAATTACTCCCATTGTCCATGATAATGCTATGCAGATAACCATACCGGATTATAACATCCTTGACAAATCTTTTGGCTGTTGCTCCATCATAACTAGTGACAGGTTTAGCCTCAATCCATTTGGTGAATTTATCCACCATCACTAAGAGGTGAGTAAATCCACTTGGAGCTCGTTAAAGCGGTCCTACCATATCAATCCCCCAGACCATAAAAGGCCATGTTATAGGTACTGTTCGCAGCTGATCAGCCGGAACATGAGCTTGTTTGGCGTACTTTTGGCAGCCTTTGCACGTCTTGACTAATCGTTCGACATCTGCCTGAGCTGTAAGCCAGAAATATCCATGTCTAAAAGCTTTTGCCACTAAAGATTTGGCTGCAGCGTGGTGACCACATTCGCCTTCGTGGATTTCTATTAAGATCTGCACTCCTTCTCCCGGAGACACGCAGCGCTGAAAAGCCCTAGAAACACTCCGCTTATAGAGCTCACCTTTAAGTATAGTATAGGCTTTCGCTCGTCGGATAATCTGCCAGCTCAGAACCTCGTCTTCGGGTAATTTGCCATCTACCAGATAATCAAGGTAGGGTTGAGTCCAGCTGGGAATTACAGCCAGAACTGCAATTAGAGGCGAGTCGGTTTGGTCCGATATTCCTCATCTACTCCCTTTATTGAGGGAACTTTGAGGTGCTCTAAAAAAGCACCATTCGGGACCTCTTTCCGTGTAGAGCCTATCCGAGATAGTGCATCTGCTTCCTCGTTTTCTGCTCGAGGGATGTGTTGAACCTCAAATCCTTCGAAGGATTTAGATAAATCATCCACGACAGCTTTATATGCTGCCATGTGTTTATTTGCATTACAAATATCCGAAACTTGCTAAGCAACAAGATCCAAATCTCCATAACACATCAAACGTCGGATGCCAATATCCTTAGCAATCTGGATTACATGCAGCAGTGCTTCATACTCGGCAATATTATTTGTCGTTGTGAAGTGGATCTGCAACACGTATAGAAGTTTATCTCCTTGGGGTGATTTGAGCACCACGCCAGCCCCCGAGCCCCCTCGAGCCTTAGACCCATCAAAGTAGAGGGTCCAATATTCCGACTCAGGGAGGGTCATATTCTCCTTCTTCTCTGTCCAATCAGCGACAAAGTCGGCAAGGATTTGGGATTTGATTACTGTCCGGGTTTATACTTAATATCGAAAGCTGAAAGCTCTATGCCCCATTTGGCGACGCGTCCTGTGGCGTCACTATTGTTGATTATATCTCTCATGGGAGCTGTGCTCACCACGGTAATTGGATGCTCCTGAAAATAGTGTCGTAACTTACGAGATGCTAGAAAAACACCGTAAGCCAACTTTTGATAGTGCGGATACCACTGTTTTGATTCTGTCAGGACCTCGCTGACAAAGTAAGTCGGACGCTGTACCAGGTGTTCCTGATTTTCCTCCGATCTCTCCACCACCATGACGATACTAACGACCTTGTTTGTCGCAGCAAGATAGAGCAACATCGGTTCCTGTGGTTCCGGCGCAGCAAGGATAGGAGCAGATGAGAGTACTTTCTTTAGGTCTTGTAGTGCAGCTTCAGCTTCTTCAGTCCAAACAAAATCCTTGGTATTTTTCAGGAGTTTGTATAATGGTGTGGCTCTTTCACCAAGCCGGCTTACAAACTGACTAACTGCAGCGATGCAACCAGTTAGTCTTTGTACGTCCTTCAGGCGAGTTGGCCTAGAAATATTGAGTATAGCCTTGATTTTGACCCGGTTCACCTCTAAGCCTCTTTGAGACACGATGAAACCTAATAGTTTTCCGGCTGGTTTTCAGAAGAAGCATTTCTTCTGGTTAAGCATGATGTTGTATTTTCGTAGATTGGCGAATGTTTCCTCCAAGTCGGAAATCAGCGTTTCCTTCTTTTTGGACATCACCACAATATCATCCACGTATGCATGTACATTGCGTCCGAGTTGGTCATGGAGGCAACGCTGTATCGTGCGCTGGCAGGTAGCTCCTGCGGTTTTCAGCCCAAAGGGCATCATAACAAAACAGAAGGTTCTGAAGGGGGTTATGAATGAAGTTTTGACTTTGTCAGATTCCTTCATCCGGATTTGGTGATAACCGGAATATGCGCCGAGAAAACAGAGGAGTTCCGAGCCTGCCGTAGAATCGATAACTTGATCAATTCTAGGCAAAGCAAACAGATCTTTTGGACAAGCCTTGTTCAAGGCAGTATAATCAACTCACATCCTTAAATTAGTGGTGTCCTTTTTAGGGACCATTATAGGATTGGCCGACCACTCAGTGTGGATGACCTCTACTATGAATCCGGCTAACTCGAGTTGTGCTAGTTCCTTAGCTATTGCCTTATGCTTTTCATCGCCGAAACGTCGTAAGGACTATTTGACGGGTTTAGCGTTCGGGTTTACATTTAAAGAGTGCTCGGCAAGTTCCCTAGGTACTCCGGTCATGTCAGATGGGTGCCATGCAAAGATATCTTGATTTGCTTGGAGGAACTTGACGAGCATGCTTTCCTATGCGCTATCTAGGCCTATGGCTATCTGGGTCACCTTGGAGGGGCCATCATCCTTCAACGGCGTCTTCTTCATCTCTTCTGATGCCTTGAACTCTGGATTTGGCTTTGTCACCTCCTTCTTCGTTGCGGGCATCTCAGACGGATCTATGCTCTTCTTGATCTCCTGGTACTCCTGGGCGTGCAACACGGCTTCAGCAAAGACGGCATTTCCATCCTCGCACTCTCGTGCTTTCTTCGGGACTCCCCTGATAGTGATTACGCCGTTGGGACCTGGAATTTTCATCATATTATAAATGTAACACGGACGAGCCATAAAAGCCGTAAGTCGGACGTCCGAATATAGCGTGGTATGCGCTCTTGAACGGGACCACTTCGAAAGAAAGTGCCTCCGTCCGATAGTTCTTTGGAGTTCTAAAGGTAACATCCAAAGTGATTTCTCCCAGGGAATTAGCTTGTCTTCCTAGGACAACTCCGTGAAAGATCATAGAGCTATGGTTCAGCTGGGTCTCTAAGATCTTCATCCGGCGTAGCGTTTCGACATAGAGAATATTGATACTGCTGCCACCATCCATGAGGGTCTTGGACAAACCATAACCGTCAATAAGTGGATTGATGATTAAGGCGTATTTTTTCCTCGCTTGTGCAACTTAGGCGGATGATCAGCACGGTCAAATGTGATTGCCACTTCTGACCAATCCAAAAATTGGGGGACAAGCAGAACTATTGCATTGAGCTCATGTAGAACTGCTTTCTTGACCTTTTCTGGTTGAGATCCGAGGAAGGTGACATAAGTGTCTTTTTTGGTCGGAAATTTTTTTCTTCCCTTCCGGCTTGGGATTTGAAGCATCAGCTTCCTCCATGTCGGAATCTTCCTTGGTCTCTTTATCTTTTTCGGGATTCTCTTTCCCTTCTTCCGCTTAGCTTTGTAGCCCGCGGTGTCATCTCTTTTGATGTCGTCATTGAAACGACATTCGGCGTTGGTGTGGGATGAGCCCCCATTGGCGTCTAAGTGATGCACACATGGGTTATTGGCAATGTCGTCCCAAGAGTAGGTTTTGCTCGGTTATTGGTCTCCTCTACCTTGGACTCTCGAAGTCCCACGGCCATGCCCGTGGCCTCCGCCGTGCCCTCCTCGTCCTCTAGACCCGAAAGTAGCAGTGACCACTACCGTTTCCGTGTTGGGTTTTTCTTCCGAGGTATTTTTGCGCTTCTGAGCTTGTTGCTTTGGTTGTTTTGCCAACTGTGGCACAGCTAGGGCATTGAGTAATCCCTCTGCACCGTCGTCGGCATCTGCATACTTGCTCGCTATTTCTATCATCTCTCCCAAATCAGTGACTTTGTCACACTTCAAGCGATGACGCAGTAGACCAATTGGGATACCTGCAATGAAAGCTTCAATCGTAGTTTGAACATTTACTCCTTCATAGGATTTCTTGGTGTAGATCCATCGTCCGAGGTAATCCTGACAAGTTTCTCCGGCCTTCTAGGTGCAACGCTGTAGGTGTCCGACCGTACAGGGCCTACGGTATGTGCCTTCGAAATTCCGAAAGAACGCACTTTGCATGTCATACCAGTTGTGGATGGTGTTCTCCAGAAGTTCATTAAGCCATGATCGTGCCGTCTTCCGCAACATAAGTGGGAGATATCGGGTTGCGACCAGGCTGTTTCCACCTTTGGTGATGCAGCAAGCTTGGAAGAAGTCCTGTAGCCAGGTATCTGGCCGAGCAATGCTGTCGTAGGCTTGGATATGTCTTGAGATAGCAAATCCTTCCGGGAATCTTGTAGCTCTAATGCGTGGTCCGAAGCACTTTGGGCCCACGTAGATATCATCGTTTTCGTAGCGTCGCGCCTCTATGTTGGAGTTGATCTTGTGCCTTGCGTCGTTCGGGGATAGAGATCGTCCCAAATGTCGGATGTGGCTGCGGTGCCTTGGAGCCGGATTTCGGCTTCTGCCACCACCTCCTCCGCCACGTCGTCCTCCTTGTCCCCCTTGAGAGCCATTGTGATGACTACTTGGTGGAGAGGGTGGGGCAGCTGGATTGTTTCCGGCTATTCGTCGGCCTCCGTCCGGAGCATCATTATTCCGGTTCCGGGGAGGGTCTTCACTACGACGAGCCCCCTGCCGGCTTGTCCCGGCATGGTTTTTGTCGTTCCTTTGTCTGTCATTCCCACTACGGTGAGGACCAGCCGGACGGCTTTCATGTCTAGGAGGTGGCATTTTTTGACGATCCTCCTCCCGACGTTTCTATTTATCTTCTCCCCTTCGATCGTTCGACTCTCATCGGGGAGGATTCCTCGTGTATAGTGCAGCAATGGCCTCTTGCTCGGCCGCTGGAGCAACGTTGCTCCAGTCACGTGCAGATCTGTGATGCTGTCCTGATGATCCGGTTCTGGAGTAGTTGTCTTCCCGTCGGTCGGAACGGTGATGATGTTTCAGAACACGCTGGGGCCTTATATCATTCCAAGCTGAGTCCGTGTGATATTGGTCGGATTTGGAGACCAGCTTTCCGCTTCCGGATTTCACAGCATTTGTTGCTCCAGACCCTTGGTGAGTGATACATTGCAAATGTATCTATAATTTTTGATGTTCCATGCTTGGTTTTATCCACTTTCTTGTGTTTTATCCACACTTTGGAGTACTTTTCATATGATTTCTTGGACTAACCTATTAACAAGAGCCATAGTGCCAGCTGCCTGTTTTCTGCTGTTTTTGGTTCTAGGAAAGTCAGAAAATGAATATTCTCGGAATTGGACGGGACAAAAGCCAAAGTGCCTATTTTACCAGAAGTCATCGGGAGCCAGAATACGAGACGGAGAGGAGCCAGGGGCCACCACACCACCTGGCCACGCGAGCCAGGCCTAGCCGGGCCAGGGGGTGGTGTAGCCAGCCCAGGCACCCCCTCGGTCTCCCTCTTCGCCTATAAGAAGCCTTCTGACCTAAAAAATTTGGGTGGTTCGACGTTTTTCCAGAAGGAATTCCGCTCTGCTGCCACCACTAGATTCCACGAAACAGCACCAGAAACTCTGTTCTGGCACCCTGCCGGGACGGGGAATTGGAGGAGATCATCGCCATCATCATCACCATTGCTTCTCCATTGACCATCCATGTTTCCCCCATCTATGAGTGAGTAATCCCCCGCTATAGGCTATGGGGATGGTAGGGATTGGATGAGATCGTTCATGTAATGGCATCAGATTGTTAGGGCATGGTGCCTAGTATCTTTTATTAGTGCTTTATGACTTTGTTGCGACTTATTGTGCTTAATGCTTGTCACTAGGGCCCGAGTGCCATGATTTCAGATCTGAACATGTTATTGATTCATTATGATAGTATTGTTTTTGGTCTTATCTGCAAGTTGTATACACACGTTGTTGTCCGGAACCAATGGCTCCGAAGTGACAGAAATCGGGATAACCGGAGGGAATGGCTTTGATGTGAGGATCACATGTGTTCACGGAGTGTTAATGCTTTGCTCCGGTGCTCTATTAAAAGGAGCACCTTAATTTCCAGTAGTTCCCTTGAGGCCCCGCTGCAAACGGGCTGGCAGGACAAAAGATGTTGTGCAAGTTCTCATTGCGAGCACGTATGACTATATATGGAACACATGCCTAGGATTATCTAGTACTGGGATGCTTTATCTTATTTATCTGCAATTGCCCTATGTTCTGATTGCTATGTAAATTGTCTTGTCCATGCAACGCCCGTCCATCCATCCCTATGCCTACCGCACTTGAATCCCGCTATTTACTGCTATTGTTACTGCTGCCTTTGCTTTACTACTGATGTTGCTTTACTACTCCTATTACAAAACTGTTGCTACTGATAAACTGATGTGAGTAAGATTGTTTCCAGGTGCAGCTGAATGGACAACTCAGTTGTTAAGGCTTATAAATATTCTTTGGCTCCCCTTGTGTCGAATCAATAAATTGGGTTTCACTTGCCTCGAAAATACTACGATACACCCCGTATACTTGTGGGTCATCAAGACTATTTTCTGGCGCCGTTGCCGGGGAGCATAGCTTTATTTATCAAGTCCACTTGGAATCACTATTGTTCAAGCTATCCTTGTTTGCTTGTTTCTTTATCAAAAATACAAAAAAAGTAGTTCCTACTCTAGTTGTTATTTTCGTTGGTCTGTTATTGTCTTGCTTTATCATGCTTGTTGGTAATGGATGGTTTCTTTGAAACTGAATCTTATTGGCAAGGTGGGTTCACGGAAGATCAAAAATATTATTATAAGGAACACCGCTTGTCACAAAAAGGGAAATACTTATGGGAACAAATTGATAAATTATATACCATTGCTAGAAACGTGTGCTCTACTTATAATATTACTTATTGTTGTGATAAATCTTGTTGGTGTAGGAGGTACAAACACCTCCCTTTTCAATGTGAGTATAATGATAATGTTACCATATCTTCTTATGCTAAATAGAATTATGACTTTTATGATGTGGAACGAACTGAGGAATTTATTGGTTGGAAGGGTGCATTTGAACTTGCTAGTTTGCTTGAAAATATTGATGATTCACCTTATAAATATGAGGTTTATGGTATACTTAAATTTTGCTTTGATAATTACAAGGATGAAAATGGCTATATTCTTGAATATATTAATAGATGCTTTCCACAAATGGAAGAGACTAATGTCTTGCAGGATCCTATGGAAGAAGAAATTGATGAACCTGAAATCTCATTAGATGAAAAAGAGGAGGAGAGTGATGAACAAAAGGAGGAAGAATGGATTAGCTACCCATGCCTACCTTCTAATGAGAGTAACTCTTTATCCCTTACATTATTTGATTGTCCTCCATGCTTACTAAAGGAGGATGACTGTTATGTTCTTGAGGATTCTTTTGAAAATGTTTATAATAAAGCTCTAGTGCTTGTAGATCATGAAAAGCATGCTTTATGTGATAGTTATATTGTTGAGTTTATTCATGAGGCTACTGAAAATTATTATGAGAGAGGAAAATATGGTTGTAGAAGTTTTCATGGTATTGAAACATCTCTCTATGTGCTGAAAGTTTTGAAGTTACTCTTGTTTTATCTTCCTATGCCTGTCACTTTGTTCTTTCCGAATTTATTTGCATACAAGATTCCTATGCATAGGAAGTGGGTTAGACTTAAATGTGTTTTTAATTTGCTTCTTGATGCTCTATTTTACTTCAACTCATATTTCTTATGTGAGCATCCTCTCAAACTATCATGCCTGAAGATTATAGAAAGAACTTATGGTTTGAATTCAATTGAACATGTTGAGGGCATTCAAGTTGGAGAAACATATTGGCCCGTACCAAGAGGAAAAATTGAAACTATTATGATTGGGACCATTGCAATCAAGGTTGAGGTAACATAATCATAAGTGGAATACAAAGTTTTGTCTCATATGGAATTGTTTTGGTAGCAAGACCTGATCAACCTTGTTAACAAAAGGATTCATTGAACAAAACAATGTTTTCACCATGATTATCTCCGCTTACTTCTATTCTATCCATTTTAGTTTTTTCCTTATGCCTAACTTAAAGGCGTTAAAGAAAAATACTTATTGGGAGATAACCCAAAAGTTTTAGATGAGTCTTGGAAGTTATTACTTCAGTAATAACCGCTCCTGATCCTTTTTATATGCTTTTTGTGCCAAGAGTAACCTCTAATGAAAGAGAAGTAATGGTTGGGAAAGTTGCTGTCCCGAAACAGATTTTTGTGCTTTACCGTAAAAATTCGTGTAAAATCTCTGAACATCTTTTTGAGGCATGAATTTTTGTGCTTTTGCCCCTGGTTGTTATCTAACTTTCGTTAGTTCAACACTTTTTGATTTGAGCAACAGAAGGTCTTCGAAAGAATTCGTCTTTACCTGCTGGTCTGTTTTGACAGATTTCTGCAATTATTTGCATTTGCTTCTTGTTAGTTCCTTTTTGAGTTCTTTTGGGGAATTGAGATTTTTGAGAGAAGTGCTTCAGTAGCTAGTGTTCTAATGGCAGTTTATTTGGTGTTAGAACTGAACCTTAAGACCTATTATCTTGAGTGCACTAATGTTGCTAATAAAGATTGTGTGAAGTTTTGTATGAAAGAAAAATTTCAGGTGTATGGAAGGAATGAGTAATGAGATGAAGGATGGACTAATGCTCAAGATTGGGGATTCCACGCTTGTCACCCCAAGACATATCCAAGAAGTACAAGCGTCAAAGCTTGGGGATGCCCAAGGCATCCCTTCTTCATCAATAAAAATCTCAAGTTTCTTCCAAACGCTTCATTTTTATTGTTTCATGCACAGTTGTGTTGTTCTTGGAGTGTCTTATTTTTTTTTTTTTTTTGTTTTTTGGTTGCTTGGTTTTCTTAGTTTGCCGAATAAATTGGTTGGACCTCCTCTTTCATGCATTGGTTTTCAAATAGTTTGGTTTGGTTTGGAAAAGAGTAGGAAAGCTCATGCTTAAGTGGTAAAAAGAGTTTGTTTTTGACTGTGGTCTATGCTTTGTCATGCCATGCTTGATATTTTTTTGGCTTTATGCTTAGTATTCTTTGATGTAGCATGACTTGTTATAAACAATTGAGATTGCTTAATGTTCCTTGGATGAATCATGCGTTGTTTTAGCATATTAAACCATAGTATTGTGGTATTCTCCTTTGATGCTTTATTTGGGTTGACTTGGCACATGCTCACACCATGTTATGACTATCCCAAGTCACCATAAGCCTTTGTGATCCTTTAGTTTTCAACTTGTAATATCACTTTATGCTTTGATCAATGATGTTTTGTCGCTCTACATGATTATGGCCATTATTGCTCTCTCGTTTGTCGCTCCCTTACTATTGCTAGCCTTCACTTTCACTGAGTATTTTACTCATGTTTCCAACTCCCTAAAACCAAATATTTCCAAAGTGTCCACCATACCAACCTATTAGCATCATTTGCTACTTTTGTGCATATTCAACATGCCTTGTTTTCTTCCGAATAAAATGTTTGCTTGTTATGAGAAAGTTAGTTAGTAAAGCTCTCATGAACTTGATGGCACACTTTATTTTCTTGCATTTAATAAACCTGAACCATTGCGTCCTTCTTTGTTGCGTATATTCTTGCGCTTTATAAGTTGAATTTAGCAGAACCATGTATCATGGGGAACGCTTTCAACATTGCATTGGTACTTAGTACCTCGTTGATATCATGTTCTTTTGCTTATGGATCCCGGCGGTGTGAAATAAAAGTGGAACTTGTAAGATCATGGAGTTTGTATGTATGTTAGAGAAACGCCTGGGCCGCTAGCCTAAGCCATGCCTAATCATGGTGGAAACTTGCAGCATAACCATAATGAGCATTCTATGAAGCATCCTCAATAAAAATATATGCACATAGTAAATAAAAAGATTGCTGAGATGCTCATTGTCTCCTTGCCTTGTCATTTTGATTATGGGATAGCTCATGTATCATGTGCAAGGGGTACCCCGTTGGCGGTTCTCTATGATACGTATATACTTACAATGACAAGAGCTTACTCGTGACTGAAGTTGAGTAGCATGAGGATCGGTCTTCGTAAGTAAGGGGCATGAGACTTTGATTTATAACTTGTCAAGCATATCCTCTTAGTTGTGTCACTTTAACCTTAACCACTTAAAGATGCTTATGATAGGGGCAATGAGAGCTCAAAGCTAATGAGTACCATACTTTCAGCATTTGGAAGCCTTTGAAACTTTTCAAAACCTATTCATTTCCTTGTTGAGTCTCCACACATTCTATGAGCACTTTCTTGAGATCATAGTGGCCATTCTTAGTTCTATGTGCATTGTCCCAAGACTTGTTTATTGATGCATACCTTGATATTGCTTGTTTTAAACTATTTGTATCTAGTCACTCAAGTAAATTTTGAAGGTGTCCTATGCATTTATGTTTGCTACTCTATGAGGGACAAGCTGAATGCCACTATGCTATGTTTTCTTTATGTGAAACAAACAAACGTCTTGCAAAGCATTATTATTCATGAATCTTTTGTTTATGCCTTTTTATGTTGCATCTTAGTTTCTTTGTCTTATTGCTAGAACTTTGTCTTTCATGTTATGATTGAAGTACTATGATCCCAGCTTTGAATGTTCTTTGATCAAGTCTTTGATGGTGCATGTCACCTCAAAAATTATTGTTTCTTTTTATCACTTACCTACTCGAGGACGAGCACGAGTTAAGCTTGGGGATGTTGATACATTGCAAATGTATCTATAATTTTTGATGTTACATGCTTGGTTTTATCCACTTTCTTGTGTTTTGTCCACACTTTGGAATACTTTTCATATGATTTCTTGGACTAACCTATTAACAAGAGCCATAGTGCCAGCTGCCTGTTTTCTGCTGTTTTTGGTTCCAGGAAAGTCAGAAAATGAATATTCTCGGAATTGGACGGGACAAAAGCCAAAGTGCCTATTTTACCGGAAGTCATCTGGAGCCAGAATACGAGACGGAGAGGAGCCAGGGGGCCACCACACCACCTGGCCACGCGGGCCAGGCCTGGCCGCACCAGGGGGTGGTGTGGCCAGCCCAGGCACCCCCCTCGGTCTCCCTCTTTGCCTATAAGAAGCCTTTTGACCTAAAAACTTCGGGGGGTTCGGCGTTTTTCCAGAAGGAGTTCCGCTCCGCCGCCACCACCAGATTCCATGAAGCAGCACCAGAAACTCCATTCTAGCACCCTGCCGAGACGGGGAATTAGAGGAGATCATCGCCATCATCATCACCATCGCTTCTCCATCGACCATCCATGTTTCCCCCATTATGAGTGAGTAATCCCCCGCTGTAGGCTATGGGGATGGTAGGGATTGGATGAGACCGTTCATGTAATGGCATCAGATTGTTAGGGCATGGTGCCTAGTATCTTTTATTAGTGCTTTATGACTTTGTTGCGACTTGTTGTGTTTAATGCTTGTCACTAGGGCCCGAGTGCCATGATTTTAGATCTGAACATGTTATTGATTCATTATGATAGTATTGTTTTTGGTCTTATCTACAAGTTGTATACACACGTTGTTGTCCGGAACCAATGGCCCCGAAGTGACAGAAATCGGGATAACCGGAGGGAATGGCTTTGATGTGAGGATCACATGTGTTCACGGAGTGTTAATGCTTTGCGCCGGTGCTCTATTAAAAGGAGCACCTTAATTGCTAGTAGTTCCCTTGAGGCCCCGCGGCAAACGGGCTGGCAGGACAAAAGATGTTGTGTAAGTTCTCATTGCGAGCACGTATGACTATATGTGGAACACATGCCTAGGATTATCTAGTACTGGGATGCTTTATCTTATTTATCTGCAATTGCCCTATGTTATGATTGCTATGTGAATTGTCTTGTCCATGCAACGCCCGTCCATCCATCCCTATGCTTACCGCACTCGAATCCCACTGTTTACTGCTATTGTTACTGCTGTCTTTGCTTTACTACTGCTGTTGCTTTACTACTCCTATTACAAAACTGTTGCTACTGATAAACTATTGTGAGCAAGATTGTTTCCAGGTGCAGCTGAATTGGCAACTCAGTTGTTAAGGCTTATAAATATTCTTTGGCTCCCCTTGTGTCGAATCAATAAATTGGGTTTCACTTCCCTCGAAAATACTGCGATACACCCCCTATACTTGTGGGTCATCAGTGAGTAGCTTGATGCCCAATCGAACCTGTTCTGGGCCTGGGTTATTTGACAGGATATGTCGAGCTGCGACAGTGTTCTGCACCAGTGTTGGATACACCAGATCTCCTTTGCTGTCGAGACGAGGCATCCCTGGATCTCCTTCAAAGAGGACCATGTTCACTTCCAGAAATTGACCGTCACATGTGTAACGTTTCCGTGTCTTCTGATACAACCAAGACATGTAATCCTTAGTTGCCATGCGTTTCTTTTCCTCCTCGATGTTTTTGGCTTCATCCAGGAGTTGTTGACGACGCGCTTCTAGGGCTTGGGCCCTTTTGTCCAGCTCTTCGGCAGTAAGTTCTGCAGCTGTAGAGATAGGTGTGGTTAATGCAGCATCGATGAGTTTACACGCACCTTCAGTGATCACGTGTCCATCCACCGATTCTTCTTTTTTCGGCTCTTCTGGGATAAGTGCTCCATCCGAGTCTTCCTCATATTCCTCGGCAATCACCTCCTTTGTTAGAGGGTCTTTTGCCGGGGTCTTGTTCTTCTTCTTTGCCTTCTTGGCAGCGCCGGTAGCAAAGACGGCTTTGGGTCCATTTCCCGGAGTCAAGCTCTGATCGGTACTTTCGGACATCTGGACTTCGGGATTATCTCTGACTTCCATGTCATCCTGCGCTTTGGGAGAGTGTTCCCCGGATCCTTCGTCCATGGCTTCTCCTTCCTCTGCAGCTTTGGAGTTATACTCCTCTTCATATTTCGCGGAGAACTTTCGAAAATCTGCTGACGTCATCGATTCGTCCGAGGATGCGGGTACGTCGGCGTTGTTCCAATTGCCTCCAGCACATAGTCGGTGTTGTCTCCAGCATCGGCAGACCCGGATCCGGATCCCACGTATCCGACAAAGTGCGATGCGTTCCTCCTGAGGTACCTACGACTCTCGCGATCAGCTTCGTCGAAACTTTTGATGGTCTCGAGAATTGCGTCTATGCCTGAGTTTTGCATTATCATGTGTCGCAGTGTGTACCTTAGGAAAGGCATATCTGTCCCGGCGTCATCAGAGCCAGAATCAGTGTCGTTGATATGTTCCTCCTAGATTTCTACTTCCGCGGGCGGGTTGATCTGGGATTCAGCCTCTCCGAGGAGATCCACTCCAGATTTGATTGGGCCGCTAGGTCTTCCTCAGGCTCGGATTTCTCCACTATCTCCGCAACTGGTGCGGGCTGGGTGGGATTAGGGTTTTCTGAGATCCGGAACTCTGCCGCCTCCGCGGACAAAGGGGACCCAGAAGATTCTTCTGCCTCTCATCACCGCTGGGGTGGGTGGGACAGGTTCAACGAAACCGATGTAAACATCAATCTCGCCAAAAGACATGATTGTGTATGCAGTTACAGCCTCCCTAGCCGGAATCCAGATCTCGTCGAGAACGATGAGAGGGACGTCACTGGCGTAGAGGATGCGGTCGACGGCGATAGTCTCGCCGATTCTGATTCTTGCAGATTCCGCTCGGAACGCAGATCCGAAGCTCACTTGCCCCACGGTGGGCGCCAACTGTCGTCGGATTGATGACAAGTACGCCATGAGGGGGTCCTCGAGGCGTGCGGAAGAGAGGGGTGTGAGACATACGGTGTTCCGGGATGGTGAGCACACAAGTTTACCCAGGTTTGAATCCGCTGGCTTTGGACGGATCCTACTCCTGCTAGCAATCCAGTAATACGGCAGAGCTGGAATTTGGGTTACAAGGGTTCGCCTGTGCGAGTTGAGATTGTAGACTATTGAGGGTTGCCCTAAAGGCTCTCCCTAGGACGGCTTATATAGATATCCGGCCTAGGGTTTACAGGAGAGATCTATCCGGCTACGACTAAGAGTCGGTTACAGAGTACATCTTGAACTACAAGCAACACTATGGGTCTAAGTCGGTAAGTCTTCTAGGACTTCCCGTATACGGATTGGACTCCGTCTTTTCTCCCTGACTGGGCCACCCGTGAAGCAAAGCTCTAATCCAAAGTGGGCCACCCTGGTTAGTGAGGAACATTGAGGATACCCGGAAAGTATATCCCCAACAAGCAGCAATTGGAGACAAACCTGGAGGCGTGCAGCTGTAAGATGTTGAGGCAGACAGGCGGCCAGAGTCAGGCGGGAGGGGCGGACCGGCGAAGGGTAGCAGCGGCGGAGGCAGCCGGAGGGGCGGAGCTGCGGATGGGCGAAGGGGCGCAGATGCACAATTGGCTAGAGGAGGCGGCCCGCGGCCGGTCGGGGAGGCCGGAGGCGGCCGGTCGTTGAGTCGGTCGTCGGGGAGGGACTCAAGGACAGTGGGGGCCGAGCTCGAGGACAAGGAGACAGCCGCGTCGCTCACTCACTCTGCTCGCGTTCGAGACAGAGACGAGGACACGAGGAGACGGACGCGTCCTCCAGGCTCCACCCGCCCAGACGAGGACTCGAGGAGACGGTCGCCTTGGGGTATTTTTTTCGCCCAGAATTCTGGGTGGGCCGTGTCCCGTGCGGCCCGTCCCCTGCGTCCGCCAGTGCCAAGGGCCACTTAACCGGACCACCAACCAACATTTCGGGTTCGACGTCCTAAACGGCGTCTTCCTGCCGCGACACCTTCGACGGCAAGAACTCGACGAGTCTTACACAGAGTGCTTACATGCCGCGCGTGTCAATCCCGTTGACGCGGTCCTGCGTGCCCGTCTCGACCGAGCTTGGGAGGAGTTGGAGAGGCACAAGGCGATCTACCGCTCTCTCGAAGAGGAGTAGGCCTCAATGACGGGCCGTCATTGTCGAACCCTCCTTGCGAGGGTACCTCCATGCGTTGTGGTGTTGGGCTAGTTGTGTGTTTGTTCAATTTTTTGAGATGCTCTTACTATTATTACTAAATACTAGTACTTGAGAGAATTATACAGAATTATGTATAGAAAACGGTACCATTCCTTCGGGGGATGGAACGACTCGATCCCTCGGGTCTTGTCCCGCACGCCAACTGCTAGAGAGAACGTGGGTGGACCCACCCTTTTATTTCCTTGCTCCTTATCTTCCTCCACGAGAATCCTTGGTTGCCGACCACTGCCTCCACCACCGCGAGTTATCCTGTCGCCGCACCCCGCGAAAACCACCTGCTCTCCTTCCGACAATGCGCCGCCCTGCACCTCCGCCGGTGCCTGCCACCCTGCTCTGCTTCCACCGGCGTGCTGCACCGCGTTGCTCCTCCGTCGGCGCGCGCCGCCCAGCCCAGGGCTCCCCTCCACCGCCCCACGTCCCCGCATGGACGCGCCGCCGTGCCTGCGCACACCGTGCCGCCCAAGGTTGGTGCCATGGCGAGAGTGGGGCTAGGCATCCGTGACGAGGTTGAATCTAGAATCCATGACAAGGTTGAAGGTAGGATCCATGGCGAGGTTGGCACAACATGGGTCGGCGCTACGTGCGGCCAACGGCGGTGCTACAGTCGACGTCGGTTTTTGCTACATCGGGCGGAGGTGCTACAAGGGGCATTTGAGTTTGCTACGTTTGGCCGGCTGTACGAGACCCCCGGTGATTTTCTACAATTTTTTCTACAGTAGATTTATTGTTTTGCTACAATATTATATAGCTCTGCTACGAGGTCTCCGACAAGACCGGATTTGCTACAATATGACATGTTTTTTGCTATATATGTTTTGTGATTTTGCTACAATAGCGCAAACTTGTTGCTACAGGTCTCCAGCGAGGTCTCCGGTGAAAGTCTCCGGCAATTCTCCGGCGAAGTCGATTTTGCTACATTAGTTCAATTTTTTTCTACATGGTCTCCGGCGAACTCTGCGACGAGATCTAATTTGTCTGTTCTTTTTCTGAACTGAACCGTTTTCTGCTACATGTAGTAAATACAGGCTATTTATAACAAAGCGCGGTTGTTTATAGAAAAAGGGATTTGGGGACTTTTTTGGAACACGTGTCAGCAGAACGACCAGAACGAGACAGGGGATCCGAGGAAAATATCACCGGGTGCGTAGCACGCCCCATTATGTATGTATACCAGTGTGGACCGGAAGTTGTAACTCTCCTCCACCGTTTTCGATGTGCAATTGTCTCGACGTGTAAAGTTGCCGGTGCCAGGGCGGTCTTCGCCTCGCGAGCGAGCAGCCAGGGCATACGCTTCATTTCTCTTGCGGCGTTCTTCGCCACGCACAGAAAATACTCACGTTCTGCTGATTTCCTGCTGGTGGTTGTGGCGCCCACGCACGTTGCCTGCTTTCCCCCCGACGAAGAACGTAATACATGTGTGCGTACTGTGTATGCATAATGCATCGCTTCGTGTGAAATTCCTTGGGGAGAATTATTGGAGTATTACCTTGCAACTTCATACACAGCTTCTGCACTCTCACATGCGGTTGGTGCTTTGATCGTTTAGAGTAACCAGCCATAGAGAATGGAATTGGGTTGGAAAGTACGTACGAACGAGCGGAGGTATCTTGGAATCGATTCCAAACACAACGAATGTTTATTGTACACCATCCCATGGTGCTTACTAAAAAAATAGTGGGTCCATCGTTTCTATGGTTCCTTTTCAAACGGTAAAACCCTCTCTATACACCGGAGCCCTTTCTTACAAGTAAAAATTTTGATTTTTTTTTGAACGGAAAATGGGTCTAGAAAGACCCCGATACTCCACTAAACTGTTGATCAAGTACAAGTTACAAGTAAGACCTCAAGATAAAAGGAAAATATAACCGAGCCCTTAGAATTTGCGCCTAAACCCCTAAACAGAAGATTGGAAAAGCAATCGAGTCTAGAGGAATTTGTTGCTCCAACTCCACAACGACCACGAAGCAACAAAGAACGCCCGACAGCGTCATCGTCGGGGAGTACGCCACTTGGGGTGGAGCATCGGGATCTCGTCGTCTTGGAGCCAAAGAACCTCCATGTCGGCAACCATGCCTGGAGGAGAATCACCTTGTGTCGCGAAAACAACGACCAGGGCGAGAGAGGCTGCCCTACAACCATGGATATTGGCAGATGGACGGCGTCGTGCCGTTGACAAGTCGTTGACGAAGAAGATCTACCAGAGCATAGGAGCGACTGCCCTTCAACAGGAATAGCCACTGACGAGCACACCGACACGGTGTCGCTCCTAGAAGACGCAGCATCAGCGCCTCGAGTCCAGCAGCCTCTAGATCTACAAGAAAAGAAACTTCCCTACTCCTCCCCTCGTCTCCACGGCCGGACGAAGAAGGGGAGAAAGCATCAAATTGGAAGATCCAGAGGCCAACCTGCCAAGAACTAGAAGCAGAGCTGGGCGCAGCAACCCATATCCTCCCCTCACCACCTCGGTCGGCCGGAGAATGCCCGGCTATGCCACCTCTCAGTCCCATTTTATGGCTCCACACAGCGGATTTATTCAAGGGAGCGTTGCCTCTCCTCATCCCCTCCATCTCTGGCCAGAGGAGCACAAAGGTAAGAGAGAAGACCAAGACCACACCAGATCGGGCCGCATTGATCCAGATTCTCGCTCCAAACTATGGGCATACTACCCACGCTGCTCCTATATCTACCCTGTACACCACGGCGGCGACTCCCCCCGCCCCCACTCCGGTCGACAGAGCCGCCGGAGGAGAGGGGGAGAGGCCCCAGAAGCGATGAGAAAGCTCCCAGAAACGGGAGGAGGAGAGAGAACGGGAGGAGGAGTCTGTAGTTAAAAACTTTGATGTGTTTTTCTTTTTCTTTTACGGATAAAAACATGGACACTCCTTTCTAGTGTTAATACACGGTTAATCCTACAACAATTCTTTTGCATATCGGTTTCATAGATCAAAGGTCAAAACGGTCGGTGCATCACCACAGTGGCGGATGTAGGATTAAATCTGAGGGGTGCCTGACTCAATTTTCGTAGATTTAATATCATGTATAAGTATTTTTTTAACACATAGAATTAGATTAATTGCTACAAGATCAAAGAATATGCATTTATTAGGGGGTGCTATGGCACCCATAGCACCCCCTCAATGGATACGCCCCTGCATCACCATAGAAGGGTACAACTCGATGCACCACGCTAAACGGCTTACAACGCACCCCAAGGACAGGGTTCATGGATCCAACTTCAAGAAGTTTCTCTTTAAAAACAAAACTTAGCTATCTCTCGTGTTACCTGATTAGGTTTCCTCGGGCAACATTTAAAAATGTACCGATCCCTGAGACCCTGACAGGAGTTGAAGTGTTGTATGGTCGTGACTTGTGACGACGTGACAGCCGTTTGAGGTTGGTCAGGATTGTTCACAACCTCTGGAAGAGCCTGTGTCCGATCGGTAAAATCGGCTAATGTTTCGTGACGAACGGTCGAATCATGCACTGGTGGTCCTTTTTTTTCACGTGGAAACACCTTGGGCCATCAACAAATTTGTACAGCATGGTCCACAACCTCACATGGCTCTGGACTCTCTGCGGAGTGAACAGTACGTGTATTCGGTACTACCGTACCAGGCATGTGGTTAAGCGGGTCTATGGCCGATTTTGGGCCCGCGACCTGGTCACTTATTTGGAACTGGGCGATGCGCTCAACTACCAGCCCGGTATGAGCCCTAACAAAGGAAAACAGAAAACAGGCCGACATTAGCAGGCTCTATACAAGAAAACGGTTGATTTTGCGACGACAAGTTAGGCCTACAATATGGCTTGGGCTAGCTGTTCGACTCAGGCCCACCTTCTTCGCACAAGAATTTATTGGACGTATTTTCCTTTCGCCAAGAAAAACACTGGACGTTTCCGTGAAAGCTGCTCTGATGTCCTCTAAAACGGCGTGTACGTAGCGCTACCGTGCCAAGACTCACCTACCGATCACCGAAATACCGACTTGCAGTGAGCAAAGTTGGAGGTAGAGCGGCTCTGTTTCGTATAATATTTTTAAGTGGGAAACATAAAAATAGGCCATATATCTACATTCCGTATAGTTTATCATGAGATGGATTCAGGAATATACCAGTACGAATATTTAATACTGTACTTACACCACTTTGTCACAACAGGCAATTAGAAGGCATTTGTGTCCATCGTGTTTTTTTTAACTTTCTTGTTGCTCTTATTTCTGTATATCTTTATATTTCTTTTCATTTCCATAGTTTATTTTTCGGAGATGTACAACTACCTCTTTGAGAAAGGTCAACCAGTGTGTTTTATGTATATTTTCCATTTTTTTTGGTCATGTTACATATGTATGTTGTATTTCTTTAGCCCACCTTTTTTTAGAAATATGTAATTACCTCATCGATCGATAAAAAGCAACAGAGGATTGAAGATGTCATTTCCCTTTTTTTTTCTTGTCTAGTCATTTATAGGTTCCATGTTTTGCCATACTATTGTTGCATTTTCTTAGAAGTATGCAACTACCTTACCTAGGAACGTGCCATTAGGGTTTTCTATATGTATTTCTCCTTCTTTTCTAGTTATTTATATAGGTCGCATTGTTTTATAAATATGTGCATCTATCTCGATGATAAAAAGAAACAAAGGGCTCTAAATGTATTTCCTCATTTCTATGTCTAGTTATTTATAGGTTGCAATTTTCGTTGCATTTTTGTTTGGAAATGTGCAACCACCTTATTGAGAAACCGGCAAACAGTGTGCTTTGTGTACTTACCTCTTTTTACATAAGTATATATGTATGTCGCCTTTTCTTCCACACTATAGCTTCACTTTTATAGAAATGTGTAACTGCCCTTTTGTTTAGAGTTACACAACAAAATTGTCTAGTGAACCTATATACGTGGGCTTTTATAGAAATGTGTAACTACCCTTTTTGTCATGTTATACATGTATGATGTATTTTTTTAGCCACGCCATAGTTGCATCATTTTTTTAGAAATATGTAACTACCTCATCGATCGATAAGAAGCATCAAAGTATTATATGTATTTTCCTTTTTTTTCTTGTCTGGTCATTTATAGGTTCCATGTTTTGCCACACTATTGCTGCATTTTCTTAGTAGTGTGCAACTACCTTACCTAGGAAAGTGCCATTAGGGTTTTCTATATGTATTTCTCCTTCTTTGTCTAGTTATTTATATGGGTTGGATTATTTTAGATATATGTGTAGCTATCTCGACGATACAAGGAAACCAAGGGCTCTAAATGTATTTCCTCATTTCTGTGTCTAGTTATTTATAGATTGCAATTTTCTTCACCCGCAGTTGCATTCTTTTGGAAATGTGCAACCACCTTATCGAGAAAAGGAAAAACAATGTGCTTTGTGTACTCACCTCTTTTTACCTAATTATTTATATATATGTATGTTGCCTTTTCTTCCACGCTATAGCTTCGCTTTTATAGAAATGTGTAAGTACCCTTTTGTTTAGAGTTAAATAAGAAAATTGTCCAGTGAACCAAGAAATAAGGAACATGATATAGAGAAGCAAAATACTCATATCCCCATGTGCTAAAAAAGTAGAAAAAATGTTGTTTTGTTGAAAATTAATTGCGCATGTGTTACCCGCATGTTAAAGAGAGGGAATGCACACACTCGACAAACAATTGTTACTTTTGGTATGATGCACTAGTTGATGGGAGGTAATGCACAGACTGGTCACACAATGTTGACGGAATAGAGAAATCTTATAAATAGAGTTTTTTTTTAGGTGCAACAGGGATGTGAATGTGAACAATTCAAAATCTCTTACTCCTAAGCTAGTACATGGCCCAATATGGAGATGTACTTTGTGAAACCTGGTGGCTGGTGGATCCAAATGCCACACAAAGCTGTACAAAGGCAAAAGAAAGAAAAAGCAAGGACAAAGCCACAAAACATCTAAAAACACAATGGGAAACACAATTGGTTAAACCACGCGATATTCCTGACGGATCAAACTCACACAGGCAGAACCCACACTCTTCAGTCTTCACGCAACCATGGCTCGCACAAATGCTTGCGACAGACACACACGCGACATCATAGTCTACACAGATATCCACGCCCACAGCTCCAAACATAAACCAAAGCTAGCGCCACGCCACTGCATACGGGCGAGCGCGGCGGGCGCGCTTGCGTGCGTGCATTTAGCTGCAGCACCAAGCTTATTAACGACGCGATCCATCTCGATCGATCAGTAGTTGACGACGGACCGGTACATGCCGCCGGGCTTCCAGCCTGCCGGGATGACGTTACTGGCGACGAGGGTCTTGCCGGAGCTGGAGGTGAGGCGGACGGAGAAGGGCGCCTGCAGCATGGGTCCGGAGTTGTACCTCCACACCGCGCCCCACGACTGATCCATCTTGCTCCACCCCGCGCCGGCGGCGCCGCTCTGCATGAGCTCGACCGACGACAGGTCGCCGTCGCCGGCCTCGTACTCGACGAGCATGGCCAGGTAGTAGTCGTTGGAGCCGGCGTCCACCTTGAAGGCTATGTCCACCCCCTGCCAGTTGCACGGGACCCTGCATGCAGACACAGGACAAAATTAAAGCCGAGGCGTAGATAGACGAGACACGGCAGTTAGTCGGTAGTCGGTTGATCCAGAAAAGCAGTACGTTACGTATAACGTGCGGCCGGGTGCACGTAGACGCCTGTTCTTTTACGTGCATCCGGACAAGGGTAGCCCTACGAGACGTGTACGTTCAGAAAAGAATGCACGTGAAAATACGGTACCGAGTGTACTGGATTTGGAGGCGGCCGGCGGCGCGAAGCTGGTCGGCCTGGCCGGGGTTCGCCATGGCACCGAACGCCGTCCCGCTTAGGTCGAAGTGGACGGGCTCTTCAAGACACGCCCCGCCTGGGCAGGAGTCGGTGAGGACGACGGTCACCGGGGTGGAGGAGCAGGAGTCGTGGCCGGTGCATTTCACCTGCATGCATGCCAAGTTTACGCGGTCGGAGCAATTAACGGCCGGGAAATAAATGCTTTTACCATGCATGATGGGAACGTAGTACGAACCTGGTAGCAAGATCCGCAGCCCTTGCCTTGCTCGTAGATGGACGGGCTCCCCGCCGCGATCATGGAGGAGAACGGAGGCTGGTCGACGGCGTCCTGGTAACCGCAAGCGCCACCTACGCATGTAACGTCGTTCACAGAACACATAGAGGCATTAGTACTAGTAGCATTTGTGCATACTCTGCCATGACTACTGGAAGTAATACACATCCTCGAGATCTTGTGTGCCTTACCGTCGCTCCCGGCGCCGGTCGGGCCACCGTACCACGTGGCGCCGCCGTCGGACCAGCTGGAGAGCTTGCGGTGGAACTCGACGGACGCGCAGGGACGGACGAGGAAGCAGGCCAGAGCCGTGAGCACGAGGAAGGACGCCGAGATCTTAGGCGCCATGGAAAACGCCATGCCTCTCACTATCTCGGTGACGATCACTAGGGTACAAGGAAGAAGAGACTGAAGTGGAGGAGAACGGTGGTGTGTGATAGGAAGTGTACTCTTCTCTTCTATTTATAGGCAGCTGGTTGCACCGCTAAGGCGCTGAGATGCCGCAGCGCGAATTGAATTCTAGCTTATTTCTAGGGTTGAACGAGCGGATTCAAGGGGATTTAAATACGGAGTAGTACGTTCGTTGCCTTTCTCAAGAAAATACAGATCTCCACACTGGATGATCATCGATCAGGAAGGTTGGCCCCTCTGTGATTTTGATCGGGATCTTGCTTATTTCTGGGGTGGCACGCACGGATTCGTGGGGTTTCCCCATGGCCGATATATATAATAAGTAAAACCGACGAAAAGAATCACTACTAGGTCCATTCCTGCTAGTACGTACCTTCAGCAGTGCTAGCTAGGCCGGTCTGTTATATCGTTTTCATAAGAAACTCTCTCTAGTACACATACGTGCGCAAACGACGACAAGACAGTTGCCGTTATTTCGGTTAGGGAAGAGACGACCCTACGAGGCTAGTTGTAGCCGAACCCGAGACGGCTCCACGTCCACGGCCCGTCCATTTCGGGCTCCCCGAATCCCGATCGGTCAACTACGACTCACGAGACGAGGTCCAAGTCAAACACGGATTCTCAAGACATACCCCTGCATCGTCGATCGCTTCCATCTGACGGCCTCGATCGAGGCGCATGCAGTCGTTCGGCATTTCAGCCTCAGCCCCGCGGGCAGGCCACAGCACGACCCGTAATTTTGGGCCTGTTTGCCGGGCTCCTCCCCTTGACTTTGCAACGCCCAGAGCCCGTAGCTCCGGCCTCCCGCCGGTAGTCAGCCTCCTCGCCGGATTAAGCGCTCGCGAACTTTGAGGAGTATTTGCATCAAAATAACCTAAACTCGTAACAAATTCACAGGTTGAACATTGACAGAAAGAATTTTACTAAATCTAACCCTTTTTGCAGCGCCGTATAGAGTGGCGCTCTACAGTGCAACGTCATCGCTCATGGCGTTGCACAACACAGTGCAACGCCGTCATTCATGGCGTTGCACTTTTAAAGTGTGACGCCACCTGTCGTGGCATAGTGCAACGTCGTGAGTCATGGCGTTGCACTATAGAGTGCGGCGCCACTCTATACGGCGCTGCAAAAAAGTTAGATCTAGTAAAATTCTTTCAGCCAAGTTCAGTATGTGAATTTCTTTTTAGTTTAGGTTATTTTGATGCAAATACCCAACTTTGAGAGAGTACATGCGACGACGCAGTGCCTTGTGTCACTTGCACGTTGCACAAGCCATGCCAAATGGGCAACTAATGCTGAAAAAGCTACTAGTATGTGCCACGACGCTTAACAGTGTCTACAATATTCCGTAGATGCGGCCACCTGATGTCTACTACGGTAGAATCTCTTCAACTGAACACAGAAAGCAACCCCGAGCTAAGATTCTGAATTAACTCCTCTCCATTTTATGGTTGGTACTCTCAAACTAGTTTCACAATAACTCTTGGCACTGTAACGGACTCAAAATTCAGCAGATATCTCACCCATGTTACGTTTCAAATATAGTTTTTCGATGTGTGTGCAACTGCAAAAATAGTTGTGACTTGTGAGCATGCCATCATTCTGCTCAGATTCCGATGTGTGTGCAACTGCAAAACAGTTGTGAGCCCGCCATCACTCTTCAAGCAATAGCAGTGAACTACACGGTGCTTGCTCTAATCTGAACAACCAGACAATAAGAGCAGATTCTCATGCTTCTAGCCATCATCGGATTGGCAAATGGTGACAACCAAACAATAAGAATAAATTATGATGCTTCTAGCCATCATGGGATTGGCAAATGGTGAAAACCATGTTAGAACTCGGGAGCAAATTAAGATCGGCTTCTTTTGGGATTCTGCTTCTGGATAAGCTAGCTTTTGGAAAATGGTGGAAAGAATCTCATAGAACCCGCAACCTTCCATTCCTTTTGGCTTCTAGATATTTGGCTTGTTTGATGTTTTAAGTTGTGAAATGTCACTAAAGCCTCTAAATTAACAATTAGAATCAAATTGTTACAAGAGCGAGCTAAACGATGTGCTACGACATTCAACTTATGACCAATGTGCTTGAAAGATCATGAAGTAAAACCCTCTGCAAACATCTTGATGTCATTCACCACAGTGTCGACCACCGGTCGGTCCCAAGATGAAGAAGAAATGTGTTGTATCAAGGGCAAGCAGTCCATAGACAAATTCACATCAGAGAAACCATGGTCCTGAAGGACCGTTAGCGCACACCAAACTGCAAAGCCTTCGCCAAGCTCAAAAAAGAGAATTCTACCAAGCCTTCACAACAGGAGAGGATAAACCTTCCATTGTGGTCGTGAAGCTAGCACTGCTCCCCACCCACTCGTCGATCGGTAGGGAAGAGAGCAGCGTCAACTTGCATACAAACCATACCGTCTAACGTTGGAGTCCAACGAGTTGGTAGGAGATGATGTTTTGTATCAAACTTGGATGATCATGTCAACATATGCCTTAATCTTCTGAGCCCTCCACTGTGGTTGCACAACTCCCACGTTATTTTGACATCGTTCCGGGCTTCCCATATGCGCCAACAAGTAACAACCAACACCATGATGTGAACAGCCGATTCATTTGCTAGCATATCAAAGATCCACTTTTTCATCGAGTCCAGCTCATTGCGTCAAAGTTTCAAGGTGAAGCTCTCCTTGACAAAGCTCCAAACCTCCGAAGCAAAAGGATATAGAAGGAACAGATGCTCCACTTTCTCGTATTATAGGGCAGGCCCAAGTAGAAGCTAGTGGGGGCCTTGGCCCCCTCTCAAATTTTAAAACTTCAATAAAATTTGTTCATTTTTAGTAATATTTTTTTCAAAAATATGTAAACCTGTATAAGGAATGCCCCCACTCAGATTGTTTGCCCCCTCTGAATTTATTTTCTGCGTCCGCCCCATTACTGCGAAAATGCTTAGCAGTGATGGGTCAGGAATTACTACACGACGATAGAGACGTTCGCCACTGATCATCGGTCACTGCTAGCACCTTAGCACTGAAGTCACACATATCCACCGGATCAACTAGTAGCCATGATGACTAATGAGAGAAACATACGTCACCGAAACATGTTCAGCTGACAAGGCAGGGCTATTTCTAAAGTAACTAGTGGTGAGTAGCGCTAGAATATGATCATTATTGGTATGTAATCAACGATAGAGGCTTGGTCTTGGTACTTCATTATTAGGATATATGAAGTGACGGGCTGGTTTTTGGTAATTTGTCATATAGTGCGGTGACCCAGCATACCACTGCATGTGTAGTACACTATAGTTATTAACATGATATCTACAGAACACCGTTTCGTAAATATCACATCCCTCAGAGTGGTACAGCAGAAATATTGCGGGTCCATATTACAAACATACATACTTCATTATTATTACAAACAAGAAGTTCCAACTTCAAGTGTTACAAAATTACAAACCAAGCTTAAGTAGTTTCAGCGGAAGATATAAAATCCAAACTCATACTTCAAATTGAGCTTAACAACTTATTCTATAAAGGTTATGCTGCTCGGCTCAATTGTTTTACTAATAACTAAGGCAACTACTCGGACTCGTTGCCCTACACTCCGTAGCGTATCTCGTAGTCCACCCCTTCAACTCCTCGGGACAGGTCTGGCTCTTCATAGTAGACATCCTCTTATCCTTCAGCTGCGTACATTGAAGGGTCTTCTGGATTCTCAAAGTCTAAGCAGGGGTTTAAAGGAAAGAGTGAGTAACAGCGTTATCCAACAAGTTCATTGTATGCAAGGTGGGAAGTTTGATGGTATATCTACCACCTCGGACTATAAGTCCTTGGAGATATGCAGTTTTCGTAAACATTTCTTCAAAGATTGATTTTATTATCAAAACTATGCCCATCAGCCTTCATAGGTTGACCAGAACTTCATGGAGTTCCTTTCCTGCCGCGTTCGTAGCTCCTTCCCGGAATAGGGAGTAACAAGTTACAGTTCTTACACTCTGTAGAGGTGCGTTGATTTACCCATGAGAGATCAACTCCTTGTTGCACAACCGGGCATACTTTCCTGTCCACAATTCCATGATGTGGGGCCCAGTAGGTGATCCAAGCCAATCACTGCCCTCTCCACGATCCCATATGTCTGCACGATCCTCCGGGCCGAGCTCCATCTCCGTTAAGCCCCCAATTTAGGGCAAGCTATAACCCTGATGAGTTCCCGAAGACTCTATGAGCTGGTGATGCCCCTGGCAAGCTCTATCAAGGTCTGACTATACCTCTGACAGCCACTCATAGATAATCTAGACACCAAAATCGTGGGGCCTAAGGGTGCCCACCCATATGCTGGATCCACACAAGGAATCCCAGCGTCACGATAAGGTCATCTTGCCTCCATATGAAAGGAAGAAGATACAGCTGACTTCTCCGTCTCATTCCAAATCTCATGGTTAACGCGTAATATACGGCGCTAGAATCACTGATGTCATGGGTTGTTAAGCCTATATGACTTATGCAATTGGAACCCTAAGTTCCATTGCCAATATTTATCATCACTTAGGATGACAACTACATCTTATTTATTAAAGAAGATAATATTTTATTTCTCCAGATCATAGATGATAACACACAATTTGCAATATCTTTGATAAAGACTCTTCAAAGGACATGAGCAAGTTATGAACTTGCCTTGTGACTGCAAGGTAGTGAAGTCGGATGCTTCCACCTGACCTTGAGCTCCGGTTTCTACAAAGAACCATTATTGCCCGGTAAGGACAATATTTAAAGAAGCAATATGTAATGCATAGTAATGTCATGCAATGATTTACTATTTGCTTCTTTGCGTGTTTTACCCTCTTAGTAAAAGTTTACTATTTTCTTTAATTAATAAAAGAAAAGTATTATGCTAAGAGTTAAAAACATGAACTTAATTATTTTTTACTCTTTTAAGTATTTACTAAAATTCCTTTACGGAAATAAGACTTAATTTATATCACAGTGAATTTACTTTTTAAAAATACAAACTAATATTTTTCTATAATAGTATATTCATTTAGGATCTTAAAAATGAATTTTATTCAATTTTAAGTGTTTCATATATTTTTATAAAATTCAAAAGTAATTGGCACCATATTAATAATAGACCTAAATTTTAGTTGCCAAAAATTCTATTGATTATTTTTACTCAATAGAGAATATTTTTGTGAGTTCATAGATATATTATTTATATTTTTAAGATTTTTATTTATTTTTCTAGAGTTGTTTTTGTTTCAAGGGCATATTTATAATTATTTATTTTTAAACAACCCTTTTAACACACGGGCCTGGCCCACTGAGCTGGCCCGACCCAACCTAACCCGGCCCATACGGCCTGGTTAAGCCCACCAGGGTAGTGCTAGGCCGCCCGCTGGCCCAGTACCCCCACGCACACTCTCTCCTCTCCCCTTTCTCTCTCTCGCCGTCGTGGTCACCTCCGCTCGCTGCCGCCGCTGGGAATGATTCCGGCTTGGTCCGACCACCATTGTCGCCACCACGGTGCAGGATGGCAAGGTCGATGATGCTGCTCAGTTCTGTCCGAACAGATCTGCCTATGGTGTCCTCTCCTGGCCGCACTAACCCCTGCCCGAAACTAGGGTTAGGGTTTGGTCGCCCCAGGGCTTCGGCGATGGTGCACCGGGGTTTCTCATGGTGTGCTTCGCTTCATCTCCGGCGGTTCTGACGTGCGGCCGGTGTGGGTTACATCACCCCTTAGGGGTGCTCCCCGTGCCGCTGCTTCTGCACCGCCGTCGACCATTCCTCTGCTTCCTCTTCAATTTTTTTTGTGAGGACCTCGAGTAAGTTTGGTTCTTCCCCTTTATGTTCCTCTCCTGTGCTCTAGCTATCCTTCCTTGGCATGATTAAGGTTAGGCCTTTGTCTAGGGTTCATCCCTGTGCAGTGATGTTGGGTTAGTTGCTCTGGTTCATCCTACCAGTGATATCATTCTAGTGTTTATTGTGCTAGTGGTATCTGTTGCACGCTATTGGTTCTAACCAATTATTCTCCCTTCTATCAGATGGTACTCTGCTGAATATTTGTTACCATTTTGTTCTCTGTCAGAGAACCCACTGTGAATGTATACTGAACTCTATGTGATCACCCTTGTTGCCTCTGTGATGGTTTCATTTTAGTGAATTGAAACTCACTATTATGCTAGAGTTGGAATGCTCTCTGTTAATAGTTCTTCAGTGAAAAATGATTTCCAATTAAACTATTGGGAAGATGATTAATTGTTAGTTGACCTGGATTATGTAATCATTGGGTAAGCTTTGCTTAGTTAGAACAAATGTTCTAGAATTGTCTAGATGCTTAATTGCTCTGAAAATCCTTGATGTAAAAGTTGGCTGATGATATTCACTAATTGTTTTATGCCTATGATGCCGGTATGAGGCATAGGAATTATTTCCATATCGGGTTGTCCCTCTTAGTTATGTTCTGGTATTAATACCGGTTATTGATTCTGGAATCCTTTGGATGAAATAGTGGTGGTGTTTTTGTGAATCCATAAGATATATGGATTCTATGGTGCTACTCTGTTAAGAGATGTGCCTAGAGTTCAATACCTTGGCTGTGTTTATATTTGGAAGATGAAATATAATTTTTACATCTAAGATCAGTGATGCTGGTTTGAGATCCTGGTGTTATTTGTACAGATCTACTACTTGGCTTTAGCTCTAATACCTCTATGATGGATACACCCCACTTGGGTGTTTTCTGAGAGGTTTAGCATAAAACAACACCTGATTTCTTATCTGGATAAGATAGTTGGATTATGTGAAGGTTTTATAGTACTCACAGTGGAGTGGTTGGTGTTGTTGCTAGTTGATCTGTTGGCTTGATCTTGCTAGCCTGCTCTGCTGGTTGGATCTTGGCCTGCACCTTCTGGTTCTGCGCCTGCTCCTCCTCTTCTCCTGTGACCTGGATGTTGCCCTTGCTATCCTTCTTCACCACCCCTCCTTATGTCACCATGTTGAGGTGAAGTAGTGGTTAATTTTGTATGATGGTTAGTGATTTTGTGGATGCTTTGGTGAGCTCGATGAAGTCTGAGCGTGTGCTAGGGAAGGAGAGCGATGCTGGCTGTGGATGAGCTTTGGCTGTGTGCTCTGCTGGAGTGCTAATAGTGCTGCTGCTGTATCAACATCACATTGCATGCATTCTATGACTAAGCTATGTGTCTGTGTCCTCTGCTGGAGTGCTAATAGTGCTGCTGCTGTATCGACAACACATTGCATGCATTCTATGACTAAGATATGTGTCTGTGTGTACTGGTTGTGTGGATCAGCTCAAGTAACCTGGCTTTTACTTTTACCTGTTTACTTGTTAGTGGCCTGGTGAAACTTACCTCTCTCCACCTGGCTTCTAATGTGGCATCTGGGCTATTTACTGAACATAACATATACTACACCTTTGGTGAAACTTGCCCCTTTATTATTTACTCAATGATGTAACATGAACAGTGCACTTCACTGTTCACCACTAAGAGTAAACTTAACTAACCACTAACCCTTTCTTTCATTTGGTTGTTTTCTTATTTGCAGGAACAAGATCTGGATATTCAAGATCTAGTATAGGAGTAGATATGTAGTATAGGTTTCAATTGTAATCTTCTTTTTATTCCTTTTTGTAAAGAATCTTGTAAGGATGTGATTATAAGTTAATAAAGCTTGTTTCTATCTTCAGTAATATTCAGTGTTTTTGGTGTATTTATCACTATTTGTGTTATTATTATTTAATCAGGAAATACGATTCCATTTCTTATTTAAATTTTCCTTGTCTTAGATTCTTGTTGTTATCTATTATATCTATAATTTAACCAAATAATATTAATAAGGAATTTTGGAAATCAAACCAATAATACAACTTCTAATTTTCAAATTCATTCAAATTGATTTAAATTTCGAATTTGAATTCAAAGTAACTTCCCCAAAATCTTAATAATGCCTAAAGTTCATGTCAAAATTCATAGCAATCACTAACAAGAGCTATTCCTACCTCCAGTTAGCGAAAGAAACTCTGGTCCCTTTAGCGTTTTGTTTGGCAAAAAATTTACCCTGATTTTACAAATGCATGCATGCACAAACTTGGATTCCTAATTCTACCCTTCGTCGGATCCTAATGTTGGGGTGTTACAGATTTCCCCCCCTTAAATTAAACTTCGTCCTGAAGTTTGCGGATATGTACCTAAATTGTTTTGGATATGCTCCCCTCAAGGCATCTTCTTTCTCCCATGTGGCTTCTCGCTCCGGGTGATGCTCCCATTGTACTTTGCAGTATTTGATTTCCCTGTTTCTCAATCTTTTCGAGTTCTCCTCTAAAATTTTACAGGGTTTCTTGACATAAGTCAAATATGCTTGTAACTCAATCTCTTGATGTGTGATGGCATCATCGGGAACTTTCAGACATTTCCGGAGTTGTGAAACATGGAAAACATTGTGAACTTGAGCTAGCCTTTTTGGTAACTCCAAAGCATAAGCTATTGTTCTGTTCTGACTCAGTATCTTGAATGGTCCAATATATCTTGGGCTTAGTTTTCCTTTGACTCTGAATCTCTTTACTCCCTTCATTGGACTTACTTTGAGATATACCATATCCCGCACTTCTGGATGCCATGATCTTCGGCTTTGATCAGCATAACTCTTCTGTCGACTTTGAGCTATCTTCAATCGATCCCTGATAATATCGATCATATCTTGATTTTCCTTGATATAGTCTGGTGCAAATTCCTTGCTACTACCAGGTTCATACCAGCATATAGGTGATCTACACTTCCTTCCGTATAGTACCTGCTAAGGTGCTACCTTCAGACTACTTTGATAGCTATTGTTGTAGGAAAATTCTGCCAATGGTAGATGATCTTCTCACGAACCTCCAAAATCTAATGCACAAGCTCTAAGCATGTCCTCTAAAATTTGATTGGTCCTTTCTGTCTGGCCTCCAGTCTCTGGATGATAAGCTATGCTGAAATCCAACTTTGAACCAAGTGCTTCATGTAATCGTTTCCAAAATGCTGATGTAAACATAGATCCTCGGTTTGATACAATCCTCTTGGGTACCCTGTGTTTACTCACAATTTCTTTGATACAGATTTCTACTATTTTTTCGGCATTATCCTTCTGGTTTACTGGAATAAAATGAGCACTTGTTGTGAGTCTATTGACAATCACCCATATCATATCCTTCCGCTTCGGTGTCATGGGTAACCCTATGATAAAATCCATTCCAATTTCTTCCCACTTCCATTTTGGAATTTCCAAAGGTTGTAATGGTCCTGCTGGACTTTGATGTTCTGCTTTTACCCTTTGGCAAGTATGGCATTCAGATACATATTTTGCAACATCTCTTTTCATATTATTCCACCAAAACAACTCTTTTAAATCCATGTACATCTTTGTACTTCCTGGATGTATGGAATATGGTGTTTCATGGGCTTCCCGAAGTATCACTTCTCGAATTTCTGGCACATCTGGTACACAAAGATGATTTTGAAACCATAAAGATCCATAATCTCCTAGATGAAAAGCTGATGTTTGACCTTGAGAAATTCTTCAAACTTCTTCAGCAATAAAAGGATCTTCATCTTGAGGTCTAAAGATTTCATGTCGAAGATCACTACTCTGTTCCTCAATTACTCTCATGGTAGCTAATCCTCCAAGATTTATTGTACTTATAAATTGTATTTCCAATCTTTCCAAGTCCATCTGTAATTCTTTTGGTAGTTCTCTATTCATGGGTTGCGTATCTGTGATTTTCCGACTTAAGGCATCTGCCACAACATTTGCTTTTCCAGGAGTATAAATTGATTGCTAGATCATAATCTTTAATTAACTCCAGCCAACGCTTTTGTCTCATATTTAATTCCTTTTGAGTGAAGAAATATTTGAGACTTTTATGGTCAGTGTATAACTCACATCTTGCCCCATAGAGAAAATGTCTCCATCCTTTTAAAGCAAAGACTACTGCTGCTAACTCTAAATCATGGGTTGGATAATTCACTTGATGTGGTTTCAGTTGCCTAGATCCATAAGCAATCACCTTACGATCTTGCATAAGTACGCAACCTAATCCTCCCTTGGAGGCATCACAATATACTGTGTAATCTTTTTCTGGTTCCGGAACTGCTAGGATTGGTGCGGTAGTTAATCTGGTTTTCAACTCCTGAAAACTCGCTTCGCACTTCTCATCCCATATGAACGGTGTGTTCTTTCTTAACAATTTGGTCATTGGTCCAGCTATCTTGGAAAAACCTTCTATGAATCTCCGATAATATCCGGCCATACCTAAGAAACCTCGGACTTGCTTCACATTGGTTGGTGCCTTCCAATCCAATACTGATTGAAATTTGGACGAATTTACAACAATTCCATCCTTACTAATCACGTGCCCAAGAAACTCTACTTCGTTCAACCAAAATTCACACTTACTGAACTTAGCATAAAGTTTATGTTCTCTTAGGATTTGCAATGCTATTCTCAAATGCTCTGCATGCTCTTCTTTATCTTTAGAGTATATCAAAATATCATCAATGAATACTATGACAAACTTGTCCAAGTAAGGCATGAATATTTTGTTCATCAAATTCATGAATATTGCGGGGGCATTGGTCAGACTAAAAGGTACGACTAAATACTCATGATGTCCATACCTTGATACAAATGTTGCTTTAGGAACATCTTCAGGTTTAATTTTTATTTGATGATAACTTGACCTTAGATCGATCTTGGAGAATACTCCAGCTCCCTTGACTTGGTCAAGTAGATCTTGAATTCTTGGTAATGGATACTTGTTCTTGATGGTGACATTATTGAGATTTCTGTAATCCCCACACATTCTTCGTCCTCCATCTCGTTTATCTACAAAGATCACCGGAGTTCCCCCATGGAGATACACTTTCCTGAATGAATCCTTTCCGGGCTAGTTCATCAATTTGCTCCTTAAGATCTTTTAATTCTTTTGGCCCCATCTTATATGGTGCTTGGATATTGGTGCTATACTAGGTATCAGGTCAATAGTGAACTCTATTTCCCGATTAGGTGGCATTCCTGGTAACTCTGCTGGAAAAACATCTTGAAATTCCTTCACCACCGGAATATCTTCCAACTTGACCTCCTTCATTGAGTTCAACTGCAGATCTACCATGATATGACTATGTTTATTCGCCTGATAGACTATCCTTCCTCCACTTGGAGACCTGATTGAAACTGTTTTATCCTCACAATTGATCTGAGCTCCATAATCTGTCATCCAATCCATTCCCAGCACTATTGCTATTCCTTTTAATGGGATCACATAAAGATCTGCATAATAGGTTTGACCACAGATTAAGATGACTTGGTTTGGTTTAATATTTCTAACTACCACGATCCCTCCGGTAGTAACTACGGTCATAGGTTTATCTAACGGTGCCCTTCTAATCCCGAATTTATCACAAAATTCTTCAAATATGAAAGAAGTAATTGCACCGGTATCAAATAAAACTTTTCCGGGATTTGTGAGAATATTTAGCGTACCTATCACCGCTTGATCCGAGTTATCCACCTCCTCCAAGGTTGCGCAATTCAGCTTTCTAGTAGGTCTACCTCTCTTGCCATTATCATTTTTGCCATAGCTTCCACCTCTGTTCGGCAATCCTCCTCCGCCTCCACTGGCTTGGCCTCCACTCTTGGTGGGCCAACCACCGGGTGGCTTACTTGGGTATTCTGGCTTGATATGACCCTTTTGACCACAACCAAAACAAATAATCACTGATTTCTAGCAATCCTTGCTGATATGTCCCGGAAGTTTGCAATTATGACATATGACATTCCTTCTAGGATTGAATTGTCCTCCAATGTTGTTGCTACTCCTGCTGTTGTTATTGTAGGGTCTGTTTCTTGGTTGAAATTCCAAGTTGGTTTTGGGTTTACTTGCCTGAATCCTCTTTGTTTCCTTCTTTGCTCTCTTCATGCGCTCCTCTTGGACATTTTTGTAATCATCTTCAAAAGTTATAGCTGCATCAAGCAATTGTTGAAAAGTTTGAGTGTTGGCAAGCCTCAACTACATCTTCACAAATGGATTTAGTCCACACATGAATCTCTTATTCCTTTTCGCCTCCGTGCTAACTTCTTCAGTAGCATAACGAGATAAATCACTGAACTCCCAGATATACTTCATGACACTGGAGTAACCTTGTTGCAGTTCTTCAAACTCCCTACACTTCAGCTCAATGATACTTTTCGGAACATGGTATTCACGGAATCTTTGCTTGAACTCCTCCCAGTTGTACTCTCTTCCTGGAGGTTGCATAGCTAATTGACCCTCCCACCATGCTGCTGAAGGTTCGGTCAATAGATGTGTTGCATATCTCAACTTTTCTTCCTCATTGCATCCTACAGTTTCAACTTTCTTTCAGTATCTGCTAACCAATCCTCTGCATCCATTGGTTCTGGAGCGGATGCAAAAGGTAAAGGCCTGGTATCCTAGAAATCCGAGAGACTAACGCCACGTCCTTGAGGTGCCCTCTACTGTCCCACTCGATCTACCAAACCCTCCATGAATTTGTTTTGAGACTCTTGCATCATTTGCATGTACTGCATAAAGTTCATCTCCATTAATGACCTCATTGGTGGTGGTGGTGGTGGTAAATTTTCATGCATTATGGCGTCTTCATCCGCCTTTCCCATGGCTTTGCGCTCCATGCGCTGCTGCTCAGTCTCGTTTTCTACTCCCATTTCCATACCCCCTAGTCCTGTAACATAAAGTGAACACTCATAATTACATCATGCATATGTGTTCTGAGCTCAACTTCATGCACAGAACTAGTCACACAATGGAAAACAAGATCCAAATAAGAACCAAATATGCATTACACACATATTATACATTACAAGCCACATAGTTGATACAACGTGATTACAAACCCTTACTAAATAAGTATTACAAATTCATGCGGGTACTATCCCACTTATTTATTTACATCAAGTCCTCCGACTCTAACTCTTGTCTCCTGCAGAGATACTCCCAGTCAAAGTCATACTCCCCAGAAGTTGCGTCGTTCATCGTACATACCCGGAGTACAACCGTGCTGACGTGAGGTACGACGCACCGTCTGTGGAACGACTTGCCTCTTCGACGGACGATACTCAGTATCACAAGTTTCCAGACTTGATACATCATTCAACTAAAGTGCATCCATGCCTTCCAACTCATCTAAAACATCTACTGAGTAATCTCCATCACTGTCTTCTTCATCCATCTCCTGCATCCCGACTCTGGAGGAATCAATAGAATATTCCCCTTCTGGTGCCCCCAAGTACTCTGCTGGGTACGATAGTCCTCAGCTATTATTGGATAGTGCACGTTATCTGGAGTTGGATAAGGTTCTAATGACTCAAACACCCTTTCTTCAGGATCTTCCTCATTGGACTCTACATCTTCCACATGGACATCTCTTCCATCAACAGAATAAGATCTCACGCCCATGCGACTAGTCTGTCCGATATCTCCAACTGAATCTTCTATAGGAATAGGATTCCCAGTAGATCCATCCATCGATCCGCACCTCCATCCTTCGGAATTTCCAATAGGTAGTTCCAAGTCTTCAGTTTCCTAAGAGCTCTGTGGTACTGGATGACTAGTGCCCTCATCAGGATATCTAGTAGGTTCTGGTATAGGCGAGTAAGGATATGGTGTAAAAGATGCTGGATCTATAGGTATATCCTTGAAAACTGGGTTAACCCTATCCACTGCTTCATTCTCCAGTTTAGATGCTAACTTCTCCCTTCTTTCAGGATTCGTTAAATCCTCTAACATATCAACCTGATATTTTACAATAACCTGATGTGTCTTATATTAATACCCAACCATCAGTCGATACAGATCCATAAACTTAGAAGCTAGTTTTGGATGCTTCTTTACTAAAATAACATGATCCGGTTCAGGTTCCTCGTCTATAGAGTCATGAGGAATCACAGAATATGTGATTCCCGCTAACTCTTTTGCTTTGTGCTCCTGGACATTGGCTATCGCCTCCACAATAGCAACATGATGTGCTGCTAGGTGATTTCTACCTTCACCCATAGGTAAATCGTGATATAAACCAAGCTTCTTTGGTAGTTGGATGCTAACACGATATTCGGCTAACATTCGACCATCATGCTAGGTAATGGTATTGACTGGAATATCAGTTGTGCAACCAAACACTCTTAGAAGTTCTCGAAGCTGTTTAGTTAACACCCCTGATAGTCATCAAGAGTCTCTTCTTTCCTTGCCAAAGTTTGTTTTGGAAACTTTGGTGCCATTTCCACTATATATAAATAATAGAAATGAATATAATTAGTATGCATTAATTATAATGATGCATCACAATAAAGAATTATCGCACTAAAAAATATAACAAAATATTCCCAATTGAATATTCATCATATAATCTAGAGAACTCTTTACCGTTGCTCCTAAACTCCTACAGTTATTTCCCTTTACTAGGTTTCCAACCTAAGGTCAAAGCAATTGCTCTAATACCAGCTGCGATGACCCAGCATACCACTGCATGTGTAGTACACTATAGTCGTTGACATGACATCTAGAGAAACACCGTTCCGTAAATATCACATCCCTCAGAGTAGTACAACAGAAACATTGCGGTTCCATATTACAAACATACACACTTCATTATTATTACAAACCAGAAGTTCCAACTTCAAGTGTTGCAAAATTACAAACCAAACTTAAGTAGTTTCAGCAGAAGATATGAAATCCAAACTCATACTTCAAATTGAGCTCAACAACTTATTCTATAAAGGTTACGCTGCTCGGCTCAATTGTTTTACTAATGACTAAGGAAACTACTCGTACTCGTTGCCCTGCATTCCTAGCGTATCTCGTAGTCCACCCCTTAAACTCCTCGGGATAGGTCTAGCTCTTCATAGTAGACATCCTCTTGTCCTTCAGCTGCGTACATTGAAGGGTCTTCTGGATTCTCAGAGTCTAAGCAGGGGTTCAAAGGAAAGAGTGAGTAACATCATTACCCAGCAAGTTCATTATATGCAAGGTGGGAAGTTTGATGCTCTATATACCACCTCGAACTATAAGTCCTTGGAGATATGCAGTTTTCGTAAACATTTCTTCAAAGATTGATTTTATTATCAAAACTATGCCCATCAGCCTTCACAGGTTGACCGAAACTTCATGGAGTTCCTTTGTTGCCGCGTTCGTAGCTCCTTCCAGGAATAGGGAGTAACAAGTTATAGTTCTTATAGTCTACAGAGGTGGGTTGCTTTACCCATGAGAGATCAGCTCCTTGTTGCACAACCGGGCGTACTTTCCCGTCCACAATTCCATGATGTGGGGCCCAATAGGTGATCCAAGCCAATCACTGCCCTCTCCGCGATCCCATATGTCTGCATGATCCTCCGGACCGAGCTCCATCTCCGTTAAGCCCCCAATTTAGGGCAAGCTATAACCCTGATGAGTTCCCGAAGACTCTATGAGCTAGTGATGCCCCTGGCAAGCTCCATAAAAGTCTGACTATACCTCCGACAGCCACTCATAAATAATCTAGACACCAAAATCGTGGGGCCTAAGGGTGCCCACCCATATGGTGGATCCACACAAGGAATCCCAGCGTCACGATAAGGTCATCTTGCCTCCATATGAAATGAAGAAGATACAACTCACTTCCCCGTCCCATTCCAAATCTCATGGTTAAAGCGTAATATTCGGCGCTAGAATCACTGATGTCATGGGTTGTTAAGCCTATGTGATTTATGCAATTGGAACCCTAAGTTCCATTGCCAATCTTTATCATCACTTAGGATGATAACTACATCTTATTTATTAGAGAAGATAATATTTTATTTCTCCAGATCATAGATGATAACACACAATTTGCAATATCTTTGATAAAGACTCTTCAAAGGACATGAGAAAGTTATGAACTTGCCTTGTGACTGCAAGGTAGTGAAGTCGGATGCTTCCACCTGACCTTGAGATCTGGTTTCTACAAAGAACCATTATTGCCCGGTAAGGACAATATTTAACGAAGCAATATGTAATGCATAGTAATGTCATGCAATGATTTATTATTTGCTTCTTTGCGTGTTTTACCCTCTTAGTAAAAGTTTACTGTTTTATTTAATTAATAAAATAAAAGTATTATGCTAAGAGTTAAAAACATGAACTTACTTATTTTTTTACTCTTCTAAGTATTTACTAAAATTCCTTTAAGGAAATAAGACTTAATTTGTATCACACTGAATTTACTATTTAAAAATAAAAAATAATATTTTTCTATAATAGTATATTCAATTAGGGTCTTAAAAATGAATTTTATTCAATTTTAAGTGTTTCATATATTTTTATAAAATTCAAAAGTAATTGGCACCATATTAATAATAGACCTAAGTTTTAGATGCTAAAAATTCCATTGATTATTTTTACTCAATAGAGAATATTTTTGTGAGTTCATAGATATATTATTTATATTTTTAACATTTTTATTTATTTTTCTAGAGTTGTTTTTGTTTTAGGGGCATATTTGTAATTATTTCTTTTTAAACAAGCCTTTTAACATACGGGCCGGGCCCACTGAGCTAGCCCAACCTAACCTAACCCATACGTCTTGGTTAAGCCCACCAGGGTAGTGGTAGGCCACCCGCTGGCCCAGTACCCTGCCACTCACACTCTCTCCTCTCCCCTTTCTGTCTCTTGCCCTCGCGGTCACCTCCTCCGCTCGCTGCCGCCGCCATGCACGATTCCGGCCTAGTCCGTCCATCATTGCCGCTGCCACGGTGCAGGATGGCAAGGTCGATGACGCTGCTCAGTTCTGTCTAAACAGATCTGCCTATGGTGTCCTCTCCTGGCCACGCTGACCCCTGCCCGAAACTAGGGTTAGGGTTTGGTTGCCCCGGGGCTTCGGCGATGGTGCACCGGGGTTTCTCACGGTGTGCTTCCCTTAATCTCCGGTGGTTCTGACATGCGGTCGGCGTGGGTTGCAGCGCCCCTTCAGGGTGCTCCCCGTGCCGCTGTTTCTGCACCGCCGTCGGCCATTCCTCTGCTTCCTCTTCAATTATTTTTGCAAGGACCTCGAGTAAGTTTGGTTCTTCCCCTTTCTGCTCCTCTCTTGTGCTCTAGCTATCCTTTCCTGGCATGATTACAGGTTAGCCCTCTGTCTAGGGTTCATCCTTGTGTAGTGATGTTGGGTTAGTTGCTCTGGTTCATCCTACCAGTGATATCCTTCTAGTGTTTATTGTGCTAGTGGTATCTGTTGCACGCTATTGGTTCTAACCAATTTTTCTCCCTTCTATCAGTTGGCACTCTGCTAAATATTTGTTACCATCTTGTTCTCTGTCAGAGAACCCCCTGTGAATGTATACTGAAATCTATGTGATCACCCTTGTTGCCTCTGTGATGGTTTCATTTTAGTGAATTGAAACTCACTGTTATGCTAGAGTTGGAATGCTCTCTGTTAATAGTTCTTTTGTGAAAAATGATTTCCAATTAAAGTATTGGGAAGATGATTAACTTTTAGTTGACCTGGATTATGTAATCATTGGGTAAGCTTTGCTTGGTTAGAACAAATGTTCCAGAATTGTCCAGATCCTTAATTTCTCTAAAAATCCTTGCTGTATAAGTTGGCTGATGATATTCACTAATTGTTTTATGCCTATGATGATGGTCTGAGGCATAGAAATTAGTTCCATATCAGGCTGTCCCTCTTAGTTATGTTCTGGTATTAATACCAATTATTGATTATGGAATCCTTTGGATGAAATAGTGGTGGTGTTTTTGTGAATCCATAAGATCTATGGATTCTGTGGTGCTACTCTGTTAAGAGATGTGCCTAGAGTTCAATACCTTGGCTGTGTTTATATTTGGAAGATGAAATATAATTTTTATATCCAGGATCAGTGATGCTGGTCTAAGATCCTGGTGTTATTTGTTTAGATCTACTACTTGGCTTTAGCTCTAATACCTCAATGATGGATACACCCCACTTGGGTGATTTCTGAGAGGTTTAGCATAAAACAACACTTGATTTATTATCTGGATAAGATAGTTGGATCATGTGAAGGTTTTATAGTACTCACCACAACAGTGGAGTGGTTGGTGTTGTTGCTAGTTGATCTGTTGGCTTGATCTTGCTAGCCTGCTCTGCTGGTTGGATCTTGGCCTGCACCTTCTAGTTCTGCGCCTGCTCCTCCTCTTCTCCTGTGATCTGGATGTTGCCCTTGCTATCCTTCTACACCACCCCCTCCTTATGTCACCATGTTGAGGTGAAGTAGTGGTTAATTTGGTATGGTGGCTAGTGATTTTTTGGATGCTTTGGTGAGCTCGATGAAGTCTGAGCGTGTGCTAGAGAAGGAGAGCGATGCTGGCTGTGTGCTCTGCTGGAGTGCTAATAGTGTTGCTGCTGTATCGACAGCACATTGCATGCATTCTATGACTAAGCTGTGTGTCTGTGTGTACTGATCGTGTGGATCAACTCAAGTAACCTGGCTTTTACTTTTACATGTTTACTTGTTAGTGGCCTGGTGAAACTTACCTCTCTCCACTTGGCTTCTAATGTGGCGTCTGGGCTATTTACTGAACAGAATAGATACTACACCTCTGGTAAAACTTGCCCCTTTATTATTTACTCAATGATGTAAAATGAACAGTGGACTTCACTATTCACCACCGAGAGTAAACTTAACTAACCACTAACCCTTTCTTTCATTTGGTTGTTTTCTTATTTGCAGGAACAACATCTGGATATTCAAGATATAGTATAGGAGTAGATATGTAGTATAGGTTTCAACTGTAATCTTCTTTTTATTCTTTTTTGTAAAGAATCTTGTAAAGATGTGATTATAAGTTAATAAAGCTTGTTTCTATCTTCAGTAATATTCAGTGTTTTTGGTGTATTTATCACTATTTGGGTTATTATTATTTAATCAGGAAATAAGATCCATTTCTTATTTAATTTTTCCTTGTCTTAGATCCTTATTGTTATCTATTATATCTATAATTTAACCAAATAATATTAATAAGGAATTTTGGAAATCAAACCAATAATACAACTTCTTATTTTCAATTTCTTTCAAATTGATTTAAATTTCGAATTTGAATTCAAAGTAACTTCCCCAAAATCTTAATAATGCCTAAAGGTCTGTCAAAATTCATAGCAATCACTAACAAGAGCTATTCCTACCTCCAGTTAGCGAAAGAAACTCTGATCCCTTTAGCATTTTGTTTGGCGAAAAATTTACCCTCATTTTACAGATGCATGCATGTACAAACTTAGATTCCTAATTCTACCCTTCGCCGGATCCTAATGCTGGGGTGTTACATATAGTAAACTACTGGTGCTCATGTTCAACGTAATGGCCGTCATTGGTGGCCGGTATTGACATGGGTTCTATGAATCCAGTGATGGTCCTAGTTTTCGGCACACGTCAGAGGTAGTGTTCAACAGGGATAGCTCCTAAATATGCTCGTTGTTGATTCATTTTATAGGTAAAAAATAATAATTCACTATTTGTTTCTCAATACAACACGTACTATCATATGTACAAATGCACTTCTTCATATGTACAATTACTGGTAAACAAGTATACAAATTGTTAAGAAAGATTACATTAAGTACAATGTATTTTATCACATACATGACATCAAGCTCAACAACAAACTAGTACCATGTAGAAGTTCCTATCTCATCAAGTTCACAAGTGGGAACTATCACAGAAAAAGTAGATCCTTATTTTCACGTGCAAGGGAAACAAGACAAGATCATGCAAGATATAATTAAGCCTCTGCCTCGAAAATATAGACAATGAGACAAGTAGTTAACTGAATAGGCTATATGATTCATCCAACATATACACCTGACTTGTAAATTGTAATCGATAATTTTCAGCATGATATAACTGAACACGAAAGAACATGCTTTCTAGGAATAAGAAAATTATTCAGAACACAAACTGGAGAGATGAAAAGAAAACGTACCTACAAACTAGATCATGAGTGTTGTGATCCCTAAAAAAATGTATGAAATCAGATCATTGAGCACATGGATTACGAATACAAAAAAGGTTTGGTCTTATAATTATGCTTCAAATAACAAAATATATGAACCAAAAAAATTAAGACACTAGATCATTGGTGCATAAATGCATATACAGACGTACTGAAAGACCATCTATTTTTCTAACAACAACATTGTGTAATCATTGATAGAGTATAATGAGTGATGTCTGGTATGGTATTAAAAAAGCAATCATTGACATAGTATAGACCAACTAATTCATAATTATAGACTAGTAACCCTCCATTGCAAAATACTCTACATGGTTACGTCAATTATTTTGGAAAGAAGGATGTTCTATTCATAAGATGTGGTGGGTTTGATCCGATGGAGCTTACGGTGATAACGTCGTCGATTCGACTTGGCAACCTGTGGGCAAACCATTGGACAGGATCGCTGTTACTTCGTCAAATGGTCTGAGAGGGTGACACTGTTGTAAGCAGGCCCGAGGTATTCAGGCAAAAAAATTCCCTCCAAGGATACCCATGCTTGACGACTCTCAAACAATGATGAGTCACCTTTATGCCAAGAGCCAGTTTGAGATGATATTCCTACCTATCGCTCTCGATGTAATCTTGTGAGTTTTCAAATGGAGATGATTTATGAAAATATTTCTGCATGTAACATGATCCATGTTTAAATAGGTAGTAACATGAATGTAGAGGTAGGTGTTCAAATGGTTTAACTTTAACCAGAGTAAAACAAGCTAACAAAGGGGACATGATAATCATCATATAAATCAGCTAAACCTAGCAGGATCAAAAAGTTGCATTGTACCTATAGTAAGGAGGTACATATAATTACAGTAACAAGTATAAAAGCATATTATCAAGAAGATTATAAATCGGGACATTCACTCAATTTTTCTGAAGAAATGAAGGAACTTAACAATGAACCAGCTGGATAAAAAAATATGTACTACAAATTTATAGTTTAGAGCATACTAGCACATCGTGGATTTCCAGGAGTGTTTATTTTCGATGATTGGTTCCCACGAGTCCTAACAAAATCTCTTCCGCACCCTGGCTTGAGGTACGAAAAAGGTGCAACTTTCCCAGCCGCTAACGTGGCTACATCCTCCTTATCCCACAATTTATGCTTCCTACCGTAACCACAGCTTCCAAGCCTGTGGTTCATGGTGATTTTGCTCTGCATGTGTTTCCCCCATTCACTTACATGGTTGGACATATAGTCGGAGTGAGATGCAACGAAATACTTTCATACTTCCTCTCGTATATTAGGCCATCTCTTCTTTATAACAGTCTTGTAATATTTTTCCTTGTATTTATTTGCGGTGGTTCGCCATGTGTTCGTTGCTCTTGACATTATGCACAGTGTTCTATTTTTGACTGTCTTGTTGCGACTTCACCACCTTCAATGCAAAACTGGTACCGGTTAAACAACTTGCTCAAGAGTGCTTCCCTCGCATCTATTTGACTTCTCTCCCTCAAGTTACGACATGTGATATCCACGCCTTCAAGAACGATGATGCCTACAGTGTTGCTGCACCCACTTGCAATCTTAACTGTACTGACATGCAAACCTCGATTATCAACTCAGGTGACCACATGGGTCTCCTTTGTCAAACGGTTTGGACCTCTAGAGACGCACCGCCTATTTCTGTAGGATTGGTCGTTACATATGCAGTTGCATATGCTACCTCTCATCTCTCAGAAAATATTATTGAATGGGTTTTAGTTGCTCTGCGCAGCGTAAGCATGGCGATCGCTTGATTTTCTACTGAACATGTCAATATGTAATTTGCCTTAAAAATGATATTTTGATTTGTATTATTTCATTATGTACCTTAGTTTCTATCTAATCTTTTCAGAGATTCAGTTCAGTTGACCATATTTGACATACCTTCCTAGACAAATGAGTTCTATCAAATTTGCCCGGTCTTCCCAAGAACTGATTCCAACAAGTTGCTCAGAAGGGTCTAGATGGATCAACCGAAGAAAGTAATCACAAATCGTAACAAACTAGATATACTAGATATAAGGGATCGAACGGCTATCTAATATGATGAGTAAACTCTCAAAGTAGATCAATTACAGCTTGTGATACCACATATATGGTATTATTTATGACCCTAAGCTTGAGAACCAGCTTATCCTTCTGGTATATGGTAGTGCCGTATGCTGAAGTTTTTGCAGTAATAGTACAACAATGCTCTATACTGAGTATGTTAGTAGAAAAATGAATATAAGCGGGCATGAACTGATTTCCCTTTATCATGCATGTCAGCAGCCATCTATTTTCTCCGAAATGGGTTGTACCCCGGCCTCTGCATCCTAGGATGCACACAACCCTTTTATTACTCAAAATCTTAAGTACTAAATTACAACTCAAGGTTCAGAGAGGGTTGATACAAATACCAACCATCTGAAAAAAGTATTCTAAAGACTAATACATCCATTTTGCATCACCGTTTTATATCATAATTTACTGTTATTCATTGATATATTTCATATTTTTGCATGATTGGTGACTTTTGGAGGATGAACGACCGAAGTCAGGATTCTGATGGAAAAAGCACTGTCCAGATGCAATATTTGCGAAGATCAGAAAATCCCAGAAAATATACAAAAATTTCTATTTTGCCAGAAGATGAAGAAGGCCATAAGGGGAAGTGGAGATGTGCCACAGGGGGCCCACACCACCCCCTGGCGCGGGTCCCCCTGGGCCGCGCCACCAGGTGGTGTGGCCACCCTGGCCCACCTCTGGCATCGCCCTTCTGCGTATATATTCCCCTCGGAAACCTAAAGTTCAGGGAGCGACCATAGAAATATTCCGCCGCCTCTGCGGGGTGGCAACTACAGAGAGAGAAAGAGCTCTCTGGCAGGCAGAAATTTGCTGGGGAAATTCCTTCATGGAGAGGGGAGATCGTCGCCATCAACACCGTCATCAAGCTAGACTTCATCGGGATCATCATCATCATCTCCACCATCATCTCCACCAACACCATCACCACCACTCCGTACCGCTGTAACAATTGGGTTGAATCTTGCATAGTTCTTAGGGGAAACTTTCCAGATGTTGATTACTTGTTGTAGTTGATGCTATTGAGTGAAACCATTGAATTATTGTTCATATTCAGATTGTTACTTATCATTATTTCATCTCTGATCTTGATCCATATGATGTCTCGTGAGTAGTTCGTTTAGTTCTTGAGGACATGGGAGAAGTCATGTTGTTAGTAGCAAAATTGTGTTGAGAAAGATTCAATGGTTTGATATTTAAGTTGTGGTGCTATTCTTCTAGTGGTGTCATGTGAACATCGACTACGTGATACTTCACCTTTATGGGCCTAGGGGAATGCATTGTGTATTTGGCTACTAATCGTGGGGTTGTCGGAGTGATAGAAACCTGAACCCCCGTTAGGAAACCTTTGCATAAGGGATTGTAGGATCTCAGAGTTTAAGGCTATGGTTAGGTTTTTATCTTAATTACTTTCTTGTAGTTACGGATGCTTTGCAAGAGGTATACTCACGAGTATGTATCAGTCCTAGTAAGGCCAGTACATTAGCATAGGTTCACTCACACAACACTTATCCAACTACAGAAGATTAATCAACTATATGAAGCGGAAGCACTTGACAATATTCCAATGTGTCCTCGAGAACGTTTGGTCATCTTAAGTAATACAACCGGCTTGTCCTTTTCTAAAGAAAGGATTGGGCCACTTGCTGCAATTATTATTTTTGCCTTTTATTTACTCGCACTTTATCTATCTATGTTATCAAAAAACCCTAAAAATTAGTTTGCTAAGTATTTACAGAGAATTCTTGATCCAAGCTACTTATCAACACCTTCTGCTCCTCGTTGGGTTCAACACTCTTATTTATCGAAAGTAGTACGATACACCCCCTATACTTGTGGGTCATCAAGACTATTTTGTGGCGCCGTTGCTGGGGAGTGAAGCGCTATTGAAGAGTGGAACTGGTAAAGGAAACTTCTACTATGAGTATTATTTATTTCTGTTTGTTACTTTATTTTCAATATGGATAATTCACTTAGTTTCTTATTTTGGAATGCTACTACCACTGCTAACATAGTAGATGAACCACCACCTGCTGAAATTGATGCATTTAAAATACCTACAAATTTTGTTGATCGTGTTATGGATAACTACTATTTTGGAGATGGAACTGTCCATCCCGGTGATAATTTGCTTTTGAATTATGCGGATTATTCAAGTGTGCATGTATTACAACAGATCAAGTTAAGAAATAGTTATTCTCTGTATCATTAAAAGGCAGAGCTGAGGAATGGTATACGCTGCTAAAGAATGGCCAATCTCTTGAATGGGAGGAAATTGTACCTCTCTTTTATTCCAAATTTTATCCTCCTAGTGAGATTCATAAAGATCGGAATCAAATATATAACTTTTGGCCTCGTGATGGAGAGAGTACCGCTCAAGCTTGGGGGAGATTGAAGTTACTAATGCTCAAATGTCCTATTCATGAGCTCCCTAATAATATTATTATCAATAACTTTTATGCAAGGCTTTCTCTTCATGATAAGGATCTATTGGATGCTTCTTCTGCTGGATAATTTACACATATGAAAGAAGAAGCTAAATGGGATCTTTTAGACCGTATTCAGGATAATGCTGAAGCATGGGAGAATGATAAAGGAAGAAAGTCATGTATAAATTATGATTATGTATGCATTAAATCTTTCATGGGAACTGATGACTTTCATAATATTAGTGTTGCTTATGGTCTTGATTCTCAAAGTATTGCAAATTGTTTTAAGGCTTTTGGCTCTTATATTGAAATTCCTAAAAAGAAATGGAACAAGTATCATGAGCCATATAAAGATATTATTAATTGTGTTCCTACTAGAAATACTAAAGTTTATACTGCTAATTGTATTTTACCCAAACCTTACATCGAGAAAATACCTTTCCCTGTTAAGGTAAAGGAACATTCTATGATAGCTAGTATGGTTAACAAAAGTACGAAGGAAGCTATAGAACCTGATGAACAAATAGATGTTGAACCTGCAGTAGCAATATGAAAGACCTTGTCACTAAAAATGTACAAGATGGGAACATTATCCTTTGCAAGGATACTTCTAATATTGTTTTACATCCTAGTAGAACGAGGAAAGCTAGTGTCCCTATGTTTTCTGTCAGAATAAGTTATCATTGCTACTATGGTTCATGTGATAGTTATATCGTTAAATTTATTCATGATGCTGAAAGTTATTATGAGAGAGGGAAAAATGTTTTTATGCATCTCAATAATATTAAGTTTCCTCGCTTTATGCTGAAAGCCTTTATGTTGCACTTGTTTTGCCTTCCTATGTTAGTAGCCTCTGGTTACAATAATTTATTTTCTTACAAAATTCCCTTGCATAGGAAGTGGGTTAGACTTAAATATGCGTATATTTGCTGCCCGATGCTCTCTTTTACTTCAATTCATATTCTTATGTGAGCATCATTGAAATTATCATGCCTATCTTAATGGTTATAAAGAAAGAGCTTTTTGGGAGACAACCCATTATATTTTTGCTTTCAGTTTATTTTTGTTTATTTGAGTCTTGGAAGTTATTTCTTTTGTAATAATCTCTCCTTATCCTTTATGTTTGGTTTTTGTGTCAAGATTAGCCTCTAATGAGAGAGAAGTAAGATTTGGGGAAGTTCCTGTCCCAAAACAGAATTTTGTGCTTCACTGTAAAAAATCGCGAAAAATCCCAGAACGTCGTACTGATATGTAATTTTTTGTGTGCATGCCCCAGATTATGATTTAACTTTTGTTAGTTTTGCACATTTTGATTTGAGCAACAGAAGATTTTGGAAAAAATTGATCTTACGTGATGGTCTGTTTTGACAGATTTCTGCCATGTTTGCATTTGCCTCTTAAATCGATTTCCTTTTTGAATTCTTTTGGGCTTTCGAAAGGAGTTGCTATAGTAGCTTATGTTTTGATGGATTTCATTTGAAACTGAGCCCAAAGGTTTATTATCTTCCATGCACTAATGTTGCTAATGAAGATTGTGTGAAGTTTTGTATGAAAGAAATTTTCAACTGTTAGGAGAGAATGATGTAATGAGATGAAGAATGGTCAACAGACTCAAACACTATATTTTTGAAGATTCTTACAATGAATATATTGATATTATTCAAGTGGTTACTCTAGAAGAATTTATTAAAGACCAAATTCAGAAACCTGGAGAGTCCGTTTTCGAATAGGTAACAGTTCTCGTAAGAAAAGGTCTGCGAAAAACTTTTCAATTTATATTTTTGCAGTTTTTATCTAACATGGAAGATAATGAGTCGAAAAAGGGACGGAAACCGAGCCCGGGGGCTCACACCACCTCGTGGCGCGGGCCCACCTGGCCGTGCCACTAGGGGGTGTGGACACCCCGGAGCCCGTCTCCGACCCGTTTTCTCCCAGTACATTCCTTTTGTTGTTAAACTTTGTAATATATAATCCCTCAGATCCCCGAGGTCCATATATCGTGTTCTCATCGTGTTTTGTTTCGATCTGTTTCTGTCAGGAACTATTCTCAGGTTTAGAAGCACGATGGTCTCCGCCAACAATAAGGGCAAGAAGCCTATGGAAGATGATCTCCAAGACCCCAAGTAGGAGGAGGAGATCAAGGGTGAAGTTGAAGAGGAAGTGAAGGAAGACTATTCCAAGACCCCAAGCATTTGTGCACTAGCACTACCATTGCAAGCATTAGAGTGGTGGCACGTCCTATCAAGCTCAAAAGGACTGCACGGATGTCCACTGGAGGGAAGGTTCCGCGCATTTTCTTGGCTTCACGGTCACCTCCTCCACGCATCAAGAATCCCTTCCATACCCTTATACATGAGAAGCAATTCCAAAAGATGCCTAAGGAAAAATTACCCTCCAATTGGGATATGCCTTGTTCTAACCATGCAGGAAAATAACACTTTAAGGAGGAAGAGTGGGGAAAGAATCACAAGGGCTGGGATTCACAGTCCAACATGATCATGAACCGCATTGAGCAAAATTCAGAGTTGATTCGTACTCTCACCTTCGAGATTGAGGATTTGAAGAAATCAATTGAAAAGCTTATCGAAAGAGCACCACCACCTCCGAAGGAGTAATTCGTCATCAGGTTTTGGCATCCCCTTGGTTTGTTCCAAGCTTGGGGAGTGCCGCAGTATCACATCATTATCTTTCATCTTTTTACCTTTTTAGTAGAGTCATATCATGAATAGAGAAGTTATCATATAGGATGGTTTGCATTGTGGAAGTATCTCTCATATAGCTAGTTATCTATGTATCCCTTGGTGTGAGTTGCCGTTATGGAATATTAATGAGAAGTTCTATCATTTACTTTTTGCACATCTTATTTTAGTTTGCAGTTTCTGTTATATGATTGATCTTGTTGTTAGTATTGGTATCACTTTGGGATCATTAAGTAAATTTAGTTGGTTTTGGAAAATCTAGCTCTGGTCAGTAGCAACACTATTTGAGGATTGAATGGAAAAGAGAAAAGTACTTTTAGAAATATAATTTCATTATCTTTCTTTCTTGATTGTCTCATAAGCTTAGTATTCTCTAGTTAAGATCTTTTGTGTTTCCAAGGAAGATTGCATGATTGTTTCTATCACTTGTATATTTGTTTGTTTCCTTCAACTCTTAAGCTTGCTACCCAGCCTTGCTAGCCAACAACCTGTACTGAGAGGGAATGCTTCTCGTGCATCCAATCCTTGAACTAAAACCTATGCCATTTATGTCCACCATATCTACCTATTAGCATTATTGCTATTTCAAGTAAATTCTAGAGTTTTATCTATCTTCCAAATTAAACTTGTTATGTGAAAATTAGTGATTAAAGCTCTCACAAACTTGATGGCAAACTTTAATTTCTTGTACTTAATAAATTTGAATCATTGTGACTATCTTATGAAGCTTGTATTCTTGTGATGTCTACACACTTATATTCTTGTAGACAGTTGTTGGGCCTCCAAGTGCAGAGGTTTGTAGAACAGCAGCAAGTTTTCCCTTAAGTGGATTACCCAAGGTTTAGCGAACTCAGAGAGGAAGTGGTCAAAGGTATTCCCTCTCAAGCAACCCTGCAATCAAGATACAAGAAGTCTCTTGTGTCCCCAACACACCCAATACACTTGTCAGGTGTATAGGTGCACTAGGTCGGCGAAGAGATAGTGAAATACAAGTGGTATGGATATAAGACAACGGTGCTAGAAAAGAGCTTGACGGGAGGAAAAGACTAAATGCAAAAAGATGGAAGCAAGCAAACATGTAACAGATCTAGTTGCAAACGGTGTTTCAATGCTTAGAAACAAGGCCTAGGGATCATACTTTCGCTAGTGAACACTCTCATATAAATATATTCTCTTTATGATACTACTCTGAACTACTCCCCGGTTGGACACTCTAATCCCATGGTAGGGCTATAATAGCACACCTCAAAGTTCGCTTTCCCCATCTAGATAACCCCACACTATCACCTTGAGCTCTAGATGGTTCCAAAAAACACCACAATTTCATAGAGACATCCAACTCCAAATATAACTCATAACAAGTATTTGTAATCTCTAGCCTAAGTACCACCATGATGTACACGCTGTCACTTTCACACACATGGGAAGAGCAGAGATCTATTAAAGCACTTGAGTAGCAAAGTAGATCTATAGATTACAAGCTCATGATCACAATATGATCATGCATAGAGAGAGATGAACACATAGCTACCAGTAGAACCCTTAGCCTTGAGAGAGAACTACTCCCTCCTCATCATGGGAGTCAGCAATGGTGATGGAGATGGTGGTGGAGATTGATGGAGATGGCTCCAGGGGCACTTCCCCGTCCCGACAGGGTGCCAGAACAGAGACTTTCTGTCCCCCGAATCTCCCCTTCAGCGGCGGCGGCGCCGCGGAACTTTTTGTGGCTAGAGGCTTGACGATTTAGGGTTTTTGCATCGGGAGGATTTTTATAGGCGAAGGGGAATGGTCGGTGGCCGGCCAGGGGGCCCACACCATGCCCTGGCGCGGCCAGGGGACCCGCGCCTAGGGGTGGTTTGGCCGTCCTGTGGCCCCTCTCCGTCTCTTCTTCTAGCTCCGTGAGTCTTTCGGTAAAATATCGACTTTGGCTTTTGTCCGGTCCAATTCGGAGAATATTCATTTTCTGACTTTTCTGGAACCAAAAACAGAAGAAAACATGCAACTGGCACTGTGGCATCTTGTTAATAGGTTAGTCCAAGAAAGTGTATAGAAATACTCCAAAGTGTGGAAAAAACATAAGAAAGTAGATATAAAACAAGCATGAAACATCAAAAATTATAGATACGTTTGCAACGTATCAACTTGCAAATTATAAGTTGGGAGTTAGCAAAACCATGTTATCATGGGGTCCGCTTTCAACATTCCACTTACTATTTAGTTGATATCATGTTCTTTTGTTTATGGATGTCGGCGGTGTGAAATAAAAGGGGAGCTTGTAAGCTCATGGAGTTTGTATATGTGTTAGAGAAACGCCTGGGCGGCTAGCCTAAGCCATGCCTAATCATGGTGGAAACTTACAGCATAACCATAGTGGCATTCTATGAAGCATCCTCAATAAAAACCTATGCAAATAGCAAGTAAAAAGATCGCTGAGATGCTCACTGTCTGTTGCCTTGTCATTTTGATATGAGATAGCTCCTGTGTCATGGGGCATGGGGTACCCCGTTGGCAGTTCTCTATGATACACATACACTTACAATGACAAGAACTTACCGGAGACCAAAGTTGAGTAGCATGAGGTCTGGTACTCGTACTCAAGGGGCATGAAATTTTCAACTTATAATTTGTCAAGCATATAACTCAAAATTTCCCTCACATTAACCTTAATCACTTCAAGATGCCTATATAGGGGCAATGAGAGCTCAAAGCTAGTAAGTACCATAATTTTTGGAGGCTCTTTATGAAACTTGAAATCCCTGCTTCCCTCTACGAAGGGCCTATCTTTTAATTTTAAGTTGAGTCAGTGAACCTATTCATTTATATCTCAAGAAAGCATTTGAGTTGTTGTGATTCAATCATCCATATGATGATGTATTCAATCATGTTTCTTATGTTCCTTGTTTTGCACACTTCTCTTATCTGAGTGAATATTACTTTGAAAGCTATCATTGAAAACCCCATTATGTTTGACTCCTACAATTTGTTAACCGTTCTCTGACCAAGAACAAAGTTTGCCATTACCAATTATGATTTACTTTGTGTATCTTTATTGTGTTTCCCTTAGTTATTGCAAGTTAAGTTATATAATAGTAAGTTGTTTTCTATTATGATATGTGTATTGATGAATGTGATGCTTCTTGTCCATATTCTCTTTATCGACACTTCAATCCATAAACCTGTGGTCATGTTTATTGACCTTAGTTTTCGCTCGGTGACAAGCAAGGTCTAAGCTTGGGGGAGTTGATACGTCCATTTTGCATCACCGTTTTATAACACAATTTACTGTTATTCATTGATATATTTCATATTAAGAGATGATACTTATGTTATTTCATCTATTTTTGCATGATTGATGACTTTTGGAGGATGAACCACCGGAGTCAGGATTCTGATGGAAAAAGCACTGTCTAGATGCAATATTTGCGAAGATTAGAAAATCCCAGAAAATATATGAAAATTCCTATTTTCTAGAAGATGAAGAATGCCAGAAGGGGAAGTGGACGTGGGCCACAGGGGGCCCACACCACCCCCTAGCACGGGTCCCCCTAGGCCGCCCCACCAGGTGGTGTGGCCACCCTGGCCCACCTCTGGCATTGCCCTTCTGCGTATATATTCCCCTCTGGAACCTAAAGTTCAAGGAGCGACCATAGAAAGATTCCACCGCCTCTGCGGGGCGGAAACTACAGAGAGAGAAAGAGCTCTCCGGCAGGCAGAAATCTGCTGGGGAAATTCCTTCCAGGAGAGGGTAGATCATCGCCATCAACACCATCATCAAGCTAGACTTCATCGGGATCATCATCATCATCATCTCAGTCATCATCTCCACAAGCACCATCACCACCACTCCGTACCGCTGTAACAATTGGGTTGAATCTTGCATAGTTCTTAGGGGAAACTTTCCCGGTGTTGATTACTTGTTGTAGTTGATGCTATTGAGTGGAACCATTGAATTATTGTTCATATTCAGATTGTTACATATCATTATTTCATCTCTGATCTTGATCCATATGATGTCTCGTGAGTAGTTTGTTTAGTTCTTGAGGACATGGGAGAAGTCATGTTGTTAGTAGTGGAATTGTGTTGAGAAAGATTCAATGGTTTGATATTTAAGTTGTGGTGCTATTCTTCTAGTGGTGTCATGTGAACGTCGACTACATGATACTTCACCTTTATGGTCCTAGGGGAATGCATTGTGTATTTGGCTACTAATCATGGGGTTGCCAGAGTGACAGAAACCTGAACCTCCGTTAGGAAACCTTTGCATAAGGGAGTGTAGGATCTCAGAGTTTAAGGCTGTGGTTAGGTTTTTATCATAATTACTTTCTTGTAGTTGCGGATGCTTGCAAGAGGCATAATCACAAGTATGTATTAGTCCTAGTAAGGTCAGTACATTAACATAGGTTCACCCACACAACACTTATCAAACTAGAGAAGAGTTATCAACTATATGGAGCGGAAGCACTTGACAATATTCCCATGTGTCCTCAAGAACGTTTGGTCATCTTAAGTAATACAACCGGATTGTCCTTTGCTAAAGAAATGATTGGGCCATGATACGTCCATAACGTATCTACTTTCCCGAACACTTTTGCTATTGTTTTTCCTCTAAACTTGTGTGATTTGGATACAACTAACACGGACTAACGCTGTTTTCAGCAGAATTACCTTGGTGTCTAGTTTTTGTGCAGAAAATCAACTATTAGTAAAAATCCCGGAAAATATGCCAAAAATACTATTTCACCAGAAGATTCACGGAGCCAGAAGTCGAGATGGAGGAGGGCCACGAGGGGCCCACACCACCTGGCCGTGCGGGCCAGGCCAGGCCGCGCCTCGGGGTGGTGTGGCCGCCTCGGTCACCCCCTTGGCCTCTCTCTTCGCCTATAAGTTGCCTCTTGACCTAAAAACCAAGGGGGGTTCAACGTTTTTCTAGAAAGAGTTCTGCTGCGCCGCCACCACCAGATTCCGCAATTTAGACCCAGAAACTCGGTTCTGGCACCCTGTCGGGACGGGGAATTGGAGGAGATCATCGTCATCATCATCACCATCGCTTCTCCATCAACCATCCATGTTTCCCCCATCCATGAGTGAGTAATCCCCCGCATTAGGCTATGGGGATGGTAGGGATTGGATGAGATCGTTCACGTAATGGCATCAGATTGTTAGGGCATGGTGCCTAGTATCTATTATTAGTGCTTTTTGACTTTGTTGCAACTTGTTATGCTTAATGCTTGTCACTAGGGCCTGAGTGCCATGATTTTAGATCCGAACATGTTATTGATTCATTATGATTGTATTGTTTATGGTCTTACCTGCAAGTTGTATACACATATTGTTGTCCGGAACCAAAGGCCCCGAAGTGACAGAAATCAGGATAACCGGAGGGAATGGCTTTGATGTGAGGATCACATGTGTTCACGGAGTGTTAATGCTTTGCTCCGGTGCTCTATTAAAAGGAGCACCTTAATTGCCAGTAGTTCCCTTGAGTCCCCACTACAAATGGGCTGGCAGGACAAAAGATGTTGTGCAAGTTCTCATTGCGAGCACGTATGACTATATATGGAACACATGCCTATGATTATTTAGTACTTGGATGCTTTATCTTATTTATCTGCAAATGCCCTACATCTTGATTGCCATATGAATTGTCTTGTCCATGCAACGCCCGCCTATCCATCCATATGCCTACCATGCTTTAATCCTACTGTTTACTGCAATCGTTACTACTGTCTTTACTTTTACTACTGCTATTACTTTGATATTGCTATTACAAAACTGTTGCTACTGATAAACTGCTGTGAGCAAGATTGTTTCCAGGTGCAGCTAAATTGACAACTTTGTTGTTAAGGCTTATAACTATTCTTTGGATCCCCTTATGTCAAATCAATAAATTGGTTTCACTTCCCTCGAAAATACTGCGACACACCCCCTATACTTGTGGGTCATCAAGACTATTTTCTGGCGCCGTTGCCGGGGAGCATAGCTTTATTTATCAACTTCACTTGGAATCAATATTGCTCGCTGCCATCCATCCATAATGGGTAAGTCTCGTGATGGCAATGTTCCTATTTTACCATTCACTACAAGGAGATGTACGGTTCTGAACACCTCTGTTGCTCTTGATTCACCATTTGTTATGAGTAAGTTCCTTACACCAGCACATACAAATGCTACGCTTACTGCTACTACTACTGAATCTGAAACTTCTGATATTTATGATGCTGCTTCTACTTTGCTTGATAAGAGTGGTTCATTAGGTCCTTTCCTAGATGCTACGATTGCTAGAACTATAGCTGGAAATACTGAAACTCCTAATGAAGACACTACTACACCTGTTAGTTCACCTAAGTCTAGAGAGAGCTATGATATTGAGGACGGTTATATAGAGATGACCGATGAATTTATTAAAGAATGTCAAAACATCCATGATAGGAGTGCTATTAAGAGTCTCCTTGAGAGGCGTACTATAAAACCCAAATTGTCTCCTAATGCTAAGTTTGCTGCATCTCCCATAAACATTAAAGATAAGGATTATGATTTCTCTCTTGATTTATCTTACATAACTATTGTTGAGAAAGAACCTTTTTGCGGGACTAAGAATGAAAGTGCAGTAGCACATATGACTGAGCTTTCTACCATGAGTGGCTTATTTTCTGATGATATTAAGATGCGCACCTACTTTGTTGCTAAAATTTTCCCTTTTCACTGAAAGGAGAAGCTAAAACTTGGTTTAATAATTTATCTCCTGGATCTATTGATAACCCTGATTGCTTGATTAGTACCTTCCTTCAGAAATATTTTCCACCTAGTGCTAGACATGCTATTTTGCAAGAAATTTTTGATTTTAAACAGGGAGAAAAAGAGATATTGCCTGAATCATGGGCAAGGTTTGGTGCTTTGATTCATGCACAGGCTAGATGTCCATTACCTAAGAATGAGCTTCTTGACATATTTTATAATGGACTAACTAAAGAGTCTAGGACATACTGTAACACCCCTAGTTTTAGTAATAGCAATTAGGGTTTGATTTGTGCATAGCTTGAGCATCATCTTCTTTAAATAAATGCATGGAAGAAAAGAAAACCCTAAAACCCTAGTTTCTTCTCTCTCTCAAAACAAGTCAAAATGGTTTTGATAATTTGAAAAGTACAAAAGGTGTGGAACCCAAATGGATTAATAGGGACCCACAAGTATTTTAACATCTTTACAAAGTCCTAGTATTTTTAAACTATTTAAAACAGAAAAGAAATTGAAAATACAAAAGAGAGAAAAGGAAAAAGAAAAAGAAAAGGGTTTTCAGAATAAAAACTAATCCTAACCCTACCTGGGCCGCAACCCAGCTCCCTTTGTTTCGCGCAGTAGATAACAGCTAGCAGCAACCGTCATAAGCCTGCTACCCTTGCTTTGCCACGACCCGTCTGCAGCCCAGCCTGGCCCAAGCCAGCCCACCTAGGCCCGGTACCCCTTCGTTGTTGTCTTCCTCGCCAGGGAAGCTCCTCCGTGTCGTCGCCTCTGCCGCTCACCGTCGTCGCGATGACCGCTCGCCGTTGAGATGCTCGCCGCCACTTGCAGAGAAGGATAAGGACCCGTCGTCGTCTCTCTCTTCCCTTTGGTTCTCACTTTCCGCACGGCTCCCTCTTCCTCCCTCTACTCCAAAGCTGGCCGACACCCTAGCCTAGACCTCGTCGTTGCCCCGCTGTCCCTGGCCGCCCTGAGCTTCATCGTCCATCCCAGGAGGTTCCCCTTGTTGTCCTCGTTCTGCTCCTACCAACCACGCAAGCAGGCGTGCTTCAAATCGCCCGGAATACCACCGCATCCGACCATCCCGGACCTCGCCGTCAGGCCTGCCGCGTTCCTGGGAAGCTTGTGATCCTCATGGGCCTCTCTGTTGTCTCCCTCGCTCCCTCTGCCGAGCCCGCCCTGTCAACACCCGGATTTTTAATCCCAAATGCCTGTTATGCCATACATCGCAATCCTAGGATTACCATTTTTGTGAGACATAACATATTGGATATCATAGTACATCATCCATTACAAACCATAATGACGTCTTACACAAATAAAGGATCTCCTGATCCAGTCTTAGTACAATCAAGTAGCGGAATAAATAGCGTAGCGATGGGGTCCATCTTCAGTGTCATAGGCAATGCTGACGATGGGAGATGATCCTAGTTATCGTAGCCGTCCTGTTGTCCTCCTTCAGGGTAGTCCTCTTCATAGTCTGGCCATAGGAATAACCAGGGACAAAGCCATGAGTACTCTTTAAGTACTCACAAACTAGCACTAACAAGTAAGATAGTTCTAGTAGGAATGCTAAGTTCTAAGTTTATTTGTAAAACTAAGTTTGAAACCTAAGCTGAGTTCATAAACAAAGAAAGATAAAATAAAGTTTGAAAACACTTAAGTGGGAACTTAGTTGTCATAGTCACAACTCTATTGTGGTCAAGTCATGTCACAAATCATTTCATAAGTCATTTTGAAAATATCTGACAACGGAACAGTATGACCACTCCAACTGTCCATAACCGCGGACGCGGCTATTCGAATTGTTTGACACTCTGTAGAGGTGGTACACTTTCACCACAATATTCCATACATCTGTCAGGGATAACCCTGAATCATCATACTTAGTATGCAGATAATCAAACATAACCTTTCCTTTACACACTCTAGTATAAGCACCTCTCCTATGAGTATGGCCTCCCAGCCATGACCATCTGTCATCCTAGGCACTGCATAGGTGGACAACGTTGAGAGGTAGCCTCAGCTCAAACCTCTCCCGCGAGGGAACTAATACTAATGCATATAAACTTCCAGCTAAGCCTTACCCAATTCAAGTATTGTGGTTGTACGGTAAAATTGGAATGGTATCGCATCCGAACCCAACCATCAGTTTTTGTAAAAGGGATAAGGCTCATGCCTTAACATTTTCATCATCATCATAAACCATTTGTGTTTCTCAACACATGTCAAAACATCTCAATAGAATGACTCATCATTCCAAGGTTTTCACAAGTCATTTTCACCAAGTATTCCCATCTAAAGTGATCAAGTTTTGGCTTAGCTCTAAACGACTAAGTTAAGAGTGTTCACTAATGTGGGATACTAAGGTCAATCTCATGCCATAGAATGACATATAAGTCTAACTAGATAGGTCAAGTTTTATACTCTTTATGCTACCTTTAAACAAAGTAAAGGACTTTAATAAAGTAAGGAAAGTAAAGCTTGTAAGTAAAACTTGGAGTAGGTATACGTCAACATGATATAACCAAAGCATGCCTAATGCTTTTGCTTAGGTTATCTAGCTTGCAAGGGTTAGCTGGCATTGTTAATGATGGCTTGCCTTAGTTGGTGCAGTGGTTGAAATTCTCTTCCTCCTCCTCTTGGTAGAACTCCTCCTCCTCGAAGACTTGGTCGGTACTATCGTCTATAAATACATACGGAATACACAATCACCAAACAATACTTAACTAGTCTACTTAGCACACTAAGGCACACATTTGATGATCTAGTATCATCACAAGCATCACAATGTTTAATGAACTAGCTTCATTTATTTTATTTGAGAAAAGTAATTTCTACTCATTGAAATTAACTAAGATTTAATATTCTCCATTAAAATATGGGATCATGTGTACACACGTCATCACCACATATTCTAACATATGGGAACGTGATTTAAAGGTTGGATCATATTTTAATAAGTTTAAGTTTAATAATTAATGATTTAAAGTGACTAGAAATGCCTATATAGCATTATTTTGGTACTAGTCCAAAGTCACTACATGCAAACCTTAATATTATTACATATTCAGATAGGTATGGTTAAATTTGATTTTTGAGAGTTGGAAACTACTCAAAAGCTATTATGGTTGATTTTAGAAAAATGTTTGAATGTGCAAAGGCTTCTGTCTTGTTATTTTTACTAGGAGGGATCTCTAACTCTAAATTATTTAAATCCAACGGGCTTGGATAGAGATTTTCATTAATCTTCCAACAAAATTTGAATCACTCCATTTGGATTTGTGAAACTCTCTGAGTTGATTTTTAAACTAAGGGACACATTCTAGTTTAAGTCTAAAAAGAAAAAGAGTTATTTGAATTAAACGGGTCGCGCGGCAAATAAATGGGCCGGCCTAGTTTACTCCACCCAGCACCCGAGCTAGTTTTAAGTGAGGGCCCCATCTGTCAGTGGGACAGGGATTGCCGAAACGGTATGGGCGAACAGTGGCCGCAGGATTAGATCCTGGATCAACGACTCACGGTCGTCATCGACGATAGACTCGTCGCCAGCGAGACTGAACCCTAAGGGTTTGGTGGGGCTGCAGTGGGGACGTACCAGGGCGCGAGCTAGTGCGGTGAGGCAGGCAAATGAACGAGAAGACGACGGCGGTTCTCCAGGTACTAGCGGCTTCCCGGGAGATGGCCTGGATCAACGGCGCCCTTCTCCTCCTTCCGCGGCAGACTCCGGCGAAATTCCGGCGCTACGGGCTACGGCTTGCTCCGGTGGGGGTCTGGGAGTGTTCTGAGGGGGAGTGGATGAGAATGGTGTGTCGAATTGGTGCTAGGGAGGCCTCCTTATATAGGTGCGGCTAGGCGACAGTGAGGCATGGGTGGTGCTCGCCGGTGACGACGGCACAACGGCCTAGAGGCATGGGGCGTAGGCGGATGGTGGCTTGCCTCCTGGCGGTCCTCTACGGTGTTATGGCGATGCTAGGTGACTAATGGTCGGGAGCGTCGCGCGCTCTGGGAGACAGAGGTGGTGCTCGACGCAGTTCCTGGCGAGTGTGGGTTGAGCGGCGGGTTACGACCATGTCTGGCGGGGTGAGGTGGTCAAGGCGGAGCGGCGCGCGCGGTCTGCGGTCGAGGCGCGGTCTGTGCAGTGCTGGCGGTGATGGCGCTCTGGCCTGCGTAGAGAGGATAGTGTGGCGCTTCTCTGCGGTGGTCCAGTGGGTATCTGTGGTCGTGGGGTGGACCGTGGACGACGGTGAAGTGGCGCCTTGCTTCCTGGAGCGGCGGAAAGGGGCTGGCGGTCTGCTGCGGCTTGGGCACGATCGGCCGGTGATCATGGCCTCGGTGCGGCGTTGCACTAGTGCCAGGGACTAGGGGATGGGCTGGTTTTCGTCTGGTTGGGTCTGCGGGAGACCAATAGGGTTAGTGCGGCTCAAATGGCTCGACAATATTTGATCAACAACAGTAATAGTTAGGCTAGTTTGATTCTGCCCACCAAGTGCTCAATCAAATGGCCGAAAGAAGAAAACTTTTGAATTTTGAAATGAGATTTGGTGGAGTGGTTTGTCACATGCTTAAACATCTGTGGTTGCTAGTATTTGTTAAATGGAATTCATTTGAGTGGTTTTTGAAAAAGTGTGATCTAGACATATGAACTAGATTCCATTTTCAATTGCCATTTAAAATTAGAGTTTGAATGTTTTTGGGAGATCACAAAGTGGGTCTTGGAACATCACTACTTGTACTATCAAGGGGTGCAAAGATCCACCATTGCTTCTATTGGAATTTGAGTGCTAGGAATACCCAAAGTGGGTTAGGTGATTAAAATGGCAAAAGTGACCATTTACTTTATTTAATTATTTTTGATTTCTTTTTCCTTGGTTTTTTCTTGGGAATGATCTAGATGATGTGACATTCATCATAGAACCATTTTACAACCATTAGAACAAACAATAATGGCATTTCAAACGACTCCTATTTTAAATGCACACACATATGAATGCTTAAAGATTTTAAATGGAATTTTTTCTGTTAACCCTAAATTGAGTAGATTTAATCTTGATTAACCTTGATTAAAGTTTTGGGATGTTAGAAACCTTCCCCCCTTAAACAAAATCTCTTCTCGAGATTTAAGAAAGAAAACTAGGAACTAAAGAGATCTGGGAACTCAGTCCTAATGTAATCTTCTCGCTCCCAAGTGGCTTCTTCTTCGGTATGGTTGCTCCATTGGATCTTGAGAAATTTGATACTTCAGGTCTTAGTGGTTCTGTAGGCTGCCTCCAAGATACAGATGGGCACTTCACAATACGTCAGATCCTTGTTGATATCAACAACTCGGTGATCGATGTTCTTGAAAACTTTGGTCTTCTCCAGCACTTCTAAGCATTTGCGAAGCAACGAGATATGGAACACATTGTGGATGGCTGACATCTCTTCTGGCAGTTCCAGTTGATACGATACTTCTCCTCGACGATTCAGAATCTTGAAGGGTCCAATATATCTAGGGGCTAACTTTCCTTTCAGACTAAAACGTTGGGTTCCCTTCAATGGTGAAACCTTGAGATACACAAAATCTCCGACATTGAAAGTCAGGTCTCTCCTTCTCTTGTCACCATAACTCTTCTGTCTGGATTGGGCGGTCCTGAGGTGCTCACGGACTTTGTGAACCTTCTCTTCATCTTCTCGGAGAATGTCGGGTCCAAAAATCTGACTCTCTCCTACTTGCGACCAATTCAAAGGGGTACGACACTTTCTTCTGTATAAGAACTCAAATGGTGCCATTTGCAAACTAGCTTGGTAACTGTTGTTGTATGAGAATTCTGCAAAAGGCAGACAATCTTCCCATTTTGATCCATATTCTAACACACAAGCTCTCAACATATCTTCTAAGATTTGGTTGACTCTCTCAGTCTGTCCATCGGTTTGCGGGTGATAAGCGGTGCTAAAATTCAACTTGGTTCCTAATCCTTCTTGGACTTTCTGCCAAAATATCGAGGTAAATTGGGTTCCTCGATCTAACACTATGGTCTTGGGGGTTCCATGCAGACTAACAATTCTAGCAATGTACAACTTTGCTAGCTTCGAACTCTGGTAGGTTGTCTTGACAGGTATAAAATGAGCTACCTTGGACAGTATATCAACGATGACCCAGATTGAGTCATTTCCCCTACTAGAAGTAGGCAAACCGGTGATAAAGTCCATTCCAACGGAATCCCATTTCCATTCCGGAATCTGCAATGGTTGCAACAGTCCTGCGGGCCTCTGATGTTCCGCTTTGACTCTCTGACAGATATCACACTTGGCGATGTAGCTTCCGATTTCTCTCTTCATCTTGTGCCACCAAAATTTCTCCTTCAAATCCTGATACATCTTTGTTCCTTTGGGGTGGATAGAATAAAGAGTATTATGAGCTTCTTGCATGATAAATTGCTTCAGCTCCGAATCTGCTGGCACACAGATACGTCTTTTGTACCACAGAACTCCTTCTTTGTCTTCGTTGAATCCAGATACCTTTCCTGTACCAATACGACGTTTGATTCTGTCGATACTTTCATTTCCCTTCTGGGCTTCCTTGACTTGGCTAATCAAAGTTGGTTGAAGTTCAATGCTAGCTAAAAATCCTTTGCTAACTAGCTCATTGCAAAACTGCTCCAACTCCTCATACAAACTTGGTTGCTTCTCCTTGATCATGGTGTTTAGCCTACACGACAATCTGCTAAGAGCATCCGCTACCACATTGGCTTTGCCGGGGTGATAGTGAATGTCAAGGTCATAATCCTTGATTAACTCTATCCATCTCCTTTGCCTCATATTCAACTCCTTCTGAGTGAAAATGTACTTCAAGCTTTTGTGATCTGAGTAATTCTCACTGCGATTCCCCATAAGATAATGACGCCATGTCTTCAGTGCCAAAACTACGGCTGCTAACTCAAGATCATGAGTAGGATAGTTCTGCTCATGCTACTTCAGTTGTCGAGACAGATATGCGATAAGTTTGCCTTCTTGCATCAACACACATCCGAGACCAACTTGGATGCATCACAATACACATCAAACGGCTTCTTGATACCTGGCATGATCAATATTGGGGCTGAAATCAATCTCTTCTTCAGCTCTTGGAAAATTGCTTCACATTTGTCGGTCCATTAAAATGTCTTGTCCTTCTTCAACAATTGAGTCATGGGTCTTGCGATGCTCGAAAATCCTTCTACGAACTTGCGGTAATATCCCGCTAATCCGAGAAATGTACGGACTTGGGTTTGAGTGGTTGGGGCTTCCCATTCTTCGACATCTTTGATTTTGGCGGGATCAACATCGACTCCTCCGGCAGACAAAATATGTCCTAGGAATCCTACTTCTTTCAGCCAAAACTCACATATGCTGAACTTGGCATACAACCGATGCTCTCTAAGGGTTTCAAGAATGATTCTCAGATGTTGCTCATGCTCTTCTTCTAACTTGGAGTAGATAAGGATATCATCGATAAACACAACGACAAACTTATCTAGAAAATTCATAAAGATCTTATTCACGAGGTTCATGAAATAAGCAGGGGCATGGGTTAATCCAAAAGACATAACCGTATATTCATATAATCCATAACGAGTAGTAAAGGCGGTCTTTGGAATATCCATTGCACGCATCTTCAGTTGGTGATAACCAGTCCTAAGATCAATCTTAGAGAACACATTTTCTCCAGTCAACTGATCAAATAGATCCTCTATCTTTGGCAAAGGGTACTTGTTCTTGATGGTGATGTCATTCAGCTTCCTGTAATCTGTGCACAAAAGGTTGCCTCCATCTTTCTTGTCGACGAATAACACTGGTGATCTCCATGGCGATGCGCTTGGTTGAATCAATCTTGTTGCCAACATAGCATCCAACTGCTTCTTCAATTCCACTAACTCTGAGGGGTTCATACTATGGGGTCTCTGGGCTATGGGTCCGGTTCCGGGGATAAGTTCAATAATGAACTCAATATCCCTATCCGGGGGCATACCGGGCAATTCATCTAGGAATACGTTGGGTATTCACATACTACTCTGACTTGGTCAATGGTGGGTAGGGCTAGACTCTTGTTGCACTTGAATTGACGGGGCAAGGTTTCAGATATATGCTCTACCGAGACTCCAGAGCTACTGGTCATGGTGATGGCTTTCCTGGCACAGTCAATCAATCCTTTATGCTTTGATATCCAATCCATTCCTAGTACACTTCCAAACCTTTGGTTCCAAGTACTATTAGATTGGCATAAAATTCTATCCCATGTATTCTGATAGGCACAACTTTGCAATTTTTTCTAGCTTTTGTAGTTGAACCAGGGATTTGAACTATCATGACATGCTTCAAGTTGGTTGGGTGAGTCTTACTAGTGCATGCAAATTCTTCGGTGACAAATGAGTGCGATGCTCCAGAATCAAACAATACTCTTGCTAAAACTTAGTTAACAGAAAACATACCCAGCACTACATCTGGCGCTTCTTGGGCTTCTTCGGCGTTCATGTGGAAGAGACGGCCGTTGCGGTTGTGATGGTTCCCTGGGGCGAATCTTCTTCCTGGTTGAACACGACACTGCTGTTGAGCTGGGGCATTCACATTGGCAGTGGCGGCAATCTTCTTGGGACACTCATTGGAATAGTGACCCTTCACTCCACACTCGAAACAAGTGATCTGAGACTTGTCTTTTGTTGCCACGGGCACAACATTGCTTCCAGTTCTGGGTGTAGTGTTGTTGTTGTTGTTGTGCTTGAGAGGTGCATGGTTGAAATTGCTGGAGTTGCCGGGGTGATTGTTGTTTCCTCCAGACTTCACATTTCCTCCGCTACGGTTGGGGTATCTTGGGCGAGACATTGGGGGTCAATTGTTCCGCGAGGCATATCCGGCAGACGGGTTGGGACGGTACTTCTGGTGACTGTTGGATCCAGCTTGGTGCATCATCCGACATTTGTGGTTGTTGTTTACTTGATTAATCTCCCCTTCCATCTGAATGGAAGAGTCAACTAGCTCTTCGAGATCCTCGAACCGGATGTTGATGAGAACAGTCTGCATCTCATCATGCAGTCCGTTCAGGAATCTCTCCTTCTTCTTGGCCTCTGTGTTGATCTCATCAGGTGCATACCTGGCAAGGGACAAGAATCTATCACGGTACTCCACTACAGTCATTCTGCCTTGCTTCAATTCTCTGAATTCATCCCTCATTCTGGTGACTAGACCCTGCGGCACAAGGTGCGGCTGAACTTGACTTTGAAGGCTTCCCATGTCATCACTTGACCATGGTTCATTGTGCGGGGGCTGTTCCACCATGCTCTTGCATCTCCTGCCAAATAGTGGGTGGCAAACAGAACCTTCTCGTTGGCATCCACTCCGGCTATTTCTAAGTTGTTCTCCATTGTCTGAAACCAATCATCAACATCCAATGGGTCTTCAGACTTGCTAAAGATTGGGATATTGGTATTCTAGAAGTTTTTGAGTTTGGATCCATGATGATCCCGATTTCCATGGTTCTGGTTATTGTGAGCCATCTGGGCGATCTGATCCACGGTGGCTAGATTTGCTTGGCGCTCAGCCCTACTAGCTTCACAATCTGCAATGAGAGTCTGCAGCATTGGGTCTTGCGATGAGCTGCTCCCTCCTTGGTTTCCATGAGTCATCTGAAGATTGAGATAGATAAAGGGGTAAGATGGAAAGTCTTTTATCGATAGATAGAGTAATCCTATCTGATGCATGTTACCTTTGTAGCATATATTTCCCTGATCCACTGCTCCTAGCATAACTAGGGTTTGGCTTATGAGTTTCACAAGAGCTATTTATATCTGTTGTGCTTAGCCTTGCTTAGCTGTTACCGCTGATCCATCCGGTTGATGAATCAGAGCTGCGAATGAACCTAGTATGATAGGATGACGTGGTATGATCAGAGATGAAAGTTAAACATGCTAAGGCTTGTATGGGAGGCCACGTCGGGTTGTGGTTTTTGCAGTCCCATACTTGCCACTACTAGGACCTGAGTTCTTGCCTCTTGAACCAAGACGAGCGTACAGCCACACGAGGGCCTGGAAACCCCCTTGACCAACTAACTTGCCTAGTAGATTCCATGAGTCACATAGTTCGGGCGTTCCATTCGACATATGCATTATGGTTGTTCTCGAAGGAGGTGGAGGAGGTGCATTCAGACAGGTAGGTAAGCGTGGCCGGGAACAAGAGAGGCACGGCCTCCGTAATCTTGAACCCTGCGCACATCTCTAGGGACCGACTTCGGGACTTGACCCGTTACGACGACATCTCCTTAGGGCGTGATTCATGGTCTCGGTGAAAGCAAGGTAAAGGTTGTGTCTAACCGCTCTCTTCTGGCCTTCCAAGGAAGAGGGCTACTACTAGAGGCATTAAGAGGAGGTTAGTACGTGTGGGTAAAGTTGTGCACCCCTGCAGGGTATTAATCTTTTCGAAAAGTCGTGTCCATGATTATGGACGACTTGGGAACGGATTCAAAGATCATAGAGAAGAATAACCTAACCGTAAAACTTGACCAGAGAAGTGAGGTGTGCTTAAGGATGCTTCCTCGGGTATCGAGGGGGTGATCCTAGTTGGTAGGTTCAGCTGATAAAGATTCGGTGGATATCAAAACATGATCAAAGCTAGAGATATCGTTTTCTTATCCCCTTTTAAAAGGTTCTATTAGTCGAGCTTCTCCTCTCTCTTTTACAAGTAAAGATAGCTTTACGCAAAATAACCCCACCAGCCATAAGTCTTGCGGAGTACACCCTGTACTCAGCCTTGCTTTGTTGATACTCTTGCAGCAGGTAAGTGTTACCATAGAAGATAAGTTCGTTACAACATCGACATCGACGAGTAGCTTGGGGTTCCCGGTCGGTAGCCTAGAATCTATGGATTGGGACGTCATCGTTATGCTTCAGGCCTCTTAGGACATTTGTTAAGTTTGCTATACTTAATAGCATAATTTGCCTTCCATTGTTTGATGTTTGTGGTCAGTGACCTCTGCTTGTAATATTTTGGTTGTTTGCTCAGTTATGATCTTGCTGTAATAATTTTTGTGTCGTAGGGTCACTCTAATGTTACCGATTCTCTCTCTGTACGCTTCTGAGATTAAGAGTTAGGCTTATATCAGACTGAGGTCTGGGATTTGCTAGCCTTAATCCCGACGGTGTCACACATACCTGGATAGTTGTGCTGATTGTGTTTTTAGGAATAGGACTCCCAAGGAAGCTGAGGAATTAATGGCTAAAATAAGCAAGAATTATGAAGATTGGACTCCTCCTGAAACAACTATACCTGAACCAACTATCCCTACGCCTATACCAACATCAAAGAAGAGGGGAGTTATCGAACTAAATGATGAAGTGATGAAGGAAGCTAAGAGATGTCTTAAGGAGAAGGGAATTAAAGCTGCAGACGTCAAGAATTTACCTCCTATAGAAGAATTATGTAAGCCAATATCCCACTCATCCACTATTGAGGTACACTCTCTCCAACATTTTGATGAAGGTGATATTCCTTACTCTAAACCTCCTGATCAATGCTTAGAAGAATTTGATGTTTTTATTGTTAAGCAAGATAATTTTAATAAAAGGGTGCAAAATCATTTAATGGAAAACTCTAGAGCCATTATTGAGTTAAAAGATATTGTGGAAAGAACCTCTAATGATGTTAAAATGCTTGTTAAACATTTTCAAATGGTTCAAACTCAAATTGATCAGCTTATTAAGGTACAAAAAGACTTACTAGTTAATGCTGTTAAAGAAAAACATGCTTATAAAATTAGAACTAGAAGTGGTGCTGCCACCAAGGATCCTCTATCCGGAGGGGCATCCTAAAAGAATTGAGCAGGATTCTCAACAAGCTAAAAATAGTGGTACTACTCTTAAGAAAAGAAAAAAGAAAAATAAAACTATTGTAGAATCCTCTAAACCTGCTAAGGATCCTAATAGTATATCTGTCTCTGATGCTAAAACTGAAATTTGTAATGAGGAAAATGATGCTCCTGATAAAGAAAAAGTTGAAGAACATGAAAGGCACACTAAGAATACTAAATACACTAAACAAGATTTTGTTTCTAAGAAACATGGTAGTGAAAGAGAGCCTTGGGTCCAAAAACCTATGCCTTTCCCTGATAAGAAACACAAGCCAAAGGAAGACGAACACTATAATAAGTTTTGTGAGTGGCTGAAACCTTTATTCTTGCAAATTCCTTTGCTATCAAGGTTGAGGTAACATAATCATTAGTGGAAAACAAAGTTTTGTTTCATATAAAATTTCTTTGGTAACAAGACCTGATCAACCTTGTTAACAAATGTATTTTAATGAACAAAACAATGTTTTCACCATGATTATCTTTGCTTACTTTTATTTTATCCATTTTAGTTTTTGCTTTCGCTTAGTTTACTTTTCTGTTGTTAGTTGCTTGCATATTAGAGTGTCTTAGAACTTCTGAAGTTTTAGTTTTGTTTTGCTTTTGCATCTTTTCGAAAAAAATCTTTCTATCAGAAAATCATTCATCTATACCTGAAAATTGCTCAAAAATAAAGTGTCTCAAAAAATTCCAGAAAATTCATATTAAATTTTTACGTGAAAAAAGGGGCAGAGAAGTGCCTGGAGAGTACCAGGGGGCCCACCAGGCAGGCACACCACCTGGTGGCGCGGCCAGCCTAGGGGCGCGCCAGGCCATGGTGTGGGCCACCCATGGCCCTCCACTCACTCTGTCACTTCCCACTGCCCTCTCTCTCATGAGAAAACATCAGTTCATTGCTCGAAATCGCGTTCTTGCTGTTCTTATCCATGATTTTTTTGATCTCCTTGCTCTGCCCATCTTTGCTACTGAAATTTGGAGCATTTGTTCTCCGGTATGTGACTCCTCCGCTTGTCCAAGTAGTTTTGTGTTTAGTGGTTTATATCTTGAGTATTTTGCTGTTGTAGGTGACATGTTATGAGAGCTTGTAAGCTTTTTCAATGCTTAGAGATATTGTTTTGATGCATGTTTAAGCCTCTTACAAGTCCCTATGAGTAGTTCCCTTCATTATGTATTCACTTTGCAATCACTTGTATAATGGATGTTTAAATTTCAGAATATCAAAGATGAACAACCACACCTTTGGAGAAATATTTGAGAGGTACACACCCAGGAGGGCAAGGCCTTCAAGATCAGCCTCTCAGTTTAGGCCATCATACAATGAAGATCTTATTGCACCACGCTTTGGCAATGAAGGAGATGAAGGAGATGCTCACCCATCTACCTTCCCTTGTTTTACCTTTTTGCAAGCTGCAGGGATCCTTAATGATTTCTTACTACTGGTTCAGAGGGTTGGACTGACCACGTACATGGAAGATGAGAGTGAGAAATATGCCATGCTCACCAAAACTTTCATTGAGAGTTTCACTTTCACTAACACCTCTTATTAGTCAACTGTTTCTTTCAGAATTTATAATCAGCCTATTACCATGTCATTGGAAAGATTTTGTAGCATTATAGGTATAGGCATGACTGGGACAGTGAAGAAGATCCAAGGTCGACCCACTGATTTGTTGGAGCTCTATCGAAGTGTGACAAATGACGATGACCGCGTAGCTCAGCGCGGGAAGATAAGGAACATCCAATTCCTCGCTCTTAGATATTTTGCTTATTATCTTGCCACTAGCATTCTTGGTAGGGAGAACACTAGTAATATCTCTAATTATCATTTAGCCTTCCTCGCTGCTGCACTTAATAATGATACCAAGTACAATCTTGGCTCTCTCATTGCTCGCCTCCAAGCTGCTAGGGGACCTATTTATGGGGGCATTATTTCCTCACGTATGGTTGTTGCATTAGAACTTTCTGTGGATCCTAATGATACTGTGTTGGCACCACAAAGGCTTCATCTTGTTGCCATGAAAATGCATCACTTCGTAACTACTGACTCTGATACGGACAATTTAGTATACAGGATGTTGTTTACTGATGGAGATGAGAGGGAAATTCCTTTTCCACAATCCACTTTGTTCAGTATTCACAGGAGGCCATGGTCGCGTTCTAAGGAGGAGGTGGATGAGAAGCTCTGCTTGCTTGGTTTCCACAGGCAACACCAGGAGGATGTGCCTTCTTACGACTACTCTGCGCACTACGGTGGGGCGTCCTCGAGCTCGTATCAGGACGAGGGCACCTCCTCGCCGTACTACGGAGGCGCTCCATCTTGGCCAGCCTGGGATTGATACCCACTTAGGCCAAAAGCCTAAGCTTGGGGGGAGGTACACCGACATCACGCTCATCTACATATCATGTTTAGTCGGTACTTTGTATATCCATGTTTCGTTCTCTTTTTAGTTTTCGTTCTTTCTTTACTTTTGCTTTCTAAAACACAAAAAGACCAAAAATATTTTATTTGTTTCTCTTTGTTTGCTTCTTTTTGCCTTGGCTTGCTTCTTCCGTTTGGCTGTCTTAATTATTCGAAAAAACCCAAAAAGATTTTGCTTTACTTGTTCTTCCTTTTTGCTTCTTGCCTTTAAAAATTGAAAACCCAAAAATATTTGTTGTTCTTCTTTGGTTTTGTGAAGTCTGTTGCAAGGTTTAGCAGTCCTAAGTGGAATTTGGTTTCACGTTATTATTCAAGCCACACAAGTGAAGGGCAATAATGAGGATTAATGACAACTTGAGGTGTGGTAAGAGGCTGGTAACGAACTCTATTTGTTTTCATTTTTGTACATATACTCATCATTGTGGGCATGCTTAGTCTGTTCATGTAGGGCATATGTTATTTATGGATGCTTAGTAGATCTTGCTTTCTTATAATTAGCTCCAGCTTGCCAATAGTTTGTAGCATGTCTTATGAATGTTTCCTTGCATTTCTCTATTCATAACTTGGTATGACACTGTGGTATCCTCCTCTGAATGTTTCACTTGAATTGACTTGGCACATGCTCATGCATGCATATGACTGAAACAATAATCAATTAAGCCTCGATGAATTATTTTGCCTCGGGGGTCTTGAATCACTTTCATGCCATGATTAGTCCTGTTTTGTTGCAAGCATGATTATGACAGTTATTACTCTCTCGTTTGTCACTCCCTTACTATTGCTAGCCTTCACTTGTACTGAGTATGAGCTCTACTCATGTTTCCAATTCCCTAAAACCAATATTGCCAAAAGTGTCCACCATACCTACCTATTAGCTTCATTTGCTTTTCCGTGCATATTCAGTATGCCTTGTTTTCTTCCGAATAAAATGTTTGCTGGTTATGAGAAAGTTAGTTAGTAAAGCTCTCCCGACCTTGATGGCACACTTTATTTCTCGCACTTAATAAACCTGAACCACTGTGACTGTCCATGAAAGTTACATTCTTGCAAATTATAGATTGGGGATTAGCAGAACCGTGTTGTCACAGGGAACGCTTTCAACACCTGTAAATATATACCCAGTTGATATCATGCTCTTTTGTTTACGGATGTCATTAGTGTGAAATAAAAGGGGAGCTTGTAAGTCCATGGAGTTATGTATGTGTTTTAGAGAAACGCCTGGGCCGCCGATCTAATCCATGCTTAATCATGGTGGAAACCTGCAGTGTAACCATAATGAGCTGTCTATGAAGCATTCTTCTTATAAAAAAAGAGAGTCAGATATTGATAAAAAGAGAAAAAGAAAAAAAGAAAAAAAGAAAAAAAGAAAAAAAGAGATATGAGAAAAAAGGAAAGAGAGAAAAAAGCACCATTTTCCCATGGTAAATAAGAAGATTGCTGAGATGCTCGTTGTCTGCTTGCCTTGCCATTTTGATATGGGGATTCTTCCGTATCATCGGGCAAGGGGTAACCCGTTGGCGGTTCTCTATGATACGCATGTATTTACTATGACAAGAACTTACCGGTAACTAAAGTTGAGTAGCATGAGGAGCGACCCTCGTACTCAAGGGACATGAGATTTCTAGTTTATGGTCTGTCAAGCATATAACTCAGATTGGACCTCACTTTCACCTTAACCATTTAAAGATGCTTATGATAGGGGCAATGAGAGCTCAAAGCTAATGGGTACCATACTTTCAGCATTTGGAAGCCTTTCAAACTTTTCAAAACCTTTTAATTTCCTTGTTGAGTCACCACATATTCTATGAGCACTTTCTTGAGAGCATAGTTGTCATTCTTAGTGTAATATGCTTGTCTCAAAACCTGATTAATTGTGTCATGACCTTGATGCTTGTATCTTTGATATCTTTACTTCTAGTCTTCACTTAAACTTCAGAGTTGCCTTGGCATTTATGTTTTCTCTACAATCAAAGGCAAGCGAGATACCACTCTATCATACCTTGTTATGAGCATTGCAATGTTGCTTATGTTTATGTTTCATTCTATTTATTATTTTTGAGTTGGAATCTCTTCATAGCTTGCAATGACTATTAAGTAAACTTAGTTGCATACTCTTTATTATGAATTGCCCGAGTAGTTGATCATATGCTGAGAATATATACATCTTATGAAGCAAATATGTTCGTGAAAGTTTCTTTTATCGCACTCAGTTTTCAACTGAATTGCTTGAGGACAAGCAATAAGCTAAGCTTGGGGGGAGTTGATACGTCCAAAACGTATCTACTTTCCCGAACACTTTTGCTATTGTTTTCCCTCTAAACTTGTGTGATTTGGATACAACTAACACAGACTGACGCTATTTTCAGCAGAATTACCTTGGTGTCTAGTTTTTATGCAGAAAATCAACTATCAGGAAAAATCCCAGAAAATATGCAAAAAATCCTATTTCATCAGAAGATTCACGGAGCCAGAAGACAAGACGGAGGAGGGCCACGAGGGGCCCACACCACCTGGCCGCGCGGGCCAGGCTAGGCTGCTCCTAGGGGTGGTGTGGCCACCTCGGTCACCCCCTCGGCCTCCTTCTTCGCCTATAAGTTGCCTCTTGACCTAAAAACCAAGGGGGGTTCGACGTTTTTCCAGAAAGAGTTCCGCTGCGCTGCAACCACCAGATTCCGCGATTTAGACCCAGAAACTCTGTTCTGGCACCCTGTCGGGATGGGGAATTGGGGGAGATAATCATCATCACCATCGCTTCTCCATCGACCATCCATGTGTGAGTAATCCTCCGCTGTAGGCTATGGGGATGGTAGGGATTAGATGAGATCGTTCATGTAATGGCATAAGATTGTTAGGGCATTGTTCCTAGTATCTATTATCAGTGCTTGTTGACTTTCTTGCAACTTGTTATGCTTAATGCTTGTCACTAGGGCCCGAGTGCCATGATTTTAGATCTGAATATGTTATTGATTCATTATGATAGTATTGTTTATGGTCTTACCTGCAAGTTGTATACACATATTGTTGTCCGGAACCTAAGGCCCCGAAGTGATAGCAATCGGGATAACCGGAGGGATGGCTTTGATGTGAGAATCACATGTGTTCACGGAGTGTTAATGCTTTGCTCCGGTGCTCTATTAAAAGGAGCACCTTAATTGCCAGTAGTTCCCTTGAGGCCCCGCTGCAAACGGGCTGGCAGGACAAGAGATGTTGTGCAAGTTCTCATTGCAAGCACGTATGACTATATATGTAACACATGCCTATGATTATTTAGTATTTGGATGCTTTATCTTATTTATCTGCAAATGCCCTACGTCTTGATTGCCATATGAATTGTCTTGTCCATGCAACGCTCGTCCATCCATCCCTATGCCTACTACGCTTTAATCCTACTATTTACTGCAATCGTTACTGCTGTCTTTACTTTTACTACTGCTATTACTTTGCTATTGTTATTACAAAACTGTTGCTACTGATAAACTGCTATGAGCAAGATTGTTTCCAAGTGCAGATGAATTGACAACTCAGTTGTTAAGGCTTATAAATATTCTTTGGCTTCCCTTGTGTCGAATCAATAAATTGGGTTTCTCTTTCCTCGAAAATATTGCGGTACACCCCCTATACTTGTGGGTCATCGGGCCACTTGCTACAATTATTATTATTGTCTTTTATTTCCTCGCACTTTATCTATCTGTGTTATCAAAAAACCCTAAAAATCAGTTTGCTAAGTATTTACAGAGAATTCCTGATTCAAGCCACTTGTCAACACCTTCTGCTCCTCGTTGGGTTCGACACTCTTATTTATCGAAAGTACTATGATACACCCCCTATACTTGTGGGTCATCAAAGACGCAGAGCATACAAAGGCTAAACATATCTCAATCTACTAGGATGACGCCACGAAGCCAGGTAGTAAATGTCCTGAGCAACCATCACGAGACAGGTGCATCCAGAAACCATCGAGTCTCGGTGTTGCTCCGGGAGCATTAAAGCCTAGAGCTAGATCCATTGGGATGCCAAGATGATAACCTGCAAAAAAGAATGAACTCGCACCCTGTTAAAAATGATAGCATTGCGACTCTTCCAAATAGACCAACAATAAGCCGATACCCCTATACGTATGCGAGCTTTGTTGACCCTATCCATCCCATTTAACCAATTCCTAAACATATTAGTAATATTGGTTGGAGGTGGAAGATTGTATGTAAAATAAACAATTCGCCATATAATTTTAGCAAAGGGGCATGTAATAAAAAGATGTTCAATAGTTTCTTCCTCATTACAAAAACAACACTTTTTTGCATCCATTCCAATTCCTTTTAACTACATTATATTTAGTTAGAAAAACCTTTTTATTTAAGAACCACATAACGATCTTAATATTTAGAGGTATCTTAAGATTCCATAGAAATTTTGTAGGAGGACTCTGGTGATCATTCATGAGATCCTCATACAAGGATTTAACAGTGAAAACCCCATCCGTGGTTAGTTTCCACAAAATGATCAGGCTCACTATTCAAGGTAACCTGCATCAATCTCTGACAGAGATGCAACCATGCATCCCATTTTGTACTAGTCAAATTCCTCCTAAATCCTATGTTAAGAGGAATGTGAGATAGAACATCATGAACAATTTTTTTTCCTATGGACAGTATTGTAAAGCGAAGGATACTGTTGGTGACGAGGGTTTAACTCATCAATGCCCATTGTTATGGACTTGGGTTTTGGAGAAAGAGGGAGCGCTAGAGACATCTATCGGCTACCAACAAGCACATAGGGGACTCGAAGATTTACCCAGGTTCAGGACTCGTAGACGTCCCTACTCCTGCTTGTCTGCTCGTGGAATTATCAAAGGAATCGAAGATTACAATGGTGCACAGATGCAATCTGGCGAGGATTGTGGAAAGTAGGGTTGCATGTGTCCTCCTCACCGCCCCCTCCTAGCCTTTATATAGATAGGCTAGGTCTCGGGTAGCAGGCCGAGTCGGTTACATATTAGGGTTTTCCCCTTTTAACTTTCTATCTTTAGCTTCTTCTTGTTCTTCAAGCAATCGAGAGTCCGTAGGTAACTCGAGTTCTTCATTTGGGCCTTGGCGACACCGTGGGCCTCTACGTATTCAGTTGGAAAAGGGGCGCCTCCCCTAGCCAAACATCTTCCCAAAACCGAACAAGGACCCCATTCCCAACTTTGAAAGACCCTCTGGCAAAGAAACCATTTTTTACCTTCATTAGTCCTTTCCAAAACGAGGAATCTGTCGCCTTAGCTTGTACTTGTGCCAAAATTTTGTTTTTAGGGTACTTATTATGAAGAAGTCCCTGCCATACCCCATGCTCAGAAAGTTATGTATATAACCATTTGCTCAACAGACATTTATTTTTAATTTCTAATACCTCAATACCTAATCCACCTTGATCCTTGGGTCGACAAATTATATTCTACTTAGTTAATCTATACTTTTTCTTATGTACATCACCATGCCAAAAGAATCGTGAACGGAAAAAGTCCAATATTTTCCTAACCCCTTTTTCTATTTCCAGAAAAGATAACATGAACATGGGCATACTTGTTAAAAGGGAGTTAATTAGCACTAATTTGTCTGCATATGACAAAATTTTACCCTGCCAACAACCTAACTTTCCTTCAAAATGATTCTCGACCGGATTCCACTCAGATGTCCTAAGCCTTCTATGATGAATAGGTATCCCAAGATACTTGAAAGGCAAAGACCCAGACTCGCACCCGAATATATTCCTATACTCTTGTTCCTAATCTTTAGCCTTTCCAAAACAGAAGACCTCACTTTTATGGAAGTTAATTTTAAGCCCCGAAACTTGCTCGAAAATGGAAAGTATCAGTTTCATGTTTACAACCTTCATACGATCATGTTCCAAAAAAAAGAATTGTGCCATCTGCATATTCAAGTATTGAAATCCCTCCCTCAACTAGATGTGGAATTAAGCCTCCAACTTGTCCATCTTCCTTAGCTCTAGCTATGAGGATGGAAAGTATATCTACCATAATATTAAAAAGCAAGGGGATAATGGATCACCCTGTCGTACCCCCTTCCTAGTTTGAAAAAATGGCTGATATCGTCATTCACTCTAATCCCAACACTTCCCCCTTGTATAAAATTTGCGATCCACTTACACCATAAAGGATCAAAATACTTCAAACAAAGAGCTTGATGTAAAAGGGCCGTTTAACCTTATCGTATGCTTTCCAAAAATCTATTTTGAAAAGCAACCCATCTAACTTTTTTGAACGAAGCTGATGAATAGTTTCATGTAAAATAACAACACCCTCTAGAATATGCCGTCCAGTCATAAATGCTGTTTGAGTCGATTGAATCACCTTGTGAGCTATCACAGAGATGCGATTCGTGGCTACTTTAGTAAAAAATTGAAGCTAACATTTAAAAGGCATATCGACCTATACTGCTAGATTTGAACAACATTTTATTTTTTAGGTAGAAGAGTGATAACCCCAAAATTCTGTTTGTAAAGAGGTAACTCGGCTTTATGCAACTATGCAAATAAAGTCATCAAGTCATTTTTATCACTACCCAAAAAGTCTGATAGAATTCCGCAGAAAATCCATCAGGACCCGGTGCCTTGTTGTGTTCCATCGAAGAAATTGCGTCAAGTATTTGTTTTTCTGAGGACACAGATGTAAGAATAGTATTCTCCAACGTTCAAACCTGAGGAATATCATTATTTATCTCCTCAATCATTTTAAAACTATTTGGTTCTAGGTCACCAAAAAATTTCTTATAGTATTCAGAAATGTATGAATGCAGATTTTCATCTCCCACAATAGTGCCCTCATCTTGTTCAAGTTGAAAATTTCTTTTCTTCTGGTGTTTTCCATTAGCTATTAATTGAAAGTATTTAGTATTATTTCCTCCTTCCTGAATATGTTTGACTTTCGCCCGTTGAGCCCACTTAGTCTCCTCATCACGCCTCAACCTTGAAATCTAATCATTAGCAGATTGGAGCATGTCTCTCTCAGCTACTGACATGTCAATTTTCTCAGGCTTAATATCAAGCCTATCAATGATCGCGATGAGTCTATCCCTTTCGTTCCTGTATTTACCATTTTGGTTTTTTTCCCAATCGCGTAGGAAGCCCCTTAAATGCCTAATTTTATTTTGCTACCTTGCGATTGGAGTATCACCCCGTGATACCGCACCCCATTCGACACTCACCATCTCAAAGAAACCTTCTTATCCTAACCACGATAATCCGAACGAAAACCGTGGATTATTACCAAGATGAGCTCTATTTCCTGAGACAATCAACATAGGTGTATAATCAGATCTAAACCGAGTAAGAGCACGCACAGAAACAAGCGGGAATTTATGTTCCCAGTCGACACTGGATAAAATACGACCCAACTTCTCAAAAGTAGGAGTCTCTCTACGATTAGCCCACGTTTACTGTCTTCCACCTGAACTATTTATACCTACCAGAATTCCACCTGAACGCCCATGAGGGGGTAAGCAGAACCATGCAAACTCCACTCCGGGTGTCAGGTGTTGTAAAAACAAAACCGTGAAATTGGATCTCCCTGTTTCTAACAAGGCAATAAAATCTAATTTATGCTCTGATATTGTTTCTCTCGTGAAAATATGTTTCGCTGGATCTCTAAGGCCATCACTATTATTCCATACCAGACCTCTCACTCCTTGCATTTTTAAAAGATTGTTTTGACTCTTACCCTAGTTCCCTTCCTAGCACAAGTACTGTCATACTGTTTCTTTTAATTCTTACGAGTACGCTTGACCACAAGGTCTGCCGTATCATACGAAGACTCGAGCAAGGACTAAAGTAGTCGAAGTCTTCTGCTGCGTAGTTTTGATGACGCCAGTGCTAACGATTTCATGACATCGGTTGCCCACGTGAGCGAGTTTGACGGGACATGATGAGCAGTGGGTCCCACTCCCTGACTTTGATTTGACCAGGCGTGCGTAATCTTTATTTTAACTGCGCCTCCTCGATTTCTGCGCATAATAGGAATAGTGGGGGGACGGTTCGCATTTCTGCTCCTCCACGTGTCTAGCACGATGATCGCCACACGTCCAGTAGGGTTTTTCTGAGCCGTTGGATTGCATCTTCTAGGGGTTAAGTAGTGACGCTGCGACGGTAAAATTCACATATGCTTTCGTTCGTCCTTTGCCTTCATCGCCATTGCCGCTGCTCCTCTGCTTTCTCTGTGCTCTTGTCCTCCGCGGCGCTAGACCAGCTCCGCACATTTCCCAGCTACTTCCTCCAGTCGTATCGCCGTCGTGTAATGGGGAAGAAGAAAGGAGGTGCTGCGACCGATTCCACGGCTACCGCTGCTACGGTGAAGAAGAAGGGCGGCTCCACCGCTACGGGCACCAGCACCGCCGCCGGCGGGAAGAAGAAGGGCACGAGCACCCGCGTCATGAATGGCACGTGGCGTCCATTTGTCATCAAGTCTTCTGATCTTCGTCTTCTTCGCCAAGACGGAGTGTTGTCCACCGCAGTCGCCGACGCGCGCGTCCCCGGCGGCGAGGCAATCCCCTCTCCTCCTGCCGGTTTTCGAGTGATGTTCCTAGCGTTCATCACTCGCGGCCTCTCATTGCCCCTGCATCCTTTCTTCAGGGGCCTTCTTTGTTTTTACGGGCTCCATCTCCATCAGCTGTGCCCCAACTCCATTCTCCACGTAGCTTGCTACATCACCCTCTACGAGTGCTGGCTCAGTATCGAGCCGCATTTCGGTCTCTTCAAGCGCCTTTTCAAATTGAAACGTCAATCGGCATCTGGTTCCGTAGTCTACGATGTAGGCGGCTGCGGAATCCATGTCGATCCATCCGCCACCTACTTCGACATCAAGTTGGCGATGTCTGTCCAAGGGTGGAGGGACAAGTGGTTCTACGTTCGCGACCAGAAAGCCGACAGAGACCACTTCGGACTCGTGCCCTTCGACCCCTCGATGCCATGCAAGAGGAGGCGCTCCTAGAAGAATGTGGTTGTGCCCGGCGAGTCCGCGGAGACAGATGTGCTGTACGAGCGCGTCGGCGACCTCGAGAGTCGCATAGGCAAAGAGGAGGGAGGCTGCGCCCTCATTCGCACGTGGCTGCGCCATCGCATCCAGCCCCTGCAAGCTAGAGTCCATCCCATGTTTCAGTGAACCAGTGGTTCCTCCGTTCGATGTTGCTAATCCTCCCCCTGAGGTATAGTTGTGCTACACAGTAGCCTAGCTTGTTAATTGCTCTCTGCTGCTTCTTTAATTTTTGTGCTAATTTGTGATCTGTATGCAGGATTGGGCGGTGTCACCCTGTATGCCTCCTCTTCCTGAGGGGGTTATCCCTCACGAAGCTTTGGAAGAGGACGAGTCGGAGTCGACCGTCCCATCTGATGTGGAGGAGGAAGCCCCCGAGTCGGGTAGTCCGGGTACTCGCAAGCGCTCGTGTAGCAAGGATTTTGATGCGTCGTCTCCTTCGACTCCGGAAGGTGCAGGCGTTGGTGCGGAGTCGCCGATCCCTGCCATTCCTATGAGTGCCATGGCGCCCTCTTCTCGCAAGAAGATGCGACTGCCAAAGGAGTCTTCGTCAGAGTCGGGGGAGCCAACCTTTGAGTTTGATAAATTTGATTAGTAAGTATTTGAATCTTCCTGTTTGGTTCTTCTTTGTAGTTGCCTTTTCTTGATGTTGATTTTATATTGCAGTCAGCAGGCGTCGTCATCTTCTGGCGACGTCCAATTTTTGAAAGAATCTGGAGTCACGACATCCAGAGCCAAGAAAGAAGTTGAGCGTGCTCCTTCTCCTCCATTGGCGGCCCACTCCGGGCATAATTCATCAAGGTCACCCCACGATGGGGAGCATCGGATGGTTGCCCAGATGACTGCGCACCAGTCGACTTCGGAGTCAGTGGAGGATCATGTGAGTGTAGTATCTCTTCTTCTCGTGCTGCAGTCAATTTTGCCTATGGCATCTGCTGATCTTTGTTGTTTTCTTTTTTGCGATAGCTCCTTGTGAAGGACGCCGCTCACTTGGCGGAGCAGGTGCTTGCGATGGGTCGCCAGCATGCCATGCTGGATACACACTATCGCATGGTGGAAAGTAAGTGCCATTCGCTTCTTCTTCTACTGCACTGCTGTTGTGTAGTCGACTGATATTCTATCCCTGTTGTTCTATTTTGCAGCTGAACATAATGCTCTTCTTCGTGATGCCGCATCCATGGAAAAGACACTCGCCGCGGCCGTGAAGAGCCGCGATGAGGCGATCGCGGCGCGTGACGAGGCGCAAAAGCGCGAAGAGGGCCTACGTGCCTCCATTGCAGCTAGGGAGAAGTTGTTCGAAGAACAGCTTTTCTCGATTGCCAAGGCCCTCTTAGGTACCTTGCTTGGATATCATTATCATTCTTTTGTTCGATTTTATCGCTAGTGGTGACTTTCGTGCCCATGCGTGGGTTTATTTACATATGCTGGCGATTTGAGCTTCGATCCTCAGACCCTCCGTCGTGACGATGCCTTGGCGGGTGCACTTTCAGCAGTCGAGGACCGCAGCGCCGCCATTCCAGATATGCTCTCCAATGCCAAGGGCGTGCTCAGTCGCCTCCGGGAGGAGCTGATGCCCAAGGCTGAGCTGATCGAGAACATGGATGAGCTGGTGGAGTCTCTCTCCGAGGGTGTCCCTGCAAGCTTCAAGAACTCGCTTCATGCGGCTGGCGCGTCAATGTCACTTGCTATGGTGCAGGCTCACGGAGTCGAAGTTGATCCTACGGTGGTCTCGAGGGCGATGCCCGTTAGCACAGACAGCCAGTAGGTAGTATTTGCTCCCTTCGCGACTGCCTATGGAAAGTATGGGCCGCAGCTGATTAGCATAGTTGCGAAGTATTCCGAGGAGCTACAACGAGCCAAGAAGGCGGCAAAGGCTGCGGCATCAGGGGCTAGCGAAAAGTCAGCGGCGTCTGATACCACCACGGACTCGATGAGGCCTCCGAAGCCGTCCAAGTCGAAGAAGCCAGTTGCTCCTCAGTAGCTTTGTAATAGTTGATTAGTTTATGTCCTTTGTCAAGAACATGCCTGTTGGTGAGTGTATCTACTGATACTTTTGCTAGTCTTGAATGCACTCGAATCTTTTGTCTGTGCATCGCTTTGGTCTTCTTATTTTTCTTCTTTCTTGTCTTGTGATAGGGCATGTCGAGTGAACCATTGAGGGAACCTCAGGATTCGCCGCCCCTTGATGATACGTTGGCACTGCCGCGCTCGAGGGTGGATGAGCTGTCTCTGCTCTTGCGACTGTGTGATCGCGTGAAGCAGTTGGAGCGTAAATTTCCTGTGCTCCGTGGTAACGCGGATATATGGAAGTCCAAGGAGAGAGGGCCACCGCCCGAGAACAGTATCTGTTGGGGGAGATGACGCAGTTGGGCGACCAATTTAAGTGTTAGTTTGCTTACTCTTATCTTTTCCTTGTAGTCACTCGCAGTGGTTTGCTATCCTCACACTTCCATTGTTGTTTTGTATAGTTGTCAGCGCTCTCGATCCGCAGGATGAGAAAGATACGGTTGCCATTCGCATGCATGATCTGACCCAAGAGCAACTTCATGAGAGTGGATACTTCTGGGCGGATCATGATCGTGCGATCACGCTGGCGACCCTATAGGATCGTGCGTCGCGAGTGCTGCACTTTCTGAAGAAGTCACAGTCATGCTTGAAGAACATTTATCGGACGATGTTTCCGCTGGATGTTGCTCCATCGAGCCTGCTGGCCCTCCTTGCTAAGTTCCAAGATCTGGCTGCGGTTCGCGAGTGCGTAAGGCAGCAGTTGGTGGCCGGTGCCAAGGCTGCTCTGTCGCTGGTGCGATTGCATAGGCCTGATGTGGACGTTGCGGCAATTGCAGCTGGGCCACCTGCACCACCAGCAGGTTCTGCCTGGAATATGGTGTCGCACTATCAGGCAGTGGATCGCCCAGTAGAGAAGATCGTCGATTTCTTCGAGGAGCAGACCAACGTTCTTTTGTTGCAATAGTAGCTAAGTTTATATCATGCACATAAACGTACCAATGCTGTAAAGTTTGTATGTAATGATGTGCATAATTGTTGATGACGTATAAAGAGCTTGCTAGCGTGTATGTTTTGTGAGTGCGTTGCACTATGCGACTCCTTTTCGTTAGCCTGGCCATGCGCTTATCTCAGTCCCTTGTCAACCTGTCAGGTGCGTTGCAACTGGGCTGATGTTGTGTCAAGGGTTTCGATTGATGCGCCAGCTACTCAGGATATCACGTTTTAGTTCATAGAACAGATGTGTATAGGGTGGCGTAGCCCCCGAGTGTATAAGTTGTGGAAAGTAAAGGAAAAATATAGAGTTTTGGGGCACTTAGCTTTATTTATTCACGGGACAGCACGAAGTACAATGTGTGGCTAAGTAGCCTTGGCTGAGTAGCCTTATTTGCAATGTAAAAGAAAAATGACTAAGGGTAGAAGCGTCGCAGTTGCGCGACGTTCTAGGGGTTGGAGTATGCGACTCCTGTCTCTAAATCTTGAAGGCGATAGGCGCCACCTGGGATTACTTCTGTAACCACGTATGGTCCCTCCCAAGGGGACTCGAGCTTGAGATGTCCTTGCTGCTTTAGTCGCAGGACCAGGTCGCCTTCGACGAAGTATCTGGGGCGTAGCCTCCTACTGTGGTAGTTGTGTAGGTTCTGCTGGTAGATCATTGATCTTTCCGCGGTGATTTCCCTTGCCTCGTCAAGGAGGTCGACGGAGTCTTCGAGTGCAAGGGTTGACTCCGGCTCGCTGTAAGCAACCACGCGCGATGCTTTGTACCGTACTTCGGCGGGTAGCACCGCTTCAGCCCCGTGCACCATAAAGAACGGGGTGTAGCCTGTAGCGTTGTTTGGAGTTGTGCGTAGGCTCCAGAGTACGGATTGTAGTTCATCTGGCCAGCAACCCGCGGCTTGTTCGAGTGGCTAGAGGAGTCGCTTCTTGATGCCATTGTAGACGAGCCCGTTTGCTTTTTTGACCTGGCCGTTGGTCTGTGGATGTGCCACCGAGGCGTAGCTGATGTTGATTCCCAGATTCTCGCAGAATTCTTGGAATTCCTTGGACGTGAAGTTCGTCCCATTGTCGGTGATGATGTTGTGCGGCACTTCGAAGCGGTAGACGATGGACTCGAAGAACTTGACGGTGCTGTGCCTTGATTGATTGGTCACTGGCATGGCCTCTATCCACTTGGTGAATTTGTCGACTGCGACCAAGAGTTAGACGTAGCCTCCTCGTGAGGACCTTGGGAGCTTGCCAACCATGTCGAGTCCCCATTGCGCGAAGGGCCAGGTCAACGGAATTGGCCGAAGCTCTATGCCAGGTGCGTGTGGTTTGTCCGTGAATCGCTGGCAAGCGTTGCATTTTTGGACGATGTCCTTGGCATCGCGCATGGCCGTAGGCCTGTAGAATCCAGCTCGTAGAGCTTTGGCAACGAGGGCGCGACTGCCGGCGTGGTGTCCGCAGGTCCCCTCATGCATGTCGAGGAGAACAGCTCTTCCATCGGCCGTGGAGACGCATCGTTGGAGTACTCTTGTGATGCTGCGTTTATACAGTTCGCCGTTGATAACAACGAATGCCTTGGATCGCCGCGCGATGTGCCGTGCATCAGTCGGATCGTCTGGTAACCTTTCGCTGAGGAGGTACGTGATGTATGGTTGAGTCTATGATTGCTCAATCATCATGACGCTCATTGGTCCCTCGAGTCCTGTGTCCTGCTCCAAGTCATCGAGTGCCATTGGCTCATTGGGCGGCGTAGCCCCCGAGTCTGTTGCTGCGCTTGTTTTCTTCTCTGCGGCCTTCGGCTTGATGGAGCGTTCACAGATGCGCTCGAGAAATACCCTAGATGGTATGGGGGCACAGGTAGAGCCTATGTTGGCGAGTGTGTCCGCCTCTTCATTGCTTTCGCGACCTATGTGCCGCAACTCGTAGCCGTCGAAATCCCCTTCGAGTGTGTCGTAGAGGTCGCGGTAGGCGATCATGTTGTCGTTCAGTGCGTCGCACTCATGCATTGTTTGGTTGACGACCAACTTGGAGTCACCGTATATAAGGAGCCTCTTGGCGCCGTAGGCTTTTGCCATCCTCATCCCGTGTAGCAGGGCCTCGTATTCAGCTTCGTTGTTGGAGGCAGTGAATTGCATTCGCAGGATATATTTCAGCTTGTCTCCTTGAGGCGATGTCAGTATGACGCCTGCACCTGCTCCATCTTTCCGCTTGGATCTATCGAAGTGCATTGTCCAGAGGTAGGACATATCTGTTTTTTGGGGATCTGGTTCTCCATCCAGTGCACGAGGAAGTCAGGGAGAACTTGCGATTTGATTGCGTCACGCTTTTCGTATGTGATGTCTCGTGGAGACAATTCGATTCCCCAAAGCGCGACTCGTCCCGTGGCATCGGGGTTATTGAGGATATGCCCCAGCGGGGCGTCATTGACCACCACGATTGGGTGTTCCTAGAAATAGTGGCGCAGTCGCCGGGCGGTCATGAAGACGCCGTACGCCAGCTTCTGGTAGTGCGGGTACCGCTGTTTTGTTGGCGTGAGGACCTCGCTGAGGTAGTAAACTAGGTGCTGTACCCCGTGGACCTTGTTTGCCTCGGCTCGTTCGACCACAAGTACTGTGCTGACCACTTGGTTGGTGGCGGAGATATACAACAACAATGGTTCCCTTTCTCGTGGGGTCACCAGTACTAGCGAAGTGGATAGCAGGCGCTTGAGGTCTTCGAATGCTTCTTGCGCTTCATTGATCCACTCAAACTTTTCAGCTTTGCAGAGGAGTTGGTAGAAGGGCAGTGCCTTTTCTCCCATCCGACTGATGAATCGACTGAGGGCTGCGATTCGCCCAGCCAGCTGCTGGATGCCCCTTATGTTTTTCGGCTTCTCCATGGCCAGTATGGCTTTTATTTTCTTCGGGTTTGCCTCGATTCCTCTCGTGGAGATGAGGTACCCGAGTAGTTGCCCCGATGGGACGCCAAAGGCGCATTTGTCCGGATTGAGCTTGATCCGGTAGCGGTCGAGGTTGGCGAAGGTTTTGCGCAAATCATTGATTAGGGAGGCTTCTTCCTTGGTCTTGATTACTATGTCGCCGACATAGACTTGGATGTTGCGACCAAGTTGATCCTTGAGACAAGCCTGCATGCACCGCTGGTAGGTGGCTCCTGCGTTTTTTAGCCCGAAACACATTGTGTTACAGCAGAACACACCTAAGGGCGTTGTAAACGCTGTTTTTTCTTGATCTTCCTCCTTCATTCGAATCTGATTACAGCCTGAGTAGGCGTCGAGGAAGCAGAGGCGCTCGCATCCCACGGTGGAGTCAATGATCTAGTCCATTCGCGGTAGCGGGAAGTGATCCTTTGGACAGTGCTTATTTAAAGAGGTGAAGTCCACGCACATCCGCAGGATATCCGTGTCCTTTTTTGGTACTAGCACCATGTTGGTGAGCGAAGTGCTTTCCTTGATCTCGCGTATGAATTTGGCGTCGAGGAGTCTGTTGATCTCCATTCCGACTGCCTTTGCTCTTGGCTCAGATAATCGCCGGATTGTTTGCTTGACTGGCCTTGCGTCTGGGTTGACGTTGAGTGCATGCTCGGCGAATTCCCTGGGGACTCCTGGCATGTCCGCTGGACACCAGGCGAAAATTTCCCAGTGCTCACAGAGGAATTCGACGAGCGCGAGTTCCAATGCGGGACTCAAGTTGTTGGCGATGAGGGCCGTCTTGGTGGGATCCGATGGGTGGACGTCCACTTTTTTTGTGTGTATCGATGAGTCGAAGGATAGATCGGGCAAACTTGGCCGGCTCAGGGGAGGCAGACTATTGTCTGTCCACTCCTTTAGCCTCGCGAGTTCTTCCTGCATGCCGAAGGACTGGGAAATTCTGTTGAATTCCCTCTTGCAACTGTCGGATCTCTCGAAGCTCCCGTTGACCGTGATGACACCATTGGGACCTGGCATTTTCATCTGCATGTAGGCGTAATGTGGCACTGCAATGAACTTAGCGAACGCGACGTGCCCGAGGATGCAGTGGTACTGTGAGGGCCAGTCGACGACCTCAAAGACGATGCGCTCGCGCCGGAAGTTTTTCGGTGTGCCGAAGATGACGTCGAGGTTGATTTTTCCCAGGGGATATACGCCTTTTCCTGGGACGATGCCGTGGAATGTTGTGTCCAAGGCTTCTAAGAAAGTCAGAGGGATCCTCATTTCTCGCAAGGTACTCGCGAATATAAGGTTGATGCCGCTTTCGCCGTCCATGAAGACGCGGCTCATGTCGAATCCTCCGATTTGCGCCTCGAGTACGAGGGGGCAATGGCCTGGACGTGGTACTTGAGGCGGATGATCGCGTTTGTCGAAGGTGATGCATGACTCGCTTCCGCTGAGGTACTCAGTGGTAGATGGTGGCGAGTGTGTGGCCAAGTTGACTTGGCGAGTGATGGCCTTCTACACCCGATTCGAGGGACGTCCCTTTTGGATCATCATGGTACCCATGGCTCGTGGGTATGGTTCGCCTCCGTGGTGCTGGTCCGGCGCAGCTGTGTTCGGGGGTGGCCCAGGTGGTGGTGGCGGAGCGCCATGTGCCACGACGCTTGGAGCGGCTCCGTAGCCTCTTTCGACTGCGTTGCAATTCATCTGAACCAATCCCTCGTGCAGCTTGAGGAACTCACGGAAGTCCTTGAGGAGGTGGTTGGACTTCTTCTTTCCATCATCCTTGTCGATGTAGAAGTGTGTCGTACATGGCCTGGACAGTTTGTCTTCAATGGATGTCGCGGGTGCCTCGTCACTGCGGCGTTGCCACACTTGCGTGGTTTTCCCGGAGTCATGGTATCCGCCGCTACGGTATCCGATGTTGCGGTTATTGTCGCGTCTATCAGCGTAGCTAGCTGCGACCATGTTGACATCGTCGCGGTCATCGTAGATGCGCATGCGGCGTTTGCCTCGGCGATCGCGTCTTCGCTCGAGTTCTGCCTCCTCGTCGGAGTGAACGCGATTCTTCACCGAATCTTCTCCATCGGCCCACCGATTCGCGATTTCCATCAGGTGGTCGATGGTCTTGGGCTTTGAGCAGCCCAGTTCCTCCCTGAGCTCTAGGCAGCGGACGCCGCCGTTGAGCGCGTCAATTGCGCGATCCTCCGAGATGTTCTCTGCAGAGTTCTTGATGATGGACCACCTTTGGATGTAGGAGCGTAGCAATTCGCCCGATCTTTGCTGGCAGCATCTCAGCTCTTCGATTGATGCAGGCCGCTTGTATGTGCCCTTGAAGTTGCGCACGAAGCTGTAAACCAGCTCGTCCCAACCGTGAATGGATCCGCGTGGGAGGTTGTTGAGCCATGCTCGAGTGGCGACTTGCAGCTGTAGCTGTAAGCATTGCATGGCCGTGCTTCGACTGCCACCGTGGAGTCTGACGGAGGAGATGTGGTCCTCCAGCCAGATCTTCGGGTCTTGTAGGCCGTCAAACTTCGGGTTCTCCGATGGGAGTTTAAACCCCTTAGGCATTCGCTTTTGCCTGATGGACCTGCTAAAGCATCTGGCGCCACAAAGCTCCACATCTTCCTCTTCCGAGTCAGTCGACCGAGCATGTCGTGCCCTTGATTTGTCGATCTTGCGCTGCGTGAGGCCATCGCGCGCATCATAGTCGCGGTCGTGTCGCCGTGAGCGGCGGCGTCGAGATAGGTCGTGACTGTCGTTGCTGGATGAGGGCGAGGAGTAGCGCTATGCCTTTTTTCGGCTCAGGTGTTGGCTCTTTGTCAAGAGCCGCCTCGATTAGTCCCAAGCCCGTGATCGTAGATCGGTGCATGGCGGCTCGGGGATCTCCAGCTAGCGGCTGGTTGTTGAGGAGGTACATGGTGGTTGTTGTCCCCGCGGCCTGCAGCGTCTTGGGGACCACGTTGCCCCGTGTGTCGACTATCATAAAGCTGAAGTTGAGGACTTTTGCAGCTTCTATGCGTTCTTGCTCGGTGAGGTGGGCCATCCGAGATCGCCTCTTGTTTGTGAGATACTCGTTTCCCTTTGAGGAGGATCCTCCGTGAGAGGAGAGCCCAGCACGTCGAAGGCTCGACTCGTCCGCCGCCTTTTTACGCCCTTCGAGCTGCGTGATTGTTTGCGCTTGGCACTTAAATTCCTCCTTCAGGAGCCAATGGTAGCCCATCAGAAGTTCTTGCAAGGATCCGGGGGTAAAGGGTTCCCCCGTAGGGCCTCGCGGCAGCGAGCCCATTCAAGCTCATTGAGCCTGACCACGACGCGTTCGCTGGTTTGCTCGGTTGTTATGGTTGGAGGTTCGATTGCCCCTCCGTTGTTGACGGGGGTGCGATTGCCACCATTGCCACCGTTGCCACCGTTCGGCAGGTCGGTTTCGTTGCCACGATTGCCCGTGTTGTCGCAATTGGCGGAGGTGTCGCCCACGTTGATGACGGCACACATGAAGTGATTGGGGAAGCTGCTGCTCCCGCAACTCTCAGATCCGGAGCCGTAGGCTTCATCTTCAGTTGCCAAATCGCTCAGATCGGACTCGCGACTGCTGTCGCTGACCGTGTTCTCGACTGTTGTCGGGGTGTTGAGCTCACTGAGGGTGCCGATCGATGGAGGGAACCATGATGCTGGGGAAATCGACGGCACCGTCGGCTGGTCAGGCATGCGAAGCGTGCCCATCTGACCAACTTGGAAGCGGAAGCTCCCGATCGCCAGGCTGATTCCGTCGCCAACGGACTCGAAGGCCGGGCGAGTGGCCGGCGTGTGGATGGTGAAGTCGAACGCGCCGAAGAGCTGGTGAATCTCCGCCGTTGCGGAGTTGTAGATCGCGGTTGATGGGGCCGAAGAAGCCGCAACATCAGCACTCCCAATCCCCACGGACGGCGCCAATTGACGATGGTTTAACTCACCAATGCCCATTGTTATGGACTTGGGTTTTGGAGAAGGAGGGAGCGCTAGAGACATCTATCGGATAGCAAACAAGCACACAGGGGACTCGAAGATTTACCCAGGTTCAGGCCTCATAGATGTTCCTACTCCTACTTTTCTGCTCGTGGAATTATCAAAGGAATCGAAGATTACAATGGTGCGTAGATGCAATCTGGCGAGGGTTGTGGAAAATAGGGTTGCGTGTGTCCTCCTCGCCGCCCCCTCCTAGCCTTTATATAGATAGGCTAGGTCTCGGTTAGCAGGCCGGGTCGGTTACATGTTAGGGTTTTCCCCTTTTAACTTTCTATCTTTAGCTTCTTCTTGTTCTTCAAGCAATCGAGAGTCCGTAGGTAACTCGAGTTCTTCATTTGGGCCTTGGCGACACCGTGGCCTCTATGTATTCAGGCCATATATACCAAGCTCGAGTACCTGTAGGGTATACCCATGTCAGTTGGAAAAGGGGCGCCTCCCCTAGCCAAACATCTTCCCAAAACCGAACAAGGACCCCATTCCCAACTTTGAAAGACCCTCTGGCAAAGAAACCATTTTTTACCTTCATTAGTCCTTTCCAGAATGAGGAATCTGTCGCCTTAGCTTGTACTTGTGCCAAAATTTTGTTTTTAAGGTACTTATTATGAAGAAGTCCCTGCCATACCCCATGCTCAGAAAGTTATGTATATAACCATTTGCTCGGCAGACATTTATTTTTAATTTCTAATACCTCAATACCTGATCCACCTTGATCCTTGGTTGATCATTGGGTTGGCAAATTATATTCCACTTAGTTAATCTATACTTTTTCTTATGTACATCACCGTGCCAAAAGAATCGTGAACGGAAAAAGTCCAATCTTTTCCTAACCCCTTTTGCTATTTCCAGAAAATATAACATGAACATGGGCATACTTGTTAAAAGGGAGTTAATTGGCACTAATTTGTCTGCATATGACAAAATTTTACCCTACCAACAACCTAACTTTCCTTCAAAACGATTCTCGATCGGATTCCACTCAGAATTCCTAAGCCTTCTATGATGAATATGTATCCCAAGATACTTGAAAGGCAAAGACCCAGACTCGCACCCGAATATATTCCTATACTCTTGTTTGTAATATTTAGCCTTTCCAAAACAGAAGACATCACTTTTATGGAAGTTAACTTTAAGCCCCGAAAGTTACTCGAAAATGCAAAGTATTAGTTTCATGTTTACAACCTTCATACGATCATGTTCCAAAAAAAGAATTGTGCCATCTGCATATTGAAGTATTGAAATCCCTCCCTCAACTAGATGTGGAATTAAACCTCCAACTTGTCCATCTTCCTTAGCTCTAGCTATGAGTATGGCCATTTTATCTACCATAATATTAAAAAGCAAGGGGATAACGGATCACCCTGTCGTACCCCATTCCAAGTTTAAAAAATGGCCGATATCGTCATTCACTCTAACCCAACACTTCCCCCTTGTATAAAATTTGCGATCCACTTACACCATAAAGGATCAAAATCCTTCAAACGAAGAGCTTGATGTAAAAGGGCCATTTAACCTTATCATATGCTTTCCAAAAATCTATTTTGAAAAGCACCCCATCTAACTTTTTTGAACGAAGTTGATGAATAGTTTCATGTAAAATAACAACACCCTCTAGAATATGCCGTCCAGGCATAAATGCTGTTTGAGTCGATTGAATCACCTTGTGAGCTATCACAGAGATGCGATTCGTGGCTACTTTAGTAAAAAAATTGAAGCTAACATTTAAAAGGCATATCGACCTATACTGCTGGATTTGAACAACATTTTATTTTTTAGGTAGAAGAGTGATAACCCCAAAATTCAGTTTGTAAAGAGGTAACTCAGCTTTATGCAACTGTGCAAATAAAGCCATCAAGTCATTTTTATCACTACCCAAAAAGTCTGATAGAATTCCGCAGGAAATCCATCAGGACCCGGTGCCTTGTTGTGTTCCATCGAAGAAATTGCGTCAAGTACTTGTTTTTCTGAGAACACAGATGTAAGAATAGTATTCTCCAACGTTCAAACCTGAGGAATATCATTATTTATCTCCTCAATCATTGTAAAACTATTTGGTTCTGGGTCACCAAAAAGTTTCTTATAGTATTCAGAAATGTATGAACACAGATTTTCATCTCCCACAATAGTGCCCTCATCTTGTTCAAGTTGAAAATTTCTTTTCTTCTGGTGTTTTCCATTAGCTATTAATTGAAAGTATTTAGTATTATTTCCTCCTTCCTGAATATGTTTGACTTTCGCCCGTTGAGCCCACTTAGTCTCCTCATCACGCCTCAGCCTTGAAATCTGATCATTAGCGGATTGGAGCATGTCTCTCTCAGCTACTGACATGTTAGTTTTCTCAGGCTTAATATCAAGCCTATCAATGATCGCGATGAGTCTACCCCTTTCGTTCCTGTTTTTGGGGGGATACCCCTGGGTAGGGTCACGCCGGGATATAAAGGCCAAGTTAGCCGAGGTTCGGCAAGGTCAAAGCGGATGCTGGCCGAGTCACCTCAAGGCAGGCCGAATCACGGGGTAATCCGGACCTTGGGGCATTCGCCTAACTAGGTCTCATCCGACTTAAGCAGTGAGTCGGAAGTGCATGCTTTACTTATATGCAGGAACAGGCGTGGCCGGATGAACCATCATCCGGGTCACAGCAAGCTTCTAGGAGAAGGAAGGAATCTCGCTGGTCAAAAGGAGCCCCGGTACGCACTGCCTGAGCGAAGCAAGCAAGGACAGGACCACTGGGGCGTGGCCGACAAGCGTGACGACGCCCGTGTCGGCTGATGAGGGTGCCGCAGAGGCTCACGTAGCTAAAGCATGTGTGACGCGGGGGAAAAAGCACCCCGGTCGGCTTACCACTTTGGGAGGAGGCATATTCTTAGGAATATGCCTCCACGTATGCCCTAGGCAGAAACCAAGCCTCCCCTATAAAAGGGGGGCTAGGGCTTCTGTAGAGGGGGTGGGTTTTCTACTATTCTGTTTGGGCTAGGGTTTCAGGCATAATCCGTGGGTGAGAGTAAGAGAGCTCCTTCTTCCTCCTCTCACAAATACAGCTCCAGGAGCACTTGTAATCTTGGAAGGAAATCAATACAAACTTCTATGTGAATCACTCCACAATCCCTCCCTGGATTCTCCTAGCGTGTATTAGTCCCCACCTTTAGCCTATCCATGGCATCTGCCGTGACACCACCACGACAGTTGGCGCCCACCGTGGGGCTAGCGGCGCTAGCAGGGGTCAAAATCCAGACGGGAAACATCCTAGGCACCGGCGAGCGCATCGTCTCCGGGCTCCTTCAGCGCTTTGGAGTGCTGGACTTCGTCAGCGACAACGTTGGTTGCTTCGGCACACGCCCTCTACCGCCAATGGCCTCTTCGTCAAGCTCGGCGCGCACAAGGTCTACGTCGCTGTGGACGTGTCGCATGTTCATCCGCGTCACATCGTCGACGCGGGGGAGCCACCCCTCACCGTGGTTCCCGGGACGCGTATCGCTCGCTCCCCGGACCATGTGGAGGTGATGATGACAGCACCAGGTGCGGGCGCGAGCAATTATCCGGCGCCAGATCCGGAGGTAACGCCAAAAGCACCGAGGAAAGGTAGAGGTCCTCCACTAGAGAGGCCAGAGAACGTGTTGAGGGAAGCAATGGATAGCTTGGCAAACCCTGTAATAGCAGCGGTAGATCCGGCTCGAGCGCAGGCCGAGCTGGAAGAAACTAGGCAGAAAATCCTAGAGGGCGCAAAGGAAATAGCCACGGCTCAACAGTCATTGAATATGACGCTGCGTGAGTACACGGAAGCGAACAAAGTGGACGCAGTAAAAGTGAAGGGGAGAAATCTCATGAGCGAGATGAACCGAGAGGGTCATACTGGAATTGAGGTATCGGAAAACTGTTTGTCTGTGGGGCTGCCGAGGTATAGTACCCCGGCAAAGAACCTCAGAGCAGAGGATGCAGCAGCATCCGAGTTGGAGGGTCTAACGGGTGAAGCCCGGCAGAGACAGCAAGATAGGGTTAACGAGCTGGTTCAGATTGCGAACAGGCAAAACAAGGAACTACTCAGAGCTAACCCGGAGAGAGCTGGAGCCTCCAAGATCGTCCATTCAGCGGTGGGTAACCCGGAGAAATCCGCTGGAGCCGTATCATCCCCTCATGGCGTCCCCAAAGAGAGGAGGTAGTAACCTCGGCCCGACGGAACAAACAGATCGTACCGTATGACCCGATGCGGGCAGAGAAAGGAAAAGAAGCGCAGAAAAATGATGATCGACGGAGTGTGAGCCGAGGTGAAGCTGGCCGAGGTAACCGCGACCAAGGCAATGCCGGTCAAGGGAACGTTGTCAACGGTAATGCCGGACAGCGAAACTCGGCTAGAGCAAGGCAAGCGCAGCAACGGAATATACCAAGGCAAGAGCAAAGTGCCGGCCGAGGTATGCAACAGAAAGCCGCTCCACAAGAACAAGACAGGTATAATGATGGAGACTCGGAAATGGCAAATGCGGGATACCCGAGGCAAGACTATCATGTGATAGGATCAAGATTGGGAAGCAGAGATTTGATGCCGGATGATGCCAGGTTAAAACTGGATCGACTGTATAGGTTGGAAACAATTGAATGCCAAGGTCCACCGGGCCCAGCATGTTTTGGACCCCGGATCATGAAAGAGCCACCAGTACCCAACTTCTAGTTACCCAGGGGCACGAAGACATACGACGGTAGTACAAAGCCGGAGGATTGGCTGATAAATTATGCTACAGCAGTTAAAATTGCCACTGGCAACCTGAGATGGGCTGTACGGTATGTACCCCAGATGTTGGAAGGCCCGGCAAGGGTGTGGTTGAACAATTACCACCAGGAAGCATCAACTACTGGATAGATTTCCAGGAGATGTTCATCAACAATTTTTCGAGTACGTATCAAAGGCCGAACAGGCCACAAACCCTAGCTATGTGCAAGCAAAGGCCAAATGAGACGGATCGGGAGTTTTTAACCCGGTGGTGCACTGTGAGAAATTCGTGTGCGGGCGTGATTGAATCGCAGGCCATAGCATGGTTTGCACAAGGGTGCAGGTATGGAAGCGAGTTGTGGATGAAGTTGCAAAGGAAAATGCCAGTTACGTTGTCAGAGATGATCCGGATTGCAGATTCGTATGCTTTGGGTGATCCGACTCAACCTAGGCTCGTATCAAACGAGTCAAACGATGAGTACTATCAAAGAGATAGGGCCGGATCATCCCGAAGGAATGACTACAGAGGAAAAAGGAGAGATGATAAACCGGATCATCGATATGGTTCGCACCAAGTTGTAGCTGTGAATCAAGATCAGCCCGGAGCAGGGGGCAGTCAACGCCAAAAAACTGGAGGGCAGTGGACCCCAAGAAACGATGGCAAGAAGACTTGGACACCAGAGCAAAAGAAGCAGTGGCAAGAAAGGAAAGATCGTCCGAGGTACACTTATGAGTCGATGTTGGACCAGCCGTGTAAGTTTCACACGCCAAATCCGAATAACCCAGCGGGTCATACCACGAGGCAATGTGAGTGGATGCGCAAGATTGAATAGGGCGGTTCGGGGAATGCTCAGGCACCCCGGAATGATCAGCCTCGACAGGAGTTACCCCGGCAGCAATTGCTCTCTAGAGCGAACACGCAACAGCTGATGTTGCCTCCCCCTCCGCCGAGGTATGATAACAATGAGAGAAGGGACGTGGTGCACCAAGTGGAAAATCAGCATCCGCCGGATCAGAGGTACCCCGGAAATGAGGGGAGAAACGAGTACAGGGAGCACCGTCAGAGCTACTGCGTGTTCACCACTGAGGAAACAGATAGAAAAAGCTTGCAGCGTAGGCATATGGAGGTGAATGCGGTGATGCCTGCGGTGACGAGGTACATGCCTTTGTCCGATCAAGAAATTACCTGGAGCATCAGGGATCATCCCAAGCTCATGCCAAGCCCTGATTCGTATGCGTTGGTGTTAGATTCGACATTCATTGGACCTAGCGTTAACGTAAGATTCTCAAAGGTGTTGATCGACAATGGCAGCAGCATTAACATCATGTATGCGGACACAATGCGCAAGTTGGGTATCTCGGAAAACATGTTGCAGGCCACGAGGACAACTTTTCATGGCATAGTGTCCGGCATTTCTTATGAGCCCATAGGCAAAGTCTGGGTCGACGTCTTGTTCGGCACGAGGGATAACTGCCGAACCAAAAATTTGGAGTTCGAGGTGGTGAACTTGGAAAGTGCTTACCATGCATTACTCAGAAGGCCAGCCCTGAACAAGTTCATGGCAAGCTGTCATGTTAGCTACTTGAAGATGAAGTTGCCCGGACCAAACGGGGTGATAACCATTGCAGGGGATTTCCGACGTTCGATGGAGTGTGCGTCGGCCGGATCAAACTTAGCCGAGTCGCTGGTGATTGCGCAGGAAAAAAGGAAAATTCAAGAGGTGGCTGCGTTGGCTCAGTCCGGGCAGCAGTATATGCCGGCGCTGAGTAACCCGCATGGAAGTGTCTCCTTCCAGGCCACGAAAGATACCAAGAAGGTTCTTATTGATGACATGTTCCCAGAGCGCACCGTAACGATTGGTGCCAGGTTAAATGATAAATAGGAAAGCGAGCTCGTCAGCTTCCTCCGTGAGAATCGGGACATTTTTGCTTGGTCCACACAGGACTTGCCAGGTGTTCCGAGGGAGTTGGCCAAGCACTCTTTAAATGTGAGACCCGGAGCTAAGCCGGTGAAGCAACCTCTCCGCCGCTTTGCCGAAGATAGGAGGAAAGTCATTGGGGATGAGATAGCTCGGTTGCTAGCTGCAGGATTTATCATGGAGGTTCTCTACCCGGATTGGCTATCCAATCCGGTGCTGGTGGAAAAGAAGAAGGATGACCCGAATGTGGCAGTGGTTTGGCGCATGTGTATCGATTACACGAACCTAAACAAGGCGTGTCCAAAAGATCCATTTCCACTGCCAAGAATAGACCAGGTCATAGACTCAACTGCTGGATGCGAACTGTTGTCGTTCATTGATGCATATTCAGGTTTTCACCAGATACCTCTGAATCCGGATGATCAAATAAAGACTGCATTTATTACCTCGTATGGGGCTTATTGCTATCGCACCATGCCGTTTGGTTTACGTAATGCAGAGGCAACGGACCAAAGATGTATGCAAAAATGTTTGCACGACCAAATAGGTCAAAATGTACAGGTGTACATGGATGATGTGGTTATCAAGACCAAGGAAAGCAAAACGCTCCTGGACGATATCAGGCAGACGTTTGCGAACCTAAGGAGGTTCCGGATGAAACTTAACCCGGAAAATGCACATTCGGTGTCCCGGATGGAAAACTGCTTGGTTTTCTGGTTTCCAGCCGAGGTATCGAGGTTAATCCAACTAAGATCCGGGCCATCGAGCGAATGGAACTGCCGAAGTGTCTTAACGATGTCCAGAAGTTCACAGGTTGCCTGGCCTCGTTAAGTCGGTTTGTATGCCGGTTGGGAGAAAAGGCATTGCCTCTTTACCAACTCATGAAAAAGTCGGATAAGTTCATTTGGATGCCACAGGCCGACGAAGCCTTTACCCACCTGAAGAAAATGTTAGCCACAGCACCAGTACTAGCCTCACCACTATCGAAGGAACCAATGTTGCTCTATATAGCCGCAACCAACCGAGGTGTAAGTGCAGTGATAGTGGTGGAGCGCGACGAGGAAGGTAAGTCGGTGCAAAGGCCGGTGTATTACTTGAGCGAGGTGCTGTCAGCCTCAAAGCAGAACTATCCACATTACCAAAAGGTGGCATATGGCGTGTACATGGCCGCCAAGAAACTGAAGCACTACTTTGAGGAGCACCCTATCCGAGTCATATGTGAGGCCCCCATATCCGAGATAATGAGTAACAAGGATGCGAGTGGCAGAATTGCAAAATGGGCAATTGAGCTAGCACCTTATGCGCCGCAGTATGACAGAAGAGAGGCCATCAAATCTCAAGCTGTGGCGGACTTCTTCGTGGATTGGGCCGAGGTACAATACGAACCGCCACTTCCGGATCCGAACTATTGGCGAATGCACTTTGACAGATCAAAGACCAAAACCGGGCTAGGTGCCGGAGTTGTACTCACCTCGCCAAAGAAGGATCAGTTGAAATATGTACTGCAGATCCATTTCACCGCATCAAACAATGTTGCTGAGTATGAAGCACTTGTGCATGGGCTTAAGGTAGCAAAAGAAATTGGGATACGTCAGATCATATGCTTTGGAGACTTGGATTTGGTGGTGCAGCAAGTATCGGGAGTATGGGATGCCCTTGATCCAAACATGGCACTGTACAGATTTCATGTGCAGAAGATATCTGGTTACTTTGAGGGATGCGAATTTCACCATGTACCCCGGGTGGAAAATGAGGCTGCCGACATGCTGTCAAAGCTCGGGTCAACCCGACAAGCAATTCCACCGGGTATAGCGTTAGAGCACCTCAGGAAACCATCCATCAGGCCATCCCCAGAGTCCGAGTCAATCTATGTCCCGGAGGACGCAGAGTCCGGAGCTGTGCCCATGGACATTGACGCGGGAAGTGATGCGCCGGACCCGAGGACTGCCTCGGCAAATCTGGGGACTACTTCGGTAAACCCAGGGACTGCTTCGCAAGACTCGGGGACTGCTCAGCGAGGTCCGGTTGAAGTTATGCCAGTGGATCAGGTGGAGATTGATGAGGATGTGTTCCCTATGCGAGCAATACCAGCTTGGGCATTGCCTATATTTCAATTCCTGAGGGACGAAACGTTACCCACTGAGGAAGTGCTGTCCAGGCAAACACAGAGGAGGGCAAAGGCCTACACAATCATCAATTCCGAACTATACAAAAGAAGTGTGACAAATGTACTCCAGCGATGTGTTGACCCGGAAGAAGGACTTGAAATCATCCGAGATATACATCAGGGGGAATGCGGTCATCATGCCTCATCCCGAGCCTTGGTAGCAAAAGCTTTCCGGCACGGATTCTACTGGCCGAATGCGTTAGAGAAAGCGGAAGATCTGGTGAGAAAATGTAATGGTTGTCAGAGGTATGCCACCAAGACACATATGCCAATGTCGGAACTCAAGACCATACCAATCACTTGGCCATTTGCCGTATGGTGCTTGGATATGGTTGGCCCGTTCAAACCAGCAAGGGGAAACATGACTCACATTCTGGTCATGGTGGACAAGTTTACGAAATGGATTGAGGTAAAACCTATAAGAAAATGTGATGGAGCTACGGCCGTAATGTTTCTCAAAGATATGATCTTGAGGTACGGTTATCCCCACAGTATAATAACTGATAATGGCACAAACTTTGCGGAAGGAGCATTTGCGCGTTTCTGCCGAGATAAGAAGATCCGGCTGGACATAGCCTCGGTAGCCCACCCCGCATCGAACGGACAAGTGGAAAGATCCAACGGATTAGTATTATCTGGGATAAAACCCCGGCTCATTGAGCCGCTGCAAAGATCAGCGGGGTGCTGGATAGAAGAACTACCAGCGGTACTGTGGAGTTTAAGAACAACTCCGAATCGATCAACATGCTATACGCCGTTCTTTCTGGTATATGGGGCAGAAGTTGTATTACCAGCCGACATAGAGCATGATTCGCCTAGGGTTACCCAATACACAGAAGCCAAAGTGCAAGAAGCCCGGCAAAATGATGTTGATCTGCTGGAAGAAGCGAGAGAACTGGCACTGTCCAGATCCGCCATATATCAGCAAAATCTCCGACACTATCATAGCCGGAAAGTGTGCCCCCGGGTCTTTCGGGAAGGCGATCTGGTGCTCCGGTTGGTACAACGTACTACGGGCATGCATAAGTTATCCCCCCCCATGGGAAGGGCCGTTCATCGTGAGCAAAGCATTACACAATGATTCTTACTATCTTATAGATGCAAAGCCACATGAAAAGAACAAGGCGGACAGGTCCGGAGAGGAATCTAAGCGACCATGGAATATAGCTCTACTTCGTCCTTTCTACACTTAGCTAAAGAAGCGTATGTATCCGAGTCTTCTCATATGTCGGTATGTACGTCGGCAATGAGCTTATCAATGAAATGTTGGTACCTCGAGTAGTGACTCGGGGACTACCTTAATTTTGTTTGTTGTTTTTCGCACGTCAGCTGGAATAAGTTATTCTACTTAACTCGGATTAGTAATGTGCGAGCACCAAGAACCCAACTCTTCGACTTGCTGCTGTCCAACAATAATTGGCTTCATGGCAAGCAAGAGAACAAGTTTGGAATTGCGTAGCACATAAAAAACGACTAAGGAAAAGAATTTATTTGAGCCGACGTTTGTTTTTCGGACTAACCCAGTATTCATTTTCAAGTTATTATGCTGTTCTATTTTTGAGCTAAGCCTAAAAGTTTCCCAGTATTGTTAAGACAATTTTTCAAGCTCGGATTCGTAAGTTGTAAAACCGAACCAAGGTAGACACGAACCGAGCCAAGAGATTGAACGAACAAGAAAAGAAACTCGGGGACTACGCCCAAGTTAATTTGGCATAAGCACTTAGTAGCAAAATATCACACATGTTTGAATACAATTCCACCCGGCATACCGGGGATCTCATAGGTTTTCAAGTGTTTTTTACTTAGAAGCAGCGGGAGGAAGTTCGGTATCATCTTCACCCTCTTCGATATCCGAGGCAGTGTCCTCTTCGTCCTCACCCGAATCATCTTCAACGTTCTCAACTTCTTCTTCGCCAGCGACTTCCAGGAAGCTCGGACCCTCAGTCCAGTCGTGAATTGGAGCATATTCGATGAGACTGTGGGCGCAAGCCTGGCGCCGAGCCACCCACTCCGGGTCATTGGTCCATCTAGATCCTGTGCGCACGCGTGTAAGGAGGCTGAGATCTATCTTCTCATACCACGTCAGAATGTGGTGAAGGATAGTATCAGCTGCAGCACGTCCAGCGGATTCTCTCCAGAGGTCGAGCTGGGTCTCGATTTCCGAAAGCTTTTCAGCGAGATGTGTAACTCTCTCCGGAGCGTCATCAGCGGGCCAGAACGTGTTGAAGACTCGGACTGAAACGTCAAGGAGATCTTTGCCGTAGTTCTTAATGATTTCCACGCGAGAGGACAGGCTGACCAATAGGTCCTCCATGTCGAAGGGAATGCCCTCACCGACCGGAGCGACGGGAGTACCCCTCTCTCGGCGGAAATTGGCAATAGCAGCACTCGCAATAGCAGTACCCTCTGGAAAGTGGCATGTGAAACAAGGCAAAGGACGAAGCTGAGAAAACAAGACGTATGAAGTAACCCGGAGAAATAAGGAGGATAAGGGAAAAGAAGTTACGTGAGATGTGGCTGTGAATCCGGGTCAGTTCCTTGGTGCAATTATCACGCCTCTTCCGAAGCTGCTCAAGCTCGGCGTTAGCCGACTCAAGTTTGACGTCGGCCTCCTGAAGAAGCTCACGGTCCTTAGCAATTTGGAGGTTGAGGCGCTCACGCTCTTCGGTGTAGTCCTGGCGAGCCTTTTTTAGCTCGGCTTGGTGCTGCGCCTTCATCTTCGCCATCTCAGCTTTGAGCCTGGCAATCTCATCATCTTTGGTCCGGAGGAGGGTGAGCTCATCATCTTTTTTCTTCAGCTCGGCTTGGTGCTGTCCTGCTTGTTCGAGAAAATGCAGCATCATGTCAGGCACGTGCACACTTTCTTCAAGCAATGCTGAAATCGTGTGTTGGCCCGGCAGAGCCGAGGTATGAATGTTTGCCGAACCAAAGGAGAAAGGAGACAGAAAGCACGGTGAAGGCAGACAAAAATGATGTACCCTTGATCTGCTCCAAGTTCTTCCGCATTATCTTGTTCTCAGCCTCCACCCTAGCTGCCGAAACCGAACAATCAAATTAATTCGGCAAACGAAGTTGAAGAAAATGAGGAAAGGATAAGGAAGAAATTTACCCCTTTTCTCGTACTCCACGATGAGTGCAGCCTGTTTTGCGCGAAGATTCTTGTGCGTATCCAGCAAGCGTTGGAATTCAGCACTCGGGCGGTTGGTGGTCACCTAAAAAAGATACAGAAACTTAAGTCAAGTGGAACTTAACCCGGCTCTAGGTGTGTGCATATTCGAAGTGAACTAAAATCCGGGCCAAGTGGAACTTAATCCGGCTCTAGGTGTGTGCATGTTCGAGGTGTACTAAAATCCGGGCGAAGTGGAACTTAACCCGGCTCTAGGTGTGTGCATGTTCGAGGTGTACTAAAATCCGGGCGAAGTGGAACTTAACCCGGCTCTAGGTGTGTGCATGTTCGAAGTGTACTAAAATCCGGGCCAAGTGGAACTTAACCCCGCTCTAGGTATGTGCATATTCGAAGTGTACTAAAATCGGGGCCAAGTGGAACTTAACCCGGGTCTAGGTGCGTGCATGTTCGAAGTGTACTAAAATCCGGGTCAAGTGGAACTTAACCCGGCTCTAGGTGTGTGCATGTTCGAGGTGTACTAAAATACGGGCCAAGTGGAACTTAACCCGGCTCTAGGTGTGTGCATGTTCGAAGTGTACTAAAATCCGGGCCAAGTGGAACTTAACCCGGCTCTAGGTGCGTGCATGTTCGAAGTGTACTAAAATCCGAGCCAAGTGGAACTTAACCCGCCTCTAGGTGTGTGCATGTTCGAAGTGTACTAAAATCCGGTCCAAGTGGAACTTAACCCGGCTCTAGGTGCGTGCATGTTCGAAGTGTACTAAAATCCGGGCCAAGTGGAACTTAACCCGGCTCTAGGTGTGTGCATATTTGAAGTGTACTAAAATCCGGGCCAAGTGGAACTTAACCCGGCTCTAGGTGTGTGCATATTCGAAGTTATCATGGAGCTACGTTAGTTCTATAAAAGAGCATCCGGCCAAGTAACAAGTTACTCCCTCGGAGGCTCGGGGACTAATGGTTATTATCTACAATTTGCAAAGGAGAAACGACGTACCTCCATCATTCGTCCAGCGAGGTTAATTGCCTTTGCGGCGGTATTCATCTGAGCGGAAAACTGGACAGGGCCGAACTTTTCCGGGAGATCAGAATCCAGAACTACCTCTGCCTTATTCCAGTTCATGACAAATTCCATCAGGCTCGGGGGGGGTACCGTTCTCCGGTGGGCATATGGGGCGTCACCAAGCCCTTTGCATGTGCTTCCTTCCTCTCCACCAAGGCAAGGGCGGAGCTGGTATGCAGGACCAACTGCTGGGCATCGGTTGGCTCAGCAGGGGCGTCCTTTGCCGCTGGTGTTTTCTTAGGAAGCATCGATATGAGGGTACGTTGCCCAGACTCGACGGCACTGGGCTTGGCAATGTCTTGAGTTTTCTTGCCCTTGGCTTGCTGGGAAGAAGAAGCCGTAGCAGCGATTTTTAGAGATTGAGAAGATTCGGAAGATGCAGAGGAACTGGGCGCTGGTACTCTCGTTGCTGGACTTGGTGCCAGCGCTGATGTTTTCGCAGCCGGAGTTGGAGATGGAGCTGGTTTGGCTGCTGGTACTGGAACTGATGCTAGAGTCGAGGTAGCCTTAGTGGCTGCTAGTTGTGGCGTTGCCGAGGTGGTGGGTGTCGTTGCTCCGGCTGGGCCGGTTCCCCCCGCTCCAGGGTGACCCGGAGCGGCCGCAGAGCCCTCCGGAATAGGGCTCAGCGGACGTGACTCGCCGTCACGACAGGGTGAAGGGCTAGGCCAGAGAGGTGAAGAGATGCTGGATCCACTTTGAGGGACCTCCACCGGAGCCCTGCAAAATCAAGCAATGTCAGAAGAAAAATTACGACGAAGTAAGGAAGAACAAGTTACGGAAGAAAGAACGACTTACGCATCCGAGGTTTCGGCCTCCTTGGGTTTCCGAGCTCTTCGTGCTGGGGCCTTGCCTGTTGGCTTGGAGGCAGTCTTGTCCCCGGACTTCTTTCGCCTTTTGACGGGCTGAGAAGGTCCAGAGGAAGAGCTTGAAGAAGCCCCGCGCTTCTTCTTCGATGCCACCGGAACTGGCTCGCCCGTAGCGAGAGGGGGATCCTCGTAGATGTGACCACCGGAATGAGCTGATGGCGGAAAAGAAAAAGAAAGGGGGATAGCCTCAAAAGGTTCAATTATCTCGATATCCGAGTCATCTTCATCATCGGGCCAATCTCTAATAGAAGAGAATTTACCCGTGGGTCGTTTCGTGGTGTCGGTCATGGGGAGAAACATCTCTTGGTCCGGCTCCTCCTCATTCGGAGTCACCCGGTCCGGTGCCCACTTAAGGGTCGGATCGGTGCCGTCCTCGAGGGTCTGCTGAAGGAATAGCTGAGGAAAAGAATGAACAAAAGAGTAAAAAATGCAACAATAATAGACACGTAATTAGTCTGGGGTAAGTTTGCAGCATGAAACTTACCATGGGAGGAAGCCGGTCACGGCAGAAATGCTCAATCCCCCAAGTCCACTCAGAGGAGAAGTCCTTGTGAGTGGTGAAGAGAGCCTTAACCCGGCGATAAATCTCCGTGTTTCTCAGTTCGAAGGATGAAGTCTGGTTGGGATCGCGGCCGAAGCTCATATGGCACACCTTGTGGGTGCGCTTCTGGAGAGGGGAGATTCGGTTGCGCATGAAAGTGATCATTGCATCCTTGTTGCGCAGCCCAAGCTCCTTCAGCTCCGCGAACCTTTTGCTCACTTGGTTGGCCAGGGCCGTAGGTTTCCTGGGAACGGCGTCCCACAGATCCGGGTTCGGTGGACCCGGTGTATAGGGAAGCAACCGGATCAAATCTTCGGTGCCTGTGTTCCAAACGTAAAAGAACGTCCGGGCCCACCCTTTGCAGGATTCTAGCCCAGTGACCCGGGGGAAAACAGAAAACCTCCGGGGAGAGATGGAGGCCGCTCTGAACTGAGTGAGCCGCTTGTCCTCCGGATCAGTGTGGATGTCGGGGATAACGTTACGACGAAGGCCGAAAAACTGGATCCACAGCTCCTTCGTGGGCCACAGTCCGGCGTAGCCTTCGATCGTAGAAGCAAAGGCAGAGAGAGAAGTAATGGCATTGGCTGGAAGATGGTGCGGCTGGAGATGGTAGGTACTGAGCCAATCCTGGAGGAAATCGCTCACCGGCAGTCCGAAGCCCCGTTGAGAGTGAGACAGGAACACGACGAACTCCCCAGGATTGGGTGAAGGAGCTAGTTCGGCGGAGGCGAGGCGAGCAGTGACGCCGGCGGGGATGCGTCTGGTCCGGTAGAGCCAGTCCAGGTCGTCCTGGCAAACCCAGGAGCCGGCCCACGCACCGCGGTCCGCCGCCGCGACGTCCTCCTCCATCTCTTGTTCAGCAATGGCGAGTTCTTCTTCCGTCATCTGCTCCTTGAGGCCCTCGTTGGCGCTAGAGGCGGCGGGGGTACAGTGGCCTGGATTGACGAGGACCCGTGGCGAGAGATTTGCGTCGCAGTGACGGTGACGCAGAGGTGCAGCGGAGAAGCGCGGTGGCGACGCTGCTTCTTGGCAGTGCTGCGGCGGCGCGGTCACGAGGAAGACGAAGAGGAATAGCAACGGGTAGAGGGGTGCGGAAGGGGAAAAAATCCTAAGGGTCGCACCCCTCCGCTATTTAACCACTCCCACCAGGGGTGAGTGGGATCGCGTCCTGTGGACCGGCCACACGTAGTGGCCGTGTATCGTCCGTCCGGACCAATCAGCGGGGAGCCACATGGAGGGCCACAGAGCGGAGAGCATCCTATGACGTGATAGTGTCATGCGAAAAACGAGGAGGCAGGCATGACGTGACCCGCGCGCAGTGATAACTGACAATTACTGTGGCGGTTACTGTGCGGGCCCTTAAAATAAGAAGACAAAATGATTACCCTTCACATGGGATGGCTTACGAGAGAAGGAAACGAGACCCGGATGGAACTATGGTAACCCGGCCAGCGAGTAAAAACTTGGCGTGTGCGAAGGGAAAGTAAAACCATGAGATCTGAGTTAAAGTGGTAACCCAGCCGGCAAGTGAAAACTTGGAATGCGCGAAGGGAATGTAAATCCATAAAATCCGAGGTAAAAGAGCTAACTCGGAAATAGCGACCAAAGCTGGAAATTGAACCTAGTGTGGCCTTAGCGGCCAAGGCAGCAAAGACCGCACCAGCTTCGGGGACTAATGTTGGGGGGATACCCCCGGGTAGGGTCACGCCGGGGTATAAAGGCCAAGTTAGCCGAGGTTCGGCAAGGTCAAAGCGGATGCTGGCCGAGTCACCTCAAGGCAGGCCGAATCACGGGGTAATCCGGACCTAGGGGCATTCGCCTAACTTGGTCTCATCTGACTTAAGCAGTGAGTCGGAAGTGCATGTTTTACTTATATGCAGGAACAGGTGTGGCCGGATGAACCATCATCCAGGTCACAGCAAGCTTCTAGGAGAAGGAAGGAATCTCGCTGGTCAAAAGGAGCCCCGGTACGCACTGCCTGAGCGAAGCAAGCAAGGACAGGACCACCGGGGCGTGGCTGACAAGCGTGACGACGCCCGTGTCAGTTGACGAGGGCGCCGCAGAGGCTCACGTAGCTAAAGCATGTGTGACGCGGGGGAAAAAGCACCCCGGTCCGCTTACCACTTTGGGAGGAGGCATATTCTTGCAATATGCCTCCACGTATGCCCTAGGCAGAAACCAAGCCTCCCCTATAAAAGGGGGGCTAGGGCTTCTGTAGAGGGGGTGGGTTTTCTACTATTCTGTTTGGGCTAGGGTTTCAGGCGTAATCCGTGGGTGAGAGTAAGAGAGCTCCTTCTTCCTCCTCTCACGAATACAGCTCCAGGAGCACTTGTAATCTTGGAAGGAAATCAATACAAACTTCTGTGTGGAGAATCACTCAACAATCCCTCCCTGGATTCTCCTAGCGTGTATTAGTCCCCACCTTTAGCCTATCCATGACATCTGCCGTGACACCACCACGACACCTGTATTTACCATTTTGGTTTTTTCCCAATCGCGTAGGAAGCCCCTTAAATGCCTAATTTTATTTTGCTACCTTGCGATTGGAGTATCACCCCGTGATACCGCACCCCATTCGACACTCACCATCTCAAAGAAACCTTCTTATCCTAACCACGATAATCCGAACGAAAACCGTGAATTATTACCAAGATGAGCTCTATTTCCTGAGACAATCAACAGAGGTGTATGGTCAGATCTAAACCGAGTAAGAGCACGCACAGAAACAAGCGGGAATTTCTGTTCCCAGTCGACACCAACTTCTCAAAAGTAGGAGGCTCTCTACGGTTAGCCCACATTTGCTGTCTTCCTGAGAGAATAATCTCCCATAGGTTTAGGTTTAGGTTTTCAATGATATTATTGAAAACAAAGGGCCAATGAGCTTTAAACTTATCATTATTTTTGTCCTCCCTCCTACGTAATATGTTAAAATCTCCACCCACTAACAAGGAGAGTGTCACATTTTCACCGATACAGACCAATTCTGCCAGGAACTCATGCTTATGACTATCTTGCGCTGCCCCGTATACAGGAACTAAAATCCATTCAAAACCATCACTACATTTCAAATACAATTTAACACAATAGTCCCATGTAACAACTTTATTAACCAATATCATTGAAATATTTATACCTACCAGAATTCCACCTGAATGCTCATGAGGGGGTAAGCAGAACCATGCAAACTCCACTCCGGGTGTCAGGTGTTGTAAAAACAAAACAGTGAAATTAGATTCCATGTTTCTAACAAGTCAATAAAATCTAATTTATGCTCTGATATTGTTTCTCTCGTGAAAATATGTTTCGTTGGATCTCTAAGGCCATCACTATTATATTCCATACCAGACCTCTCACTCCTTGCATTTTTAAAAGATTGTTTTGACTCTTATCCTAGTTCCTCTCCGAGCACAAGTAGTGTCATACTGTTTCTTTTAATTCTTACGAGTACGCTTGACCACAAGGTCAGCCGTATCATGCGAACACTTAAAGCTCTCTTCAGCAGCAGTATCTTCACAGAGATTGAATACTTTAGAAACAAAAAGATTAGCTGGTGTGAGATCATCGTTATTCGTATTATAATTGTGTTCTAGAACTGTCAAAGTTCTACAAAATTCATTGTCTTCGATTAAACTTGCTGAAGTATTGTCGTTTCAGCAGCCGTCTACAAATCTTATCGTACATGCGTCAGCGTCATAGCGTTCCCTATGTACGATTGATTCAGCAACACGCGTCGCCGCGCGTAATTTTCTAGTACCGATTAAGTTTTCCTCTTAATTGACAGCTAACACATTTTTGTCCGAATCCAACTCCTTGTTAAATCCGTACAAGATTCAGACAACTCTTCTAGTACTAATAATAAAATACAGAACTTACTGCGCCGGTAGATAGTCCATGTCCCTCTCGCGGCGCAAGCGAACGATGGACTCCAACCTAATAATGCACAGTGCCAGCGACGACGCCGGCTCCAGCCTCTACGAGTACGAGGATATGATCGACGGCCTCCCCGACCATCTACGGCTTCACTACATCCTGAGCTTGAACGGCCTCCAGATTCTCCCGTTCCATGATAGGATCAGCCTCCTCCCCGACGACCTGCTTCATCACATCCTGAGCTTCCTGCCTACGCATGATGCGATCCGTACGAGCCTGCTGCCGCGGAGGTGGCAGCGGGTCTGGATCGGCCTCCCGACCTTGGCGTTCTCGGACGACACGCGGCCTGCAGCAGGCTTCGCGAGTTCGGTGGACGAGGTGCTCGAGCACAGCCACGGCATGGACAAGCTCGAGATATCCGTCAGGCATCCTCCGCACTTGGCCCGTGCGAACGATTGGCTTCAGCATGCCGCCGAGCGTGTCCGTGAAAAAATCAGCATCATCTTCCGCTATGACCGTGAAGATGTCGTTGTTGCTGATCAGGATCGTGGCCGGATCAACTTGGTCTTGCCGTGCGTCAGAAGGACCGACGCTATGACTCTCCACTTCCGCCAAACTGGCGTCGGTAACCTCGTAATCCCGCCGGCGTCCGCCGCGGTACCCAGCTCCTTGACCCAGCTTGAGCTCAAGTACCTGAGGATCGATGGTAGCAGCCTCTCGAACTTCGTGTCCTCATGCTGTCCCCACCTGAGAAAGCTTGTCGTACACACCTTTGGCGACGAGGATGCCCTCCGGCTCTGCAACGATACCCTGGAAGACCCTGACCTTGACTACTACTTCGGCGGCCTCCGACGACTGGAAGTGTCGTCTAGCAACCTCCGCCGCCTCCGGATTAATGAGATATTCTCGCCTGAGGTTATGGCCCACGAAGTGCACGACGGCAGCAAGGCCTCAGTTGGACACCCAGCACTCCCCGGCTCGAGGTCCTCAGTTGGACACCCAGCACCAGCATCCACGCGAGCAGGGTCGAGTTTGCCCACAGTTTGGCCACCGTTCTCCAGCTTGACGTCGGGCTCGCGAGTCGCGACCCACTTTCTAGTGAATCGTACCCGTTTGCACTACAACAAACTCGCTGTATGGCTCCTTCAGCGATGCACGGGTGTACGCCGCCTTAAAGTCTCCCTCTTTAATTTACACCCCAGTGTAAGTAAATACAAGTACTACCTCTTTAATTTGCACCCCAGTATATGTATTTTTGTAATAATAATGTCCCTGTTTCACATACATGTGTATGTGCCCACAGCCACATTTTGTGTTTGGTGTGCTCGACGAGGCATCGTTGTCCCAGTACGAGGATCTGATGGTAGAGATGCCTCAGCTTAGCACTGTCACTCACCTGACTGTGTGTACTCTCTTGGATCATCACGCTTACGGAGCCAGCATAGCAACGCTACTATCTAGATGCAGCCACATAGAGACGCTTACTGTCATTGCCAAAGGCAAGGTAAGTTCTTGGCTAGGTGTCGATCGCTGCCATAGAATTAAGCGTGTGATTGGGTCATTAGATAATGTTCAATCAACTCAACATATATTTGTGAATGCAGAGGTACAAGCATAGATATGTTTGCGCACGCACATCGGCTTTGCTGGTGCAAGCGTCCCGCTGACTGCAGGGAGGAGAAGCTCCACCTGGATTTTCTCCGGCAAGTCGACCTCAAGAATTTCATAATGGCTGACCGCCGGACCTCGTGAGCCTGCTGCGCTGTTCGAGACCACCAGCGCTAATAACAGCTCATGATGTACATGAACGGTATGAGTTGAGTCATGCATCGACTCTACAAATAATGCAACAAGAAAAAAGAAGGATACTTGAGGGATTACCTAGCTAAGTTCACTCCTCTAGTGGTTGGGATGATGATGAAATATTATTGACGACATATGTGAAATATATAGAGGATCGGTGCAGCATACACCCATAGAACGCTATGTACAAGCGTACAAGATGTGCTGCGTCCACAGCAATCGGATCAGTACGGCTGGATTACAAGCAAATTGTCCGTCAGGTACAACCCTATCCTCGTGTATAAGGAAATATACTTGATGATATTATCCGTAATATTCAACCTCCTATTTTTGCTATAGGAGGGTTGATCTAGCAGGGTGGAAGGGTGACGCCCCAACCTAGGAATTAGTCCGACAACTCTGCAACAACTTCCTATCCTCGTCGTATCTTTCCGTGGGTGCTACATCGTTTCCTCTTTCTCTCATTGAACTTCTAGGATAGCCTTTTGAATTGCATAAACGCGACCTCAAATCATTAGTGATCTCTAAATATAGTTGTTGATCATGAAGTCCGTAATAAGTGACTCCGATTTGTCTAAGATTCACATGTATCCGCACAATAAAACACATCAAAATACATGCGAATATAAATAAACCCTAAAACTTGGGAAATTGTAATAAAGCACGGTACACTTTGTCTGAAAATTGGAGTGCTGACATTCTTTATTTATTTATTTGGAACTGGGTACCGCAGGTCCTGAAGGACCGAGATTCTTCAATTATCGCACTAGTGTCGCTAGGTGCTACAAGAAACTTTTTATAATTATTATTACTATCGAGCCTTTTCGTATTGATGCTTATGATTATGATTATATTATTAATAGATCGGTTGAATTTCGCGAAAAAAGGAACACGGTAGCTGAAAGTAGATCGGTGCCAAGGTACACATGTGCAGCGCCACACTGTGGATGGGAGAGACAAGCCGGCCTCTGTACACACTAGCCGGGGCTGCACAGAAGATATCTATGGGTACCCTAAAAAAAGAGATGGATGGGAGATGGATGGTGAGAGGCAGCAAAAGAGAGAAAACACAGTTTGTTTTGCGTGCATATTATATAGTAGTACGGTCCATGCATTTACTACTAGTGGAATGTACCCGTGTCAGCATCTCATTATAGTTTTGCTCTAACATCGCACTGCCTTCAACTCCTTCTCTTCGCTGCTCTCTCGCTACCTCTTTTTGTTCTCTAGTATGTATGCTCATTTCGAGCATTGTTTTTCCTCAGAGTACTAGTACTTGCTTAAAGAAAAAATAATTTTGTCACTTAGAAAATTGGATTTTTTTCCTAATAGTTGACCAAAATGCACATATCTACTTTTTTTAGTACATTACCAAATATGAGAAAATTACCATAAACTATGATATGGATATGTACACGACCTTGGTAGCTCGACCTGAAACCTGTTCATACTTACTCTACATGGTAGGCTAATTTTGTGAAGCGGGTTTTTCCAATGTTGAAAAAACTCATGTTTATCATTTCTCATTGCAGGTAATACACTCAAAAGGATGCCATGCACAAGTCTCTTGTTTTTTTTATTTTTTTTATTTTCTTATTTTATCTTCAAAGCAGGGATAACTTTGTCGGCAAGGAAATTCTAGCAAGAAGTTGAATTTTTCAAAAATCTTGGTCATTCTCGATATATTGACTATCTGGTGGGTATCTTTAAAAGATTTTTGTGAGATTTTAAGAGCAATCAGCGGCTCATTTGTGGTTCAAATTAGTTTGACCTAATTTCGATAAATTGATATAGAGTAATTTAAGTTGGTGAATTTAGTTGTGAAGCTTGAAAAATCATAAAACTTAGGAGTCGCAAGTAAAACATGCAAGGTCCGCTATGTCTGGAAACAAGGCTTGTGGTATTACGAGCCACATTCTTCGGATTTTCTTTACAGAGCATCCCCGTCGTCACTTGGAAAACTGAAAAATGTTTTTCCCTAATTATTGGAAACTTCGACGAGCAACATTGTTTACTACACCAAGGCACACCCATCTACCCGATGTGAGAACTGTATGATAAAGTAGCTAGGGTATCGCGCTCACATGTATTTAAGTTTGACCTAATTTTGTTTTATAGACATAAAGTCATTTAAGTGCGCGGAGTTTTAGCTTGCATGCTTGAAAAATCTTAAAACTTGGCATGGTGCACTTCATCAGAAAATTGAGATGGTGGCATTTTCTTGAACCAGGGTAGGCCCAAAGGAGCAAGAAGCTTCAATTAACATGGTGGGTGGAAAGTAAAGGTTACATCAAGGACGTCAAAAAGTAGAAAATTACACCCAAGTCCATACAATTTGCACAAAGACCCCTAAAATTTAGCTTGAAGTAGTCAGGTCGGGCTCCTTTTCAACCGAGCAGCTGAGTCATACTCTTCCTACTACTACTTGTTTCACACACAAAATACGGTGGCCCATGCCCGCTGATCATGGACAAAGGGACGAGATTGCTCGGAGTGAGTAGAGGAGCACACCCAACGATCTAGTTCCCACACCCGATGGAGGCGTAGGTTGTTTGATAAAAAATAGCAAAATTCAGAACGAATTTACTATGGACTACACTGCCTTCGAGATTGTCTTCCACCGCGCGATCACGTTGTCAGCGGTTTGACTGAAGTCACTGATGTACATGGTTAACGTCTAGCGAAGGTCCGAAGAGTTTGACCTACCCCCTACCTAGTCGCTTCCTCCAACCGCACCTTCACCCACCATAGGTTCCTCGCGCTCGAGCTTGAACTCGAGCGTGTCCTGATCGTAAGCAAGGTCCAACATAGGATAGATATGCTCGAGGAGACCCAGAACCTCGTCGTCCGCCGCGGCCTGGTCAACCTAGAGCCCTCCCGAGTTGGCTGCCCCGGTCGCATGCTTGTTGTCCACAGTTTTCCGATGGAAGGATTGGCCGTTGTATCGCATCGACTAAACTTGGACGCAGTTGAAGTCCATCTGGAGCGCCCCCTCCCCCCGGACGTAGCTCCGTCATAGTTGAAGTGGAGGCGCACCGACGCTTTTTTCTAGAGGTCCACTTTCCTTCAGTTGATGTGTTGACGCCTCCATGACGCGGCCAGTGCAGGATTGGTAGCTTCGTGGGGGCACAAAATCGCGTCGTCATCCGGCACAGCCAACGCACATTTACCGTGGGCGACCTGGCTCCCTATAGAGGTGCCTCCGACGGCAGCACGTTCCCGGCGGGCCTGGTCTTGAACCGAAGCAGACCTCCGAGGACTGCGCAGCCAATCCACTGGGATTCCTTCAAGTAGTTGTGAGGGTAACATGCCTTTCGTGGACTAAAGAAATTTCGCTGGAGAGTAGCACGAAATAGAAGTCTTCTTTTCGCGAAGAGAAGTACTAGTACTACTACTGGTACTACTCAGTTACTCTCTCGATTACAATAAATAAATAAGGGGACCTCGTTTATAGTGTTTTTCTTTGACCAAGCATTTCTCTCGGTACTCTTATAGAAAAAACGGAAACATGCAGAGCCATCGCTCGGCGGTGTGTCAGTTTTTAGGCAGCTGGTGGTGGTCCGGAGCATTAACACTCGGACCAAAAATTTATATTGGTACTTATAGCGCTCATACTTTCTCCTAGCCCCAGTCTTCGGATACTATCAAACAGAGGTGGCGAGCAGCTGCCAGCATGCAAAGCGCGTCTGGTATCTTCAAAACAAACTTCTCTATCAAAACACACTTCTCTATTATTTTAGAATCTTCTCTGTCATTTGTCTAGAGCATGTTACAAAACATTCAAGTATTAGGTAGCTAAACGTAAAGGTTGAATTCTATATGACATAAAGTACAATAACTAAATATACATCCGATACTTTAAGGATATGTTGTGACTCAAAATTATAATTATTTTTGAACTTTACCTATTATAATTTTATATACCGATGATATGTCATGTTTCTATTATCTAAGTCTCACGTGCAAGCACGTGCAACTTACTAGTACTATTGGCATTTGACACGGATGAAAAATACGAAAAGCCGGCTCTCGTGTCCCCTTTTAGAAAAATTCAAGAGAAATAGCATGCTTCAAAGTATGACATACCATTCAAATTCTTACTAGGAATATCAATTTGATCCCCTTTTTAAAAAATTCAAGCAAAATAATTTGCACAAAAAATACTAAACGTTAATTTTGAAAACATTTGAAAATACTCGTTTAATAATTTGTCTTACTATGTGAAAATATTCTTGCGATTCAAGCCAAATGTCCAAAGACATGCCCATATTCACATTATAGTTTTGTGGATCTACAAGTAATCATACCAAACTAAGGCCAAAGTTGCATTATATGTTGTAACTAAGCTAAATCCTAGAGTAGATAACTCATTTTTAGTGGAGTAACATATATGTGAAATTTTTCTTTACGATAGGTGTAGACCCGCTGATGTCATTCCCATACTAGATGTTGGTGGATCTTGGCATGTTAAACAATGGTGGCTCTGGGAGTTTCCATTTTTTATGAACATAATATTATTTTTCAAGTTTCATCCTCTTAAACGACTTTATGTCAATTTAATAAAATTTTGATCTACAAGTGTGTGATAGCTTGCTTCTAACTTTTTGGAAAACCATTATTATTTACCCAAGCAGTCACTCTATCTAAAACCTCTAAAGTTTTATAGATTTCAACCTCTTGCTAGAAATTTCATGCTCGTAAAGTTTCCTCGTTTTGGAAAAAATTCAGTAAAACATTTTTTTAGGGAAACTAGCACACGCATGTACTAGTTTCATTAAAAAATCTAAACATGCATTTTGAATTGTTTTTCAAAAACATGCTTCTAAGTATGGCCTCATTTAACTTCTTGCTAGAAATATACACGCCGAGAAATTTGACACCCTCTTAAAAAATTCAAGGAAAATAAAGTTCCAGTACCTCCATCTGGGTGTAGTAGTCCTGCATGTAGACCTAGCTCATCAAAGTGACGTGTACACCGGGTCAGAGCGAGTATAAATGGAGAGATAATTAAAAACTATTCCGCACCTACTCCTACTCAGAAAACACAACGCTTCCCTAGTTTTCACTATGTCAGTCTCTTCCTAGAGAAGGTATCTGCTCATGCCTGTTGAATTTGGATGCATGGACGATATTGCCTAGAGTAAGATGAGGAGTCTAGTAGTACTACTTAACTACAAGTATCTCTCGCTCGCTCTCATCAACCCTCTTATATCCACTCCTCTCTCTACTTTCTCGCTCGGTCTAAAAAATCCCTCTCAGACCCGCCGCAGTTGAAAACAACGGCTATATGGCACACGAGTGGTTTGAAGCTACAATTGAAATGAGTGCAATGAGGAAGGTCTTCAGGTGCAGGCTATGTTCTCAAATTGTTCATCGTCTCGTGTACATGGTTATTACTTCTTTCTTTAGGATGTTTTCCTTCTGTGTCACCCTACTTGGATACAACTGTTGTTTTTGGGATAAATCTCGTTTCCTTGCATGTGCAGTGCTTTGGCAAGGCCACAACGCACATTGCATGCGCAGAATGCGTTGGAGAATTGTCCGATGGCTAGTGCCCAGTATGTGAGGACGGAGGCGTCTTCAAGCCAACAACCTATGTAGATCGGATGTCTGCGGGAATGAGGCTCAAGTGAATCAACAAAGGGTGCGACATGAGTGGCAAATACTTCGAGTTCATCGAACACTAGACGGCGTGCCCGCACGGGACAGAAGGTGCGTAGGTTCTTGACGAAAAAGAATTGTATGATATGCGAGTGTCTATGTGTGTGTTGATTCCGTTTGAGTATGGTTTTTAGTTTCTGCCATGGTTGTGGAGTACCTATACTAGTTATTTTATAAATAAATTAAATCACCATTGCATCCACATAGTTTCTCTCTTTTAGCTAGAAGGCTTGAAAATTTATAGAACTTGGGTGTTACCACCGAATTTGGTCTACTTTGTGTGAAAAGGCAACCAAAGGGTGATTGGTTCGGTTTTGCCACATAGTGGAGCATCGAATATTCATCTTGTTAGATGTAAACCTAAAAAGAAGGAAAAAGTCCAAAACAAACTTTAAGTTTGTAGGGAAAAGTTAAATCAAACTCCCAACTCCTAATCCTTGAAATTGGCACTCTGAACTTGTCAGTCCCGATTTTTCTATTTTTGGTTTGACCAGCCACGTCAGCAAAATCCCATCTCAAACGGATCTAGGGTGCAAAATAGACCAGGATTGATAAGTTTGGACTTTGGAGTGCCAATTTCAAGGATTGGGTGTTGGGGTTCAATTTACCTTTTTCCTACAAATTCAAGGTTTATTTTGGACTTTCCCCTCAATGGAACCATGGAGAGAGGACGAGCCAGGTCTGACTTTGAGGAGTGACGAGCTAGCGTGGCCTCCCCTTTGAGCACTTCTACTCTCACCCATTTCCCCTGGCCTCTTCCCTCTCATCCAGGCTAGCGCCAGAGAACCTAAATTAAACCAACCCCTCACCATCGACTAGCACCCTCCAATAAACCCCCAATGGCGGCGCCACCAGAACCGAAGTGCTCCTCACAGGAGCACATCATCGAGTCTGGCCCCTATGTATCCGTGCTTGCCGCGTCTCTGCATCCACAACCAACTTCTCTGTCATTGAACCGTCATTAGTTGATAAGGTGTTGTCATACACAATGACACTGAAGATCTTGTCGAGGACGTACGAGCTCAGGAGGATGACTGGATCCCTCCCAGCCCCTATGGAGGAGGACGATGTTGCAACCACACCCTATGAAGAGGAGGTGTTGAATATTAGCATGCGTCCCTGCAAGCTGCACGGAGCGAGCAAGGTCATGGGAACTATGTGCAAGGTTCTTGGTCGTATATGGTTGTTGAAGAACCTGCAACTCACGGCGGAGGAGTGGGACATCATCATGCCTTACGACATTCTGCACCGGCTCTAGCATGAGGCATGTGTGTGGGTCAAAGGGTTCTACTTCGACCTAACCCTTAGCGTGGACCTTCGGCTCAGCGTCAACCTACCCGTGTTACAAGACCATTGGTACCTGGTTGAGCAGCAGGATGGCCACTATAGCATATGCATGCAGGCAATGTCGAAGCGCACGACAGTATGTCTCCACGGATGCTACCATCCGTACCACCTCAAGTGCATCTTCACTTGGTTTGAGACCAACTCCAGCTGCCCTATCTACCGAGACAATGCGCTCGCCCATCTCTACTGAAGCCAGGTGCATATATACCCTTCTGTATGAAACCTGTTCGTGCGGTAGCTAATTAATTAATGTATGGAACCAATGTATCTACTAAACATGAAGTGGACATGTTCTACATATGTTTGCACTTGTCGAATTAAGTTTAATCCAATTTAGATAGAGAAAACAATTAGTCTGGAATTACAATCCAACCAAAAATTTTCATCCTGTCTGCCATACATTTTACAAAAGAAAACTAGAACGAATCATTGTTCATTATCTCAACGCATAATATGAAACAGTAGTCTAATCATCATCACCATCATCGCTTTCAGCACCGTCACATTCTAGATCCACATATTCCGATTGGGTTGGATCTTCTTCTCCTTGCCATTCATCATACATGTCCTGAGATTCATCTGGTAGAACCAGTTTATTCATGTCTTTGTCTACTGCACTAACCTCTATAATGAAATCTACTTGCCCATCGTGCGTAGAGCCTCCTATGGCAATGAAATTTTCATCGACGTCAACCAGTTTAGTTACCATAAAACCACTAGGATCATCTTTATGGGCAACATCTATGGTGATTGGCTCGTCATACTCATTCACATAATAGGTACTCCTTGCCTCAAACTTTTGCACATATTGCCAGCTATTATTATCTCTTTCATCCAAGAATATTACCTTATAATCTTGAGTTACCAAAATATAAGGATCATTCTTGTTCCACACAGCAGTAGTATTGATCGATATGAAATTCCCGTCATTTCTAGGGCCTGTTTTCTTGTTCGGATCTTGCACATACCAATAACACTTGAATATAACCATAGATCAACCACCATTATTGTCATTATAATTCAACTCAATAACCTATTTCATGTGACCCTAATGATCATAGTCCTTTGACTTCTTCATTTTGGATGTCAAGTGGTCTCCACTGGTCGTGATGCCACTGTTTTTTGTCTTCAAATGTTGCTCACGCTCATAAGTGCTATAGTGGGTACCATCATCATCACAAGTTGAAGCTATCTGCACCCTCTTTGTAGGACCACGTGATAGGGCATAGAGACCATCACCAAAGTTGTCAGAATCGTGATTCTGAATCAGATTGGAACCTCAATGGTAGGATCGTGGATCGTAGGATCATAACTTTTAGAATCGTGAAATCGTAGATTCTACTTAGTAGAATCATAGAATCGATCCACTAAATTTGGGTTGTAAAGTCGTAGAACCGCATGGTATAATCACGATTCTGACAACTTTGACCATCACTAACATTTCCTAGACTCTCTTCACGCAGCTTCGTGATCTGTGGTTATATAAAATAATTAAGAGGTCATCTCATGTGCACAATTTGTATGCAATTCAAAGTTCAATTAAACATCTCACATGATTCCTAAACCATCCCTGAAACCCACCCCCATATACTAGTGCAACATAATCTTTTCCTTTGGTTGCTTTAAATAACCTACAAAAATGGTACTCAAGTCAGACTTTGGTACAAATTTCATTTCATATATGTGAAGATATGTATGAATAATACTCATGCAACAATTCAGCCTCATCAGTATTATTTAGCACATACCAAGTGACTTGGTCATATTCGTGCTGCATAAATGTTCTATATTCCTTCTTTCCAACTAGGAGAACACCATGGTTAAAAACAGATTTTTAAACTTCTTCAGTTCTTCCACCCAGATTGGATCTCGTTTTACGATCAGGAATGTATCTTGAGCAAAATGCAACTTCTTTAGCGGCAATATATGCCTCTGTAATGCAAGTCTCTACTCTAGCCTTGTTCCTAACAGTACCCTTGAAAGTGCAAAGTCGATGTTCTATAGGGTACATCCATCTGTACTGTACGAGACCTCTATAAAGTGCATCTTCAGGAAGATGAACAGCCAAATGCACCATCATGTCAAAGAATGCTAGTGGATATATCAACTCAAGCTTGCACATGATTTCTGCTATGTCCGTCTGAAGACGTGCCACAACTTTTTTTCTATAGTTCTACTACACATTTCCTTAAAGAACTTTCCCAACTCTACAAGCACATTGTATAAATCCTTGTTCACTAAACATTTAACGCCAATAGCTAAAAGCCTTTGCAGTAGGATGTGGCAATCATGAGTTTTCAACCCTTGGATCATGTTCCCCTCTACATTTATACAATTTGCAATGTTGGAAGCAAATCCAGATGGGAACTTCATACCTTGGAGGAAGTCACAAAATAATACACTTATATTCATCGGCAAGGTAAATTCTGCACCTCGAATTTTTTAATCCTTTTCACTACCCTTATCAATCGTATCTTTAGGACGTTGCTTCAAGTTGTTGTTAACATTTTTCGCAGTCAAGCCTAGCATTATAGCTATCTTTTGTCTTGGATGGAATGTTGAGTAATGTGCATATAATGTTGTCACATATATTTTTCTCCATGTGCATGACATCAGTATTATGTCGAAGCATCTTACCAGCCTAATAAGGCAAGTCCCATAGACTGCTTCTGAGCTTATAAAATATTCTTGGCTCCTTTTCCTTCCCTTGGGCAGCTGCTGCTAATTCTTCCCCCCTCTTCCTTTTGGATCATGCTCCTACTATCGATGCATCCTCTGTATTCTTTCTTTTACCTTGTTTGGCAGCTGGTTGTTTTCCTGGTTTGACATTTCTGACCTTTTGTAGATGCTCCTGCAACTCAGCTGCAGTGCCATATTCAGTCCTCTTTCCATAGAACTGCAATTTTTTAAGTTTTTTTTGGAATTTGTGGCCTTTAGGAAGGAAAACCCAGTGGCCAAGGAAACCGATCTTATTTTGTAGCCTCAGTACGACCTATTTTGTCTCACAACAAACACATGCATTATAACATGCTGTCACTCTGCCTAACATAGCACTAAGAGCTGGAAAATCATGGGTGTAGTACAGCACAGTAGCACGGATAGGGAAGTTAGCATCTTCAGGTTTGCTTGCAAGGATTTCAGGAGTCATGACACCCTACCATAGTTCAAAGAAGTCTCATATAAGAGGTTGCATGGATAGATCAAAATCCTTCCCAAGTGATTTGGGACTTAGGATGAGTAAAGCCAGCAAGCAGTTCGACTAATCAGTGTTGTATGAGTTACTCATGTTGCCAAATGGGTTAAATCAATATGTATCTAGGCCAAGTCTTAGGTTACTTGGATCCGCAACAAATCCTGGATGAGCCTTGTCAAAGTTCTTCCATTCATCGCCATCATCTAGATGTCTCAGTGATGGTTTTGAAATATAGCCATCTACATCCATATTTAAACTAGATATTAATCATATTTTTAATGAAATATCTCTCTAAACCCTGCCACTAATGCTACAATTTAGAGGGGTATGCAATCCTTTGTTCTTGTATTTTTCCTGCGTAGATAATGTTGTTTAAAGGAGGGAATCACTGCATTAAAGTCAAAGATATGATATTTCCTCCAACCATAAGAAACCAGGAGCCGTCCAATGAAGGCAGACGCCGTAATGACCAACTATACGTCCGGAGCAAAAATTCCGACCGTATAGCTCTGGTCGTATAGTTGGCGCTGCCACCGTTAAGTCAAATAGAATAACTTTCATGAAGGGACCCCTATATAAAGAAGCCTCGGGCGACGGGAAAACATCTCTCGCTCGACCCCAGAAACCCGAAGAAGCCATACCTCGCCAGAAAGCCGCCTCTAGATCTCCACACCCTTTTCCATCTCCATATCCATACTCCACCACTTGTAATAGTAGATCTCTTCTTCGATTGGCGACATTATAAGACTATTACTATCAATCTTATGATTTTCATTACAATGTTTGTGATTGTTGATCTCATCTTTATGTATGAGTAATTTTCCTGGGCTAAGGGCTTTGGCCTAGCTATGTAGCAATTGTGCATGCAATTTATCATAGATGAGATCATGTATTAGTTTGTATGACATGATGATTATTGTATCCTCTCTTGCCTCAATCCAAGGAATTGTCAGGTACCCAAGACCCCGAGGGTTGAGCCAGGTATAGGGAGTATGAGTGATGACTGATCTGCAGGTTGGGAACCCCAGTGACAGAAGGGGTAGCACGGCTGTATGTGAGGGATTTGCTTGGGAGTAACGGTGACATCACTATGCATATCATTAGTTCTCTTCCTTCTATGGATGAGACTAGTAGGTTATTGCTATAAGCTGTTGCGGAGGCAATAGCAATTATGGATGCACTGCCCACATATAATTTATCTTGATCTAACAAGTACATGCATACTTTATTTCTATCTTTTATTTCCATCAGATGTTTTTGCACAGCTACAGGTGAAACCGAACACCCTAGGCCCTCTCTCTCCATCATTGGCAACAACAAAAAGACGCAAGCTACTGGTCCGGTAAAAACACAAAAGGAATTCTAAAACTCCCGAAGGTCCGTTAAAGTAACTTCACTACACATTCACTTCCCGTGGATTCGATAACCTAGGTCTATTAGGGAAAAAGAGTTATACTACATCCGTAATCTAGAAAGGTCATCATCCTCGATCTAATGACCTTTAGGTGGATCAACATTAGTAGAAGATCAAGAATAGGCTGATCATATGGTTCACCATGTTTAGTCCGCCTAATATATGTGCATTGCATCCTATGGATGAATATATGGTCTGCGACTGTGCTCTGACTCAGCCTTTTATAACTAGGCATTTTTGGCATGGGCAAAACACATCTAAGTCGTTGTTATGTTGTCTAACAAACTTCATGAAGTCATTAACACCTTCCTAATATGAAGGTGTGCCTTTTTCCCATGCAATATCCTATATCTGTCCATCTATTGAGGATAGAGATGGTCATAAGCTTTCAAGATATTTCAGCGAACAAGTTGATTATAGATCTAATTAAGCCAAGATATCTAATCACTGATCGAATATAGAACTATAAATGCCACATAATTTTAGCCTATTTTAGAAATTGAGTGCAAAACTATATTACATATTTGAGAGAACAGATCGACCGAGTGCAATAAAATGCCTACCAATTCGAACAAACAGATCAAGTGTAGAACAATATCAAATGAACAGATCGAGTACGAAATGACTCTAGGGAACGATTCTATCGAACTAAGGAAATTATAATCGTATTGTGGGGATCGACCGGCTGACCGCCGACCTGCCTACATCTCAAGAACAATGGCGCCGCCAGCAATGGTGTCAGGCCATCCCGGCTGATAGACGGAGTGTGAATGTTTTGGTGTGTGGCCTGTGGTTTTGATCGCCGGTGTGTCTCCACCAGAAGAATGGCACAAAGAGATAGTAGCTGGCCACTGGAGTGAAGGAGCGAGTAGGAAAGTTAATTTGGGCGCTCAGTGGGAAGTTTTAGTGCGCATGGGATATGTTTCTAGTTGTCAACAATTTTCACATGAAATATCTGCCAAAAAATTCTCCCTAGTTTTTTCTTCCTTGTTGAGGTCTAGAAATTTTATTACTAAGCCCATGAAATTATCCTAATGGGCATATCCCAAAACCTTCTAATTCGGCCTTTTCATGGTCAGGTGGCTGTCGACCATAGCCCATTAAATCTAGAAGTGGGCCCATGGAATATAGCCGCAAAGAATAGGGAATCCGCCCCCCAGTTAGACTAGAATCTTTTTAATCCAGCCTTGATGGGCATTATCCCCTTCCCCACCCTCCAAAAAAGCTTTGCCTACCTATGTTTTTTGTGTAGAAACTACTTTATTATGTAGCATTTTTTATTGAGCTACCAGGAGTGCTACCTTCTTATTTGAAGGGAGAAAACATGGACAAGGAAATTCTTCTTAAGGAGAAAAATTCGTAAGTTATAGCAATGTTGTTTAACATTTCAAGCGCATGAATTGTTTCTTGCGTAGTGGCAAAGCACGCAATTGAATGTCGCTGAATTCTCTAGTTCGAATCCTAGGAAATCTATGTTATTATAGATTACTATTTTTGTACTCTATATAGAGTGGCTGGCATCGAGGATCTAGCTGCAAGACGACTATATATTTATGGCTGCAATGAATAACGTTGGCGTGGTCAGCATACACATGGTTCGTGTACAGAGAAGCTGATATCTAGGATCCAGATAAACGGCTACTACGTCTAGCAATGTTGCCAAGGTCAGAACGGCGTACTCGACCCAAAAAATAGTCCAACATACACACGTTTCTTTCAAATGAAGGATGACATCTGGGACCCAGTATATACACGTTTCCTGCACATAGGAGGCTGGCATCTGGGACCCAACAACGGACCAAGGTCAAAACAGCAGACGCAGCCAAAAAAAATTCCATCATACACACGTTTCATTTATAGAGAGGCTGACATGTGGGATCCAGCAGTGAGACCTTATATAGGTGCTACATCGAGAAACGCTGTCAAGTTTAAAACAGGGAGGCGTGAGCAAAGAAAAAAAGTCAAGCATGCACACGTTTCTTCTAATGACAGGCTGATATGGGGGACCCAGATGCCTGAATGAACAGCTGATGTAGTGAGCAATGTTATCAAGGTCGAAACACGGTGGCGCGAGCGTAGAAAAAATGTCAATCATACAACCAATTCTTCTAATGAGAGGCTAACATGTAGGACCCAGCAGTCTGAATAAATGCGGTGAGCCAGCATACCACTGCATGATATAGTACACTATAGTCGTTGACATAACACTCATGGAAGACCATTCCGCAAATATTACATCCCTCGGAGTGGTACAACAGAAACAAAGCGGGTCCACAGACATACATTATTATTACAACCAGAAATTACATGACAAGTTTGAGTTCCTCCAAGGTCCGTAGAGGAATCCCGATGACTCAAAGCTAAACTATAATAACCTTAGAACAAAATAAACAAGCAAACTATACTTTACTATAATACGAGATTACTAGCTAGAGGATGGAGATCTATACTACTAGACCTAATTATCTATATCTGATGTATCTATGCTTTAGACTCTTCGAGCTCCATTCCATAGATGTTTTTGTAGTTGTTTCCTTCGACGCTTCTGGATAAATCTAGCTCCTCATAATGAAATTTTGTTTGGTCTTCACCTGAATATAGTGTTTCATCTTCTTGGTCGTCAATGTCTTTAGAATCTAGCAAGGGTTAAGAAGGTATGGTTAAGTACGAGTGTAGTCAGCAAGTTCACTAAAAAGGAGTGTTGATGCACTAACTACAACCACAGACCAAAGGTCGTAGTCTATGCAAGTTTTCATAAAAATTTCTTCAAAGGTTGATTTTATTCTAAAAAACTATGTCCGTCGGCCTTCACGGGTTGATTAGAACTTCGTGGTGTCCCTTTCCTGCAGTGTTCGCAGCTCCTTCCCGGAGCAGGGAGTAACATGTCACACTTTTATACACTCTACAGAGGTGCGTTGCTTTACCCATAAGAAACAAAATCCTTGTTGCAGAACCGGGCGTACTTTCCCATCCACAATTCCTTGATGTGGGGCCCAGAAATTGATCCAAGCCAATCACTGCCCCTCTCCTCGAACCCCATATGCCAGTTGGATTGCACGCCAGACCTAGGACAAATCTTGTTTCCAATTACGGCCTGAAACACATAACCCTCGTAGACACCAGATGCCGTAGGACATTGAGGGATCCCACCCTGTTGTTAATCCTCTCCAAGAATTACAGCCACGGCCCGGTCATGCGTTGACATATGAGAGGGATAAGATCCAACTGACTTCCCTAGAGCCATTATAGATAATAGATATTATGGTTAACGCGTAATTTACGGCACAAGAATCACTTGCAACATTGGTTTTGTTAAGTCCTAGATGATATAATCCTGGACAATGGTATTCCAATTGCCAAACTTAATAGATTAGCTGATCACCCTGGATCAGTAACGAATAGTTTACATTATTATCGAAAATAGTGTTTTCTGACCTTTTTGAAATACAGGTGGTGACACAACAGTTTGCAAATACTTGATAGAAAATAACAAAAGGACATGAGCAAGTGTTAACTTGCCTTGATATAGCGAATAATTGCAGTCGAGTGTTTCAACTTGACCGTGGACCTCAGGTTCTACAAAATACCACCATTGCTCGGTAAGGACAATGTTTAAGGAAGAAATATGCTGATATGCATAAGTAATGTAATGTAGTTTGGAAAACCCTGAAGTAATACCCAATATGTTGAATAAGTTAAGCTTGGTGCTTTTCTTTAAGATTTGGTTTATCTTCAAGTTTACTTTACAAGCAAATATATATACAAGAAGTTTTAGACTAACATGTATGATACAGAAGTAAGCATAACAACAATACATGATTAGGGTTAATTGATATCATGTAACTATTATGAAAGTCCACATTTAAGGTTCATAAGAGTTGAAAGAAATAACATAGTTTGAAGTAGCAAAAAGAATAACTTTTGAAGAAAAGGTTTCTTTGACAAGGTTTAAACAATCTTTATGGTTAATAGGATGTGATCGATGTTGTTTGCGTTTGCTTGAATTTTTTGAACTTGAAATGCCTTATGATTTAATTGAAACATATCAAAGTTAACTATAAAAACACAATTAAACTTTATACATTGGGTTTATAACTTTGTGGACCAAAGTTAACTTTAAAACAAAATTAGACCTAGGGTGTGATGTGTTTAATGTATTAGTAAGGTTAAATTTTGTAATAATCATGTTTAAGAATGTGAGATCATTCACTTTCAGTTTAAGTGAATGATGAGTTTCAATGTGATTTGTTATTATGAAATTGATTTGACTTATTAAAGAAAGCAAATTTAGCTAATATTATTAAGGGATTTCTATTTTCGTACCCTCGGTTCGTTAGTTGTACTCAGTATTCCCCAGCCGCTTAGTTTTTCCACACTTTTGCCCATCTCCTTGTCGGAAACTCTCACATGGTTTGAAACTCGACGTCCGTCAGTCTTGCTGTTACGTGCTGACAAGTGGGGTTGCGTTCAGTCGGGTCCCGTACTGGACCCTCGCTGTTACGTGCTAATGAGTAGGGTCACGTTCTGTCGGGTCCCGTAGTGTACCCTTGCCGTTACATGCTGACAAGTGGGTCCGCGTTTAGTCGATTCCCGTAGTGACCACCTCTCTCAACTTATCCAGATCAACATTGGACCCACAACTTATCCACGTGAGTGCCGTACTCACAGCTTATCCATGTGAGCTCCAAACCCATAGCTTACCTAGGTTGGCGTTGCAAGATGGGACCCCGAGCCAGCCCCGCGCCCGCGCCCGTGTCGTTGCTTTATTTTCGTATAGTGAAATGTAATGCATATATGAAAATTATACTTTGAACTCTTTTAAATCGCACTTAGGACATGATAATGTTGTGCTAATAAAATCCTGATCATTTACCATTTCCATGGAGTAAAATATAATGCATAAATTTCCGTATACAAAAATTATACACCTTTGAACTCTTTGAAATCGCACTTAATACGTGATAATGTTGTGCTAAGAAAATCTTGAGAGATTATCATTTTCATAGAGTGGAATGTAATGCATAAACTTGCATATGTGAAAATTATAAACCTTTGAACACTTTTAAATCGCACTTAATACATGATAATGATGTGCTAACAAAATTTAGAGAGATTATTATTTCCTACCCAATTTTCATAGAGTGGAATGTAATGCATAAACTTGCATATACGAAGTTTATACACCTTTGAACTCTTTGAAATCGCACTTAATATGTGATAATGTTGTGCTAAGAAAATCTTGAGAGATTATCATTTCCATGGTAGTGAAATATAATGCATAAACTTGCATATACAAAAATTATACACCTTTGAACTCTTTGAAATCGCACTTAATACGTGATAATGTTGTGCTAAGAAAATCTTGAGAGATTACCATTTCCATTAAGGCACCTAACGCATTAAGGAGAATATCATTTTGCGGCCCGAAAGTTGGGGTGGCCAGGCAACGCGGTACCCGAGTTCCCTGATATCATCCGCGATGACTATAGTTGGCGTGCCAAATACTCAGAGGGTCCTTTTCGGCACGAATTCAACTTTAAGTTTCAATACAAAAAATCAGGCTAACGGCCGTCAAGTTGGGTCCCCCCTGTCAGCTTTTGCCGTTATGTCGCTGCCATCGTCGCTGCCATGTAGGCTGCCATGTAGGCTTGCAGCGTTGGCGCATGCATCCTTTACGCGTCTGCTTCTTCCTCCGGGGCGGCAATCTATGGTCGCGGCCATGGCGCGGAGCTAGGACTTGGACAAACCTGCTCGGCCCGTTCTCCTCCCCATCCCGAATCAGAGCTCGCCCTGACCATGACCGCACCATTGGCACGGCGCGGGGACGGGAATTCATTCCTGGGTGAGATCTGTACCCATGCCGACCATGCTCGGTCCTGTTGGTCTCCTCCAGAATCCGAGCTCGCTGTCGCACTTGACGTTCCAAAAATGGGAACTATGGGATCGGGTGAATTAGAGAATAGACAGAGGTCTGTTGGCATTTCAGCCTTTCTTCTCCTTTCAGGGCCTATCCGAAAGAGAATCCAGTACCTCTTGGTCTCGTGGTCGCACACGCACCAGCCACGGCGCCTTCCTCTCCGAACCCCAAAGCCACATCCACCCAGTTCGGCACAACGCCAACAAGGTGAAAATGCATCAAGTTTTCTTCTTGTGATTGTAGAAAAATATGTATGTACCGTGGTCGTAGCATACTCTAACAATGTACACATATATTGTTTACTAGATTTTCATTTGAAATTAGTAGCTCCGTGATGACGAAACATAGAGAACCTAAATGGAATGACGATGACGACCATGTTCTGTACTTTGCATTGCATCAACAAGTGCTCGCTGACGAAGCAAGTTACCAAGAGAGTGGAGTTCATCAGCCATTGCCAAAAAATATGTGAACAAATCAATGAGCGATTCAATGCAAATAAGCGCAGAAAAGCTAGATCCATGTCATCAATCATCAATAGGTGGCACATTCTAGTGATGCGTTCAAATGCGTACACGATGTATCATTTGCTTCAAGTGGTTGTTATCCTGAGCAAAAATGCGTGGTATGCACATTACATTTGTATGTTCTATGGTGCAATTCTGTTGTTATGGGCGTGGAAAGAAAAGCTGGGCTTCACTGAATATTACACAGTTAGGCCTAACTTAGTCTTACACAAATAAGCACAGCTTAGTCTTTACACACATAAGCATAACTAATGATAAAGATAAAGAACAATGGTTCATCGGATCTGCCAGTATGAGCACTAGGTCCTTGGAGCTGGTGTTATCGTCGGAACAAACCAGAATGCTACGTTTGGCCGTCTTTCATTCTCCTTCAAATAGTACGACCCCACTGATGAGCCAATTGTAGGCCCCCTCCCCCCGACGTGGATTCGGCTCCAGGTCGGATCTAGAGTGTCAACATGATAGGCGCTTGAGTGTGCAGCAAACACACAGTCTACTATCAACACTGGAAGTGCTAGCACCTCAGCAACAACACCAGCATGTTCTTCCTAGACTCTGGCAGCAGCCTCAACAGGTATTTCGTCAGCTTCACCAGCAGCAGAATTAGCAAGTATTTTGTCAGCTTCACCAGCAGCAGCATCACCAAGTATTTCGTCAGCTTCACCAGGAGCAGCAGCAGCTTGTTCTTCATTAGCTCCACCACCACCAACACCACCACCACCAGCAGCAGCAACAGCATCAGGGGCCAGGGCTGCCTGAGCAATTATAGGTTCAACAACTCTAGGGGCTCCGACAAAGAAAGGGTAGTTGATCCCAAGAAACACAGATTGTCCCATCAGATTGTTGACTCTGCTCCAGACTTGCTCTACTGGGTCTTCGGATGGGCATGCGGACCTCGAGAAAACGTGACACCGCAGCGATGGGTATGAAGAAAGTTGTGTCCCCATATGTTCTATTGTATCACCAATGCTGTTTAGTGCTCCCCTGATATGAATCCACAAGACTTCATCATGGTGTTCCGTGTTGTCTTTGAGAGGTGCCAGGAACCAGCGCTGTGTCCCAAGTTCAGCATATGCTACTGCATCTTCGATGACCAGAGCTGGAATTATGCGCAAGGCTGTGTGGGTACCTGCATGTTACTAACGGTCAGTAAGCAGAATTTTGAATGAGATTTTACATGCTATATGACACCATGACTCACCCCAAATGGACGGCTCCCAAACACGCACGTCGCTGCTAGGTTTAGTGACCGCATAAATGCGTTGCGGTCTGTACGAAGAGCAGCCGTAGGTGAAGACGATGTCGACATACTTCTCCGGCCGTAGGAAGTCGTCGCGCAAGACTGTCCATTCATTGTCTTCTGCGCATCTAATGAATGCGATTGCCTTGTCGAGCACCTCCAAGAGGTCATACTCCCAGTTCTTCCACGCCCCCTCCCGCGGTCTATGTGGGAGCTGTACCTTCACGAGCTCAAGTTCTACCATGTTGAACCTGTAAGCGAATTCGGAAATGGGCGGCGGCCACCCGCTGTTGAATGCAGTAATGCCGACACCCTTCAAAGATGGCACTGCTAGCCTCTCCGATCTGTAGCAATTTTTTAGAGTCCAAGTACTCCTATCCTGGGATAAAAGGACCAGCCACTCGCCGTTGCCACCCACCCAGTTCTGGTCATCTCTCATTTCCGTCTCTTCTTCTTCCTTGATATTCACCACTACTGATTCTGACCACTTATCCAGCAGCATCAGTTTTGCACGAATATTCTGCAGAGTTTGTTGTCAGTTGGTACAATCACCTAGCATGGATTCCATTGCAGATACAATTTGACAACTAGAACTTTATATTAAAGTACACAAAATATCGCCTAAATACGAGTGTCTCCTCAGATATCGCCTAAATTGTGCCAGTGTCACTACGAAGATACTCAATATATGGAGTAGGAGCAGAGCCCCCCAGAACAAACTCCTGACGATGATCATAATTAAACAGCTCAGGGCATAACAGCCTTAAATCGTCTAATATGTTTGTTTTTATTTTAGGAAACAGAATATCACCTAGCAGACATTCCATTGCAAAATCGAAATTGACAACTCGTCTATCACCTAAAGTAAGACTGTGTCACTACGAAAATACCAGAATATCAGGTATGAGCAGAGCTTTCGCTGTACAGAATAGTCTTAAATGGTTCGATTTGTTCAAACCGCGTGTGCACACAACACGTTCGACGAAAGGAACATAGGATTCCGATGAGAGTTCAGCACATATGAATCAACGATATGACTGAACGAATAAGCTAGATACTAGAACTTACGTGGCCATCGCGGTCATCTGGCCATTTGCTGTTATTGGGGTAAAGAAGGCTTGGCGTGCCGAACGGTTGTTCGTCCATGTTCCGCATCGTCACATGGTAGCCAGGGATGCAGCGAGCGAGGCGGTCGACTGAGATGATGTCCAACTCCGAGGCAATCCTGTGCATGTTCGCGGCGCTGAGGTTCGGCCATCCCCAATCCTCACGGTAGCGGTCGCCCTGGCCATCCGCGTCGTCGTCGCATGCCTTTCGCTTCAGCCTGCTACAACCCCAAGCTCTACCCATAGCGGCAAATGGAGTCTGGAATCCGGTGGATTAATGGAGGCATGGTGATGAGGAGGTGGATGGATTTGAGAGGGGGTGGAATCAGGGATGGGGCAGTTGTTCGAGTGGGGAGCGAATCTGCAAGGAACCGCCACCGCCACCGGTTCTTGTCCACGTGGAAGAAAAGAACGGGGGGTATAATTATTAAGGGCGGGCACCGAAACCGTCTAAGGAAGTGAAAAAATAAATCGTAAAAGGAAAATGTGCGACCCGCCTGTCAATGAGTGAAGGTCGGCATGCGTAAACGTGCCTACGTTTGAATTGATTCCACCGCATGTAAGTGGCGCAGGACAAATTTTAGAAAGTGCTAGCGTCGACGTGTAAAACCGCTGTTTTTCGCCACCTTCACCCTACTACGAACGGTCGTGCACCATTCCAGATATTGGTAAGGGCGGTTCCAATCTTTCACTTCTCCGTCTCATTTCCTCCTCCGCGGCCTCATCGTCTTTCTCCTCCACGGCCTCATCCATTTCCTCCACCACCGCATCACCCTCTTCCTTCGTATCCTTTCCTTCTTGCCTGTATTCATGGACGCTCCGGACGTCCAAAACGACGGCAGGCAAGAAACTGCGCACTTCGACATCGAAGTACATGGTGGGAAGAAGATCGATGTTGTCTACACCACCGACCCTCGGATGGTGAGGAACACTCTGAATAATTTCACGAGTTGGCTGCAGTTCGAAGAAAATAGGTTCGTAGGTCTCGACCTCGAGTACAGCCGCGATTTCCGTAGGATCGCCGTGGTGCAACTCTCCATGAAGGGGCATGTCCTCGTATACTAGTCTTTTGTGAGAAGGGGCTGGCGGGATCTGGTAGACTTTGCTGTCTTTTTATTCCTAAACCGTTTGTTTGCAGAAGTTATTGCTATATTATTTGTCTGAATTCATTTTCATGCAGGTGGGGCGAAAGCATTAGGGATCTGTTTCATGACTTTCTCGTGAACCAGCACATAACATTTAGCAGTGTTGACTTCACGAATGACAGTAAACTGCTTAAAAGCCCGACTGTCAACATTAGAATCCCAAAGGAGTGCAGAGTGGACATCCAGGAAATTTACTGGATCTCTGGGACGAAGGGCAGCAAGACCGGGATGGCCACTCTTGCCTCCGAACTCATAGACCTGTGGTACGCTGACATGAAGGACAGATTGCCGAGATGTTCGTGGAGGCGTTTAGGGCACGATTACTATGAGGATAAGCCACTTTCTGAACCTAATCTGAAGTACGCTGCAATTGACGGGTATGTTAGCCACGAGCTGTACCGCCAGATTGTAAAATCTCGTTCCAGGCATCACATCATTGAACCACCACCAAGGCAGGTTGTTTGTCCCAGATGCTGGATCGTAGATGAATCTACAAACCGGGGCAAGCGACCGAAGGCATCCTGGGATCAGTTGCCTTCTCCAACAGGCTGGGATGTAGACTATTAGTGCATGATTGTTGTGTTTATGAAAACATGTTATTTCATAAGTACACTATGTGAGCAATTACGAACGGCTGTGTATTACCTTTGTCAAACTATAATCTGGTTTATGACTGTATCCTCCTCTATAATCTGGGTTTGGTTATGACTTATGACTGTATCACACCTTATGCATGTCAGTCCTGGATTCTGCCGCATGCAAATGGCACAGACAGAATTTGTAAGAATGAATGTTGAGCATACAATAGGGGGAATGTAATTCATACAGGTTAAGTAGCTAATAGCAAAGGGATCATACGAGCTTGGTTCTTACACACAGAATGCTTAGAAAATACAGGCGAGATAAAACTAGGAACGAAATGCGAAACTAGTAGTGGTAAACAGCACACTCACCCACCTGCCAGATCCTGTTGAGCATCTCATAGCAGACATACGCGTCCCTGGCTGCGTACTTGATCGCATCGTAATCCAGGTGCAGGTGCTTCGGGAACTCGATTTTCATGCCAGCGTACTTGCGGTCGATGATGTCGGAAGCGAGTCTAGCCATGCCGGCTTTCCCCGTACCGCCATCCGGGTACCTCCACAAACGTTGGAGATCGACGTGATTGACAACATGAACGAGGAGATCCTGTTCTAGCTTCGGAGTGTCGTTCTTGATGTCGACACTGGCGAAGTAGATCTCCCTCCTGTGTAGGAACTCGCAAAGCTCCGGGCATACAGATTTGGCCCTACATACGTGATATAGTAGGCAGTGGTTACGCATGGACAGCTGCAAAAGTGTCGTCCTCTTCCTATCTCTGGTATACTCGAGGTCAAGGCCGACGATCTTGTACCTGTCCATCGGATCTTGTAGCCACCGCTCGTACATTGCGATGACCTTGGCCACCTCCGCTGACGCATTTGTGTGGACGACTGTCAGCTTGGTGGTGCCATGGGCGGTGATGGTGTACTCGTCGGTGTTGTCGCTCCCGTCGCCAAACACGCCGTACTCTCCGTCCATGGCAGCAGCTAATGTTCGTCTATGGTGGCCTAGTTTCGGTAGCGCTGGCTGGGACTGGGCGTGGAGGTGGAGTGATCTGTTGTGGTGGTATGGCCAGGCGGAGGCGGTGCCTGCGGCAGCGTCGATGGTTCTTGCGGTGGCGGCGCCGGTGGAAGGAATGAGTTGGGGATTTTTGCACAGTGATGTCCTGAGGAGACAGAAGGCGATGCTTAAATTCCGTTTACCAATATTCCGGTCATACCCATGCGGAAGCAAGTTTGACCGGGAGAGCACCGATGGTTTCCAATCCTAGCGATTAAATTCGGCGTCCGTCCCGGTAGGCGATGGGACGGGTGTGCGACGTAGTTTTGGCGTGGCAGAGACCGGTCACATAGACCACCGTCCCGTTGCTGATCCGCAGCGGGTGCGCGGTGCTGACACGACGTAACGTGAAAGGACAGAAGGAAGTGTACAGTTATTATTAATTCCTAACATGTTTAAGAAGTGTAAGCATAGACATGGACCTAGCATCCCTGCACCCCGGGGCTGCCGCCCACCCGATCAGGCCTGCCGATTGCGCAAAGCTTGTCCCGAGTTTGCCAAAATGAAACTCGTTTGCCCATGGTTCTATAAGTTTCTCTGTAGGCCACTTGTGTAAGCATGCACGATCAAGCAACTTTGCAACACATGTGTCGGTGGAAAAGCATTAGGTTTCAACGCACCACATAGTTTAGGGATTTAGAATAGCTACATTGTGGATCTCTAGCCAAATTGCATGGTAAAGCCAAATTCAGCTTTTTTGTCAGATTTAGCTATAGCAACATTGTGTCTCGTTTGTCCTCACTCTTTCCCTCCCGATATTCCGTAGCCCTCACATGCGCTCGGAGGGGGGTGCCGTCTGGTCAAAGGCTTGGCCGTTACGTGCGCCATGACGCCTAAAGTGGCCTTTTTAAAGAGCGCCTTTCCCCTCTCTCTCTAACAGTTGTGTTTTTTTTGCCAAAGGTAGGGAATCTAGAGCAGCTTCTCTCTTCATTCATTGTTCCTTTTGCGATCGTTTTACCCCAATCTGGTAGCAAATCTAGAGCAGCAAAACAAACCAGCACCATAAATAAATTCAGTAAACATAGCTGATGTAGATAAAGCAGCTGATATAGGTTATATAGCACGGTACTTAACGAGGTTCGACAATTAGGCTGCTCAGCAGCAGCAGCAGTGGACTGCTTCAACACAGACAAGACAAAAGAAGCTGCTTTACAATAGCAGCAGCAGCTGATCAGTGGCCCCTCGTGGCCTCTTCCAGGAGGGCATCCGCCTCCTCCCTCTAGCGCCTCCTCCACTTCTTGCTGCCCAGTCCCTTGACCTTGGGCACCTTGGGTCTGATCGGGGGCATCCGACCCTCCTCGATAGCCACCTTTTGGAGGTTGCGGAGGTGAAGACCGAGCGCCTAGTGCTTGGCCCTAAAGCCGTGCACGTTCACGGACTCGCCGCAGATTCTCACATCCTCGGCATGCTTCACGAGGGAGTTGAAGTCCGTGCCGTGGAGCCTCCTGGTGGGGCAGAAGGGGCACATGTACACGTCGCCGGCGAAGAAGTTATTGTACTAACCGGACTTTAGCCTCCTCAGCACATCACGAGTCTTGGTGTCCTGCGACTCGTCGTCGCTGCGGAGGTCGTTGCTATCCTCCTGTTGGAAAAAAACAGAAGAGTGAAATAAGGACATGATTGAGATACTTTGATTATCAGGATTGATTTTTTGCATAAATTAACCGAATGCGATCTCCCGATTATTCCCCAAATATCAAACCAAATCGAATACTGATCCCAACTACGAATAGGAGGATTCATCGAAAATCGAGATCTAACACAATAGGATTAGCTACTGTAAAAAATACGAACAGCCGAGCCCTAATAACATACGATCTAGCATCCAACGATGGGAACGGGGGAAGAACAAGGGAAGGGGAGAAAACCTTGGTTACCTCAGACCACGGGTCGGTGATGCTGGTGTCGAAGGGATTCTCCGGCCTTATGTAGACAACCTCCTCGTAGGGGTCCCAGCCGAGCGGGATCTGTCTGAGACCAGCGGGGGCCTCCTCGCCGGAGGCTACGTCGGATGCGGAGACGGGGTCGGGAGGCTCCTCGCCGGCTCCCTTGAAGGCGCCGATGGCCACCGCGCCGATCTTCTCCATCGCCGGCGTGGTTGGGGTTTTGTTGGGCATTTGCAGAAGGTGATGGGACAGTTGAAACAGTTGAGTGAGCGAGTGCGTGATGAGTGGGAGTGGGAGTGGGGAGGCCTCTATTAAAGGAGAAGGGAAGCGGCATTTCGTTGCACTACCGTGCACCGTGTAGGCTAATGCACCGTGCACGGCCACACGTGTCCGCTACTGCCCCGTGCACCACACACGCGTATCGTGAGTCACGTTTTTTTCCGTCGTGTCTAACCATGGCGATTCAGTTGTACTTATTTTTGTCCACCAATCGTTGATCATCTGTGATCTAGCGGACAGGATAACCCTTATATCTGTCGGGGGCACCCCTCTATCCATGCAAAATAACGAGTATGCCACCGGAACTTTAACAACATAAACAGATGAACTTGAATATATTTTGAAGGGTATGAAAATAGAACCCACATAGTTTAAGGGTCTAGATACGGTAAGAGAACTAAATATTATTAGTGGTCGGGCCAACACAGTGACGGGGTTGGTCAGCTAGGAGTTGCTGATTCCTAAGTAAGGGGACACTAGGCTGTTCTTGACATACTCCCTCAGGAACTTGCCATAAGCAGCATGCTTAGCCTTGGTCACCGACTTGTGTTTACTAGCCAGGCTTTTACCGATGCCAACCGCATGCGGGATCAAGCTGGCAATCCTCGGGTTGACTCCTTTCTTACAGAAAGGGCACCTGAGCTCCCCAAGTTGAGTGCGGAAAGGGATTATCCTGCTCTTGAGCTTCTTCATGACATGGCGACTCTTGTTGTCCCTGGTCTCCTTGTCAGAGTCCATCTCACTTGAATACACCTATAATGTATGGAATACAAACCGAAGTGAGCAAAATAATAAATATATATTCCTTCCACCATTCCAAGTTACTTTCGATGCAATAACATGTCTATACAGGTTCAGCAGTTCATTACGACCGTCTCCCCAGCTCGCTCCTAAATTAATGTGGTTTGTGTTCTTGGTAACTTATTAATAAATAAATAATGTGGATTAATTCAGAACAGACTAGATCTCTCCATGTACCGGTTCGTACGTTGCATCTAATCATTAGGACTAGATTTTTTATGACACCTGGATAGATTAAGCTCGAGCAAAAAATATGAAACATGTAGAAATAGATGTACCTTCGGGTACACGAGCGGAGCGTGTTCGTCAAACTCCACGCCCTCATCGGCGCCTCCGAACGGGTTGAACTGCACATCCTCCTCGTGATGCTCCTCCAGATCTGCCGCGTGAAGCACCACCCTGGTGGCGATGCCCGGACACTCACCCCCACGCACTGGTTTCATGGAGAAGGTTCGTATAAGTACGTTCAAGATTGTGGTGTTTTGCTAGATATGGAAGAGAGAGTAGTGGATGAGTGCGAATGGAGGACCCGATAGGCTAGGTTTTTAATGCGGGGACGTTTAGGCCTCCTCGAGGGCCCCGGTTGACAGCTCTTTCGGCTGCGGCTGCCGTGTGGAAGGTTCGTGTGGTGGGGGCCTGACGGAAGTGAGAGTGCAGGCGCACTGCGTAGTAAAAATGGTATAGCCGGTGGTCCATGGATGACCAGTTGCCGTGTAGTAGACTTGTAGCCTTTGCAGACTATATTAAACATGACATGACCACTCGACCACTTTTTCCATGGACGGCATCGTGTTCCTTCTTGTAGAAGTCTCGTTGAGGGAGACGTCCGTGCTGTCAACGGTTGGTGCGCACGATCCGCGTGACAGCTGTGACAACCAATCAGGGCATAGCAGACAGAGTGGGCACAGGTTTGGGCTTCTATGAGAGAGAGAGAGAGGACGTTTGTTCTTATACTAAAACCACAAACAGACATGGATCAACCACTAGAGTCATTGCATGTGTGTTCTTATACTAAAACCACAAACCAGTACTAGAGTCATTGCATGTGTGTTATTTCCACAAACCACGCATGGATCAACCACTAGAGTCATTGCATGTGTGTTCTTATACTAAAACAAACACTAGAGTCATTGTATGTGTGTTCTTTCCACAAACCACATGTGGACCCATTACAGTCATTGCATGTGTGTTATTTCCACAAACCACACATGGATCAACCACTAGAGTCATTGCATATGTGTTATTTCCACAAACCACACATGGATCAACCACTAGAGTCATTGCATGTGTGTTCTTATACTAAAACCAACACTAGAGCCATTGCATGTGTGTTCCTTTCACAAACCACACATGGATCAACCACTAGAGTCATTGCATGTGTGTTATTTCCACAAACAAACATGGATCAACCACTAGATTCATTGCATGTGTGTTCTTTCCAATAAACCACACATGGATCAACCAGTGGTCATTGCATGTGTGTTCTTTCCAACAAACCACACATGGATCAACCAGTGGTCATTGCATGGGTGTTCATTCCACAAACCACACATGCGGACCCATTAGAGTCATTGCATGTGTGTTATTTCCACAAACCACACATGGATCAACCACTAGAGTCATTGCATATGTGTTATTTCCACAAACCACACATGGATCAACCACTAGAGTCATTGCATGTGTGTTCTTATACTAAAACCAACACTAGAGTCATTGCACGTGTGTTCTTTTCACAAACCACACATGGATCAACCACTAGAGTCATTGCATGTGTGTTCTTTTCACAAACCACACATGGATCAACCACTAGAGTCATTGCATGTGTGTTATTTCCACAAACCACACATGGATCCACCAGTGGTCATTGCATGTGTGTTCTTTCCACAAACTACACATGGATCAACCACTAGGGTCATTGCATGTGTGTTCTTTCCACAAACCACACATGGATCAACCACTACAGTCATTGCATGTGTGTTATTTCAACAAACAAACATGGATCAACCACTAGAGTCATTGCATGTGTGTTCTTTTCCACAAACCACACATGGATCCACCAGTGGTCATTGCATGTGTGTTCTTTCCACAAACCACACATGGATCAACCACTAGAGTCATTGCATGTATGTTCTTTCCACAAACCACACATGGATCAACCACTAGAGTCATTGCATGTATGTTCTTTCCAACAAACCACACATGGATCCACCAGTGGTCATTGCTTGTGTGTTCTTTCCACAAACCACATATGGATCAACCACTAGTCATTACATGTGTGTTCTTTCCACAAACCACACATGGATCAACCACTAGAGTCATTGCATGTTTGTTCTTAGACTAAAACCACAAACCAGCACAAGAATCATTGCATGTGTGTTCTTTTCCACAAACCACACATGGATCAACCACTAGACTCATTGCATGTGTGTTCTTATACTAAAACCAACACTAGAGTCATTAAATGTGTGTTCTTCACAAACCACACATGGATCAACCACTAGAGTCATTGCATGTGTGTTCTTTTCACAAACCACACATGGATCAACCACTAGAGTCATTGCATGTGTGTTATTTCCATAAACCACACATGGATTAACCACAAGAGTCATTCCATCTGTGTTCTTTTCCACAAACCACACATGGATCCACCAGTGGTCATTGCATGTGTGTTCTTTCCACAAACCACACATGGATCAACCACTAGAGTCATTGCATGTGTGTTATTTCCACGAACCACACATGGATCAACCACTAGAGTCATTGCATGTGTGTTCTTTTCCACAAACCACACATGGATCCACCAGTGGTCATTGCATGTGTGTTCTTTCCACAAACCACACATGGATCAACCACTAGAGCCATTGCATGTGTGTTCTTTCCACAAACCACACATGGATCAACCACTAGAGTCATTGCATGTGTGTTCTTTCCAACAAACCACACATGGATCCACCAGTGGTCATTGCATGTGTGTTCTTTCCACAAACCACATATGGATCAACCACTATTCATTGCATGTGTGTTCTTTCCACAAACCACACATGGATCAACCACTAGAGTCATTGCATGTTTGTTCTTATACTAAAACCATAAACCAACACTAGAGTCATTGCATGTGTGTTCTTTTCCACAAACCACACATGGATCAACCACTAGAGTCATTGCATGTGTGTTATTTCCACAAACAAACATGGATCAACCTCTAGAGTCATTGCATGTGTGTTCTTTTCCACAAACCACACATGGATCAACCACTAGAGTCATTGCATGTGTGTTATTTCCACAAACAAACATGGATCAACCACTGGAGTCATTGCATGTGTTTTCTTTTCCACAAACCACAGATGGATCCACCAGTGGTCATTGCATGTGTGTTCTTTCCACAAACCACACATGGATCAACCACTAGAGTCATTGCATGTGTGTTATTTCCACAAACAAACATGGATCAACCACTAGAGTCATTGCATGTGTGTTCTTTCCAACAAACCACACATGGATCCACTAGTGGTCATTGCATGTGTGTTCTTTTCCACAAACCACACATGGATCCACCAGTGGTCATTGCATGTGTGTTCTTTCCACAAACCACACATGGATCAACCACTAGAGTCATTGCATGTTTGTTCTTATACTAAAACCACAAACCAGCACTAGAGTCATTGCATATGTGTTCTTTTCCACAAACCACACATGGATCAACCACTTGAGTCATTGCATGTGTGTTATTTTCCACAAACCACATATGGATCCACAAGTGGTCTTTGCATGTGTGTTCTTTCCACAAACCACACATGGATCAACCACTAGAGTCATTGCATGTGTGTTCTTTCCACAAACCACACATGGATCAACCACTAGAGTCATTGCATGTGTGTTCTTTCCAACAAACCACACATGGATCAACCACTAGAGTCATTGCATGTTTGTTCTTATACTAACAAACCACACATGGATCCACCAGTGGTCATTGCATGTGTATTCTTTCCACAAACCACATATGGATCAACCACTAGTCATTGCATGTGTGTTCTTTCCACAAACCACACATGGATCAACCACTAGAGTCATTGCATGTGTGTTCTTATACTAAATCAACCACTAGAGTCATTGCATGTGTGTTATTTCCACAAACCACACATGGATCCATTTGAGTCATTTCATGCTTGTTCTTATACTAAAACTAGCACTGCCCCCCAATGGATCCACCGTTAGACCGAGTCTTCTAGAAGGCACGCCATAACACAGTTGTTCTGCTTGACGATTGTTACATACCGTTCGATTGGGGCGCTTAGACGATTGGGATGGTCTTCGCGAGAGCGATCCTCGAGTAGGCTGTTCTGCGGCATGATTGGCCACGCTTGCTCTGGACAAACTGGCATGTTGCGAGTGTTACGACTCACGAGTTCAGTGGGCCATATCCCAGTGTCACGTCCCCGTTACTTCTCTTCCTCCCTGTACTTCTCTTCCTTCCCCTCGAAGCCACTTTCCCCACTTCACTTCCATCCTGCCATAGCTGCAAGCCGATGACATCCGCCAATTCTCCGGTCGCTACCTTCATGGTATGAAGTCATTTTACAAGCTTTTGAACTTATCCTACACATTCCTGCTATTCGCCAATCTAACTGCTGATCTTTTTTCCGATTTCTCGACAAACTTTAGTTGTGGTAGATGTGGGAGCCCAAGAATCTGGAGATCCTCGCGCGCAACTTCACAGCGGCGTTCCCGCTTGTGTGCTCCCACCCAGGATGCTTTCGCTGTTACTCCTACCGCGAGCTCCCGCTCCACGAGCTCGTGTGCCCGCACGGCGCGTGCGCCTGCACGGAGCCGGGCTGCAACTACACCGGCCCGCCGGCAGAGCTCGTCGTCCACCTTGTAGATGAGCACTTGATCGAAGTGATTAGGATCTCATACGGGCAAGCCCAACTTCTCCAAGAGCAGGTGCCGTTCACTGACTCGGCACGCCGCCTGCTAATTTTCTAGGGGGGACGGCACTGTTTTCGTCCTGACCATCACCGCCGGTGTTCCGGGAACCAGAGCCGAGCCCACCGTCGTGGGTGCCGTATGCGTCAGGTCGGTCTCGTGCGCCTGGCCCATATACACGGTGCGCATGTGGGCGAACACCCAACCGCCGTCGTCGGATAGCATTCTTGTGCTAGCCGAGGCGCCAAGCTGCCCGACGCCACGGGAGGTGGAGTATGTGGACCTAAGGTCATTCCTATGCGTGCCATCTCAGTACCTTGTCGGTGCTGGACCAAACAGGCAGATGCATTTCTACATTTGTATCGAGAAGACCGACAGACAAATGTAGTACTTGTGCTGTCGTTACTGTTAGACTTAAGCGATGCTTCTCACATGCTTAGAGCATACATGTTGTGCGAATGTACCCCAGTTGTATTTTTCAGTACTCCTTAATACTTCGACGAGTTATTATATTGGTCCAATCAGCTTGCTGTTGTCACGTTGCAAAGTCCGCTTGCTCTGGACAGACCGGCAATACCGTGTGCTCCCACTCTCGCATGTCAGTGTCACGTGTTCCGAGGGCCCACCTGCCAGTGTCCTTTCCCTCGAAGCCATTTCTCTTCCATCCTGCCACTCCCGTCGGATGGTTGTAATCTGATGATTTTCGTTGGATTGTTTACAAGTAATCTACGTTGATAATGCAACATGCAAATGGCACATACACAATTTCTAAAGTGGAAGCACTCACCGGCTGCTATTGCACACATTTCTTAATATAGCTCGACAAACACATTACAATAATTGTACTCGCATTAAACACAACCGAAATTGCAACCATCCTAAACAACATCTAAACCCACATCACACAGCTGTCGTCAGAGTCCACCTCGATTGGTGACATCGTCGTGCCCTTCCCGGCGACATCCACTCCCGCCCGTGGCTTGCCCTTCGCCAAGGAGGCAACAATGGCGTTCTGCACAGCTTCGTCCCCGTCGCCCTCCACATCGGAATCGACAATAACGAAGGTGACGGGGTTGGCATGGACGGAGCGCCGTCGCGCCTGGCGGCTCCTACTCAAGCTCGACGCCGCATCAGTCCTTCTACAGGTAGGAGGGGCCGAGCTCGCATACGTAGCATCGTCGCTCCTCTCAAGAAACCATGGCCATTTGATACTGCGACGGTAGGATCTTGGGGTGGGTCCGTCGCGGCGAGCCCTACCGGAAGCGGTGGAGCGGATGGATCTGCCGGCGCGAGCCATGACAAGTTCCTAGGAGGGAGTAAGATTGTGGGCCAGGCATGTCTGGTTCCTGAGCAAGACCTCCCAGTGATATGTACGCGGGCAAGGTACCAAAAAATTTCATCCAATGCGCGCGACATGGCTTTTGAACCACGAAGGCGCGAGTTTCTTTTGACAACTCCACATGCTAGGTCCCCCACCTGTCAGCCGAATGTGGACGGTAGGATTCTGCCCGAGTTATTAAGTAGGGATAAATCACGCTTCACCACTACCCTGACATCCAAAGGATCCTCTTTCTTCTGCCCTCGCTCCCCTCGCTCATGGCTCGCAGCTCGTGCAGTTCGTCTCGGGCGGAATCAGGGTCAGCTCAACGCTGTCAGGCGGGTGCCCCCATCAGGTACCGGAGGGCGCCCTACAATTACTACCCCGATATGCTGTGTTTGTGTGGTGAGAAGATGCCGAGATGGATTTCGTGGACCGACGAAAATACTGCAGGAAAATTCAGCAACTACAGCATCAGAGCGGTAAGTTCCTACTGTAGGTACAATGGTAACCTGGATCCGGAAAGCGTAATGTAATTCTTTTTTTTGTTTCCTTTGATCTACTACGCAGGAAGGGAGGGGGACTGGCTGTGACAAGTTTGTGTGGATCGAAAAGCCACTGACAGGTTTTCACAAAGAGCTTGTTCAGGATCTGCGTGATGCTGTGTGGGACAGAAAGAGGAGATTTGTGCGATGGAGCGAGAGATCCGGGAGCTTCGCCAGGTGCAGGGGAGGCAGGGGCAGGGAGGTGGTGAGACAGATGGGCTCAAGATTAGTCCAGATAGTGGACACAATTTCCTCATTATCTGGGCATTATCTGTTGCATTTGCAGTTTATGTTGCCATGTCGTTGTCCAACAGCTGAAATAAGTTGCTGCTTCGTGGAGTGTAGCGGCAAGATTAAGAAATTGTTTTCCAGCCCAGAAACTTATCATAAGTGTAATGCCAACAATAGGGATTTATTAAGCGCCTATAAATAAATCATGTCTGTGCCACTAACACCCATCGATTTTGGAGAGGATTTAACCGCTCAGCTATCGCGATTGTTCAGATAGTAGTGGCACAGTCACAGTTTTCGATTCAACTAGTGGCCTCGGCCGTATCAAATCCTAAAGTCGCGATACATTTCACTGCTAGTACGAGAGGCTGATTGTTTCGCCCGACAAGTTCCACGCACACAGCTCCAGATTTTAACTGAACTACATATATAGGTTCAAGTTCAATACATCATTAGGCTGCTACACTGCTAGCCCTATTTCTCTGCTTGGGTGCCAACTTTCTTCCTCTTTTCTTCACGTCCACTAGCTTCTTCATCTCGTGCATTCTTCCTCTTCCTGGGTGCCAATTTTCTTACCTTCACGTACCCTGCATCTCCGGGCCGAGGGAAGTCAGGCCAATCAGCAGTAGAATCTTGTCCGACATCATCACTCCACTCGTTTTGGTTTTCTTCCCGCAGCAAAATCACTGAGTCAGTTGTCTTGTTTCTTACCTTGCGCTTCCTGTAAAAAAACAGTACATGGATTACTACCTTATATCTACAGACTATAAACAATTTTTTTTGTGTGAATGTACCATCTCATACCTAGGTTTGGGAGCATTAAGGGGACATTCAGCTGCTCTATGGCCTATAAGATGGCAGGTCTTGCATCTGTTTTTGCCCTTCTTTGTAGTACAGAAAGCCGAACCCTTCTTCTCGAGAAAATTCTTAAACCTATTCACCTGGGGTCTTCCTCTGCCCCTTTTTGTAACTAGCTGGCAAAGCTCGAAAGACAGTTGGACTTGAGGCCACTGAGATGGGTTTGTACATGGCTCGACGAATCCAGCGTACGCAACTCTGAATTTTTCCATAGAGTAGTAGTCTGACAAATACTGATCCAAATGTGGTAGAGTTCTTTTCTTCACCAAGAAGGCCAAGGCGTGGTCGCAAGGTTTCTCGGTATGTTGCCACTCTAAGCAGGTGCATTCTTGCAGCTGGATGTTCACAACATCCCTTTTGCCACTCTTGGACATATCGACCACCTCACAGCTTCTGTTGGTTGACGGGAGAACCTTAAGATGAGCAAGTCCTCGGCTTCTCTTGTGCAGTTGCTGTACAACTGGCGGTAGCATATGTCCTCTAAGTCTCCTACCGATATCTCTCCTTATATTTAACAGCTTCATGATCGTACCACGTATGTTGTCCATCAAGATATGAACAGGACGCACTTTTATGTCCTTCACCCAGTTATTCAGGCATTCTGCAAGGTTGTTGTTTATGTAATCAACTTTGATGTCAGGGTTGAATTGACTCCTCTTCCATAGCTGCGAATGATGGATGGCTAAGTACTCTAGAAGTTCAGGGGCTTCGGCAAAATCTTGCTCATGAAATAATCACTGCTACTAGGTTTGTAAACTCTAGCAGCAGGAAACATGTAACGAAATACGCTACCTGCATAGTGTGAGTACAAGTTGAGAATCATATGGGCATGGCATTCTCTACCTTCAGCTCGTGGGAACACCTCCTTCACTGCATACGTCAGCCCTTTGCATGCATCCGTGGATATAGCCAATGGATCCATGTGGCCTATTGATCTCCTGAGCTGCCTCATAAACCAGACCCAGTTTTCCTCCGTTTCTGTCTCAAACAGCCCGAATGCCACTGGGAACATCCAGTTGTGACCATCAAGTGTTGTGGCAGATGGCAGGCAGCCTTTCCATTTGCCAATTAGGACAGTGCTGTCTACACTCAGATACGGCCTACAGCCGCCCTTGAATCCATCGATGCAAGGTTTAAGCGCCATGAAAAATCTTTTGAAATATATTTCACCACCTTCTGATTCGGTTTCAATCTCCACAACACTCCCAGGACACCTAGCTTGTACCTCCGCCTTGAAGTTGTACAGCATCCTGAAGCTATTGGTCCAATCCCCATGCAAGACCCCTAGAGCTTTCTCTTTACCTTTCCAAACCGTGTAATACAGAAGGATAATGTTGTATTTAGAACCGAGGCTAGTCTAAATATTCTCCGCGGTCTCCTTAAGGTTATCCTTTAGTATGGACATAGATTGCATAGCCACCCACTCCGTATCAGCCATTGAGGATTTCAGTTTGCTTCCTATCGGACACATGTGTGCAGGGCCCATTATGTTCACCTGCAACACATATTCATTTAAAAGATAAGCGGAGTCGACTAGTTGCCAGAAAGATATCGCACATCAATTGTAGTTATAGAGTGAAAAGAGAGAGAAAGAGAGTTCTAATGGTTTGTTGTATTCATTGCCTCAATACCCTAATTGCAGTCGACGCAGGTAAGGATCTTCTGTGATCCTCCATGGAACCTCGGCATGTCCATTCATCCATGTTAACTTGCAAACGGCCTCATACCTCTCGGCAGAGTTCTTCAGTCGATAAACGTCGAACTCCCCCTTGATACAAAAATGCCGGAACGACATCCTGAACTCATGCATGCTCCTGAACTCGGTGCCGACCGAAATTATAGGATACTCGTGGTCATGTTTCATTTCTTCTACTTCAACACCCAAATCATCGACTAGAATACCAGCCTCATCGTTAAGTTCCTCGTCTATTTCATCATCACCAGATTCTTGATCCTCTACAGTGCCTGCTTCTTCATCTGATTCAGAATCTTCGCCATCGTCTCTAATGCCTAGTACTGCACACATCATATTGACTCCCATGGGTGGGGCTGCACCATCGTCTCCACCCGGATGGACAGGAACATTGCTCCAATCCACCTCACCGGCAACTCTGTTTTCTCCAAGACACTCGGGTGGTTGTGCTGCAACCACATGGGGTGGTCTTACGTTTGCACGCATCCCAGGTACTTCAGTGGAAAAACAACAGCCAGAATCAATTTCATCTTGAGTGTACAGAACCCTCTTGCTCTTCATGTGTACATCCTCCTTCCTGATGTAATCTTTCCTGATGGTATCAGTAGGGCTTGACATCCGCGTTCTATTCCCCATCGAACTAGGCCTTTTGCTGCCGCTCTTGGGTGTGATCTCCTTACTGCCTCCCCTCACGGGTGTTGGCTCCAGGGTGCTGGCATTATTGCCCGACCTCTACGGTGTGTTCTTCTTCGAATAAGCCCTTTTGCTGCTACTATTGGGCGTGTTCTCCTTCATGCTGGCATTATTGCCTGACCCTAGCGGCGTATTCCGCTCCAAATTAGCCCTTTTGCTGCTACTATTGGGCGTCTTCTCCTTCGTGCTGGTATTATTGCCTGACCTCAGCGGTGTGTTCCGCTCCAAATTAGCCCTTTTGCTGCTACTATTGGGCGTGTTCTCCTTTGTGCTGGCATAATTCCCTGACAGCGGCGTGTTTCGCTCCAAATTAGTGTTTTTGTTGCTACTATTGGGCGTGTTCTCCTTCGTGCTGGCATAATTCCCTGACAGCGGCGTGTTCCGCTCCAAATTAGTGTTTTTTCTGCTCCCACTGGGTGTGGTAGCCTCCGTGCTGGCCATCTTCGCCTCTTTGCTACCACTCCTGGGAGTGTTCACCACCGTTCTAGCCCTCTTAGCGTTTTTGCTGCTACCGTTCGGTGTGGCATTTTGACTAGATCTCAGGGGTGTACTCTGCGGCGTGGTGCCTTTTGTCGTGCGACTCTTGGGCGCCCTCTTCTCTGGCGTGGTCTCCTTGGTGACGTTCTTCTTCGGGGTGCCCTTTCTGGGGATGCTCTTCCTGCTCCTCTTTATGACGCTCCTCTGTAAGACTCTCCTCTGTTCGAAGCCACCCTCAGTCGCACCAGCCCCAGTGATGCCATGGATCAGGTCACCCCTGCCTTCTAAAAGTCCATCATCTCTATTGTCGAGTTCCAATTCCTCTCCAACCGTGAGCACTACCAAGTGGAAGTAAACTTCACCTCTATAATGTTTCCTTGTAAACGGTACGACTAAATCCCTGGTATCTTTCACTTCGATAGCCTTTTTGCTCCTGTAACCATAATATAACAAACGTGTTTCCTGGGAGGACCCCCACAACACCTTCACATGTAAAGATGCCATCAGGTCAGATAACTCTACCACTTCAGGGTCGTATCTGCCAAGGATTACATCAAACTCGTCATAGAATTTTTCTGTGCCATTATCTAATTTTGCAGTATAATCCGCGACACCGATACGAACGATTACTTTGCCATCATCAGGTTCTTCATGATAGAAACCTCCGAGAGGTTCGAGAGATGGAGGGGCACCATCAGACCCAGCCCCAATGCCACCGCCACCATCACCAGCGTCATCGTTAGCTGGATCAACCTCGGTGGAAGTACCATGACCAGGAGCAAGGTGAGGACCCTTAGCAGCGGGAGCTACATTACATGGTGTACAGGCAGGGCCCCTTCTAACGGCAGCCACAATAGGATCAGCTGCTGCCATGCCACCTCGACGATCAGGAGCAGTTCCCACAACAGAAGTGTTTCGAGTGCTAGCAGAGTCCAGACCATGAGCTGGCTTCAGACCAGCAGCTCGCTGAACCCGAGCACGGGTTCGAGGAGAAGAGAATGGTTCAGTCTTTGCAACAACCGTGGGGTAGCCTCGGGAAGCCTTGGTTTGCTCAACAGCGGCAGGGATTGGGTCAACAGCGTCCATATCAACAACAACACGAGGACAACCAGTACCAGCAGATTCCAGAGCACGGGTTCGCACAACTTGAGGACGGTTTCGAGGAGGAGGAGCAAGGCGGCGGTCTTGGAAACAACAGCGGGGCAGCCTCCGGACGCCTTAGTTTGCTCAACAGCGGCATGGATTGGGTGAGCAGCAGCCGCAGCAACACGGGCACGAGGAAGGGGACGACCAGTACCAGCAGATTCTAGAGCAGAGTTTTCCACAACGGCAATACGGGGACTCCTACGAGGAGGTTGCTTGATAGAAGCATGTCGCGGATGAGGAACCACATTTTGCTCAACAACAGCAGGGGTTCGAGTTAGACCTCCCTGTCCAATAATAGCTGGGCGACTCCCAGTAGAAGGAGCTTCCTCATCCACTATGTTACTCACCAGCATAACCACGCGAAGCCTAACATGCTATTTCATCAACCCAATTAGCTGACTGTCACGCGCTATAGGAACCTTGAAGCCTCGTTCATCAAGGAGGCTGAACCGTGTAGTCTGCTCCGGCCTCATTTCAGCAAGTTCACGCATAGCAGCAACCAAACCAGGGATAGTGCATAACTGCACAGGTGCTACTTCCATCTTCAGATTCTGAGCCTCTTTCCACGTTCTCTTCCCATGTGCTAATTTAATGAGGTAGCCGCAGATGGTGACCAGAACCGTGTAGTTGGGTTCAGCGGAGATCCTAGTTGACAGAAAATTGTTGAAAAAAGATAAGAATTGTTTGTCAGCGTCGTGCTAGCAAACAATTCTATGTTCGATATATCTCTGTAATGCCAATAGCCAGCTAGCAGTTATAGGTAGTGCGAATAGCAAAGAGAAGAGTAACTCACCCGAAATTAGCCAGAAGTACTTCTTCATCGGCAAATGGATATGCCATCCTCCGCGCTGCTCAGCTCGTCGGCAGTAGAGGCGGGCTAGATCATCACAACGGCTGGCACGACATTCGGCATTAGAGCTCGGTAGCAGCGAGTAGGTGCAGCAACTTGGCGCCAGAAGTCAAATGCCCGAAGAGATCATTCTGGTTGGAGAGGGGATTTCGACGCCGCCGGTGCTAGGGTTCATGTGAAAGGAGGGAGGGGGTGGATTTGTGAATTTGGTAAACGCACGATGCTCCTTTAGTATCTCGTTTCGCCTACATGGTTTCCGCGTTGGCGCTCGCGTCATGGAAATATTACTGACATGAGGGTCCCGACTGTCTACTTCACGGGGCAGTTTCACGGCATGTTTGGATTTGGTAGGGGTGAGACGAGTTTGCATCGAAATGGCCCCTCTCGGTAGTTGGCGGCCCAACTTTTCGAAACACGGTAATTTCAGGCAACTTAGGTACCGCCATGCACTGGCCTGCCAACTTTGGTACCGCAAACGAACAAGCCCCGCATTAAGGCACCTAACGCATAAGAGATGAACAAATGTTGGCTAGGTGAGATGCATCGCCAACTCGACCACATCCTGCTCCGCTCGGAGCTCAACTAGAGAGACCGACGACCTCTAGGAATGACCCAAGGCGTGAGAAGATGAGCCTTTAACAGCATGCTATGTAAAAGAAATATTTGACCGAATGCCGAAGAAGAGATGCAAAGACACTTATGTAGAAGAGGGAAGTGTAAGGTTCAAGCTATTGAGCCATCGCAGACCGAAGTGGATTTTCACAGCGAGTCTATGCTATCATCCGTGATAAACCGCCGACGCCTACAGTCTATGCTGGCAAGCCGGCCCTCCGCGATAAGGAAACGTGTCTGTCTAGGGCATATGATGCCACATTAGATGTACGGGGGCACCTCCATTGCGGAAACCATGATCGACTATAGTCTACCACGTCATGTCGTTTGTGGACGGGCCCCTCATACATGAGAAACCACACCCAACATGGGATCACAATGACATGTGGCTCCGGATGTTTCTGGACGGTCCCCGCATACGCGAGAAACTACACCCAGCATGGGTTCATAGCACCACGTCAGCTCTGGACGTTCCTCGCGTCCGCGAGAAACCATGGCCGCATAGGGTCTACATTGACACGCTGGCTCTAGATGAGCCCTGCATCCGCGAGGTTCTGTGGCCGACATGGACTCACGATGCCACGTCGTCTCTGGCAGGCCCCGCAACCCGGCGAGTGCGATGTGTTATCGCGAAGGGAACATCTCTTAACGAGTGTGTTCCAACCTGCATACGCGGATGGCAGGCCCATGTCACGCGCATGACCCACCGTCCAGCAACGCGGGGTACGACGGCATGCGGTACACACATTCATGGTATTGAATATTTTGCCCTGGACTGTAGCGGGTCCCGCCTCACAGGATAGCATGGCTCCGTTGCGACATTGCCACATGTCCTTTTCGGCGTCTATCCCACGGCGAAAAGAAGCGGGACGACATGGATAGTAGTTTGAGCTGAAACAATCTAGCTCTATTATTTACTCTTGATAGGTTGATTTAACCTTATTTTTTAATTTTGAATATGCACCTTTGGTTTCCCATTATCAAGAGCACTTACCATTTGAACATGTTTAGTAGGTGATACATACTTTTCATCATTTTCTAGTTTCTTTGGAAAATAACTAACAATTTGATCATCATAGATATTGAAGACAATTTTCCCACTAGTGCAATCAAGATTTTCTCCTATAGTGCTAAGAAAAGGTCTTCCAAGAATGATACTCCCTCCAATCCATATTAATTGTGGCTAGATTGGATGTATCTAGCACTAAAACATGTCTACTTACATCTATTTCAGCGACAATTAATATGAACCAGAGGGAGTAGGAAGTTTATCATGTTCAGGCATATCAAGTATGGTAAAATCAGTAGGAATAACATGTTTATCAATTCTTAGTAAATCATCCTCAGTCATACCAGCAGGTCGTTTAGTGGTCTTGTCGTCCATTTGTGAAGTAATAGAAGTAGGAAAATAATCTCCGAGATCTAATTTCTTGTAAAGAGAATATGGCATGACGCTAACACTAGCACCTAAATCACACAAGGTATTTAATAAGCTAGTTTTTCCTATTGCACAAGAGATAGTTGATATACTAGGATCTCCAAGCTTAGCTGGGAGTTTGTCACCATAACTCGTAGTTACAGTTGCGGTTTTGGTTACCTTTTTCTTCCTACTTAGAATATCTCGCATGAACTTTTTTTTATAGATGGGCATTTGAACAACATCAGTTAGGGGAAGCTATAAGCAAATATTACTTAGAGCTTTAGCAAATGAATCATATATATCTTTATTAGGTTCATAATTCACTCGGTTAGGGTAAGGAGTTTTATTTCCCATTACCTTTCTTTACCATTGGTGTCAGCTCTAGATCTTTCGTCTTCTTCTTCTTATTAGACTATTGCTTTTCCTATTGTTTTTATTTTTTTATAATTACATCTTATTCTTGTTCATGACTTAACTCGGTTTCTTCTCTTAGATCAACTATTTCAGTAAGAGAGTCGTATGTTTTACCTTGGTCCTACATGTTGTCTTTTTCTTTGTCCTCTGAATCCTTACTTTGTTTGATTTGAGATTCAAAGTCAATATTATCTCGAGGATCGACAAGGTATTCTTCTTCCTAGGTCATCTCTTGAGTGTCCTTTTCTTTTGGAGCCGATGAATTAATTTTTGAAGCATATTTACCTTATCTTTTCGCATGAGTAGTGGTAGGATTTTGGTATTTTATGGCGCTTGCGCGCACCTTTTATGCATGTTTCCACAGGATCCTAAAATGTTGATGTATTGATAAACATATCTCTTTTGAGCTATCATATTGGATGAAAATATGAGATTTTGAAGTAATAAAAGTCAGTATTAGTATTTACCACGCACCTAGGAGAAAAGGCATCTCGAAGGGAAGCTACTGAAGGGTTAACGAGTGTCGGTACGGCTAGACCCGTCCTACTGTGTGACCGTGCCATGTGGAGTCCACTTCGTCTCGCCAAATACTCTCACCATGCAAAGACAGATCTGAGATCAGACATTCAAAGACACAAAAAAACACAGAAACCTCACCTCCAAAAGGGATATGGTTGGGGGACATGTAGAGGGCTCGTCCTTGTAGCTCCACGGATCAACGTAGGCCAAGTGAAAGGACATTTCCTATCCTAAGTGGTTTTTGATGTTTGATGATAATACATGTGTCGGATTAATCGTTTGTTAAGTGTGTCTCAAGTTTTTATGTAGGAGAAGGCATTCGGTTCCCCTCTAAAAGGTCCATAGCAAGACATGGTTTTTCCTAGGGATTCTTGCTTGAGTCGTAGGAACACCGTACTATCAAGATTGGGTCCGCATTGGAAAGTTGGTGTGGAATCAAGTCTGTATTGAAAAACCTGCAAGCTTTCCCAATGGTCGAGATCTCAAGGTGTATTTTCCCTGGTTGCCTTGGCCTTATGCTATGTGAGGTCCGGTAGTACCGGAAGTTTCATCCGGTACTACCGCTCACCACCGGTAGTACCGCTTGCCAGTATCGGGCAACCTGATTTGGTGGCCTAGCCGCTCCTCCCTTTCTGCCTCACCTGGTACCACTGCCCGGCACTACCGCCCGGAACCGGTAATACCGCTCCTATGTCCGATACTACCTCTTGGCGGCAGCACCGCTCATATTGAGTTGTCACTACCAGGGAGGCAGAAGCTATGCTACTACGCTATACCACTTCTGGTACCATGTCCAATACCTGACCGGTAGTACCCCTTTCATCCGGTACTACCGCTTAGGGAACCGGTACTACCGCTTGGGTCGAGCTGCAATGGGAAGATTCGCCTTGAGGGTATAAATAGGCCTTTCTTCTCCAACGAGAAGGTCGCCTCTTTTATCTCTCTCCTCCATTGTTCTTGAGCTGTATTTTCCCTAGATCTCCTCCCCTAGTGCTCTAATCTACTTGATTCTTTGGGATTTGGTGGAGGAGGTCTAGATCTAGGGTTTCACTAAAGCAAAGTTGATCCCCCTTGTTTTCCTTTGTGGATCTTGTTACTCTTGGGTTCCTTGAACCCTAGACGAAAGAGGTCGGTCTTGGAGCTCGGGAATTTGTTGTAAAGCTTCGGGATCATGTGTAACATCCCAAAACTTTAATCCAAGTTATCAAGATCCAAATCACCCAATTTAGGGTTAACAAAAACTATTTCTCACTTAAATAAATAAGCATGCATATGTGTGTTGCATTAAATAGGAATTGTTTTGAATTGCCATGATTGTTGGTTCTAATGGTTGTAAAATGACTCTAAGATGAATGGCACATCATCTAGATCATTCCCAAGCAAAATCCAAAGAAAAAGAAATCAAAAAGAATTAATAATGGAAATGGTCACTTTTGCCATTCTAATCAACTAGGCCACTTTGGGTGTTCCTAGCACTCAATTTCAAACAGAAACAATTGTGGATCTTTGCACCTCTTGCTAGTACAAGTAAAGATGTACCAAGGCCCACTTTCAATTCTTACAAAAACATTTAAACCCTAATTTAAAATGACAATTGAAAATGGAATCTATCTCATATGTCTAGATCCCACTTTTTCAAAAACACCTCAAATGGCTTCAACTTGATAAATCCCAGCAACCAGAGATGCTCAAGCATGAGACCAAAAACTCCACCAAAATTCATTTCAAAATTCAAAAAATTGGTGCATGCGGCCATTGTGTCGAGCACCTTGTGAGCAGAATCAAACCTGCCCAACTAATACTATTTTGATCAAAATTGGTCGAGCCATTTGAGCACCATTAACCATCTTTGTCTCCCCTAGCCCCAACCAGGCCATCAAAGACTTCCAAATGGCCTAGGACAGCAGTGCCACGCCACCCTGACGCCATGCCTGCCGGTCGAGCACGGGCAGCTCGCAGGAGACCACCAGCCCCTCTCCGCCGCTCCAGGAAGGAAGGCGTGATCACACCGCCGACCACGGTCCACCCCATGGCCACAGCCAGCCCCTGGACCACCGAGGACAAGCCCCACACTAAGCCTCTGCGCCGCGTCAGCGCTCGCCAGAGCGCCATCCCCGGCAAGGCAGCACACGTCGCGCCTCGACCGCAGCCCCCACGCGTCGCTCCGCCTTGACCACAGCACCCTGCCAGACATCCCCTTCTCCCGCTGCGTGACCCACAGCCGTCGGGAACCACGCCGAGCACCGCCTTTGTCGCTCAGAGCGTGAGACGCTCCCGACCGTTAGCCACCACCCCTCGCGTCGCCTTTAAGCCCTAGCAGACCGTCAGGGAACCGCCCACCGTCCGCCTACCTTACCCACGCCGATAGCACCATGTGTCGTCATCACCGATGAGCTTCGCCCATGCCTCTCTGCCGCCTCGCCGAGCCTATATAAGGGAGCCTCCCCAGCACCATTTCTTCACACCACCCAACTCCCCTCTCACCACTGGTCCATCCCTACCTCTTGCTGTAGCAGCTCGAGCAGCCCTCCACCGGAATTTCGCCGGAGATAGCTGCAACAGTGGAGAAGACGCCCCCATTGATTTCGTCCACCCCCGGAGCTTCCGCGACCTCGCCTGAGTCCGCCGTCGTCTCCTCGTTCAAACGCCCCCATCGCCGCACTAGCTGGAGTCCTGGTATGCCCCCACTGCACCCCCATAGTGCCGCTAGGTTTCCATCTCGCCGGCGACGTGTCCGTTATCGACGATGAACGTGAGCCGTAGATCCTAGTTCTAATCCTACGGTCCATATTGCCTCGTACCGCTTCGCGTTTAAAGAGCCACTAACATGTGGGACCCCCCTGTCAGATGTCCTCAGTGCCACGGAGTGAGACTGGGCCGGCCCATTAGTGTTCCCGCGCAAACCAGCAGATTCAAATAAACCTTTTTCTTTTTAGACTTAAACTAGATTCTGTCTTTTAGTTTGAAAATAAATTCAGGGAGTTTTACAAATCCAAATTGAATGATTCCAATTTTGTTGGAAAGATAATGAAAATCTCTATCCAAGCCCGTTGGATCTAAATAAATTAGATTTAGAGATCTCTCCTAGCAAAAATAATAAGACAGAAGCTTTTTCACATTCAAACATTTTTCTAAAATCAACCATAATAGCTTTGGAGTTGATTCGGCCTCTCAAAAATCACATTTGACAATACCTATCTGAATATGTAATAATATCAAGGTTTCCATGCAGTGACTTTGGACTAGTACCAAAGTAATGCTATATAGGCATTTCTAGTCACTTTAAATCATTAAATATTAAACTTAAACTTATTAAAATATGATCCAACCTTTAAATCACATTCCCATATATTAGAATATGTGGTGATGACATGTGTCCACATGATCCCATATTTTAATTGGAGAATATTAAATCTTAGTTAATTTCAATGAGTAGAAATTACTTTTCTCAAATAAAATAAGTGAAACTAGTTCATTAAACCTTGTGATGTTTGTGATGATACTAGATCATAAAATGTGTGCCTTAGTGTGCTAAATAGACTAGTTAAGTATTGTTTGGTGATTGTGTATTCCGTATGTATTTATAGACAATAGTAACGAACAAGTCTTCGAGGAGGAGGAGTTCTACCAAGAAGAGGAGGAAGAGAATTTCAACCACTTCATCAACCAAGGCAAGCTAGAATTATACAAGATGACCCAAGCAAGATGCATTAGGCATGCTTCGTTATACATGTTAATTATACCTACTCCAAGTTTTATTTACATGCTTTACTTCCTTTTACTTTATCAAAGTTCTTTACTTTGTGTATAGATAGCATAAAGAGTATAAAACTTGGCCTATCTAGTTAGACTTAGATGTTATCTATGGCATGATATTGAGATTAGCATCCCACATTAGTGAACACTCTTAACTTAGTAGTTTGGAGCTAAACCAAAAACTTGATCACTTTAGATGGGAATACTTGGTGAAAATGGCTTGTGAAAACCTTGGAATGATGAGTCATTCTATTGAGATGTTTTGACATGTGTTGAGAAACACAAATGGTTTATGATGATGAAAATGTTAAGGCATGAGCCTTAGCCTTTTACAAAAACTGATGGTTGGGTTCGGATGCGATACCATTCCAATTTTACCGTACAACCACAATACCTGAATTGGGTAAGGCTTAGCCGGAAGTTTATATGCATTAGTATTAGTTCCCTCGCGGGAGAGGTTTGAGTTGAGGCTACCTCTCAATGTTGTCCACCTATGCAGTGCCCAGGATGGCAAATGGCCATGGCTAGGAGGCCAAGCTCATAGGAGAGGTGCTTATACTAGAGTGTGTAAAGGAAAGGTTATGTTTGATTATCTGCATACTAAGTATGATGATTCAGGGTTATCCCTGACAGATGTATCGAATTTTGTGGTGAAAGTGTACCACCTCTGCAGAGTGTCAAACTATTCGAATAGCCGTGTCCACGGTTATGGGTAGTTGGAGTGGCCGTACTGTTCCGTTGTCAGATGTTTTCAAAATGACTTATGAAATGAATTGTGACATGACTTGACCACAACAGAGTTGTGACTATGACAACTAAGTTCCCGCTTAGGTGATTTCAAACTTTATTTTATCTTTCTTTGTATTTGAACTCAGCTTAGGTTTCAAACATAACTTTACAAATAAACTTAGAGTTTAGCACTCCTACTAGAACTATCTTACTTGTTAGTGATAGTTTGCGAGTACTTAAAGAGTACTCATGGCTTTTGTCCCTGACTATTCCCGTGGCCAGACTATGAGGAGGATTACCCTGAAGGAGGACAGCTACGACAACTAGGATCATCTCCCATCGTCAGCATTGCCTGTGACACTGAAGATGGAGCCCACCGCTACGCTTATTATTCTGCTGCTTGTTTGTATTAAGACTGGATCATGAGATCCTTTATTTGTGTAAGACCCTATTATGGTTTGTAATGGATGATGTACTGTGATATCCAATCTATTATGTCTCACAAAAATGGTAATCTTGGGATTGCGATGTATGGCATAATAGGCATCTGGGATTAAAAATCCGGGTGTTGACAAGTTGGTATCAGAGCCATCCTGACCATAGGAGACCCTAGTTAGAATGAACGTCCGAACAAAAATTTAGTTTCCAAAACCAAAGTGAGTATTTATGAAAACTTATTTCCTCTCTTACCCTTGGGATTCTTTCTCTCAAAAAATACATGTTCCTCCAAATTCTTACATTATTACATAAAATTTTGACACACTTGATCACTTCACTAACTTTCTCATCCTAAATTCTTATAGATGGAAGTTCAGTACAGCAAGTTCTACCAGTTGGGCAACGGAGGCCAACTGATCTTCGAGAGGGATCAAGATGCACTGTCTGAGTACTTGGAGCGTCCTCATCCGGAATTTCTTGGAGCTCAACTCAATGGTCCCCTAGGATGAGATTTACAATGGCTAGTAGTTGCTGATCTTCGAGGCAAGTTAGAAGCACTAATGTCTGAGAGGATTCAATTCACCGTGAGAGAGAATAACTGGCTAGATGGATTAGCCAGGGCAATGCATGAACCTTTCGCTTGTCTTTGCGCACCGAATGTCAACCTAATCCAAGGAACTCGCTTTGCTCACTATGCAAGGCGTGATTCTATGGGAATGCCTCTGGAGATGCCAAGTCACCTGGAGTTGAAGCGTCAAGTGGAGAACCTCGACTTTCTGATGTACGAGAGATAGAAGGAATTGGACAATGCTAGAGAGTTCGCCAACCACAACCTCGCCATTGCCTCCCGGAAGGCCCAGACTTTCTCCCTGCTCGTCAAGGATCGTCAGTCACTTTGCCGTCAACGTGCAAAGAAGGATCGCACCATTGCCCGTCTTCGCAAGAAGGTGGCTGACCTCGAGAAGACCATCAAGGAGCAAGAAGCTCAGCTTGTAGCAAAAGAAGAAGAAGAGGAAGGTGAAGACATCCAAGGAGATATGGACTCGTACCTCAGCAATGATGATGACTAGCTGGAGGATGATGCCATGGACTTCTACACCGACGATGATGACTCCGACTTCATTGATCATGAGTAGATGCACTAGAGCACTATCGTAGGAGTGAGGAGTATCGGTCCCATTGTATTTTAGCTTGCAGAATCGTTCTTAAAACCATTTGTTTTCCTTTTGTGGTGGTGTGTGTGAGTTTGTATCATGTGCTTTGATTGAATGAATGAAAAGAAGTTAGTTGCAAAATCTGAGTCAAACTCAAAGTTTTAGCTTTGAAACCAAAACCATGAACCTTAGAACTTTCCCTCTTACCCCATTATCTATCTCAATCTTCAGATGACTCGTGGAAACGAAGGAGGGAGTAGCTCATCACAAGACCCAATGCTACAGATTCTGCAGACGCTCATTGCAGACCATGAAGCTAGTAGGGTAGAGCGTCAAGAAAATCTAGCCACCCTGCAGCAGATCGCCCAGATGGCTCATAATAATCAGAACCATGGAAATTAGGATCATCATGGATCCAAACTCAAAAACTTCCAGAATACCAATCCCCCAATCTTTAGCAAGTCTGAAGACCCGCTAGATGCTGATGATTGGTTGCAGACCATGGAAAACAACTTAGAAGTCATTGGAGTGGATGCCAATGAGAAAGTTATTTTTGCCACCCACTATTTGGCCGGAGATGCAAGAGCATGGTGGAACACCACCCGCATGATAAACCATGGTCAAGTGATGACATGGGAAGCCTTCAAAGTCAAGTTCAGCCACACCCATGTGCCGCAGGGTTTAGTCACCAGAATGAGAGATGAATTCAGAGAGTTAAAGCAAGGCAAAATGACCGTAGTGGAGTACCGTGACAGATTCTTGTCCCTCGCCAGGTATGCACCTGATGAGATCAACACGGAGGCCAAGAAGAAAGAGAGATTCCTGAACGGACTGCATGATGAGATGCAGACAGTTATCGTCAACATCCGTTTCGAGGATCTCGAAGAGCTAGTTGACTCTGCCATTCAGATGGAAGGGAAGATTAATCAAGCAAACGACATCCGCAAACATCGGATGATGCACCAAGCTAGATCCAACAGTCACCAGAAGTACCGTCCCAACCCGTCTACCGGATATGCCCTGCGGAACAATCGACCCCCAATGTCTCGTCCAAGCTACCCCAGCTGTAGCGAAGGAAATGTGAAGTCCGGAGGAAACAACAACCACCCTGGAACCTCCAGCAATTTCAACCGTGAACCTCCCAAGCACAACAACAACAACATTGCACTGAGAACTGGAAGCAATGTTGTGCCCGTGGCAGCGAAAGATAAGTCTCAGATTACTTGTTTTGAGTGTGGAGTGAAGGGTCACTACTCCAATGAGTGTCCCAAGAAGATTGCCGCCACTGCCAATGTGAATGCCCAGCTCAACAGCAGCATCGCGTTCAGCCCGGAAGAAGATTCACCCCAGGGAACCCTCACAACCGCAACGACTGTCTCTTCCACATGAACGCTGAAGAAGCCCAAGAACCGCCATATGTAGTGCTGGGTATGTTTTTTGTCAACTCAGTTTTAGCAAGAGTGTTGTTTGACTCTGGAGCATCGCACTCATTTGTCACCGAGGAATTTGCATGCACTAGTAAGATTCACCCAACCAACTTGAAGCATGTCATGATAGTTCAAATACCTGGTTCAACTACAAAAGCTAGAAAATTTTGCAAGGATGTGCCTATCAAAATACATGGGACAGATTTTTATGCCAATCTAATAGTACTTGGAACCAAAGGTTTGCAAGTAGTACTAGGAATGGATTGGATGTCAAAGCATAAAGGATTGATAGACTGTGCTAAGAAAGCCATCACCATGACTAGTAGCTCTGGAGTATCAGTAGAGCATATATCTGAAACATTGCCCCGTCAATTCAAGTGCAACAAGAGTCTAGCCCTACCCACCATAGACCAAGTCAGAGTAGTCTGTGAATACCCCGACGTGTTCCTAGATGAATTGCCCGGTATGCCCCCGGATAGGTATATTGAGTTCATTATTGAACTAATCCCCGGAACTAGACCCATAGCTTAGAGACCCTATAGCATGAACCCCTCAGAGTTAGTAGAGTTGAAGAAGCAATTGGATGCTATGTTGGCAACAGGCTTGATTCAACCAAGCGCATCGCCATGGAGATCACCCGTGTTATTCATCGACAAGAAGGATGGAGGTAATTGTTTGTGCACAGATTACAAGAAGATGAATGACATCACAATCAAAAACAAGTACCCATTACCCAAGATAGAGGATCTGTTTGATCAGTTGACTGGTGCCAGAGTGTTCTCGAAGATCGATCTTAGGACTGGTTATCACCAACTTAAGATTCGTGCAACGGATATTCCAAAGACCGCCTTTACCACCAGATATGGATTATACGAGTATACGGTCATGTCTTTTGGATTAACCAATGCCCCTGCTTATTTCACGAATCTCATGAATAAGATCTTTATGAATTTTCTGGATAAGTTTGTCGTTGTGTTTATCGACGATATTCTTATCTACTCCAAGTCATAAGAAGAGCAAGAGCAACATCTGAGAATCATTCTTGAAACCCTTAGAGAGCAGCAGTTGTATGCCAAGTTCAGCAAATGTGAGTTTTGGCTGAAAGAAGTAGGATTCCTCGGACATATTGTGTCTGCAGGAGGAGTCGTTGTTGATCCTGCCAAGATCAAAGATGTCGAAGAATGGGAATCCCCAACCACTCAAACCCAAGTCTTTGCATTTCTCGGATTAGAGGGATATTACCGCAAGTTCATAGAAGGATTTTTGAGCATCGCAAGACCCATGACCCAATTGTTGAAGAAGGACAAGAAGTTTGAATGGACCGAAAAATGTGAAGCAAGTTTCCAAGAGCTCAAGAAGAGATTGATTTCAGCCCCAATATTGATCATGACAGATATCAAAAAGCCGTTTGATGTGTATTGTGATGCATCCAAGATTGATCTCAGATGTGTATTGATGCAAGAAGGCAAAGTCATCACATATCTGTCTCGGCAACTGAAGCAACATGAGCATAACTACCCTACCCATGATCTTGAGTTAGCAGCCGTAGTTTTGGCATCGAAGATATGGCATCATTACCTTATGGGTAATCGCTATGAGATTTACTCGGATCACAAAAGGTTGAAGTATATTTTCACTCAGAAGGAGCTGAATATGAGGCAAAGGAGATGGATAGAGTTAATCAAGGATTATGACCTTGACATTCACTATCACCCTGACAAAGCCAATGTGGTAGCGGATGCTCTTAGCAGATTGTCGTGTAGGTTAAACACCATGATCAAGGAGAAGCAACCAAGTTTGTATGAGGAGTTGCAGCAGTTTAGAACTGAGCTAGTTAGCAAAGAATTCTTAGCTAGCATTGAACTTCAACCCACTTTGATTAGCCAAATCAAGGAAGCCCAGAAGGTAAATGCAAGTATCGACAGAATCAAACGTCGTATTGGTACAGGAAAGGTGCCTGGGTTCACCAAAGACGAAGAAGGAGTTCTGTGGTACAAAGGACGTATCTCTGTGCCAGCAGATTCTGAACTGAAGCAAGTTATCATGCAGGAAGCTCATGAAACTCTTTATTCTATCCACCCAGGAGGAGCGAAGATGTATCATGATTTGAAGGAGCAATTTTGGTGGCACAAGATGAAGAGAGAAATCGGAAGCTACATCGCCAAGTGTAATATCTGTCAGAGAGTCAAAGCGGAACATCAGAGACCCGCAGGACTGTTGCAACCATTGCAGATTCCGGAATGCAAATGGGATTCCGTTGGAATGGACTTTATCACCGGTTTGCCTACTTCTAGTAGGGGAAATGACTCTATCCGGGTCATAGTTGATAGACTGTCCAAGGTAGCTCGTTTTATACCTGTCAAGACAACCTACCAGAGTTCAAAGCTAGTAGAGTTGTACATTGCTAGAATCGTTAGTTTGCATGGAACCCCCAAGACCATAGTGTCGGATCAAGGAACCCAGTTTACCTCAAGATTTTGGCAGAAAGTCCAAGAAGGATTAGGAACCAATTTGAATTTCAGCACAGCTTATCACCCACAAACTAATGGACGGACTGAACGAGTCAACCAGATCTTAGAAGATATGTTGACAGCTTGTGTGTTAGAGTATGGATCAAAATGGGAAGATTGCCTGCCTTTCGCAGAATTCTCATACAACAACAGTTATAAAGCCAGTTTGCAGATGGCCCCATTTGAGTTCTTATATGGAAGAAAGTGTTGTACCCCTTTGAATTGGTCGCAAAGTAGGAGAGTCGGATTTTTGGACCCGACATCCTACGAGAAGCTGAATAGAAGGTTCACAAGGTCCGTGAGTACCTCAAGACCGCCCAATCCAGACAGAAGAGTTATGCTGACAAGAGAAGGAGAGATCTGACTTTCAATGTCGGAGATTTTGTGTATCTCAAGGTTTCACCATTGAAAGGGACGCAACGTTTTAGTCTGAAAGTAAAGTTAGCCCCTAGATATGTTGGACCCTTCAAGATTCTGAATCGCCGAGGAGAAGTATCGTATCAACTAGAACTGCCAAAAGAGATGTCTGCCATCCACAATGTGTTCCATATCTAGTTACTTCGCAAATGCCTAGAAGTGCCAGAGAAGACCGAAGTTTTCAAGAACATCAATCACCGAGCCGTTGATATCAACAAGGATCTGACGTATCGTGAAGTGCCCATCCGTATCTTGGAGGAAGCTTACAGAACCACCAGGACCCGAAGTATCAAATTTCTCAAGATTCAATGGAGCAACCATACCGAAGAAGAAGCCACTTGGGAGCGAGAAGATTACATTAGGACTGAGCTCCCGGATCTCTTTAGTTCCTAGTTTTCTTTCTTAAATCTCGGGACGAGATTTTGTTTAAGGGGGGAAGGTTTGTAACATCCCAAAACTTTAATCCAAGTTATCAAGATCCAAATCACCCAATTTAGGGTTAACAAAAACTTTTTCTCACTTAAATAAATAAGCATGCATATGTGTGTTGCATTAAATAGGAATTGTTTTGAATTGCCATGATTGTTGGTTCTAATGGTTGTAAAATGACTCTAAGATGAATGGCACATCATCTAGATCATTCCCAAGCAAAATCCAAAGAAAAAGAAATAAAAAAGAATTAAAAATGGAAATGGTCACTTTTGCCATTTTAATCAACTAGGCCACTTTGGGTATTCCTAGCACTCAATTTAAAACAGAAACAATTGTAGATCTTTGCACCCCTCGCTAGTACAAGTAAAGATGTACCAAGGACCACTTTGAATTCTTACAAAAACATTTAAACCCTAAATTAAAATGACAATTGAAAATGGAATCTATCTCATATGTCTAGATCCCACTTTTTCAAAAACCACTCAAATGACTTCAACTTCAAAAATCCAAGCAACCAGAGATGCTACAGCATGAGACCAACAACTCCACCAAAATTCATTTCAAAATTCAAAATTTTGGTTTATGCGGCCATTGTGTCGAGCACCTTGTGAGCAGAATCAAACCTGCCTAACTAATACTGTTTTGATCAAAATTGGTCGAGCCATGTGAGCACCATTAACCATCTTTGTCTCCCCTAGCCCCAACCAGGCCATCAAAGACCTACCAAATGGCCTAGGACAGCAGTGCCGCGTCACCCCGACGCCATGCCCGCCGGTCGAGCATGGGCAGCTCGCAGGAGACCACCAGCCCCTCTCCGCCGCTCTAGGAAGGAAGGCGTGATCACACCGCCGACCACGGTCCACCCCACGGCCACAGCCAGCCCCTGGACCACCGAGGACAAGCCTCGCACTAAGCCTCTGCGCCACGCCAACACACGCTAGAGCGCCATCCCCGGCAAGGCAGCACATGCCATGCCTCGACCATAACCCATGTGCGCCGCTCTGCCTTGACCACAGCACCCCACCAGACATCCCCTGCTCCCACCGTGTGACCCACAGCCGCCGGGAACCAGGTCGAGCACCGCCTCTGTCGCTCAGAGCGCAAGACGCTCCCGACCGTTAGCCACCGCCCCTCGCGTCGCCTTTAAGCCCTAGCTGACCGCCAAGGAACCGCCCACCGTCCGCCTACCCTGCCCATGCCGTAGCACCCTGTGCCGTCGTCACCGACGAGCTCCGCCCATGCCTCTCTGCCGCCTCGCCGAGCCTATATAAGGGAGCCTCCCCAGCACCATTTCTTCACACCACCCAGCTCCCCTCTCACCACTGGTCCTTCCCCACCTTTCGCCGTAGCAGCTCGAGCAGCCCTCTGCCGAAATTTCACCGGAGATAGCCGCAGCAGAGGAGGAGACGCCCCCATCAATTTCGTCCACCCCCGGAGCTGCCGCGACCTCGCCTGAGCCCACCGTCGTCTCCTCGTTCAAACGCCCCCATCGCTGCACTAGTTGGAGCCCTGGTATGCCCCCACTGCACCCCCACAACGCTGCTAGGTTTCCATCTCGCCAGCGACGTGTCTGTCGTCGACAATGAACGTGAGCCATAGATCCTAGTTCTAATCCTACGGTCCACATTGCCCCATACCGCTTCGCGTTTAAAAATCCACTGACATGTGGGATCCCCTATCAGCTGCCTCAGCGCCGTGGAGTGAGACTGGGCTGGCCCATTAGGGTTCCCGCACAACCTAGCAGATTCAAATAAACCTTTTTCTTTTTAGACTTAAACTAGATTCAGTCCTTTAGTTTGAAAATCAATTCAGGGAGTTTAGAAATCGAAATTGAATGATTCCAATTTTGTTGGAAAGATAATGAAAATATCTATCCAAGCCCGTTCGATTTAAATCAATTAGAGTTAGAGATCTCTCCTAGCAAAAATAACAATATAGAAGCTTTTTCACATTCAAACTTTTTTCTAAAATCAACCATAATATCTTTAGAGTTGATTCCACCTCTCAAAAATCACATTTGACGATATCTATCTTAATATGTAATAATATCAAGGTTTGCATGCAGTGACTTTGGACTAGTACCAAAGTAATGCTATATAGGCATTTCTAGTCACTTTAAATCAATAAATAATAAACTTAAACTTATTAAAATGTGATCCAACCTTTAAATCACATTCCCATATATTAGAATATGTGGTGATGACATGTGTCCACATGATCCCATATTTTAATTGGAGAATATTAAATCTTAGTTAATTTCAATGAGTAGAAATTACTTTTCTCAAATAAAATAAATGAAACTAGTTCATTAAACCTTGTGATGTTTGTGATGATACTAGATCATCAAATGTGTGCCTTAGTGTTCTAAATAGACTAGTTCATTAAACCTTGTGATGTTTGTGATGATACTAGATCATCAAATGTGTGCTTTACTTCCTTTTACTTTATCCAAGTTCTTTACTTTGTGTATAGATAGCATAAAGAGTATAAAACTTGGCCTATCTAGTTATACTTAGATGTCATTCTATGGCATGAGATTGAGATTAGCATCCCACATTAGTGAACACTCTTAACTTAGTAGTTTGGAGCCAAACCAAAAAAGTTGATCACTTTAGATGGGAATACTTGGTGAAAATGGCTTGTGAAAACCTTGGAATGATGAGTCATTCTATTGAGATGTTTTGACATGTGTTGAGAAACACAAATGGTTTATGATGATTAAAATGTTAAGGCATGAGCCTTAGCCCTTTTATAAAAACTGATGGTTGGGTTCGGATGCGATACCATTCCAATTTTACCGTACAACCACAATACCTGAATTAGGTAAGGCTTAGCCGGAAGTTTATATGCATTAGTATTAGTTCCCTCGCGGGAGAGGTTTGAGCTAAGGCTACCTCTCAATGTTGTCCACCTATGTAGTGCCCAGGATGGCAAATGGCCATGGCTAGGAGGCCAAGCTCATACGAGAGGTGCTTATACTAGAGTGTGTAAAGGAAAGGTTATGTTTGATTATCTGCATAGTAAGTATGATGCTTCAGGGTTATCCCTGACAGATGTATCGAATTTTGTGGTGAAAGTGTACCACCTATGCAGAGTGTCAAACTATTCGAATAACCGCGTCCACGGTTATGGACAGTTGGAGTGGCCATACTATTCTGTTGTCAGATGTTTTCAAAATGACTTATGGAATGAATTGTGACATGACTTGACCACAACAGAGTTGTGACTATGACAACTAAGTTCCCACTTAGGTGATTTCAAACTTTATTTTATCTTTCTTTGTTTCTAAACTCAACTTAGGTTTCAAACTTAACTTTACAAATAAACTTAGAGTTTAGCACTCCTACTAGAACTATCTTACTTGTTAGTGATAGTTTGCGAGTACTTACAGAGTACTCATGGCTTTTATCCCTGACTATTCCCGTGGCCAGACTATGAGGAGGACTACCCTGAAGGAGGATAGCAGGATGGCTATGACAACTAGGATCATCTCCCATCGTCAGCATTGCCTGTGACACTGAAGATGGAGCCCATCGCTACGCTTATTATTCCGCTGCTTGTTTGTATTAAGACTGGATCATGAGATCCTTTATTTATGTAAGACCTTATTATGGTTTATAATGGATGATGTACTATGATATCCAATCTGTTACGTCTCGCAAAAATGGTAATCCTGGGATTATGATGTATGGCATAATAGGCATCTGGGATTAAAAATCCGGTGTTGACATCATGTTGGGAGACTCCAAGTGTGGTGGAGTTCTACTCAACAAGTTTGTAAAGGTTTCGGTCGCCACCTTCAAGGTCGCATAGTGGAATGGGTGCTTGTTGTGAGGCGGGTGCTTCGGAGAATAGGGTGAGGCCTTCTATGGTGTTGGTGGTCTTAGTACCAGCCACCCCTCCAACGGATACGTACTTCCCCTCAAAAGGAAGGAACTTTAGGAAAACATCTCCGTGTCTACTCTCAGTTACTTCTACCTTTTACCCTTTACTTATTGTTGTTTACTTGCTTGCTTGTCATATAAGTTCTCTCACCTAGTTGCACATCTAGAGAACTTACTTTGTGTTTATCCTTAAATTGAAAAGAAGCTAAAAATTGAGTAGTGCCTATTCACCCCCCTCTAGTCGCTTATACCGATCTTTCAATTGGTATCAGAGCAAGGTGCTCTTCTTTGGCTTAACCACCTAAGAGAAGTATGAGCGACTCGAAGGGGAGTGAAGTCACTCCCAATGAACACCCCATCACTAAGAGTGAGCTTTCCGCATCTATGGATACGCTTCGACAAGAGATGAAAGACTTCTTAAATCAAATTTTGGTAAAAAGGAAGTTCTGGTTGCCGACGCCATTGATAATCCATCGAGTGGTTCAAAACCGGTGGAAGATCCCCACAAGGAATCTCCCATCGGTGATGATAGCAATAAGGCTAAAAGCAACCCCATGGGAAACATCCCTCCACCACCTAGCTATAATAATGCCCCTCTTCCAATGCCACATATAAATCATCGTGATCCACCACCAAAGCTTGATGTATCTAATTTTGCCAATTGGTAATATCTCATGTGCTCTCACTTCAAAAGTTCTAGTGTTCATCTTTGGAAGGTTGTGGAGTTCGGCTTCTATCCACGCAACCCCTACAACATGACACCCACCGAGGAAATCAACAATTAACTCAATGCCACCGCAATGGCCATCCTCCAAGATGATTTGACTCATGAGAAAATGACTCACATTCGCTCTTATGACACCGCCAAGGAAGCTTGGAATGCTCTTCAACGAGTCTATCTTGGCAATGAAAGCATTCAAAACTCCAAGTTTGAAGAAATGCACTATGAAGCTGATGCCTTTGTTGGGAAGGAGGATGAGACTCCCGAAGATCTCTATCAAAGGGTCACGGCTCTTTCAATTAGGATGATTGACCATGGTAGTAGGGATGTGGATGACAAGTGGATCAAGTGCAAGTTCATGCAAGCCATCTTGCATTTCCACCAAGAATTGGCCAACAACATTCGCTCAAGACCGGACTTCTATGCCATGTCCTCCAATGAAGTGTTGAATAAGTTTGTGGCTCTTGGAATCATGAACAAGACCGCCGATGATGCTCTTGCTCGTGCTCGGAGAATGGACTCTCCAACTCTTGCTTTGAAGGCCAAGGCTCATGCCTATGAAGAATAAGTTGACTCATTGGGGAAGATTGAAGGTGATGACAAAGACATCAAGTGTGCTCTCCATGAGCAATTCGTGTTAGTCTCAAGAAGGTTTGGAAGAACCAAGGGAAGGGAAATCTATCAAAGACTACCACAACTAGCTCAAGGCCCAAGTTGCGATCGTGTTACAATTGTGGAGAAACACGCCATTTCATTGCCGATTGCCCATATGAGAAGAGAGAAGACCATGGAGGAAGGCTTATATTGAAATCCAAGTTCAAGCCAACTCCCAACAAGAACTTCGTAAAGAAAGTCCAAAACAAGAACTTTGGAAACAAGAACTACCCCAACAATAAGGAGCCACAAAAATATGTGTTGGTGGCCCGTGAAGAATATGAAGAGAATGATGACAATGATAGTGATAATGAAGATGATGGAGATATTGTGGGTGTGGCCGTTGTTGCTACAATTGCCACCACGTCCGCTACTACCACCACAACATTTCCACCTACGTCTCTCTTTGACTCTCCCAATGAGAACAAGCGTGCCTCCAAGTCTACTTGTCTAATGGATACTACTACCTCAACCTCCTCATTGACATCCCTCTTTGACTCTCCCAATGAGGACAAGCTCATCTCCAACCCCACACGTCTCATGGCTAAAGACTCTATGGTAACTCCTCCATCCACTATTATCTCCTCTATTAATGCATCTTCATTTGATGATGATATGAGTCTTAAGATTAAGAAGGAGATAGGGGATTCCACTAGTTGCTTGAATAACCTAGAGGGTGAAGCTAAGATGTGTGTTGAGGCTCTAATGAGTCAACTAGGTGAAGCCCGCTATATCATTGACGAGAGGGATGATTCCATCTTGGAAATGTTTGGTCATGCTCGGGAGGCCGCTATGGAGATAGCCGCCTTAAACGGTGCTCTTGAGGAAGAGAAAAAGAAAAGAGTTACTATTGAAGAAAACAATGCTGCTCATGAAGAATCTTTTAACTTGAATGTCTCTAAACTTGTTAAAGAACATGACCATGCTCTTGCATTAACTAATGTGGTTAAAAAAGAAAATCTTGAGTTTGGGGTTGGTCATGATAGACTAAATGAAGGATTTGAGAAAGTCAAGAAGGAACATGAGGCCTTGTTGAGCAAATTCTCTACTCTTTCAAAGTCACATGAACAACTTCAAACTCAAGTGACAAAAAAGTTTCAACCTTGTCATCTAGTATTGCTTCATGTTCTACTAACCCTTGTTGTGAGCATGGAGATCTTCTATAGGAGAATAATAAGTTGAAAGCTACAATTGAGAAAGGCCTTGTCTCTTGCATACAGGGCGAGAAAATCCTAAATGACCTTTTGAGCAACCAAAGGGACAATGTGGCTAAAGAAGGACTTGGATTTGCATGCAAGTCAAAGAAGAAGAACAAGAGCAAGAAGAAGAAGAAGACCGTGCACACCCCCCCTTCCAAAATGATCACCTTTGTGAAGGAGGGGGAGTTGGCAAAAGAGAACGAGCCAAGTGTCTATAAGAGTGGTGATGAACCCTATCACAATGATTTCGCGGGAAAATATAATCCTTCCTATGTTCTTATGAAATCTTATGATGGTCATGTCTATGCTAGATATGTAGGCACCTCTTATGGTGATGATTACCATTAGGCCATTTGGGTTCCTAAGATTCTTGTGACTAACAAAAGAGGACCCATTCAACGATGGGTACCTAAAACCAAGAATTGATTTCTTGTAGGTTTATGCTTCCGGTGGAAGAAAATGGGTGGTTGATAGTGGTGTCACAAGTCATATGACTGGAAGCAAAGAGATGCTTGATGAAACGAGACCTAATACTTCCAATATGTGTGTCACTTATGGAGATAGATCAACATCTAAGGTATTGGGTTTGGGTAAGGTAGTGGTCACACTGGATATATCCATTGTGGACATTATGCTTGTCAAAACCCTTTCATACAATTTACTTTCCATTCATCAACTCACGCTTATGGGATTTAATGTCTACTTTACCCCGAAGGTTGTGCTTCTCATGTGGAGCAAGACTCTCTCTATAGCCTTTGTTGGGTATGCCGAGAACAGTTTGTATGTGGTAGATTTCGATAATAAACCCACACCTACCGCAACTTTCCTAATGGCTAAAGGTGACGTGGGATAACTTTGGCATCACCGTATTTCCCATGTCAACATGAGATCTTTGTAAAGTCTCCACACGGGAGTCCAAATCCTTGGTTTAAAAGATAACGTGTGTTTTGTCAAAGATCGTGCGTGTAGGGCATGCATTGAAGGGAAGATCCATGAGACGGCACACCCCCCAACTACAACCATCTATTCTGATGGGATCTTGGAGCTCCTTCACATGGACCTCTTTGGTCCTCCATCCTTTGATAGCCTTGGGGGGAAGAAGTATTGTTTAGTTACTGTTGATGACTACTCAAGATACACATGGGTATATTTTTTCAAGAAGAAGAGTGAGACTCAACAAACCGTCATCAACTTTGCCAATGAAGTGCAACATCGGCATAATAAGAAGATCTTAGCCATTAAAAGTGACAATGGTACTGAGTTCAAGAACTACACCCTTGATAAGTTTCTTGGTGATGAGGGGATCAAGCATCAATATTCTGCTCCTTATACCCCTCAAAAAAATGGTGTGGCGGAAAGGAAGAACCTGACTCTTATGGATATGGAAAGAACCATTATTGCGGAGTTCAAGTCCCCATCTACCGCTTGTCATATTTCCAACCGGGTTTATCTTCACAAGTATTTGGATATGACTCCATATGAGATTCTCACCGGCAAGAAGCCAAGTATTCACTACCTTGGGGTGTTTGGGTGCAAATGCTACATTCTAAAGAAAGGTAACCGGTTATCTAAGTTTGAGCCTCACACTATTGAAGATACTTTTGTTGGCTATGCATCGGACTCTCATGCCTATAGGATCTATAACAAGTCCACCGGCCAAGTTATAGTATCCTCTAATGTGAAGTTCGATGAGCATAATGGCTCCCAAGTGGGGCAAATTGATCTTGGTGATGTAGGTGATGAAATTCCTCCTCAAGCCATAAGAAGAATTTGTGTGGGATTTTTCTGCCCTGTTGAGGAACCCCTTGTGGTGGAAGGAGAAGGACAATGCTCTACTCAAGTGGAGCCCTCTTCTTCACTAGATCTACATCAACCCCATAGCCATCAAGATGCCATTGTTGAAGAGATAGCTCATGATCAAGGTCAAGCTCAAGTAAATGATGGGTGTTCTTCACCCCATAATGACCAAGGTCAAGCTCATGAGGGTGAACAAGTCCAAAATATCGAGCAAGCTCAATTTCAAGGTCAAGACAAGGATCAAAATAGTGGTGGTGACCAAGTAGCTTCTCAAGAATCCATTGAGGAAGCTCATGCTCGTCGTGAAGCAAGAAGGATTGCCAAGCTCATTTGTGAAGGAATTACTCTTAAAAATGTTGTTGGTGATCTTGAAAGGGGCATTTCTACCCGTAACCAAGTGGCTAACTTTGTTGGCCACAATAGTTTCATTTCTTGTGTAGAGCCCCAAAAGGTGTATGAAGCGCTCGAAGACCCGGATTGGCTTGAGGCCATGCATGAATAACTTCACAACTTCGAGCGCAACAAAGTGTGGTCATTGGTGGAAAGAACCAAGGAGTGTCGTAATGTTATTGGGACAAAGTGGATCTTCAAGAACAAGCAAGATGCAAATGGGATGGTTATTCGCAACAAGGCAAGATTGGTGGCTCAAGGCTTCTCCTAAGTCGAGGGTGTCAACTATGGTGAAACTTTCGCCCCCATTGCCCGTCTTGAATCCATTCGTATCTTGCTTGCATATGCATCTCATCATAACTTTAAGTTGCAACAAATGGATGTTAAAAGTGCATTTCTTAATGGTCCTTTAAATGAGTTGGTGTATGTCAAGCAACCTCCGGATTTTGAGGACCCCAAGTTTCCAAACCATGTCTACAAACTTGATAAGTCACTTTATGGACTTAAACAAGATCCACGTGTGTGGTATGAGCACCTTAGAAAGTTGTTGGTAGACCGTGGTTTCGAAGTTGGGCTAATCGACCCCACTCTTTTTACTAAGAGAGTTGGAGGAAACTTGTTCATATGTCAAATTTATGTTGATGATATTATATTTGGTTCTCCTAACAAAGCCTTCAATGATGTCTTTTCTAAGCTAATGACCGATGAGTTTGAAATGTCTATGATGGGTGAATTGCAATTCTTTCTTGGATTTGAAGTGAAGCAATTGATTGGAGGTATCTTCATTAATCAAGCCAAGTACATTCAAGATATGCTCAAGAGGTTCAAGTTGACGGATTTAAATGGAGCCAAGACTCCCAAGCCTCTCAAGTGTGATCTCACTCTCGATAGAAAGGGTAAAGATGTGGATCAGAAGGTATATCGATCTATGGTTCGTTCTTTGCTTTATCTTTGTGCATCTAGACCAGATATCATGTTAAGTGCGGGTAGTTGTGCATGGTTTCAAGCTGCCCCAAAAGAAAGCCACCTTGTGGCGGTCAAGCGAATCTTTAGATATTTAGTTCATACCCCAAACTTTGGCTTATGGTATCCCAAGGGCTCAAGCTTTGTTCTTCATGGTTTCAGGGATTCGGATTGGGTGGGAGACAAAGTTGGAAGGAAATCAACCTATGGGGCTTGTCAACTCCTTGGTAGGCCCTTGGTGTGTTGGTCATCAAAGAAACAAAATTGTGTCTCCTTGTCCTTCGCCAAAGCCGAGTATATTACGGCCGCTAGTCATTGTGCTCAATTATTGTGGATGAGGCAAACTTTAAAGGATTACAGTGTCACTTATGACAAAGTGCCTCTTCTTTGTGATAGTGAAAGTGAAATCAAGATCGCCTACAACCTGGTGCAACACACAAGAACGAAGCATATTGATATTCGCCATCACTTCATCCGGGAGCATGTGAACAATGGAGATATTAACCTCTCATATGTGAGCACCGAGAAGAATCTAGAGGATTTGTTCACCAATCCCCTTGATGAGAAGAGATTCCAAGAGTTAAGGCATGAGCTAAAATATCATAGATTCGAGCAATGTGGCTTGAAATCATGCACCCATACCCATGCATTCATATGTCATTCCATCTAGGTGTAGGCATGGAAATAGGGGGAGTGCGGTCCTAATTCATTGGGCTATCCATCCCCCCCCATTATGCCCAAAGAGACAAAATCATTCTCTTAACATCATTATGTGATATGTGAGCTTCAATGATGAGTTTTGGTAATGGACCCAAGATATATCTTTGTGGTGCCAAGCCAAGTATACTCAAACATGGTGGCCTAGGCCACCTCCCTCTCCTAGTGAGAGGTTGGTCTTTCCTCATGTTTGTCATCTTTTGGTCTATATGGATATTAGAGACTTGCACCCCCGTTTGGTTCTTATGTGTTTCCTCCTTGTTTAGAGTGCACTCGTCCCTATATCAGTTTGGAAGTCTCCACCTAAGCCCATGTTTTCTATCTTGAAGCCACCTTCTTTTCTACACAAGAACCCTTCCTTGTCCCTGGCATTTTTTCTCTGGTGGAACCGCTACTACCAGGCGTACAGTAGTACTACCGGACCGGGTTAGTTCTCAGGTCCAGACCTAGAAACTTCCCCTAGTCCGGTACTACCGGGTCGCTCAGCACCGGTACTACCGGTTCCCCAACCGGTACTACCGGTCGGCGTCTTCGGCTAAAGGCTAGGTCGGGGGAGAGGCACCCCCCGGTGCCTCACTTTTCCCCCAACTCTCTCTCTCTCTCGTGCCACCGCCGCCACCGGAGTGAAAATCGTCGCCGGAGCCCCGCTGCCGCCTCCTTTCACCGGATCGTCACCGGATCGTCACCGGATTCGGACTCCTTGCAGGCTCCTCGTCCCTCTCCACCGCCATGGACACCAGTACATCCGCCCCTCCTCTCTTTTTCTTTGCTTCTCTCCATGGATCTAGGTCTACTTTGATTCATGGTCAAAAGCACTTGTTTAGGGGTGGTAACCTGTGAATCTTGCCTCTCATCGCTCCTTGCCTGTAGAAATCATAGTTTTGTGATGTTGTGAAGTCGATTTGTGGTCTGTTACTACCGGATTCGCGCGAGCTCCCGACCGACCGGTAGTACTAGAAAAAATTCTGGTACTACCACTCGCGTGTGGAACTACCGCTCGTGTGATGTACTACCGCTCTGCTTTTCCGGTGCTACCGAACCCAGCAGACTGCACACGTTCATCCAAACCGTGACTTCTATGTGGAATCTTTTGTTCGGGTTCTTGTGCCCTTATCCGCCTGTTATTCTCCCCCTTGATTTCACAGGTGCAGGTGGTTCCCAGGGTGCTAGGAAGCGCTCCAAGTCGTGTCATGAGATCAAAGAGGATGAGTCGGAGTTCAAAGCGAAGGTCTTGCCTCAGCCCAGCAACCGCATGAATCTGAAGACTTCTCGGGGTGGCCGTGGAGGTGCTTCCAAGAGGTCATCCGGCTGTGGCGATGCCCTCCCCTCCATCGCCGAGTCGCACCAAGAGTCAGAGTTCTAGGCCATCCGGGCCAAAGCTACTTTGTGATCTATCTAATTATGATTATGTTGCTTTGAGGTCTGAGGATCCATATGGTATGAATCGTGGCCATGACAGGGAAGGTAGTTTTTTTCCCTGAGTTTCAAGAGAAGGTGTACAGCGAGGTTATCATGAACAATGACAAGATTGTTGTGGGCTAGAAGTGGACTGATATGTCTCATGTGAACAAGAATCTTGACTATTTTGTGAAAGCTAAGGAGATTTGCACCAATATTGGCTTGCTTCCCATCATGTAGTTCAAACAAGACTATGATCCCATTCTCATTGCTCAGTTCTATGCCACCGTTCACTTCAAGAAGAATCAGATGAGGACCTTTATCTGAATGACCTAGGGTATTGTGAAGCAGGCTACTTTGGTAGAGTTCGGAGTCATTCTTGGGTATGAGGATCATGGCATTAACCATCCATGTGGCTTTAATTGTCACACTAATGAGCATCCCATGAAGAAGGAGGTCCTTGCAACTCTCTATATCCGGGGCCGCGGTGTTACTGGTAACATCAAGGATCTTCTTCCTACATATGATATTGTGAACCGCATCTTAGAAACCACGATGAGATACATGGCTTTATGGTGGACATCATGTTCAACACCTATTCCAACCGTGACTTCAGTGTGCCGCTTGATGTGATGGATTGTATATGGAATGAGATGGTCGTTGATGCTTGCACAAGGGGGGTGCCACCTTTTGCTCCCTACATTATGGATCTTATCATCTCCAAGTGCGAAACCGTTTCTTGGAACTTGTCTTGTCTCCGGCTTGTCCACCATAAAATCAAGGCATTGTTGATCAAGAAGCATGCCAAACCTTGAAATGTGGCGGATCAAGAGGTTGATGAGCAAGGCAATGCGGTTGAAGAGGAATCCATTGATGAAGATAGTGGTCGTGATCATGACTTTGTTGTATCCCGTCGCGAGCATGCCCAGCCCTCATGGGAGAAGAGGATGGAAGCCAAGATCAAGAAAGTGTTTTGCTTCCAAGTTGACAATCAAAAGCGCATGTATGAAGCCCATATTTATGCCAAGAAAGCTTGTGCTTGTCAAAAAGAATTGATGGAATCCCAACAGTTGACGGTCACCGAAGGCTCCGAGAACAGTATCACTCCGGAAGAGCAATGGATCTCCAAGCATAGCAATTGGGATTTTTATGATGCCTCTTCTTCCTTCTATGCTCCGACGACCCATGATGATGATGGGGAGTGATCTTCGGGGTACTAGTCTTGCTCTAATCCCTTTTTTGGCATCTTGATGCCAAAGGGGGAGAAGGGTAGTAGGGTACGGGATTTGCATGGGAAAGTCACAAGCTCGTTCTTTCTTTGATCCTTGGTTGCTTGTGAACTTTATTTACCTCATATTATTCGTGAACTATTTGTGCTAACTATTTGTGCTATGTAAGTTGAGACTATGTGGTTATCTTGTGGATCCATCATATGTGAATTATGGTTATTATTATATGGATCCATCTGATGTGTTGATGCTTTCTATTGTATTACTCTTCTATCTCTCATCACGTATTTTTGTGCAAATGTATGAGTTCCACGCATTTTTATCTATGTCTTTGCACTTTTGGTTAGCTTGTAAAATAGAGGGGGAGTGTTGATCCTAGGTTGTGCTCGATATGTGTGCACACATCTAGGGGGAGCCCGTCTCTATTTTTCAAACCATGAGCATTATCATAATATTTATCATGCAAAGTTGTGTTGTCATCAAACACCAAAAAGGGGGAGATTGAAAGGGCATTTCCTATCCTAAGTGGTTTTTGATGTTTGATGATAACACATGTGTCGGACCAATCGTTTGCTAAGTGTCTCAGGTTTTTACGTAGGAGAAGGCATTCGGTTCCCCTCTAAAAGGTCCATAGCAAGACATAGTTTTTCCTAGGGCTTTTTGCTTGAGTCGTAGGAACACCATACTATCAAGAGGGGGTCCGCATTGGAAAGTTTGGGTGGAATCAACTCAGTATTGCAAAACCTGCAAGCTTTCCCAATGTTTGAGAACTCAAGGTGTATTTTCCCTGGTTGTCTTGGCATATGCTCTATGAGGTCTGGTAGTACCGAAAGTTTCATCCGGTACTACTGCTCACCACCGGTAGTACCGCTTGCCGGTACCAGGCAAGCCTAAACTGGTTGGCGAGCCGCGCCTCCCCTTCTACCTCACCTGGTACCACTGGTCGGCACTACCTCCCGGAACTGGTAGTACCGCTCCTATGTTCGGTACTACCGCTTGCCGGCAGCACCGCTCATATTGAGTTGTCACTACCGGGGGTGGCCAAAGTTGCGCCGTTTCGCTAGACCACTTCCGGTACTGCAGCCGGTACCTGACCAGTAATACCGCTTTCATCCGGTACTACCACTTAGGGAACCGGTACTACTGCTTGGGTCGAGCTGCAACGGGAAGATTCGCCTTGAGGGTATAAATAGGCCTTTCTTCTCCAACAAGAAGGTTGCCTCTTTTATCTCTCTCCTCCATTATTCTTGAGCTGTATTTTCCCTAGATATCCTCCCCGAGTGCTCCAATATACTTGATTCTTTGGGATTTGGTGGAGGAGGTCTAGATCTAGGGTTTCACCAAAGCAAAGTTGATTCCCCCTTGTTTTCCTTTGTGGATCTTGTTAGTCTTGGGTTCTTCAAACCCTAGACCGAAGAGGTCGGTCTTGGAGCTCGGGAATTTGTTGTAAAGCTCCGGGATCGTGTTGGGAGACTCCAAGTGTGGTTGAGTTCTACTCAACAAGTTTTTAAAGGTTTCGGTCGCCACCTTCAAGGTCACTTCATAGTGGAATGGGTGCTTGCCGTGAGGTGGGTGCTTGGGAGAATAGGGTGAGGCATTCTGTGGCGCTGGTGGTCTTAGTACCACCCACCCCTCCAATGGAGGCGTACTTCCCCTCAAAAGGAAGGAACTTCGGGAAACATCTCCATGTATACTCTCGGTTACTTCTACCCTTTACCCTGTACTTATTGTTGTTTACTTGCTTGCTTGTCATATAAGTTCTCTCACCTAGTTGCACATCTAGAGAACTTACTTTGTGTTTAGCCTTAAATTGAAAAGAAGCTAAAAATTGAGTAGCGCCTATTCACCCCCTCTAGTCGCTTATACCGATATTTCACCAAGGAATCATATCCATCATTATCAATCACTTCATCTTCATCACCATCTTGATTCCCATCTCATTTACACCTATCTTATTATAATTCCAATTAATGTTGTGGATTTACTCGTATTCATTTTATATATACATGATGATGTTGTTGATTTCTTCCATGAGTGAGTAGTTTACATTGTTCTTGGGGAGGTGGAGAAACCCTAGCAATATTATGATATGAAATAAAGATGATCTATAACTTGGTTCATGGTTATGTGTTCGTCTTCTCTCTAGATATTATGTGAAGTTGACCATGTAATACTTTCCTTCGGACTAGAAAGGGAATTACCGTTGGGTATATGGTAGTACATATAGTTCTAAGTGACATAACATGCTAGCATGCTATTCATATAGTCAAGGGGGATAAGGAAAGATTCACTAAGCACATATCAATATCCATGGGGAAACCCTTAATTGTGAGGGATCGAAGTGGATTGCTTATTATCAACATAGTGGTTATTAGGGATGAAATAATATATGGCTTTCTATGATCATTAATTTATGGAGCTCTGTTATGACTGCAAATGCACAGATTGATTGTAGCTAGTTTTGAAATAAGAATATCGAACCCACAGAGAGTTATTTGGTTAAGATTTCTATGCCCCTCGTCACTGTCTACCAAAGGATACTTGTAAGTTGCCTTTGATTTCGAGTAAAGGGTGTTTGAAAGATTTTTGGTTCAATACAGAAAATTAAATAAAAACAAATAAAAGAAAGCATGTAACGAATGCGTTGGGAATGGTGTTGAAACTCAATAGGGATAAAGCGTTATTGGGGATGTAGGATACACCACTAGCATGTTGTAATTAATCATAATTAGGATAACATATTTATTGTGTCATGATATGTGTGAAGAGAGTTCCATAATAAGATGTTCACCAAAACGATCGTAGGCAGCCGCTTTCTTGAGCTAAGCAATGATGTCACCTCTAAATAACCACTACGATGCCTTAGAGCAGCAACTCATAAAGACCACCACAATTAAGAGTTTCCCCATGGATGTCGTAATTAGCTTAGTGAATCTCTCTTTATTCCTACTTAGACCGTGCAGGTTATAAGCCAATGCTTGTAGTCACGAGAAAACTAGACATACTCCCATGCATGTCCTTAGGATTTCACCCTCTCTTTAGTCTCGATGGAAAATGATATGTGGTCGACTACACATACCATCTAAAGAGAGATATCAAACACAATATCATAAATCAATAGATCATGGACACAAGTTGACATAGGTATGACTATTCGGGTTCTTATGATTAGTTACCCTAGCTGCATAAAGGATCACAAGCCCATGAAGCCCACAAAGAATGCCTAGGAAGCATCCAACGTAAGATATAGTTTTGAAATAGAAACCGACATTGTGCCGTTGTTGTAATCATAGTCTATAACCTATCCGCATACAGCTTCGAGACCTAGCATATTATATATAGGCTAGGAGGAGCCAACGGAGAGGTACCAAAAAAGCTTTGAGCGATCTGTAATCAATTTGACCATAAGAAATTAGACAACTTTGACTCCCTTGTTTGTTTGATCAGCTGACAAAATCCCCAACGTTTTCTTTTCCTCGAAACCCTAAGTCCATAACCATGGGCATTGCCGAGGTTACCCCTTGTTAATTGGCACCGTCTGTGGGAAACCTAAATGCTGGAGCCATGGATTCGGTGGACTCCCTTTCATCAAGCAGCAATCTGATAGAAGCGGCATCACACCCGCCCACCCATGTCTCGGTTCCCATCGACTTCAACGGTGGATCTGATCTTATCATCGGAAGTTTCCACTTTCGTGTGAAGGAACCCAAAGAATCACGCCTATCGGCTCAGATCTCATCGGGACCGTCGGTCGAAAAAGTTGCACCTATGGTGATGCCTGCATCCTCCATCGGATCATCCGAAGAATTCGCACCACAGATGGCAAATGGCAAAGAAAACTCTGGAGAATCAGTAGATCTAGGGGGGTCTTGATGGTCTCTATGATGGTCTCTCCCTCGGATCGGACTCCCAGCTAACGCCACTACGTGGATCGAGTCCAATAAATGCTGAACATGAAGAAAGTGGCGAAAGTATCAACTTTAGAATTAGGATGGCCAAAATTTACCCAGAATAGAAACTGCTGGACTTCACTGACCCTCCAAACAGTGTCTCCTGTGGATCTGATGATGACGTCACTAGTTCATACATAATGCACCACCAAGTGTGCATGATCATCGGGGATGCCTCAACCCAACGGGACTCCAATGGTAACCCTATCCTCGATCCCAATGATATTTTATCGGATGACAATGTAAGAAATCACGGAAACGAAGGAGATCCGACAGACAACCGCATAATCCAAGGAGGAGGAGAACAACATGGAGGCAAACGACAAACTCTCCGGCTATCAGTCGAATCATGGCAAAAAGAAAGGGATGCAGTATTGGGTGCGGTTCCAATGATAGCTGAGGCCACGCACGAAGAATTAATGGCCTACCAATACTTACTCCATCACAAGAAAAGAGATCTACTAAGGATGCCGAGGCAACTCGATGAAAGAAAAAGACTAGTCGATGAATCCAGTCTTCGGCGGGCATAGCTAAGTTCTACCCAAGGATCAGGAAGTGTGACTAGAGGAGTACAACAAAGGAGAGGAGCCTCATGACTTCATAATATCCCTGAATTCGAAAGAAACAAACTGACCCAAGATCTCGATTTATCGTTTATGTCAGTTGATCCAGCATGATACATCAAAGCAAACACAGCACAAGCCACAATTGTAGTCGTGCAAACATACCTGATTACAACTCAAACCGCACCTGACGATCCTCGTGCGCTCTCCATCGCTCCGCCCTCATGAACCTCAACATGGTGGGGGAATCTCTTGCGCAAGCAGAACAAGGAACACACAATAGCCCGATAGATCCCCATGCTGTCGCAACAGCCCTCGGCAGGTGGGGCACACCCGACGATCAAGGTCGCCACATCAAGTGCACTTTTCGAGCTCTGAGCCACGAAACGATGCAAGAGACAACATTACACAGCACAGGATTGATAGATCTAGGGAAGAGCGCAGCAGCCGAAGATACTATGATGGTGAAAGCAAGGACGAGTATGAATTATGTGGAGCTAGTTGCTTTACCCGACGGGTTTGCAAGACTCCAGTACCCAAGGACTTTCAACTCCCTCATGACCGCCAGAAGTATGACGTCCTCCAGGAACCCGAAGCTTGGTTGGCAGATTATCTGGCTACCGTCAAACTACAGGGTGGATCCAAGGCCACCGCAGTGCAAAACCTATAGCTGCACCTAAGCGGTGTCGCTCGATCCTGGCTAAGGTAGTTACCCGAAGAATCCATTGATGACCCACAAGTATAGGGCGTGTATCGAAGTATTTTCGATAAGTAAGAGTGTCAAACCCAACAAGGAGTGGAAGGTATTGACGAGTGGCTTGGAGCAGGAATTCTCTGTAAATACTTAGCAACGGATTTTAGGTTTTTTTGACAATGCAGATAAATAAAGTCTGAGTGAATAAAAGACAATAATAATAATTGCAGCAAGTGGCCCAATCCTTTCTTTAGCGAAGGACAAGCCGGTTGTATTACTTAAGATGACCAAACATTCTCGAGGACACAAGGGAATATCGTCAAGTGCTTTCGCTTCATATAGTTGATTAATCTTCTTTAGTTAGATAAGTGTTGTGTGGGAGAACCTGTGCTAATGTACTGACCTTCCTATTACTAATACATAATTGTGATTATACCCCTTGCAAGCATCCACAAGTACAAGAAAGTAATTAAGATAGAAACCTAACCACATCTTTAAACTCTAAGATCCTACACTCCCTTGTGCAAAGGTTTCCTAACGGGGGTTCGGGTTTCTGTCACTCCGGCAACCCCTACGGTTAGTAGCCAAATACACAATGCATTCCCCTAGGCCCATAAAGGTGAAGTGTCATGTAGTCGATGTTCACATGACACCACCAGAAGAATAACACCACAACTTAATTATCTCACCATTGAATCTTTCTCAACACAATTCCACTACTAACAACATGACTTCTCCCATGTCCTCAAGAACTAAACAAACTACTCACAAGACATTATACGGATATGGATCAGAGATGAAATAATGATAAGTAACAATTTGAACATCAACAATAATTCAATGGTTCCACTCAATAGCATCAACTGCAACAAGTAATCAACACCAGAAAAGTTTCCCCTAAGAACTATGCAAGATTCAACCCAATTGTTAAAGTGGTATGGAGTGGTGATGGTGGAGATGATGATGATGATCCCGATGAAGTCCAGCTTGATGACGGTGTTGATGGCGACGATCTCCCCTCTCTGGGAAGGAATTTCCCCAGCAGATTTCTACCTACCGGAGAGCTCTTTCTCTCTCTGTAGTTTCCTGCCCCACAGAGGCGGTGGAACCTTTCTATGGTCGCTCCCCGAGTCTTAGGGTTTCGAGAGGATAATATACACCAAAGAGCAGAGCCAGAGGTGGGCCAGGGTGGCCAGACCACCTGGTGGCGCGGCTAGGGCTGGCCCGCACCAGGGGTGGTGTGGCCCCCTGTGGCCCATCTCCGCTCCCCCTTCTGGCTTCCTTCGTCTTCTGGAAAAATAGGATTTTCCGTATATTTTCTGGAATTTTCTGATCTTCGCGAATTTCGCCTCCAAACTGTGCCTTTTCCATCAGAATCCTAACTTCAGCGGTCCATCCTCCATAAGTCATCAATGATGCAACAGATGAAATAACATAAGTATCATCTCTTAATATGAAATATATCAATGAATAACAGTAAATTATGATATAGAATAGTGATACAAAATGGACATATCAACTCCCCCCAAGCTTAGACTTCGCTTGTCCCCAAGCAAAAAACTGAGCTCAATAAACATGACCTCGGGTTTATGAAGTGAAGTGTCGATAAAAGAATACGGACAAGAAGCATCACATTCATCAATGCACAAATCATAATAGAAGACAACTCACTATTATATAACTTAACTTGCAGTAGGTAAAGGAAACACAATAAAGATACACAAAGTAAATCATAATTGGTAATGGGAAACTTTGTTCTTGGTCAAAGAACGGTTATCAAATTGCAGGAGTTTAAACATAATAGGGTTTTCAATGATAGATTTCAAAGTAGTACTCACTAAGATAAGAGCAATGTGCAAAACAAGGAACATAAGAAACATGATTGAATAAATCATCATATGAATGAATGAAACACAACAACTCAAAATACTTGTTGAGATAGAAAGGAATAGGTTTACTGACTCAACTAAAAGTAAAAGATAGGCCCTTTGCAGAGGGAAGAAGGGATTTCAAGTTTCATAAAGAGCTTCCAAAAATTATGGTACGTATTAGCTTTCAGCTCTCATTGCCCCTATCATAAGCATCTTGAGGTTATTATGGTTAAAGTGAACAAATATGAGGATATGCTTGACAAGTTATAAGTTGAAAACCTCATGCCCTGTGCTTACGAGTACCATACCTCATGCTAGTCAACTTTAGTCACGAGTAAGTTCTTGTCATTGTAAATACATGTGTATCATGGAGAACCGCCAATGGGGTACCCCTTGCCCGATGATACGGAAGCTTTCCCATATCAAAATGACAAGGCAAGCAGACAATGAGCATCTCAGCGATCTTTTTATTTGCTTTTGCATAGGTTTTTATTGAGGATGTTTCATAGATTGCTCACTATGGTTATGCTGCAAGTTTCCACCATGATTAGGCATGGCTTAGGCTAGCCGCCCAGGCGTTTCTCTAACACATATACAAACTCCATGAGCTTACAAGCTCCCCTTTTATTTCACACCGCCGGGATCCATAAGCAAAAGAATCATGATATCAACTAAATAAGTGCAATGTTGAAAGCGTTCCCCATGGTAACATGGTTCTGCTAACTCACAACTTATAAAGTGCAAGCATATACACAACATAGATGGGCAAGATGGTTCAAGTTTATTAAGTGCAAGAAAGTAAAGTGTGCCATCAAGTTCATGAGAGCTTTAATCACTAATTTTCACATAACAAGTTTAATTCGGAAGGTAGATAAAAACATGAATTTACTTGGAACAATAATGCTAGTAGGTAGGTATGGTGGACACAAACTACATAGGTTTTGGTTTAAGGATTGGATGCACGAGAAGCATTCCCTCTTAGTACAGGTTTTTGGCTAGCAAGGCTGGGTAGCAAGCATAAGAGTTGAAGGAAACAAACAAACATACAAGTGATAAAAACAAAACATGCAATCTTCCATGGAAGCACAAAAGATCTTAACTAGAGAATACTAAGCTTATGAGCCAATCAAGAAAGAAAGATGATGAAATTATATTTCTTAAGGGTACTTTTATCTTTTTCATTCAATTCTCATAATAGTGTTGCTACTGACCGAACCAGGTTTGCCAAAACCAACTAAATTTACTCAATGATCCCAAAGTGATACCAATACTAACAACAAGATCAATAATATAATAGAAATTGCAAACTAAAATAAGATATGCAAAAGAGTAAATGATATAACTTCTCATTAATATTCCATAACGGCAACTCACACCAAGGGATACATAGATAACTAACGAGAGGGGAGACACTTCCAGAATGCAAACCATCCTATATGATAACTTCTCTATTCATGATATGACTCTACTTAAAAAGGGTAAAAAGATAAAAGATAGTGATGTGATACCGCGACACTCCCCCAAGCTTGAAACAAACCAAGGGGATGCCAAAACCTAATGACGAATTACTCCTTCGGTGGTGGTGTTCTCTCGATGAGCTTTTCAATCAAATTCCTCAAATTCTCAATCTCGAAGGTGAGAGTACGAATCAACTCCGAGTTGTGCTCAATGCGGTTCATGATCATGTCGGGTTGTGAATCCCAGATCTTGTGATTCTTTCCCCACTCTTCCTCCATGAAGTATTATTTTCCTGCATGGTTAGAACGAGGCATATCCCAATTGGAGGGTAATTTTTCATTGGGCATAGTCTGGAATTGATGCTCATGAATAAGGGTATGGAAAGGATTCTTGGTGCATGGAGGAGGTGACCGTGAAGCCAAGAAATGACGCGGAACCTTCCCTCCGGTGGACATCCGAGCAGTCCTTTTGAACTTGGCAAGATTTTCCACCACTCCAATGCTTGCAATGGTGGTGCTAGTATGCGGATGCTGACCTTCCTTTGCCTCCTCTTCAACTTCACTCCAATCTCCTCCTCTTGCCCAAGGTTTTGGAGATCATCTTCCGCATGCTCCTTGCCCTTATCATTGGCAGAGACCATTGTGCCTCTAAACTTTGAGAACAGTTCTTGACAAAAACAGATCAAAACAAAAACATGACGAGAACACAATATATGAACATCGAGGGATCTGGGAGATTATATATTACGAATTTTAACAACAAAAGGAAAGTACTGGGAGAAAACGGGTCGGAGACGGGCTCCGGGGTGGCCACACCCCCTGGTGGCGCGGCCAGGTGGGCCCGCGCCACGGGGTGGTGTGAGCCACCCGGGCTCCGTTGCCGTCCCTCTTTAGACTCATTGCTTTCCATGTTAGATAAAAACTGCAAAAATATGAATTGACGGATTTTTCGTGGACCTTTTCTTACCAGAACTGTTACCTATTAGAAAATAGACTCTGCAGGTCTTTGCTTTTGGTCTTTGATGAATTTTTCCGGAGTCACCACTTGGATAACATCAATATATTCATCTTAATAAACACATTGCTTGAGTCATTTAACCATCCACCATCTTATTACACCATGTTCTCCTATAACTTGGAAATTTCTTTCACACAAAACTTCACACAATTCTCATTAGCAACATTAGTGCATGCGAGATAATAAACCTTTAAGTTCAATTTTAACTGAAATCCATCATAACATAAGCTATTGTAGCAACTCCTTCCGAAAGCCCAAAAGGAATTCAAAAAGGAAATTGATTTAAGAGGCAAATGCAAGTGTGACAAAAATCTGTCAAACAGACCAGTATGTAAAGATCAATTTTTTAGAAAATCTTCTGTTGCTCAAATCAAAAAGTGAAAAACTATCAAAAGTTAAATAATAACCTGGGCCATGCACACAAAAAATTACAAATCAGTACGACGTTTTGGGATTTTTAAAGATTTTTTATAGTGAAGCATAAAAATCTATTTCAGGACAACAACTTCCCCAAATCTTACTTCTCTCTCATTAGAGGTTGATCTTGACACAAAAACCAAACAAAAAGGATAAGGAGAGGTTATTACCGAAGTAATAACTTCCAAGACTCAAATAAAAAACTGAAAGAAAAAATATATTGGGTTGTCTCCCAAAAAGCTCTTTCTTTATAGCCATTAAGATGGGCATGATAATTTCAATGATGCTCACATAAGAATATGAATTGAAGTAAAAGAGAGCATCAAGAAGCAAAAATACATATTTAAGTCTAACCCACTTCCTATGCAAGGGAATTTTGTAAGAAAATAAATTGTTGAAACTAGAGGCTGCTAGCGTAGGAGGGCAAAACAAGTGCAACATAAAGACTTTCAGCATAAAGCGAGGAAACTTAATATTATTAAGATGCATAAGAGCACTTTTCCCTCTCTCATAGTATCTTTCAGTATGGTGCATAAATTTAACGATATAACTATCACATGAACCATTGTAGCAATGATCACTTATTCTAACAGAAAACACAGGGACACTAGCTCTCCTAACTCTACTTTGTGAAACAATATTAGAAGTATCCTTATACAGGATAGGGTGTCCATCTTCTACATATTTAGTGACAAAGTCTTTAACATTTGCTATTACAGGTTCAACAGCTATTTGTTCATTAGGTTCAACAGCTTTACTTGTACTTTCATTAACCATACTAGCTATCATAGAATGTTCCTTTACCTTAACTAGGAAAGGCATTTTCTCAATGTAAGGTCCAGGTAAAATATGATTAGCAGTATAAACTTCAGTGTCTCTAGCAAGAACACAATTAACAATATCTTTATGTGGCTCATGATACTTATTCCATTTATTTTTAGGAATTTCAATATAAGAAGCAAAAGCCTTAAAATAATTTGCAATACTTTGAGAATCAAGGCCATAAGCATTACTAATATTATGAAAGTCATCAATTCCCATAAAAGATTTAATGCATTCATAATCATAATTTATACCTAACTTTCTTCCTTTATCATTCTCCCATGCTTCAGCATTGTCTTGAATATGGTCTAGAAGATACCATTTAGCTTCTTCTTCCATGCGTGTAAATGATCCAGCACAAGAAGCATCCAATAGATTCTTATCATGAAGAGAAAGTCTTGCATAAAAGTTATTGATAATAATATTGTTAGGGAGCTCATGAATAAGACATTTGAGCATTAGTAACTTCAATCTCCCCCAAGCTTGAGTTGTACTCTCTCCATCAGGAGGCCAAAAGTTGTATATTTGATTCCGATCTTTGTGAATCTCACTAGGAGGATAAAATTTGGAATAAAATAGAGGCACTACTTCCTCCCATTCGAGAGATTGGCCATTCTTTAGCAGCTTATACCATTCCTCATCTCTTCCTTTAAGTGATAATGAGAATAACTTCTTCTTAACTTGATCTGTTGTAATACCTGCACACTTGAACAACCTGCATAATTCGTGTATAAAAAGCAAACGATCACCGAGATGGATAGTTCCATCTCCAAAATAGTAATTATCCATAACACTATCAATAATTCTTGTAGGTATCTTAAAACTATCATTTTCAGCAGGTGGTGGTTCATCTACTACCTTAGCAGTGGTAGTAGCATTACAAAATAAGAAACTAAGTGAATTATCCATATTGAAAAAAAGTAACTAACAGAACTAAACAATACTCACAGTAGAAGTTTCCTTTACCAGTTCCACTCTTCAATAGCGCTTCACTCCCCGGCAACGGCACCAGAAAATAGTCTTGATGACCCACAAATATAGGGGGTGTATCACAGTATTTTTGATAAATAAGAGTGTCGAACCCAACGAGGAGAAGAAGGTGTTGACGAGTGGCTTGGAGCAGGAATTCTCTATAAATACTTAGCAAATGAATTTTAGGGTTTTTTGATAATGCAGATAAATAAAGCACGAGTGAATAAAAGAGAATAATAATAATTGCAGCAAGTGGCCCAATCCTTTCTTTAGCGAAGGACAAGCCGGTTGTATTACTTAAGATGACCAAACGTTATCGAGGACACAAGGGAATATCGTCAAGTGCTTTCGCTTCATATAGTTGATTAATCTTCTTTAGTTAGATAAGTGTTGTGTGGGGGAACCTGTGCTAATGTACTGACCTTCCTATTACTAATACATACTTGTGATTATACCCCTTGCAAGCATCCGCAAGTACAAGAAAGTAATTAAGATAGAAACCTAACCACAACTTTAAACTCTGAGATCCTACACTCCCTTGTGCAAAGGTTTCCTAACAAGGGTAGCCCCTACGATTAGTAGCCAAATACACAATGCATTCCCTTAGGCCCATAAAGGTGAAGTGTCATGTAGTCGATATTCCCATGACACCACTAGAAGAATAACACGACGACTTAATTATCTCACCATTGGATCTTTCTCAACACAATTCCACTACTAGCAACATGACTTCTCCCATGTCCTCAAGAACTAAACGAACTACTCACAAGACATCATATGGGTCAAGATCAGAGGTGAAATAATGATAAGTAACAATCTGAACATGAACAATAATTCAATGGTTCCACTAAATAGCATCAACTACAATAAGTAATCAACACTGGGAAAGTTTCCCCTAAGAACTATGCAAGATTCAACCCAATTGTTACAGCGGTATGGAGTGGTGATGATGGTGCTGGTGGAGATGATGATGATCCCGATGAGGTACAGCTTGATGACGGTGTTGATGGCGACGATCTCCCCTCTCCGAGAAGGAATTTCCTTGGTAGATTTCTACCTGCCGGAGAGCTCTTTCTCTCTCTGTAGTTTCCCGCCCCGCAGAGGCGGCGGAACCTTTTTGTGGTTGCTCCCCAAATCTTAGGGTTTCGAGAGGATAATATACGCCAAAGAGCAGAGCCATAGGTGGGTCAGGGTGGCCACACCACTTGGTGACGCTGCCAGGGCTGGCCTGCGCCTGGGGGTGGTGTGGGCCCCCTGTGGCCCATCTCCGCTCCCACTTCTGGCTTCCTTCGTCTTCTGGAAAAATACGATTTTCCGTATATTTTCTGGAATTTTCTGATCTTCGCAAATTTCGCCTCCAAACTGTGCCTCTTCCATCAGAATCCTGACTTCAGTGGTCCATCCTCCAAAAAGTCATCAACCATGCAAAAACAGATGAAATAACATAAGTATCATCTCTTAATATGAAATATATCAATGAATAACAGTAAATTATGATATAGAATAGTGATGCAAAATGGACGTATCATCCATCAACAGCTAGAACGATCTTGAAGACAAGCTCATCAGAAACTTCCATTCCACGTTCAACTGGCCTGCATCCCTGGAGCAATTACGGATGTTTAAGCAAAAATCCGGAGAATCAATATGAGCCTTCATCCAGCGATGGAACATCATCAAAAATTCGGCTAAATCTTTATCCAATGAAAGATAAATTGACGCCTTCAATGACGGCCTTCGCCGGAGAGAGTTCATACAAGAGATGGGGCGGGTTAAGCCCAAAACGATCTCACAGCTGATGGACATGGCAAATCGCTAAGCTGATGGAGAAGACACGGTACACAATAAGCAAGCGCATTCACCCGAAGAAGATAGGGACAAGCGCAACAACAACAACAACAACAACAACAACAGATGAGGTAGCAATGACGGGTATGGAAAACCAAGCTATGTTGCAACTGGTTTTTCAGGAGGGGGCAGCTCAAGAAATAACGATCACAACAACGGGTACCACAGCAATAGGGACGACGCTGGAGGAAGCCAACCAACACACAATACCAGCCAGGGGAGCCACCAATGTCCCCAATGCAAATGCTGGAAGGACCCTGCAATATGCACTTCCACGTTGATTCAACAGGCAAAAGGCGATCAAACCATCTCATGAAGGATTGTCAAACGTTTCTAAAGGTGCGGGAAGTGTGCAATGCAAAGGCAACCGAAGCAGCAAGCCGAGGATACACCACTACACCTAGAGCTTTAGCCATTGGTGCACCACCACTGCCGCTAGTACATCCGCTAACAAGACAACCGCAAAACACAACAAAATCAGGAAGACGAATACCCAAGGGCAAAAGGAGCAATGCCGATGATCCAAAAAGGACGCCCATCCAATAGGATCCAGAAACTGATTACATGGCAAGTCAACATGGCAGAAATAGCACCACCAGCTACACCCAAATATCTCCATTGGTCAGAACAGGAAATTATATTCAGCAGAGCTAACCATCCGAGTCCCATGACCAGGCCACTCGGCTCTAATAGTAGAGACGCAAGTTGGTGGATTTGATATGAGTAAAGTTTTCATGAATGCGGGGAGCAGCATCAACCTAATTTATGCCAAGACACTAAAGGCGATGAATTGCTCTTTAGAAAATTTAACACCAACAAAAACATATTTCCACGGCATAGTCCCAGGTAAAGCTGAAATTCCCTTAGGTAAAATATCTCTTGATGTTGTTTTGGATCCAAAGAAAATTTCAGGCATGAAAAGCTCGAGTTCAAAGTCATCGATTGGCCATCATAGTACCATGCGATCTTGGGTCATCCAGCCTTCGCACGGTTCATGGCAGTACCACATTATGCATACTTAGTTATGAAAATGCCAGCCCCCAAAGGGGTCATAACAGTGGCAGTTTTACATGCTTTGACAGTTGCGATCAAGAATTCAACAAAATCTCTGAATCCTTTAGGGTGGCGACCGAGTTTGAGCAACTAAAAATGTCAGCAAATGCAGAACCTCTGGTAGTAGCACGTGTCAATCCCGATCAGGCTTTTAACACCTAAAAATATACAAAGGAAGTCCAGATTCACCCTACTGACCCAAAGAAGACGACCTTTGTGGCCTCCAATCTTGGTCCCGCATAGGAAAGTGCGCTCATCGAGTTCCTCTATGATCACTAGGAGTTTTTTGCATGGTTACCAGCCGACATGTCGGGAATTCACAGGGAACTCGCTGAGCATGCACTAAACTTGGATCCGAAGGAAAAACCAGTAAAATAGAAACTTTGCCGCTTTGCGAAACCAAAACGAAAGGCCATAGGAAAGGAGCTCCATCGCCTAACCGATGCCAAATTTATCAAATAATTGAAGAAAGTAGAGTGGGTCGCAAACCTAGTATGTGTCCCAAAGAAAAATACAAAGGAACTACGTATGTTCCTTTATTTCACGGTGTTGAATAAACATTGTCCAAAGGATCACTTCCCACTACCACAAATCGATCAAATAATCAATGCGAGTGCAGGGTCCAAACGTCTTTCCTTTTTAGACGCATACTCGGGATACCATAAGATTTGGATGAAGGAGGAAGACCAGGCTAAAACAACATTTATCATACCCTATGGTGTATTCTTCTACACAGCAATGCCCTTTGGACTAAAAAATGCGGGTGCGACAAATCAGCGGATGATGCAAAACTGCTTGGGAAGCTAGATTGGAAAAAATGTGCAAGTTTACATCGACGACGTCATAGTTACAACAAAACAAGGGTCGGCCCTTATCGATGACCGCTAAGAGACGTTTGAGAACCTTGACAAATATTGCATCAATCTCAACCCGACAAAGTGTTCCTTCGGAGTCCATATGGGACAACTCCTCGGATACCTTGTATCACCAAGGGAAATAAAAGCCAATCCCAAAAATATACAGGCAGTCCTCACAACGAAAAATTCAACAAATCTTCGGGGCGTGTAGCAACTGGCTGGCCGAGTTGCAACACTCGTCCGTTTTATCGTCCGTGTAGGATAAAAGGCATTACCATTTTATGCCCTTGTGAGAAAATCAGATAAAATTTGAATGGACGAACGAGGCCCAGCGTGCTTTCAAAGACCTCAAGAAAACACTTTCGATATCTCCCGTCGTCATGTCTCCACGAGAAAAAGAAACCCTACTTATCTATATTGCTGCTACTAATCAGGTAGTCAACACAGTTTTGGTCGTCGGGCGACCCGAAGAAGGGAAACCAACAGTGTTCAGAGACCAGTCTATTTTCTAAGTGAGGTCATCTATCCATCCAAGCAAAGATATCCACACTATCAAAAGCTAGCATACGAAGTCTTCATGATAGCACGGAAATTGCGCCATTATTTTTCCGAACACCCGATCATAGTGGTCAATGAAACACCTCTCTCCAATATTCTCAACAATCCAGAAACTACCATACGCGTCTCTCTATGGGGCATTGAGCTATCCCCTCGAGATATCATGTACAAGAAACACAAAACAATTAAATCACAGGGTTTTGCCTGACTTTATTACTGAATGGACATAACTACAGTGCGCGGGTCGGCCGGACCTCTCCAGTGCATGGACAATGTATTTCGATGGGTCAAAAAGAATGGAAGGAGCAGGAGCAGGAGCCATATTGGTGTCACCGTAAGGTGATAAAATGCGATATGTACTTCGGATGATCTTTGCAAATGCGTCAAATAAAGAAGTTGAGTATTCTAAAGCTTGCGGTGCAACTCGCTTGAAAATATTCGGTGATTCCAACTTTGTGGCACAACAAGCAATGAACAAGTGCGACGCTGTCAGTGATAACATGATCGCCTACCAGGATTTGTACAACATCATGGAAGCTCAATTTGACGGGTGTGAAGTTTCACACATAGGAAGGGTAAGCAATGAAGAGGCTGACAATTTGGCAAACATCGGATCCTTATGCTTGCCAGTACCACCTGAAGTTTTCTGGAAGGAAATAACAGAGCGCTCCATCAAAGCCAAAAGTGTCTCTGAAGTTATAGTGCCAAAAGCACAGAAAAAGATCAAGCCGCAAAAAGACTCGGGGCTACGTCAACATATGAAAACATAGAAGAAGTCCTTGAGGAAGAGCCAGAAGTCGATGAAGTCATGATACTGGAGCCTACATGGATACAACCATACATAACATACATGCTAAGGGGAGAACTCCCCGAGGACATGATAGAAGCACTATGAATCACTCGTCGATCCAAAGCCTTCAGGATCATCAAGAGAGAAGTGTATAAAAGAAGTATTTCGGGTGTATTACATCGGTGTGTTACACTTGACGAAGGAAAAATTATACTCAAAGACATACATGAAGGAGTATGTGGTCATCACACCAGCAGCCGAGCAATTGCTGCCAAAGCATTCAGGACGGGATTCTACTGGCTAACAGCAGTACAGGATGCAAAAGATATTGTATGAATGTGTGAAGCATGTCAGTGATTCGGAACAAAATCTGGTGCACCTGCCGCCGAATGAAATCACGTACCTCTTGCCTGGCCTTTCGCTCAATGGTTACTTGATATGGTGGGTAAACTTCACAAGTCATTACCAGGAGGACACGTCTTTTTGCTAGTAGTAGTCAAAATTCACTAAGTGGATCGAGGCAATGCCTGTTACCAGCTAGGATGGAACTTCGGTTGTGAACTTCATTAAATCAATATTGTTCCGATTTGGCGTACCAAACAACATCATCACCGGCAATGGAATTAACTTCACCTCCAATGAGTTCAAAGAGTACTCCAAGGAGATGGACATAAAAGTAAGCTATGCCTCAGTTACCCACCCGCAAACCAATGGGAAAGTGGAAAAGTCCAATGGTCTCTTAACCGCTGGTATCAATAAAAGACTACTAGCACCGCTCGATAGAGAAAAAGGAGCGTGGGTTGATGACTTACCCTCTATTACTGGAGCCTGCGCACCACTCCAAATAATTCGACGCAATTAACACCTTTCTTTCTAGTCCAAGGCGCTAAAGCTATCTTTCTAGTCGAAGTAACTCACGAGTCTCTACGGGTCACAGAATATGACGATGAAGCATCTAGGGAAGCACTCGAATATGATGTTGACGCACTTGATTAAGCTCGTCATGTTGCCCTACAAAGGGCCACCGTATATCAACAGAACTTACGCAACTACCACAACCAAAGATTACGCCCTAGGTCCTTTGTCGTCGGGGACCTAGTCCTTCGTCTCAAGAAAGATGGTCACCGCAAGCTAGAGTCACCTTGGGAAGGGCCTTACATCATCACAGAAGTAATCCTTGGTGGAACATACCGGCTTCAAGATAAGAAGATATGAGTCAAATACTCCAATCCATGGAATGTCGTATAACTACGCCGTTTTTATGCTTAGAATTTATTATTCTTGTAATTTAAATACAGCCTACGGCCCGGATTCTTATCCACAATATAATTCAATAAGGCCAACAGCCAAACGAGTACACCAAAACATGTATCTTCGTCTTCAAGTTTTAAATAAAAGATAAGTTCCCCAAACTCCGATTTCTTTTTCTGCATTATCTCTTCCCCCATATTTGGGGGATTTATTATTAAAAGCTTATCATCACAAGAAAAAATATTCAGAAAGTTTGTGTACATTGATCTGATTAAACTAACAAAAAACTATGAGCCTATGTCCCAATGCAGGCATCCGAACATAGCCTCGGGGGCTACTCCCATCGGGAGAGCTGACCGCACACCCGATAGAAAACTGTGATCTATATGTAAAGTCAAAACGTGAGCCGAAGAAAATTATCCTCATGTGTTGAACACACCCGATAAAACTTAAAGCTCCAATGAAGTTAAAAAAAAAGAACCCGTGAGTATTACATCAGTGTATCATCAAAAGGTTACTCCCATCAAGAGCGTTTATAGACCATCTAGAAAAGTAACAAATTGATAACTTCAGCAATTCCAGTAGCCAAACAAGGTAGTCGTTAAAATAATATAAAATCTCGGATCATGCCTAACGCAATAAAAAAATTGAAAGTCGTGTCCATGACATGAAGGTAAGACCCTAGGATTTATCATGTGTGGCCTGGTAACCACATACGAATGTGCTCTGCCAGTAAAATATACATATCAATAATACGATGAAAAATCCTGATAGACGCATTGGGTACCCGATATAATAGAACTAGGATTCAGTATTTGATAAGACCTCAATGGCTCGAACTGAATCACGCTAGTAGAATTCCGAGTTCATGTCTGGGGACTTGAATTTGATATAGGTATGTAGTGTTTTTTCCCAGGAGCAATTAACTGATTCCCGATCCGTCAGATGCATCAGGCCTGTTGTACCCAAATCCCTACAAGTCAATATATAGAACTAAAATACTTCGTAAAGAAAACTTCGGATCATAAATACTAAAATTATCTTTGAGACATAACTTGAATCTATGATTCAGATGGAGTCTCGGGGGCTACTGACATAGGTATGACTATTCGGGTTTTTATGATTAGTTACCCTAGCTGCATAAAGGATCACAAGCCCATGAAGCCCACAAAGAAGGCCCATGAAGCATCCGACAGAAGGCATAGTTTGGAAATAGAAACTGACATTGTGTTGCTGTTGTAATCATAGTCTATAACCTATCCGCATACAGCTTTGAGACCCAACCTATTATATATAACGGAGAGGTACCTAAAAAAGCCTTGAGCAATCTATAATCAATTTGACCATAAGAAATTAGATGACTTCAACTCCCTTGTTTGTCTGATCAGCCGACAAAATTCCTAGCATTCTCTTTTCCTCGAAACCCTAAGTCCATAACCATGGGCATTGCCGAGGTTACCCCTCGTCACAAGTAATAGATCATCTTTATTTCATTTCATAATAGTGCTAGGGTTTCTCCATCTCCCCAAGAAGAAAGGGAACTATTCAGACATGGAAGAAATCAACGACATCATCATAATAAAATGGATGGATAAAGTACGGGATCAATCTAGTGCAAACCACAATTGAATCTAGAATTACAACAAGATCTATGTATGTAAGATGGAAGTAGCAATGGTGATGGAGATGCAGCGGTTGGTGATGAAGGGGATGATGTGATGTTCTCCAATGATCTGTGAAGTATCAAGGATTTTCCCTTCTCCAAGTTCCTCCTCCAGATCCCTCTTTGGTGTGGTATTTCGAGGTTGGAAGTTTACGTGAATCAGATCCGTCTTCACGAGGAGAGAGTATTTGACGAGGCGGACACACTTCCACATGGTACGGGTGGGTGGTAAGGGCAAGCTCCGCCCATACTAGTGGTTGTTAAGCTGCCTGGAGCTTCCCTCCGCATTTGCCAATCTCTAGGTGTGAGAATAAATCAATTAAATGACTTTTACCACTTAGAAATACCATATTACTGTATAATATGATAGTTCCAATTGATATGTTCATAAGAGACTTAGTGATTCGGGATCCTGTTGAAACAAGGACAAAAGGTGTGAGTAAATGTGGTAAAATACTAAAAATCCTAATCTAATTATGCAAAAATGAAAGGTAAATATGCTTCAATTTTAGACTCATCACTCTCCCCACACATGTTATGAAGAAAGACATAGATTTATCCTAATCATGATTAATACCAATGCTAGAGGTGGATCCTACAATCCCTGAGAACACTTCACCTTAATGCAGTTTTATTACCTTTTACATTGTGTTTATCTTTTTGCTTTACTCTTTAGTCTTTTCTTTATGCATAAAATAACCCCCTTTTTAAACACTCTTATTTGAGATCAAGAGAATATTACAAGTATTTCTTGATAGATAGTGACGAGGGCATTAATACCTTAACCAAATAGCTCTCTATGGTTTGATACTCCTACTTTTTAAATTAACTACAATATTCCTAAGCACTTGTAGTCATTATGAGCATGTTATTCTTGATACCAAGGTGGCCCTAAAGGTTACTATGTTTCTGTACCTTATGTAGTAGCAATACTAGTAGAAATAGGTTTATCAAAATCATCTTGACTCCAAATAAGAGCTTGAGTCTCCACTATTTGATCACATTGAATTTAACCATTCTAACATGTTTATCTAGGTGCCTTCTTGCATGACCTTGATCATCAAAAGCTTCTTTTAATTCATTAATATCTTTCCTATGAATCATATTGTGTTTGTTAATATTATTACGCAACTAAATCTGTTGATGTTTGCATTGTTGCATAGCTTTGCTTAACTAATCCTCGGTTATAAGGGTTTGGAGTACATGAACTTCATTTCCTTTAATAAGTTCCGCTGCTATACCTTTTTCCCCCATTGACTATTTTAACTTCAAGCATGAGTTCTACTTCTATAAAGAGCATACTTTTCTTGGGTTCGAACTCTTCATCTGAATTATATTATTCATCATTAAAAGCTCTTACCACAAAAAGGTTCATACATTCCTCCTGTAGGGGTTCGCGCATGAAAACAATAAAATTTTCCTATGCTAAGAACCCTAATGCCAGGACCTATCTATTAGTAATGCAGTAACAGGAGGGGATTTTCGTGAACTTACCCTTGAAGACCAAAAAGCGTTGTCAACGCTCGGGAGAGTGTGGCTGATGTAGTCATACCGACGCAGACCTCGGGGTCGTGTTGAAGTCCTAACGGCTCCGACGACTCCTAGTTCCCCAGATGTTGCACCTCCGAGGGAGTTATACACGTACGGTTCCTGACGATAACTCCCGCTCCTCCGATCCAACAGCAATTGTGGAAGTAAACCTTCTTGATCTGAATCCCGCAGCGCGACGGCGCTCTGCGGTGAACAAGTCTCATGCTCACGCGATCCACACTTGGGACCGTGGTCACGGGAGAGAGAGAGAAAATTAACTGCAGGTCTCCCCAAAAGAGAGGGAACCTTTATTGATTATTGGTGTATTTATTTTGTCAAAATACTTCTCAATATATAGGGGTAAAATCACCCCACAACTAATTAGCTTAGCCATGTGGGACTAAACAAAGGGAGGGGGGGAGGGGGCCTGGATGCCGCCGGCCAAGGCTAAAGTGGGTCCCACGCAAGGTCAGGTCCCTTGGCCCAGCCGGCCACCCCTCTCTCTCTTCCCCTTTGGTCTTTCCCTCATGGGCCCTTTTCCCTAGGTATTTTGGCCCAATTGGGTATTTGGCCATTTAATTCATTTTTATTTTATTAAATAAATGATTAAATCAATATTTTACATTCACTTACATATTATTCAATCTCTATGGATATGGAACTCCTTCCACCCTCACTCCGGACATCCTCCAGACTTACCAATACTCTTCCGGTTCTCTCTCTTTCTTTCCTTTGGTGATTATGCCGATACCAAAATGATCTCTTAGCATCATCAATCCCTTAAGCTTGATACCCCATGGTTTGGGAACACTCCAGACATGGTCGAGTTCCCTCTCGTAACAATGATCATCAGAGGGACCTAGATGCCCATGGTGATCCTTGTGCATTCCATGAATCTTTCGTTGTTTGAACCATGAACGTCGTGTCATATTACTTTTGTCTCTGTCATACTTGCATTGTCCGAGATCTGATCAGTGACATCACCATGTCATGCTCAATCTCATTACTGACAAATGCTACTTAACTCATTCTGACAAGTGATATCCCTATGACCTAGTCACATGATGTGCAACTATTTGGATATAACTTCTCTGATTGGGCCCTTGAGTATCTCTCCATCATACAGATGGACAAATCCCGCTCTTGACACATAATGCCTTTACATGCCCCTCTGAATACCTGAAGACACCTTTATGATCACCGTTTTACCGAGTGATGTTTTATACAATCAAGGCACTCTCGGGTGACAGTGATTGATATGATCTCACGGTCTAAGAAACAAGACACTAGGTTTCCTAATCATCGCAACTTGAACTTTGTGACATGATCATGTTACGATGCTTAGATTGGGCATAGCTCATCATCTCATTCCTGCAATGAGGTGACTCCATTTTCAAATAGTATAAATACCACATGATCAGGAAACCTTGATCATTTGTTGACCAATGAACCAGTCACTAGAGTTTCACCGAGAACTACTAGTTGTTTATATATCACACATGCATTGATGTCTCCTTTCAATACAGTTATAACATGATACAAAACCTAATGATAAACTTTATGAAATATGATAATAATCCATATTATTATTTCTCTCTAGGGCATATTTCCAATAGTCTCCCACTTGCACTAGAGTACAAATAAACTAGCTGCATTTGTTTACTGTCATTGGCACCATATAACCTGGTACTTTTGATCATGCTCGCTCATGGAAGAGGTTGAGTCTATGGTCTGGAATTTACAATCCCTCATATCGTTTGCAACTCACTAATGTTACCATAATTGACATTGATACTTTATCATATTATGATAACATCTTGTGTATGTATATTTTGCTATGGCAACAGAGTGAGGTCGGTTCGAGGAGACAACAGCGATGTTAGATCAGCCAATGTGAGCTTTCTCATGGGAACTATGCCCTAAGACACATACTCTGTGAAAAGACGAACTTGTCTCGCCACAACATCATACATCACTTCATATAGCATCCTTATACTTCTATTTTAAATGTAGTTATCGAAACATTAGTGCACCATGTGCATTTTTCGATGCCCATCACCATGCTTCCTATTTGACTTTAGTCGGTATTATTGATGCAGAGATTTCCAATCTTTCAAGGTTAAAATGTGTCCTTATATCATAACTCTCTATGCTTTAAGGTACGTCATCCTTCGTGGATCTGAAAAATATGTCTATAATTCTCATTTAGACACCATGGACAAACTGAACTCAATATACAGTGATTCGAACTTAATCACTTCTAAACGTTTCTTCTTGGATTATATATTATGTTGAGTTCTTATCATGGTTTCTAAGACAGAACATATGTCTTAACATAGTGGATGACGATCACCCTTTTCTTTCTTTCATCCATTGATGTTGAACTCAGTGTCATTCCTAATTCGAATGATCAAGGACCATTCCTTAATCAATTCCTATTTCTAAACTATTTCAAAATCTCTTTCACGAATACATTACAACATAATATACTTACTTTCAACTTTCGACCCTTATAAATCATTATTTATCAGTACTTGCGCTTTTATTCTTAATGTGTCATACACACATAAGAATCAACATTAAGATCCCACTCAAAATATGTTACCAACATATTTGAGTCTGAAACTTACATTGCTCTCACTCAAAATGTGTATCCTACAAATTTGAGTCCGAGACTTATATTGCTCCCACTCAAAAATATGTCATTCACATATTAATTTACGAAGACTTTATAGCTCCCACTAAATTTCATGCAAATTTCATACCTTATCATTATTTTGAACAACTTCAAAATCCCTCGATCAATTATCAAATTGAGAGTTTATTTTACGAGACACTAGTACTTTACTAGAAACAAATCCACTAGACTTTAGCACATATGAATCAAATTATTTTGAATTTGTCCAATACATTATTCATGGCAAATTGTGCTTTGTCTTTCACCCTTTCCGTTATGACCTTGCGATCCTTTGGAAAAAATCAAGTAACCCCTTTACTTGACAACATTCAGTAACATTTTACTTTCTAATCTTAAGTGAAATCCACTTCTAGGATTCCTCGTAACTTTAGTTTACTATCATTTCCTTTGTAGTTCATAGATATGTCATATTCCGATAACATGACAAATGATTCATAAATGTCTCCATACAAGATGTGGGGTACATTTTTGAATCCTACTTTATTTAGTAAAACCACTAGTGGGGTGATGTCTGCAAGAGCACAGATCGCTTGTAGCTAGTTTTGAAGTTCAGATATCGATCCCATAGGGAGCCAAAAGGTAAGTGTTTATTGATGAAGTCTATGTCACACCCGAAGTTGTCACAGGTCTTTGAGTGAATTGACTGCAAGTGTTGAAATAAGAATGGGATTTTGATTAAATTCGATAGATTTAAATAGAACTAAAATGTAAACTTCAAAAATATAAAGCATAAAAGTAAAGAACGACTTTGCTTGTTTGTTGTTTCCTGCAGATGGCGAAAGAAGGCGCGGGGAGATTTAGTTCATGGAGATAGTGATTGTGCCAGTGGACGAGTGGTAAATGAAACAATTATAATCTTATAGATATATGTGAAGGCGAGCAACCCATAATTAGCAGGAACTCCTCTTGGTAGATTTCATCCCAACTTCAATAATCCTACTAGCCTGCTACCAAAACCATGGTCAGACACTAGATGATTAAGACCCTTCAGGTCGCTTAGCGATTAAGCTCCTTGGATCAGACTAATGCAATAAGCATAGTGGATACTCGTTATCCTCGAGTCAACTAGCTTTCCATTGATATCCCCGTGTCACCCGGGGGTCGCGGTCCACTAGCGAACAAGATCTTATCTATGTAGAACAAAGTATCATGTTGTCTGGGCCCTTAATTGGACAATAAGCATTAGGCATCCCACAGATAGTCAAGCACACATAATATAGTAATTAGAATCAATCACAAACTAATGGAAAATATATGAAGGCACATCACATATCACCAATCCCCTACATCTCCCACGCCCAAGGGGATTACTCACACATGAGAGAAGAACGGATCATCAATATAATCAAATAAAGGGAATTCGTCTTTGTATTACCATGGAGATCCACAATAAGAATAGAAAAATATCCAACACAATTCAAGATGGGAAGAAACAATCTCAAACCCTAGTCTTGCAAGGTGGAGATCCCTCTCTCTCTCAAGTACAAGTAGTGGCTATGGGGGTGTATTGGCTAGGAGGTCAAAGATCGTGGAGCGAGATGAAGAACATCTTCCCCTTGTTCTCCAGATCTCTTCTTTCTCCATTTTGGATGGTATGGCGGCTGTTGTGTTGTGTTTTCGCCCCCTTCCCTTCATGGAAGGTGTCCCTTTTGACAAGACAGAGGCAGTGGCAACTATACGGCCGGAAAATATTCCCGCCATATAGTTGCTCGTTAAAGCTTATGTGAGCTCCCCTCATGTGCTTCCAAAGTGATACTTTCTTGTTTTCTCCAGAATATTGTATTTCTCTAGTTAAATCCTTCTATTGACGTTCAGAACCTGAAACACACATTAAAAACCAAAGTTTCTTCGTTACCGAAGTATTAGCGTTAGGTAAAGCCAGAAAACGATCAAATCCGGAAGAAAACCATCAATAAAAGCCATCAAAAATGTGTCTAATCTCACGACTATCATGGGGAAAACACAATGAGCATTACGTTGATCATTTCCTTTATGTGAAGAGACACGTTCTAGAACATGTTCTGTTGCGTTTCTCGACACTGTGATGCAGGGCTATGAACCCCTCATCGTGCTTTCACTATTTTCCATTAGCTTCATTGTAGAGAACACAAACTTCCTTGAGAACACACCAAAATTTTAGCAAAACTAGTTTTGCCTATCTTTTAGTTTTAGCCATGGATTTCGTATTCAAAATTTCCAATGAATACTCTACAAAGACTTGTTATCTATTTCTTTGGTGATATCAAATAGCTCCAAAACTTCCACAAAAATCCATACATAATATGGTGCCATTCTTACGAACTTTCATATGGTTCACTTTATAATCTAAATGAGTGTTTGCTATTTCCAATTAATGGTCTTTTCACTACAATGATTCATCTGGCGCCATCTATTCACCCACTTAATATCAAATATCACATTGTGATGCTTTGCACTTCAATGTATCAAAATGCATTGCATTTCACAATTCCTCATGCCAACCTTATAACGTCGAATCTTATCACTATCGATCAAATCATAGTAATTTGACTCTCTTTTATTTCAGTACCCTTTAACGCTGAAAATCTTTGATCATATCAAATGGTTTCATGCTTATGTTTCATTTGGTAAACTCCTTTAAAAAATTCAACAATTACAAATGACAATCACCACTTCGTTGAAATAAGGTACATCGAATATGTATTTCATTTCAACAATTCATTAAAACACTTTGTATTCATACAATATGCGGTGTTTCAGTTATCTAACCAAACTTGGGCATGATTTATATGTGATGAGAGATCAAATGACTTTCACATATTTATCAACACAACTTTGAATTTCAAACAATGGTTTCATTCAAAATGAATATATCATTAAGTTGGGTATTCTCAAGGCATTTTAATATTTTACAAATGTTCATGCATTATCAATTAGTTTTACAACACAGGTAATTCACACATAATCAAACAACATATGAATGCAAATAGAAATCATTCATAAAAGCATAACAACTATTTGTTACAAACTCATATCAATAACCGTCTCACCAAGTGTGAGACATATTAAAGAAGTTCACAATCCATCGATTACAATAATCATCCAAAACGATAAACTAAATGATAAATGTCGAGGGAGAGTGTCGTCGGCTATCATCATCATGCTCACCATCAACACGCAACGTCACATCATGTCCAGCAACCAGCTCTCATGCAAAAGGACATGTTTTCACAAAACGGAATAATTATCAGATACTTCAATACTACAATAAGTGTTTGCAAGATTATAAAATTTATTAAATTGTATATAATATATTCCTTTGTCATTGATTACCTCTCCGGCAATGGGTTCAACCTTCACATTCCTGAAATGTGATATGAACTCATGGAAATCATGTGTTTCCCCATCACCTCTCATGATGCAAGTCCTGACATGTGCTTGATAGCTCGGGCGCAGTGACCAAAACAACATGCCTATTGCAAAAGAGGCCATCTCTCAGTGATCCACGAAGTAAAAAAGTCTCATGTACGCATCATGCATGCGCTCCAAGTGACTCTCCAGGAAAGTGTGTTCCTCCATCTTTATGGAAAGGAAATATCCCATTAGCTCATATTTTCACATGCGCACTTGGTATTCAAACTCCGATCTAAGTTGATCCATCATCATCGTCTCTCCTGTAAACCCTAGGTCGGATATCTATATAAGCCGTCCTAGGGAGAGCCTTTAGGGCAACACTCTAAACACCTCAATAGTCTACAATCTCAACTCGCACAGGCGAAAACCCTTGTAACCCATATTCCGGCTCTGCCGTATTACTGGATTGCTAGCAGGAGTAGGATCTGTCCAAAGCCGGCGGATTCGAACCTGGGTAAACTTGTGTGCTCACCGTCCCGGAACACCGTACGTCTCACACCCCTCTCTTCCGCACGCCTCGAGGACCCCCTCATGGCGTACTTGTCCTCAATCCGACGACAGTTGGCGCCCACCGTGGGGCAAGTGAGCTCCGGATCTGCGTTCCAAGCGGAATCTGCAAGAATCGGAATCGGCGAGACTATCGTCGTCGGTCGCATCCTCTACGCCAGTGACGTCCCTCTCATCGTTCTCGACAAGACCTGGATTCCGGCTAGGGAGGCTGTGACTGCCTACACAATCATGTCTTTTGGCGAGATCAATGTTTACATCGGTTTCGCTGAACCTGCCCAACCCACCCCAGCGGTGATGATAGAGGCAGAAGAATCTTCTCGGTCCCCTTTGTCCGCGGAAGCGGCAGAGTTCCGGATCTCAGAAAACCCTAATCCCACCCAGCCCGCACCAGTTGCGGAGATAGTGGAGAAATCCGAGCCTGAAGAAGACCTAGCGGTCCAAATCGAATCTGGAGTGGATCTTCCTGGAGAAGCCGGATCCCAGATCGACCCACCCGTGGAAGTCGAAATTCAGGAGGAACATATCAATAACACTGATTCCGGCTCTAACGACGCTCGGATAGACAAGCCTTTCATGAGGTACACACTAAGACGTATGATATTGCAAGGCGAAAGCGCAGATGTAATCCTCGAGACCATCAAAAGTTTCGACATGGCTGATCGCGAAAGCCGCAGGTACCTCAGGAAGCACGCATCGCACTTCGTCAGATACATGGGATCCGGATCCAGCTCTGCCGATGCTGGAGAAAACACCGACTCTGTGCTGGAGGCAATTGGAACAAACACCGACGTTCCCTCATCCTCGGATGAATCTATGACATCAGCAGATTTCCGAAAGTTCTCCGCGGAATATGAAGAGGAGTATAACTCCAAAGCTGCAGAAGAAGGAGAAGCCATGGATGAAGGATCCGGGGAACACTCTCCCAAAGCGCAGGATGACATGGACGTCAGAGATAATCCCGAGGTCCAGATGTCCGAAAGTACCGATCAGAGCTTGACTCCGGGAAACGGACCCAAAGCCATCTTTGCTACCGGCGCTGCCAAGAAGGCAAAGAAGAAGAACAAGAAGAACAAAACCCCGGCAAAAGACCCTCTGACAGAGGAGGTGATTGCCAAGGAATACAAGGAAGACTCGGATGGAGCACTTATCCCAGAAGAGCCGAAAAAGGAAGAATCGGTGGATGGACACGTGATCACCGAAGGTGCGCGTAAACTCATCGATGCTACATTAACCACACCTATCCCTACAGCCACAGAACTTACTGCGGAAGAGCTGGACGAAAGGGCGTAAGCCCTAGAAGCACGTCGTCAACAACTCCTCGATGAAGCCAAAAACATCGAGGTGGAGAAGAAACGCATGGCAACTAAGGACTACATGTCTCGGTTGCATCAGAAGACACGGAAGCGTCACACCAATGACGACCAATTCCCACATGTCCGTGCCGTCTTTTTTGGAGATGAGATGGGGAAGCCCAACCCAACCCCAGTACAGAATACCGTGGCGGCCCAACCCCAGACACGAAAGATAGCAAAGGAGATTGGGTATACCCAACCCCAGTACAGAATACCGTGGCGGCCTGAGAAATTCTATCGGCTAATCCAGGACTGGAGGAGATCCGTTTGGGTATCAAACTACTCAACAAGGGACTGGAGCAGCAAAAGGTCGCCCTGTCCGGAAGTCAAAAACTGGTCTCGGATTCCGACCAATGTCGCACAGATCCGGCATGGGCTGACATGAGATCCCATTACGTCCGGGCGCAGTATCATCACCCCGAACGCCAGGAAGACAATTATTCAAGAACCGGATTGTCAGGACAGCATTACAAAACTACGCGTAACTGGAGCAACGTTGCTCCAGCGGCCGAGAAAGATGCCATTGCTGCACTGAATCCGAGGAACCCTCCCCTACGAGAGTCTAACGATCGAAGGGGAGAAGATAAAGAGAAACGTCGGGAGGAGGATCGTCAAAAAATGCCACCTCCTAAACATGCAAGCCGTCCGGCTGAGCCTCACCGTGGTGGGAACGACGGACGAAGGAACGACAGAAACCATGCTAAGACAAGCCGGCAGGGGGCTCGTCGTAGTAAAGATCCTCCCCGGAACCGGAATAATGACGCTCCGGACGGAGGCCGGCGATCAGCCGGAAACAATTCAGCTGCCCCACCCTCTCCACCAAGCAGTCATCACAACGGCTCCCAAGGAGGGCAAGGGGGACGACGTGGCGGAGGAGGTGGTGGCAGAAGCCGAAGTCTGGCTCCAAGGCATCATAGTCACAGCCGGCATTCGAGACGATCTCTATCCCGAACGACGCAAGGCATAGGATCAATTTCCAACATAGAGGCGCGGCGCTATGAAAACGATGATATCTACGTGGGCCCGAAGTGCTTCGGGCCATGCATCAGAGCTACAAGATTCCCGGAAGGATTTGCTATCTCAAGGCACATCCAAGCCTACGACGGCATTGCTCGGCCAGATACTTGGCTACAGGATTTTTTCCAAGCTTGCTGCATCGCCAAAGGCGGAAACAGCCTAGTCGCAACACGATATCTCCCACTTATGTTGCGGAAGACGGCGCGATCATGGCTCAATGAACTTACAGAGAACACCATCCATAACTGGTATGACATGCAAAGTGCGTTCTTTCAGAATTTCGAAGGCACATATCGGAGGCCCTGTTCAGTCGGAGACCTACAGCGTTGCACCCAAAAAGCCAGAGAAACTTGTCAGGATTACCTCGGATGATGGATCGACACCAAGAACTCCTATGAAGGAGTAAATGATCAAACCGCGATCGAAGCTTTCATCGCAGGACTCCCAATTGGTCTACTACGTCGCCGCTTGAAGTGTGACAAGGTCACTGATTTGGGAGAGATGGTAGAAACAGCGAGCAAGTATGCAGATGCTGACGACGATGCAGAGGGATTACTCAACGTCCTAGTTGTGCCTCAGTCGGTAAGACAACCAAAGCAACAAGCTCAAAAGCGCAAAAATACCTCAGAAGAAAAACCCAACGCGGAAACAACGGTGGTTACTACTGTTTCCGGGTCTGGAGGACGAGGAGGAAGCGGCGGAGGCCGCGGGCGTGGCCGTGGGACTTCAAGGGTCCAAGGTAGAGGAGAACAGCAACCAGGCAAAACCTACTCTTGGGCTGACATTGCCAATAACACATGTGTGCATCACCTAGATGCCAATGGGGGCTCATCCCACACCAACGCTGAATGTCATTTCAACGACGACATCAAAAGAGATGACACCGCGGGCTACAAAGCTAGGCGGAAGAAGGGAAAGAAGAATCCCGAAAAATACAAAGAGACCAAGGAAGATTCCGACATGGAGGAAGCTGATGCTTCAAATCCCAAGCCAGAAGGGAAGAAAACTTTTCCCACTAAGAAGGACACTTACGTCACCTTCCTCGGATCTCAACCAGCAAAGGTCAAGAAAGCAGTTCTCCACGAGCTCAACGCAACAGTTTTGGCTGTCCCTCAATATCTGGACTGGTCGGAAGTAGCAATCACATTTGACCGCACTGATCATCCGCCTAAGTTACACAGGTGAGGAAAATACGCCTTAATCGTCAACCCACTTATTGACGGTTATGGTTTCTTCAAGACCCTCATGGACGGTGGTAGCAGCATCAATATTCTCTATGTCGAAACGCTACGCCAGATGAAGATCTCGGAAACCCAGCTCAACCATAGCTCTGTGATCTTTCACGGAGTTATCCCAGGAAGACAAGCTAATTCCCTGGGAGAGATTACTTTGGATGTTACCTTTGGAACTCCAAAGAACTATCGGACGGAGGCACTTTCATTCGAAATGGTCCCGTTCAAGAGCACATACCATGCTATATTCGGACGTCCAGCTTACTGGGCTTTTATGGCTCGTCTGTGTTACATTTACAATATGATGAAAATTCCAGGTCCCAACGGCGTGATCACCATCAGGGGAGACCCGAAGAAAGCGCGAGAGCGTGAGGATGGAAATGCCGCCTTTGCCGAAGCCGTGCTGCACGCCCAGGAGTACCAGGAGATCAAGAAGAGCATAGATCCGTCCGAGATGCCCGCAACGAAGAAGGAGGTGACAAAGCCAAATCCGGAGTTCAAGGCATCAGAAGAGACAAAGAAGACACCTTTGAAGGATGATGACCCCTCCAAGGTGACCCAGACAGGCGTAGGCCTAGTTAGCGCATAGGAAAGAGCCCTCGTCAAGTTCCTCCAAGCAAATCGAGATATCTTCGCATGGCAGCCATCTGACATGACCGGAGTACCTAGGGAACTTGCCGAGCACTCTCTAAATGTAAACCCGAATGCTAAACCCGTCAAATAGTCCTTACGACGGTTTGGCGACGAAAAGCGTAAGGAAATAGCTAAGGAACTAGCACGGCTCGAGTTAGCCGAATTCATAGAAGAGGTCATCCACACTGAGTGGTCGGCCAATCCTGTAATGGTCCCTAAAAAGGACACCACTGATTTAAGGATGTGTGTTGATTATACTACCTTGAACAAGGCTTGTCCAAAACATCCATTCGCTCTGCCTAGAATTGATCAAGTTATCGATTCTACGGCAGGCTCAGAACTCCTCTGTTTTCTCGACGCATATTCCGGTTATCACCAAATCCGGATGAAGGAATCTGACAAAGTCAAAACTTCATTCATAACCCCATTCGGAACCTTCTGTTTTGTTACGATGCCCTTCGGGCTGAAGAACGCATGAGCTACGTACCAACGCACGATGCAGTGTTGCCTCCACGACCAACTCGGACGCATTGTACATGCATACGTGGATGAAATCGCGGTGATGTCCAAAAAAAGGAAACACTGATTTCTGACTAGGAGGAGACATTTGCCAATCTACGAAAATACAACATCATGCTTAACCCGAAGAAATGCTTCTTTGGAATACCAGCTGGAAAATTGTTAGGTTTCATCGTGTCTCAAAGAGGCATAGAGGTGAACCGAGACAAAATCAAGGCTATACTCAATATTTCCAGGCCAACTCGCCTGAAGGACGTACAAAGATTAACTGGTTGCATCGCTACGGTCAGTCAATTTGTAAGCCGGCTTGGTGAAAGAGCTGCACCATTATACAAACTCCTGAAAAAGACCAAGGATTTTGTTTGGACCGACGAAGCTGAAGCTGCACTACAAGATCTGAAGAGAGTACTCTCATCTCCTCCTATCCTTGCAGCGGCGGAACCTAAGGAACCGATGCTGCTCTACCTTGCTGCGACAAATAAAGTCGTTAGTATCGTCATGGTAGTGGAGAGACCAGAGGAAAATCAGGAACACCTGGTGCAGCGTCTGACTTACTTTGTCAGCGAGGTCCTGACGGAATCAAAACAGCGGTATCCGCACTATCAAAAGTTGGCTTACGGTGTTTTTCTAGCATCTCGTAAGTTACGACACTACTTTCAGGAGCATCCAATTACCGTGGTGAGCACAACTCCCACGAGAGATATAATCAACAACAGTGACGCCACAGGACGCGTCGCCAAATGGGGCATAGAGCTTTCAGCTTTCGATATTGAGTATAAACCTCGGACAGTAATCAAATCCTAGATCCTTGCTGACTTTGCCGCTGATTGGACAGAGACGAAGGAGAATGTGATCCTCCCTGAGTCGGAATATTGGACCCTCTTTTTCGATGGGTCTAAGGCTCGAGGGGGCTCGGGGGCTGGCGTGGTGCTCAAATCACCCCAAGGAGACAAACTTTTATACGTGTTGCAGATCCACTTCACAGCGACAAACAATATTGCCAAGTATGAAGCATTGCTGCATGGAATCCGGATTGCTAAGGATATTGGCATCTGACGTTTGATGTGTTACGGAGATTCGGATCTTGTTGCTCAACAAGTGTCAGATATTTGTAATGCAAATAAACACATGGCAGCATATAAAGCTGTCGAGGATGATCTATCTAAATCATTCGAAGGGTTCGAAGTTCAACACATCCCTCGAGCAGAAAATGAGGAAGCAGACGCACTATCTCGGATAGGTTCTGTGAGGAAAGAGGTCCCGGATGGCGCTTTTTTAGAGCACCTCAAAGTTCCCTCAATAAAAGGAGTAGATGAGGAATATCTGACCAAATCCGACTCACCTTTGATAGCAGTTCTGGCTGTAATTCCCAGCTGGACTCAACCCTACCTCGATTATTTGGTAGAGGGCAAATTTCCCAAAGACGAGGTGCTGAGCCGGCAGATTATCCGACGAGCAAAATCCTATACTATTGTTAAAGGTGAGCTCCATAAATGGAGTGTTTCTGGGGTTTTTCAGCGTTGCGTATCTCCGGAAGAAGGAGTGGAAATCTTAAGAGAAATCCACGAAGGCGAGTGTGGTCACCACGCTGCAGCCAAATCTTTAGTGGCAAAAGCTTTTAGACACGGATTTTTTTGGCTTACAGCTCAGGCAGATGTTGAACGATTAGTCAAGACGTGCAAAGGCTGCCAAAAGTATGCCAAGCAAGCTCATGTTCCGGCTGATCAGCTGCGAACAATACCTATAACATGGCCCTTTGCGGTCTGGGGGCTTGATATGGTAGGACCATTTAAACGAGCTCCAAGTGGATTTACTCACCTCTTAGTGATGGTGGATAAATTCACCAAATGGATTGAGGCTAAACCTGTCACTAGTTCTGATGGAGCAACAGCCAAAAGATTTGTCGAGGATGTTATAATCCGGTATGGTTATCCGCATAGCATTATCACGGACAACGGGAGTAACTTCTCTATGGGAGAATTGGCTGAATTCTGCAACGAGCAAAATGTCCGGCTTGACATTGCGTCAGTCGCACATCCACAGGCTAACGGACAAGTCGAAAGAGCAAATGGTTTAATTCTACAAGGCCTAAAACCGAGACTCGAAGCACCACTACGACGTGCTGCAGGGGCTTGGGCAGAGGAATTACCCTCTGTAATTTGGAGTTTACGAACAACTCCAAACAGGTCAACAGGATACACACCTTTCTTCTTGGTCTATGGCGTAGAAGCAGTTCTTCCTAGTGATTTGATTCATACTTCTCCTAGAGTGGCCGCGTATATTGAAGAGGATGCCGAGGTTTCTCGACAAAACAATCTCGACCTGGTCGGAGAAGTTCGCATCGTTGCTGAAATGAGATCTACAGCCTATCAGCAGAAGTTACGCAAGTATCATAGCCAGAGAGTCCGAAATAGATCTTTCAATAAAGGTGATTTGGTTCTCCGGCTTGTGCAACAAAGAAAGCACAAACTTTCTCCAGTATGGGAAGGGCCCTTTTTAGTTAGTCGAGTATTGCACAATTGATCGTCCTACTTAACTGACATGAGGCCAGTCAAAGAAAGACCTGCTACTAAGAAGAAAAAGAGAGCTGGAGGCAGTACAAATCCGGATGAGTTAGACACACCGTGGAATATTGCTCAGCTACGTCCCTTTTATTCTTAGTTTATCCTTATTTGTAATCATATATATGTACATGTTCTGTGAGAAATAAAAGTTTTGGTTGCCTCAAGATTTTTCTGAGAAGTTTTTACCATCTTATTTCCGAATGATCATGGCATAGTCGAAAATCTCAGAATGCTTGAAAGTACTTTATGCTCATGTTCGTTCTGGTTTAGATTTCCGATTCTAAAATTGCTACCTTCGGGTATAACTCTAAAATTTCTAGTCTTTACTTTGGTTATTTGTCTGATTGCTGGATGCGGGCATTTTCCGAGTAGTGAATTGTTGGTACTGGAAGTCGGCTTTGTTTCCGAGTTTAAGCTGGTTTAGCAATTGAGCTCCGTTGTTGGGCAAAATTTCCGGTGGAAGGTTTAGCCGGCTCACGAAAGGGATGAGGCGGAAAGTCAGATAAACGATAAGTATAGATGAAAAATACAAGTGCTTATGTAAACATTTCAGGCACACAAAAAAACTCAAAGCCAAAAAGTGCTGAATAGATCAAAAGCTTAGCACTAGCAAAGTTAAAATACTGCATATTTACAGACGCATCATGTTTTTCCGGAATAATACAAAAATTTCTGATCTATGATGCAGGAGGAGATGCAGGAGCTGTCGGCTCGCTGGATACGTCGCCTTGATATCTTTCCGAGATGTCCGCATCCGAGGTGGTGCGTTCATCGTCGGAAATTTCTGTTGTTTCTTCTGGAGGCGGAGGCGGAGTGTCCACATGGTTGAAGAATGGAGTATCGTAGCTGGTCAAGTCAGCTAGATGACACCCATATCCGGCACACGAGTCCATAATGGCCTTGATGTCCTGTTCCTGGCCATCTTCATCCACTGTAGAGTACCCTCTGGTCACTTGCCATATCTCCATGTTTCCATGGTGGCTCATGACCATGGTGAGAGCGTTCTGCGCTGCTGATCGCGTGTAGGACATGTTCCAATCCTGGACGAGCTGCGGAATCTCCTTTGCCTTGTCCCGCACCTGAAAATCTGACATGTTGTGCATGTCCGGAATCTTGAGAGCTTCACCGATGTCCTCAAGGGATTGGCGGAAGTCATGAAGCAGGTCACCGACTTGGGTAAGCCGGTGGGTGCGGGGCTCGGTGGAAGAAGAGTCCGTCAAGTTCAGAGGACCTATATACAAAACCAGTTAAGAAATATCCGACATTGAAGAAAGTCAAAGAAAATATAAGTTAGACAGATGGAACGTACCGAAAATGATGTCGTCAATTTTGGTCTTCTCCTCCCGGAGACTCTGGAGTTCATCCCGGAGCGCCTGGGAAAGGTCCCTCTCTCTGCTAAGCTCATTCTTGAGGTCCGAGATTGTTTTATCTTGAGCAGCGATCTTGCGATAACGCTCATCAGTGGCCATGGAGGAAGATTCAAGGATTTGCGCAATGCTCTTTTCATGATTTGCCTTGAGCTGGTCCAGCTCTTGGCGAAGCTCCTCGTTCTCCACCACCAAGGTCTTGAGGTTCTCGGCCTCTTCGATCATGGCGCAGGATTGTTTCACCAGCGCTGTAAGTCAAAAAGAACAACAGTTCAGAAAAATCGACATTGAAAATAACAAAGACAAGGTTTGAGTCTCGGAATGTTTACCTTCGGCCTCATCCTTAGCAACTTTAAGTTTAGCATTTTTAAGCCGGAGAGGTTTGATCTCTCTCCGCTTATCGCAGACATTCTTCAGTAAATCCTGGTTATAGGAACATACTTTCTGTAAGTCAGAATACCCAAAGTCAGAAAGCTACTTAAGACTCGGGCTAATATTTTTGCTAATATCAGCACGAGCCTTGGGGGCAACACTAGTTCGTTCTTTGGCATCCTAATGAAGCATAAACCCGGATTATATATTCTACTTCATGCTTGGGGGCTAGAGGATATGATATAAAATAATGGAAAAATAGGAGTTGAAATTCCGACTTACATATTGTTCGCGGGTGAGTTTATCCAAACCCGCGTTCACTTCAGCGGCCACCTTTTCGGCGAGAGTTAGAGGAATCACTGGGGCTGTTGGAAGCTCACCAGTCATAATCCTCTCGTCGCGAAGGCGCACCTGGGTGAGAAGGTCAGAGAACTTGACGTCCTCTGCTTCTTGCGCTTCTTCTTCGGCAGATAAAGTACTTTTCTCCAGGCATTGCCTGGCGAGCCGCTGGATTTCTTCAGCAGATTTCCGAGACAGGCCAAACTTGGCAAGTCCAGGATTGCTGATAAGGTTTCTGCCGAGGGATCATTACCCAAAGAGGGTTCACCCTTATCTATATCTGACTCACCCATGGTGACGTCAGTGTGCGATTCAAGGATCGCGGGCTCTGTTGAAGGAGCCGAATCTTCTGCGACGACCAGGGAAGGAATGGACGCCGGTGTTGCAGAAGGTTAAGGGGCAGGAGTTGGAGGAGCTACGGCAGGGGAAGCTATGGTGAGCTTCGTCTGTTGCAGGGGCTTCGAAAAAATTCCCTTCCCCTTGCCCTTGATGAGCGGTTTTGCTCTGAGAATGTAGTAAAGTCGGAAACGTTACATCTCAGAAAGAAATTTGAGTAAAGTACAAAGGTGGAAGTTGTGACTGAAAGTAACCTCTTTACGACAGGCACCTCCTTTGTGCCAACACCCACTGTCGGAGCTTTGCGCTTCTTGAGCGCAAGGTCCGGCAATGGGACCACCTCTGTGTCTTGAGAAAACTCAGGAGGACATCCTTCGAGCGGAGCAAGTTCCGACTCGGGGAGGTCAGCAAGCTGAAAATAAGAAAACATATCAGTATTGCAGTATAACTCGAAGATTGAAACACATAAAAAGTGTACCGATGGAAGCTTACCAGCACTACGGGGTTTTCCGCTGTATGCATATCCAGAGAAACCTCCGGTATTCTCCTCTCGGTCCGCTCCCGGATCAGCCACTTGATCTGGCTTATGTAGCCTTGAGTGGTGTAGGATTTGGGGCTGATGCGGAGGGAGTATTTCTTGGATGACGTGATGGAGTGCATCAGTCGATCCCCATGGTACTGAAGGGGCTGGATCCGGCGTGAGACCCAGCATTGGACGAAATCGGATCCCCTCAGTCCCTTCTGTTTGATCAAGTATTCGATTCACCTCTTAGCGAGGATCAGATCGTCGGTGAGAGCCGGAGCAGCCTCGTCCCAAGAAGGTTGGGCCATGGCAGCTCCGTCAACAAAAGCCGGCAAAGCAGTGGCTTTGCCGGGAGCCGGAATATCCCTATGATAGAAAAACGTGGCTGGCCATTGTTTGACCGAGTCACTAGCTAGAATTTTGGGATACACGCGCTTGCTTCTAAGCGAAAAACTAACAGTGCCGGTGATGTAAGGAACACCGGCGGTAATGGAGTTTCTCCGGACATGAAAATAGTATCGGAAAAGAGTCAAACTCGGCCTAATGCCGAGAAAGCCCTCACACAACGAAGCGTACGCGCTCATCTCTAAGAGAGAGTTGGGAGGAAGATGATGGAGTTGAACTCCGTAATGATCAATCACCTCGGAGAAGAACTCTGAGAGAGGAAATGACAAACCTCTGTCGAGGTGGGTGCCAAAGTGGACCCGCTCGCCGTCGCGCGGGTTGGGGACGGTTTCCTCGAAGCCGCTCCACCAGTCGCCGGCGGCAAGGAGCCCTTCCTTCTCCACATTCTTGAGACCTTCGTCGTAGAGCGCCCAGGGGATCCAGATCCCGCGAAAGCTCTCTTTCTCTGCCACCGCTTCCGCCGTCACCGCCACCGCCGCTGCCGCCAAGTCGGAGGAAGAAGATGAAGCCATTTCTCCGGCGAGCAGTTGACCTAAAAGGGGTGGCGCTGGGAGTTCTGTGGGGGAGGAACGGGGGAGCTCTGTGCGCGCAGGGAGATTGGGAGGAGAGGAAAAGGCAAAGGACTGGTGGAAGGAGAAGGAGAAAATCCTAACCCCTTATATCCACCTAACTGCGCCAAGATTCATGCAAATGCTATAGTGTAACCGCCACACGTCGTGGAAGGAACTAGGAAGGACCCACGCGATGATTGCGTCGCCTCGATCTCCATGCACGCATTCAAACGGCGCATCGGTTCCACGAACCGTGGACCCACCAATGGTCGTGCTGACGGAATGCCTGTCAGATGACGTGACTTGACCATGACTTGTGTCAGGTGGCGTTAGAAACCAGGTTCTGGCTTAGTTTGAAATCAAGCTAGAAAATCCGAGTAACCTGTTGATAGGTCTGACTTATTTTTTAAGACCCGGATCGTATTTTTTTTGTGAAGTTTCAGGAACCCTTCAAGATTCCGCAAGTCGAAGATCAAGCTAGACGATGATGAATCCGACTTTGGATCTTGGAGGCCTCCGGGGGCTGCTGTTGGGGATATACTTTCTGGGTATCCTCACAGTTCCTCACTGACCAGGGTGGCCCACTCCGGGTTAGAGCTTTGCTTCACGGGCGGCCCAGTCAGGGAGAAAGATGGAGTCCAATCCGGCTACGGGAAGGCCCAGAAGACTTACCGACTTAGGCCCATAATGTTACTTGTAGTTCAAGATGTACTCTATAACCGACTCTTAGTCGTAGCCGGATAGATCTCTCATGTAAACCCTAGGCCGGATATCTATATAAGCCGTCCTAGGGAGAGCCTTTAGGGCAACACTCTAAACACCTCAATAGTCTACAATCTCAACTCACACAGGCGAAAACCCTTGTAACCCATATTCCGGCTCTGCCGTATTACTGGATTGCTAGCAGGAGTAGGATCTGTCCAAAGCCGGCGGATTTGAACCTGGGTAAACTTGTGTGCTCACCGTCCCGGAACACCGTACGTCTCACACCCCTCTCTTCCGCACGCCTCGAGGACCCCCTCATGGCGTACTTGTCCTCAATCCGACGATAAGTAGAATACGCGGTTACGCGATGCACGGTGGTGCAACGAAACGTACCTTCCCTTATCCTTTATAGAGGCCTTCTCACTCTCACTCATCACTCACTCGCTCACTCACGCCACTATATCCACTGTCCATCACCTTCTGCAAACCCCCAAGAAAACCCCAACCACGCCGGTGATGGAGAAGAACGACACGGCAGCCATCGTCGCCTCCAAGGCCGGCGGTGAGGAGGCCCCTATCCCCATACATGCCCTCGTCGAGGCATCTAAGGGAGACGTCGTCCCCGTCCAGACCCCCGTCCCCACTTCCGCTGTAGCCACCGGTGAGGAGGCCCCCGCCGGTCTCGGGCAGATCCTGATCGGCTAGGACCCCTATGAGGAGGATGATTACATCAGGCCGGAGAACCCCTACGATACCAGCATCGCCGACCCATGGTCAGAGATAACTAGGGTTTTCTCCCCTTCCCTTGTTCTTCCCCATTCTCATCGTTGGATGCTAGATCGTATGTTATTAGGGTTCGGCTATTCGTATTTTCAATCGTTAGATGCTAGGTACTTTTACAGTAGCTAATCCTCTTGTGTGAGATCTCGTATTTCGATGAATCCCCCTTTTCATATTTCAATCCTATTTTATTAGTCCCCCGAGTTGAAGTTAAGGGATTCCCTAGTTAGTACTAGCGTCGATCTGTAGTTGGGATCAGTATTTGATTTTATTTGAGATTTGGGGATTGGGAATGGTCAGGGGATCTCAATCGGTTAATTTATGCAAATAATCAATCCTGATAATCAAGATATCTCAATCATGTCCTTATTGCACTCTACTTTTTTCCAACACGAGGATAGCAACGGCGTCTACAGCAACGATGAGTCCAAGGACACCAAGACTCGTCATGTGCTGAGGAGGATGAAGTCCAGCCAATATGGCAACTTCTTCGCCGACAACGTTTACAGGTGCCCCTTCTGCACCACCAGGAGGCTCCACGCCACCGAATTCAACTCCCTCGTGAAGCATGCCGAGGACGCGAGGACCTTTGGTGAGTCCGTGAACATCTACGGCTTCAGAGCCAAGCACCAGGCGCTCGGTCTTCACCTCCGCAACCTCTAGAAGGTGGCCATCGTGAAGGGTCGCATGCCCCCCGATCAAGCCCAAGGCTACCAAGGTCAAGCGACTGGGCAACGAGAAGTGGAGGAGGCACTAGAGGGAGGAGGCGGAGGCTCTCCTGGCGGAGGCCATGAGGGGCCACTGATCTTGTGCTGCTACCGATGCTGCTGTAAAGCACCTTTCTTTGTATTGTCTATGTTGAACTTATCCGTTGTTGCTGCTGAGCAGCCTAATTGTCGAACCTCATTAAGTACCATACTATATATATCCTATATTAGCTACTTTATATACATCTGATATATATCATATATTAGTTGCTTTATCTACATCTGCTCTGTTTACTGAATATATTTATGGTGCTGGTTAGATTTGCTGCTCTAGATTTGCTACCAGATTGGAAAAAAATGAGGGCCAAAAGGAACAATGAATGAAGAGAAAAGCTGCTCTAGATTTGCTACCTTTTTGGGCAAAAAACACAATTGTTAGCGACAAAGAGGGAAAATACACTCTTAAAAAGGCCAATTATAAAAATAACAAAAAAGAAAACTTCCAATTTAGACGATAGAACGCACGTAACCACCAAACGCGTCCCACCTGGTGCCACACCACGTTCCCAACAAACCGGCTCCACGGAGTCCCACATGGCGCGGCCCCACACGTCAGCATAACGCGTTACTAACCAACTAGCCCATGTGGTCCCACACTACACGGGCCCACACGTCAGCCAACGGTCAACCTGATGGAAGATGTCGTTCGATCTCTTTGATGAGTTTCGTAGAAAGAGATGGGCAAAAGTGAGAAAAAGTTAAGCGACTGGGGAAAACTGAATACAACTAACGAACTAGGGGCACGGAAATAGAAATCCCTATTATTATTTGTCTATAGGGCATATTTCCAACACCTCCACCGTTAATTCACTCAAAGATTCTCCTGTAGTTGAGTCAATTGTTTGTTTGGATTCATCAGTGAGTCCATTATAAAAGTAGTGCACAATAGAATGTTCATAAAAGCCATTATTGGGAACCCTCATAAGTAATCCAGAGAATCTTTTCCAAGCTTGTGTAAAACTTTCTCCAGTCTTCTAGAAGAAACTGGTTATATCACGCTTGATGTGCAACATCTTGTTAAATGAAGTAAATTTTTGCACAATGTTTTCAATAAAACCCACCCAACTAGTTATAGAATCATTAGGCAGGGATTGTAACCAAGTAAATGCTTTATCTTTAAGGACCTACGAAATAGTTTTAGAAGGACAAACTCTTTGGGTAGTCATGTTGGTCCAAAAGTGTCACAAATATCATATACCTTTGTTAAATGGTGACTCAGATCTTCATCTTCTTTTCCTGAAAAGGCAATATCCTGCATCATACGAACGAGTTCAGGATCAAGTTGGTATTCCAAGCCTTCTAGATTAGGATAAAGTACACGTTTCCTTATAATATGTTTATATTGAGAACGACATTCTCTTAGTGTTTACTGAGGCTTCTCTGCCTTTTGTGTAATGGATAAATCTTCCATAAAAGAGGTCATACTATTCATGTCTACAACACATGAAATTAGCAAAGTTTTCGAGAACTTCCAGAAGTCTAGGTTCTGGTGCACGCTCAATATAATTTGGTAAATAGTTTCTTCCTGAACATGAACAAAGATCATCTACAGTTTCAAAACTTAAAATAGCCAAGAAACAAACACTTCGCGCTTAGTTCCTCGGCAACGGCGCCAGAAATAGCTTGATGGCCTGGAACAACACAAGTTTGTCACAACACATTTTCGTGGAAGTATTATTTCTATTTTTATATCAATCCCAATAAGGAGCTTAGGAAATTGTTTATCTGTGGTGTTCCTGTCGCTCTCAAGGTCTCACTAGCCTTGAGTGAATTGACTACAAGAATAGAGATGGAATGGGTGAGTGTTAATGAATGAGATTTGAGTATTGAATGGTATTTAAAGTAAAGTACTTAAAATTAAATGGTACAAAGGTTGTTTGGAGTTTCCTGTAGATGAAAGACTAGATGCAAAGAGATACCGTTCATCGTGATAGTATGTAGGTAGGCGAGTAGCCCATGTGATAATCAAGAGTCCTCTTGGTAGATTCGCCTGATTCCAATTATCCTTCTGCCTACTACCAAAGCCATGGTCATTAGACCAGATCAAAGCTTTAAACTTAATGGTTGTTCGTTTATCCTCAAGTTATACTAGCTCCTCTTTGATATCAGTTGTGTCACCCGGGGGTCGGTGATTCACTAGCAAACAAGTTCATATCTATGTGATTTCGGGATCATGTTGTCTAGACCCTTAAATTAGACAACAAGCATTAGTAACACATAGATAATCATTCTCACATAGAATAATCACAACGATAATCACAAACATCATGTTGTCTAGACCCTTAAATTAGACAACAAGCATTAGTCACACATAGATAATTATTCTCACATAGAATAATCACAACCATAATCACAAATGGATGCAAAATATAATAGGTACATCACATCTCACCAGTTCCCTACATCTCCCATGCCTATGGATATTTACTCGCACATGAGAGGAGAATATAATATCACAATAGTATAATCATGATGTAAATATAGTTCAACTTGATATTACCGTAGCAAGACACAATAAGTGTTGAAAATCAAATCAAATACAAGCCAAAGTATGAATAGAGGTTCAAACCCTAATCTTACAAGTGTGAGTCTCTCTCTCTTTCTTAGTAAAAGGGGGAATTATGGAGGAGTGGATGATCTAGAGGTTGGATATCTTGGGGAGAATGGATGGAGTTTTTATTCTCCTTCAGATATGATCTTCCTTTGTTCTAGTGCGGTTTGTGGTGGCTGCATATGTCTTTTGTCTCTACTGCCTTCATGAAAATTGTTTGTATTAATATAGTGGAGGCAACAACGTGTAGTACGGTCGAATAGTAGGGGTTGGGCATGTCCATACTAATAATCGTTAAGCCTCCTGGAGGCCTAGAATCAAAATGCCTCCAATTGGAGATTTGCTTGATTTGGGACAATCAACTCATAAATTCCCCTAGACCATTCCAAAAGTGTCTAGTCCCCGAAAGTCACATTATAAAACAAGATTTCACTATTTTGTGATATTAGTGTTAGTTGAAAGGTGAAAACCAACGAAGCCAAGTGAAAATAAGTGGAAGATTCTCAGTAAAAAGTGTAATTATTTGGAGCTATCACTTCCACACTAAGAGGTGCTACAATAATTACCTACACTTGGGAGTAATCAGGTTCTACCCATGAGATCCCAAGAGGGCCACAAAATAGAGACGATGTGTCATTAACACTAGCACGAACCTATCACGCACCACCACTACGATCGAACCACTAGGATATTCAAAACCTAGTTGCTATTGTATGTGCATTAGGATACTCCCAACAAGAATTGTACGAGCTCTAGCTCCCCGTAGGATGAGGATGATTCAACCACACCATCCAAAGCACGTAGGAACTTCTCGTTCGACAAGCATGCCGTGACATATGTGCTACCACATGTGTGTTTATCCGTGGCCCATCACATCATAGAGTTGCAACCCATCTTCACATCGAGTTTCCTTCAAAGAGGGCGAGGGCCGAGGGAGGCTAATGGATGCATCATGTAGTGGGATCGAAGAGCCCCTGAAGGTGTAGAGCTAATAAAATCTTGGATGAAGGCAACAAAGGCAATAAGATCATGGACAAGGAACATATGGGAGAGCCAAGTGCACGGCATTTATAGACGAGGCGTTGGTGCCAATGCATCGGGGAGGGATGGTCGAAGCATGGCCCAAATATTTGCGAGATAATCGGAGGTAGCTGGGAGGCAAGGCTCCTAGATGGGGAAGTCAAAGTAAGGCCGACGGCTAGGGGCTTCAGTGGTTTCGGGCTCTAAGAGGAAGCATAGGGAAAAATAAGCCGAAGGAAAGAAGGGAATACAAACTTTAGTTGTTATGTGTAGATGAACGAGTGGATTCTACACGTGAGAAAAAATAGGGGTGTACATATAGGGCAACCACGGGAGAGACATACCAAAATTTTGTGCCATATATTTGGAAAAGAATCAACTGATTCACACGGGAAAGATAGATGGGACACTCTTTTACATGTCCTAACCTTTGAGAAGGTTAAATATGGATGTGGACCTTTATTTGATTGGTTTTGTTAATTTTGGGTTGAACGAGAATTAACTTACATATCAATTGAGTCCTAATACATTGGATTTGGATCGTGATCCTGTGAGTTGCAAGTGGGTTACAACTAAAAATCTTTTTAGTTGCAAATAAGATTGGTATTTTTATTTGCAGGACAAGAATTAAGTTAATTCGTAATTGACTGAGAATGAGACACACATGTCTTCAGTACCATGGTATAAACCATCTTCGTGAGAATTGTCTATGATGTAAACCCCAAACCCTGCTAACTCAGAACACAGTTCCGTCGGTCGCAATATCGGGTTCAAAATGTCGATCCAGTCCAGTAGGGATAACTCATAACCCGTCTCAGTCCAACGACCCTTTCTCGGCTCGCGTGGGCCTTTCTGCCCTTTCTAAGAGCACCTCCACTTGTCCCCCATACGGCATCCGGCGCGGCCGTTTTTTGGCCCGTATGGGGGACGCCGGATATACAGATGAATTGGGGGGGGGGGAGGGGGCGCTGGCTCCCAGCCATGCCCCCCATAAAAAAATCAACAAGTTTTTTTATCAAATCAAACAAGTAGTTTAAACAAGTTCAATATAAAAAATAAATAATTGAACATTCAAATTTATTACAGGTTCATGAAATTAAACAACAATTCAAAATATTCAATATAGCAAACAAATACAAACAAATAAACAAACTAGCTGGCTCCTTTGAGCCTGCACAAATGCTCCACCATATCATCTTGTAGTTGACTATGAGTATTTGTGTCTCGAACTTCTTGCCGCCTAGCAAGAAAATAAGCAAACATGGGTGGCCCTTGATGGTCAATATCTATAAGAGGACCTTGGCGATAATACGGTTCAATGTCAAACACTAGAGTCTCCTGCTCGCTCTCAATGATCATGTTGTGCAAGATCACACAGACAGTCATGACCTCCCACATCTAATCTTTCGACTAGGTAAGGGCAGAGTACCTGATAATGGTAAATCAAGCTTGCAGCACACCGAATGCCCTCTCCACATCCTTCCTGCAAGGCTCCTGCTGTTGGAAAAACCAAGCTTTTTTTTCCTCCAGTCACATGGTTTGAAATTGTCTTCACAAATGTTGACCATTTTGGGTAGATGCCACCTGCCAAATAGTAGCCCTTGTCATACTGGTGGCCATTGATCTCGAACTGCACTGGAGGAGCTCTTCCTTCAATAAGCTTGGCAAACACATTTGAACACTTCACCACGTTGAGGTTATTATGTGATCCTACCATACCAAAGAAAGCATACCAAATCCACAGATCCTGATATGCCACAGCCTCAAGCACCACACTAAGCACCACACTACATGATCATATATGACCTTTGTACATGCCCTGGTGTGCGAATGAGCAGTTCTTCCATGCCCAGTGCATATAGTCAATGCTTCCAAGCATTCCTAGAAAACCCCTTGCTGCATTTTGTTCTAGGATCCGAGTTGTGTCTTCTGCATTGAGTGTTCTCAAGTATTTCTTCCCATACACTGCCACAATTGCGCTACAAAACCTGTACATGCAGTCGATGGCTGTGGACTCGAGCATGCGGATGTAGTCATCTTGTGTGTCTCCAGAAATTCCATATGCAAGCATCCGGAGAGCAACTATGCACTTTTGGATTGTGGAGAAACCAAGCATGCTGATGGCGTCTCTCTTTAGTTTAAAGTAGTCGTTGAACTCTCTCAATTCCTCGATGATCTTCAGGAAAGGCTTCCGACACATTATGAAATGGCGCCGAAATGTGACGTCGCCGTGTAATGGGTCATCGGCGAAGTAGTCGGCGTAGAGCATGCGGTAGTCTTCTATCCTCTGCCTCGACTTGCTCTTGCGCCGTCCAGGCTTCGAACCCCCATCAGCTGGCTTCTCATCAGTGCCGACGATCATGCCAATGTGGGATGTGATGATCATGGGATGATTGTCGTCACTGACGCAGTCTCGGACGCCAGCAGCAACGGTGACTTCATCATCCATCATCTCTTCCTCATCTGAATTCATGCCTTTGGCAAACCGTTGAAGACCTAGTGGGCAGGGCAGTTGTGTGGCGGGCTTGGGGCTACCAGCGGGCGTGGAGGTGGCTCGGGATGGCGTGGGGGCGGCTCGGGAGGGCGTGGGGAGTATTTCGGGCGGCTACGGCAGTGGCTCTAGTGGACTGAAACGGCAGACGGCTGCGAGGGGTGGTAGTGGCAGCGAGCTGTTGGAAACGTGGAATGTGGACGACTTTGCAGTTGCGTGACACCGACAGGGCTGACCAGCGTCTTTTCAGCTCCATCCGGCGCCCCCCGCTCCCCCCACCACCACGCGTGGATTGGATTCAGTCTAGAGGCGTCGGATAACTAAACGGGTCGCGCCTGCGAAAATAACATTTAGAGTGCGCGGCTGGACGTCATTTTGATCGCCCGGCATCCCATGGACCTAGGACCCTGAGTGGAGATGCTCTAGGCTTCGGTAACTGAATTCGCTACCCAACAAATTTTGCTTCCGTCAGCGAAATAGCAGCCGAAAACCAAACCCTGCAGCAACTGTAAACTTTATTTTCAAAGCAGTTGATTAGCCTTTAAGAATGAGTTAAGGAACTACCCCTTCACTTTAAAGCTCAGGAAAAGGAGAAAAAGAAGGCATTTACCTAAATCTTTCTAGTAGTACCCCCATACTTGATGCCGCGGTACACCGAGTACATGTACATCGATCACGGCCTGACTGACAGCTCGACGAGCGAAGTCAATTGTTCCTTCGCAAAGACCACATTAATCACATCGACTAGCTCGACAACGGATCAAACAAGAGATGAAAAATCATTTTTTCCTCCAGAGATACTGCCGCACTGTAGTCTGTACAGCTCTTTCCAAGCAAGGGAACAAGAACTTCTCGGCCTTGCAGACGGAGACAAGGAAAGGATTTCAAAAACTTTCCCCCACCACCACACGCCGCTGCTGCTCACGCCTGACCAGAGACCGCAATCTACAGTCTTTTCACCCTTTATCCCGCACCGCCCCGCTCCGCTCCTCCTCAAGCGCCAACTCCGATTTCCAAATCCCAGACAAAAACCCTCGGCCGCAATTTGTTTCGAAACCCCAGATCCCCCCCACAGGCCGCACAACAGAATAGCCGATTTTCGAAACCCAGGCCGGAGCAACGCGCTGCAGGTCCGTCGGTCGCGGCTGGGGAGCTGGGCCATGCGTCGGCGCGGCGTTGTGCTCTTGGGAGGAAATACAGCGCCAAATGCCTGAGCCCGACCGCCACCTCCTCAGCCCCGGCGGCGGCGGCGGCCTCCACCGCGACGGGCTCAAGGGCTGGCCCGACCTGTGGGTGCTCCCTGGGAAGCCGCCGCACGCGCGCGCCGCGGCGATGGCGCCGCCAGACTGCGCCCCCGACCAAACCCTAGCCTTCTCGGACGAGCTCCTCCTCCGCGTCCTCGCCTGCCTCCCGGAGCCCCACCTCACGGCCGCCGCCTCGCTCGTCTGCAAGAGGTGGATGCGGCTCTCCGGCCGCCTCCGCCTCCGCCTCGCGGTCCGGGACTGGGCTTTCGTCACGCACCGCCTCCCCTACCGCTTCCCCAACCTGGCGGTACTCGACTTGTTCCCGGCATCCATCGCCGCCCCGGCGGCCCCCTTTCGGGCCTCCCCTGTCCTCACCTGCGGAGCGGTGTCGCTAACCCTAGACCCCAGCGCGGACCCGCCGCTCGGTGCTTGTCGGTTCCTCGCCGACGATGTGCTCGACAGGGGCCTCGCGGTCGTCGCCGCTAGGTTCCCCAACCTCCGCCGCTTATCGGCCACGGCTGCGGCCGAGTCTGGCGGCCTGATGGATATCGCCGGCGGCTGTGCGACCCTACAAGAGCTTGAGCTCCACAGATGTACCGACCTCGCTCTCCGTCCAGTCTCTGCCTTTGCGCACCTCCAGATCCTGCGCATCGTTGCCGCTTCGTCCCCTCTCTACGTCACCGGTGAAGATGGCGGGGTCACCGATATCGGCCTCACCATCCTCGCCCATGGCTGTAAACGGTTGGTCAAGCTGGAGCTCGTGGGTTGCGAGGGTAGCTACGATGGCATCGCAGCTGTGGGACGGTGCTGCGCGATGCTCGAGGAGCTCACCATTGCTGACCACAAAATGGATGGCGGGTGGCTTGCTGCTCTAGCTTTCTGTGGCAACCTCAAGACCCTGCGTCTCCAGGGCTGCGGCAGGATTGATGATGATCCTGGGCCCGTGGAACATCTCGGCGCCTGCCTCACGCTGGAGAGCCTGCAGTTGCATCACTGCCAGCTACGGGACCGTCGCGCCCTCCATGCTCTGTTTTTGGTCTGTGAGGGTGCTCGTGAGTTGCTGGTCCAGAATTGTTGGGGCCTTGAAGACGACATGTTTGCGTTGGCTGGCCTATGCAGGTATTGTAACCACCAATCTGACTCTTCAAATATATTACTACTATTTTCTTCATAGATTAACATGATTGCGTAATGGAGACAGTTTGTGCATTCTACTGTTTAATTATTCATGCTTTTTGTTTCTTCTGTGATAATGACATGCTGCCAATAAAAAGAGTATTAGGTAGCTAACGTTCGGATGCTCTGACATTGAGTTAAGTGTCAGGGGGGAATGCTTGCAATACATGGACCCCGTGCATGATTGGAGTGACCATTGCTTCTGTGGTGATTGGAATGATTAATACCTATCTTGAGGATTGAGTGGAGTTCTGGTGGTTTGAATGTTTTAACAGCCACGCTAAGATAAACTTTGCTAGTTAGTTTTTATGTTTACTGATGGCGTATATTTGTTACTGATAATGTACTTCAGTTATCCTTTTACTCTGTCTTCTGTGAGTGCTCTCAGTGTACAAAGAAAATAAGCTAGCACTTCAATAGATGCTGTTAATGTATTTATGGTTGATGTGTTATCAAGTTATGTACACAATTTGTACTGATTTAAAGGTGTGCTTAAGTGAAACCGTTTCTTAGTATACTGTTTTCTTGTCTGTGGATAAAAGCATACTCCCATCCGGTAACCATTCTTCACCCCAGTGTTTTATGTAGGGTAACGACACTCTTAACCTAAAATGTAACTTACTCTTAATGACCAGATTACGCAGCCAGGCTGTCACTCAACGAACATTTGATAAATAGTTTCTTAATTAGGTGGTAGTGACCTGTAAATTGTAGAAATTTACTTATATGTCTGCATAAATGTATTTGATTAGGATCGAGGTTACTTTTATTATTCCATCACAAATCAGGCTCCAATAATTCTATTGACTAATGTTGTAGAATTGACTTTGTTGGAAGAAGGAGACGGCAGATGACTAATCTTGCACATGTTATGATTCTGCTTATTCAATTGCACATCTTGAACAAAGTCTCAAAGCACCAATTGTCAATTTCCCAATCTCATAATTGGTAAAAGGGCTGGGAAATGGCAGCATTCCAGTATATTATCTGCTGATGCTGTTATGTTGGATTTAGTAGGTTATTGACCCCACATGAAGCTATTAATTAAGACCTGAGCATTCTTCTGCTATTTGACACCTATTTTTTTATGTAATTTAATTAGCCCTTGAAGGCATTTGACTAAGTGCTTCTTTGTTTCAAAAGTCACATGTTGCTATTTCTGTCTGTCAAGAAATGTGTTTCTACATCTCGTCGAGTGCAATATTTTTGCTCCTTGCCGAGAACATCTTCTGATCCCTGATTTTGATTTGTAGTAGCACCTTAATCCGTGAGTTTGTAAATGGACTGACACAGTCAACTACCCCAGCTTGTTTTGTGTGTAATCTATTTGTGCCATTCATTGCTGCAGTACAACACAAGCTAGTGTATTAGTGGGCTGAAATAAATAACCACTAACCAGTAACCAGGCACACATTTAGGCTGTGTTTGAAATTGAGGTGGATTATGATAAGCTAGTTGGCCCCACCAGCTGTTGCGTATTTTACTGTTTGGCTGTTTTCATGGTTTTTTCACAGCAGATTATGAAATAAGTTCAGCACAATGCAATTCCCAAGTACTCCCTCCGTTCGGAAATATAAGACGTTTTAGCTTCGTGAATCGAATGTATCTAGACGTCTTTTAGTGTATAGATTCGTAGAGGTTCGGAGTGAACCTATACACTACAAGATGTCTAGATACATTCGTTTCACAAAGCTAGAATGTCTTATATTTCCAAACGGAGGGAGTACACACTGAGCCTTTTTCAGCTGGAATTCCTAGACTGGAAAACTTGAACTTCAAACTGCCTGGAAGCTTAAGACCATGTTATTCCCTTTACTGGATGTAGTAGTACAAAACCATTTTAGTTCCTCGTCTTGGTTTTTTATGTTTTCTTTTCAAGAAACGTGTGCCTTAGCTGAAAATGGATGCCACATGTTTCAGTACTCCCCCTTCTGGAAATGCTTTAGAATGTCACATGCCCAAAGTACAGTAAGAATTGATGTAACATTATGGTCCACAACCCATATTTTGGAAACTAATACTCACATATTGGATATACTGTAGGACTTGACTGACAATTGTTTACTTTCCTTCTTTTCCAGGAGAATAAAATTCCTCTCCTTAGAAGGCTGCTCACTATTAACAACTAGAGGAGTTGAATCAATAGTCACCTCGTGGAATGATTTGCAGAGTCTAGAAGTTGTCGGGTGCAATAAAATAAAGGATGAGGAGATTACTCCTGCACTCTCAGAGCTTTTCTCTAATCTCAAAGAGCTGAAGTGGCGGCCTGACAACAAATCTCTCCTCGCTGCAAGCCTTTCTGGCACTGGAATGGGAAAGAAGGGCAGAGTATTTTTCAAAAGGGTATGAAGTCTGATCATCTTGGTGCTCCACCATTCCCTGCGATGCACTTCATCTGTTCTCTGCCCGTAAGGATTGAGCTTTTCTTGCAGCAGATTTTACCGGGCCACCAACGAGTGAAAGGGAAGATGCTCAACTATCCAGCGGGTGTCGCTGCTTAAGCTGGATCACTCCTCCAGACAGAGTTTCGCATGCTCCTGTAACAGTCTTATGGACGCAGCTTAGTCCGGCACGCTAGAGCACGATCGAGGTACCAACCGTCCAGATTCTTGTTTGTGGCCGAGTTGTAACAGTCTGACACTCTCAGAGGAACCTAACCAATACTTATGTATGCCACGAGATGTTCCTTTAAGTTATGTTAGAACTTGTTAGTTCCTGATGATAAATCAGACAGAAGCAACAGGAAGTTCATGTTAATTTCACATGACTAGACTGCTGAATGGTCTCTGTTGCCTGTACACTTTGCAATACAGAAATTCGATTGGGGCCTACTCTCGTGTTGCAATGTACTCGTCGGCACACTAAACATGATAAACATTACATTGAGGTGAACCACCTAACGACCACTACAGCTGCCAAAGCGAGCCGCCGACGCGCCGCTGTCGCCGCTCCCTTACCAGAGCTGGCTTGTCGTTGATGACAGTCGGGAAGTCTTCGTGCGCACGTGCCCCTAAGGACCAACGCCCTAGAGCCAAAGTCGTCGCAATTGAACCTTTGAATTGATCCGAATCTTCAAACACCAAACCTAGAACACATGTAGACTAGACAAAATCGACCACTCCATGGAAGCAGCGACCAGACGAACCCACCCTCCTCGGCACCACCGATGAGATCGTCGACGGCGAGGTGGAAGAGGAGGTGGGTATACTTTATTCTTGTCCCGCACAACGTCGCCATAGCCAGCGTAGCGTCGATGTCGGTTGACCAAACTCTAACTTTAGGGACCCTTCAACCGCGCCGAGCGCAGGTCCGAGGTCCCCACCCCCTCCGACCGTCGGAGCGACAACCGGAGGAGGCGGGGGCCGTCAATTTCCGATCGTAGACGGCGGAGACGAGACACGGACGGCGGACGACAGGCTAGGGAGGAACCCTAGCCGCAACCTCCTTTTCTTTGCGGGAGAGAGACGCACAGCGTGTGCTCGTCGTGGTTGATGAAGTCATTTGGTTTGTCAAGAGATCCATTGTTACTTGAATGTTGATGATGCTTAATTTATCATAAGAATTTGCTAGTACTTCTAAATTTTGCCCTTGCATTTGCCGAGCAATGATCTTTCTATGCCACGAACAGGAGAATGGAAGCACTGGCTGTAGCCCTGTTGTCGGTGAATTAAATCACAATACCGTGGACCACCTGTCAGATGGCCCAACATAGAGCCCATCTTGCTTAATATGTAAGCCCATCCGTACCATCTTTGGTTCCTCTTTCTCTCTCTCGCCCCTCCCCACCCCACCCCACCCCACCCCCCCCGTCTCGCTCTCTTTCTCTCTCTAAACCCGCGCGCCCTCTGCAACTGCCAGGCACGCCCCGTGCAGACGAAGTCGAAGAGGAGGGCAAGACGAAGCCAGGTGTGCGGAGCAAGAAGCCAAGAAGATGGCCGCCGTCGCCGAAGGCGTCTCCTCCTGCGGCAGCATCAACATGCGCCGCACCGACCACCTCCTCCCGCTCCCGCTCCCCTGCGTCGGCGAGCCCACCGCCGCCTCCCGCGTCTCGCCGGGGTCCTCCCCCGCCCGCTCCGACGCCTCCGAGGGCGCCGCCGCGTTCTACGCCGCGGACGACGAGCCCGAACCCGAGCCCGAGGCGTCCGCGGGGAGGAGCACGCAGATGCTGCTCGCGATGGCCGCCATGGGCGGGCGGGGGGGCCCTTACGGCCGCCGCCCAGCTTCGTCCTATGGAAGCTGCGCCGCGTGGAGCGCCGGATCGCTCACCGAGCACCGACCAGCCTCCCCGTCCCCCATATGCAGCCCCGTCAGCAGCAAAGGGGGCGACGGCTACCGGGACGCCGGGGAGCGCCGCGACGATAGTGCCGTAACCTCCTTCGTCACGTCACGGGAGGTCAGTTTTTTCCGTGTTCTCGGTGCCCTTTCGCGTTGTTCCTGGCAGGTTCCCGAAGAAAAGGGATGTAATTCGAGGGTTCTTGGTTCATCAATCGCGTTGGGCTCCGTCGATTCCTAAGTTAATTCTTTGTCGCAGCGGTGGTTTCTTGGTAGGAGCTGTCCAAGTTCTTGTATTGGTCCCAGGAACGATTGCTTCTAGGAACGAATGCTCAATTTCGGAGTATTTGTGTTAGATTTTTTAGTTGGATTCTTGGTTGATAAATGTTCCAGGAATTGATTGGTAATTCAAGAATAATTAACTGCCGACTAACAAAGGATGCGCATTTGTGATTTTCGGTTTGTTGCTAAGTTTCATCTAGCTGAATCTTGAAATGGACAAAAGCTGGAGTAGTCGTACCTCAGTCATACCACTGTTGCAATTAGTTTCAACAATTATATCAGTCAACTAGGTTACAACGATTTGGTGCCTGCTTCTGTCTAAATGTTGCTAGTACCATTTTTTTACCCACCCAGTTTTGCTTTGCATCCATTTGATCTTTCACCACTCATAAGTAACTAGGAGTTGATCATAAGCCAAAACTGCCTCAGGAAGAAGAGCAAGAGAGGTTACCAACCAGAGGAGATTTCATGAAGTTTCCTGCTACACCACGGAACATCAGATTACAGACTCCCAGGCACCCTTCTCTGCTGGATCAGAGAGGTGCTGTCTTTTGCCTGCCTCCCCGTTCATAGATCAATCGAATATTTTTCTTGCATGTCATGGTAAATCAGTTTATTTCAATTACACAGTTCACGGATCCAATCGAGGGCCTCCAAGATTCGTCCACAAGGCCACACCAGGTAGATTGATGCGCCGAGCTCGCTCCTCGCATAATTACCATCGGCGGCGTATGGGAGCAATTGATGCTGTCAATGAATGGAGATTGCCTAAAGTAAGTGAAGAGGAAGATGAGGCAGTGGATCAGAAGGACTGGCAGGCAGATACTGTGTCGTCTCGTATATCCTCAGGTATTGGCCTAAATCTCTTGAGACCTGTCAGTTCTTCAGCAAAACATGAACGGGGACAATTCTGTATGTTGCAGCTCGTGATTGGAACTTCGAGACTAATGGTACCTATGAGGGAAACAATCATGGTGGTCGTGCTTTTGACCATTCAGAAGGCGAGAATAGTCCAGTTGCAGTGCAAAGGATGGAGAGACGGCTCCGGGGCTCTGCGGTAAAAACTAAGGAAAGTTTTGTCCGCAGCAAGTTGGTTGCCTGGAAGGATGCACAGATTTCAAAGCTCATAGACAAGTAATCCCTCTCATCTCATCTTACACGAATAGTTGTGTTTTATTTGTTAACAAATTATTCGGGACTTGCTCAGAAACAAGAATACTTGTATTAGCCAATAATGATGTGGAATCAGATGGCTTGGGAGATGATCACCTTTAGCAGAATGTGTTATCGGAAAGAAACATGTTGCTCTTACACTTCAACTTACATTGGAAATAAACAAAAGAGATTGATCCATTAACGGGTACAGAAATGACTGTTTGTGAGGGGGGACACTGATTTGTTGAAGTTTTGAACCTCTAAACGAACTGAACTGCAGAATGTTATATAATGGGCTCAAAATTTTGGATATGTTTATTCCTAGCGCTTATGTTACTTATGTCAACTAGGCTGAGAAGTAAAGAAGCTAGCATTGATGCCTGGCAGAAGAATAAGATTGCACAGGCCAGGGCTGAAATGACAAAAACTGAGGTATGCTTGGTAACTGCATTTGTCCTCCCCAAGAAAGACAACTCCAGTGTTTACTGCATTGAATATTTCCACTGATAGCACTGGATCCATAGTTTCACATTCTGTTTGTGTCTTAACTGAAAACAGAGGAAGTTGGAAAAGAAGAGAGCTGAAGCAGTAGAGAAGATGCAAAAGGCGATAAGAAAAGCAGAGAGGAAAGCTGATAACAAGAAAGTCAAGGAGCAGGCAGCCACTGCCAGTCAGATAGCTGGTGTTGAGAGAGCCTTGGAGAAGATGTCTAGGACAGATAAGCGCCCCTGGTCACTGGCCTATCTGTGATCCAGCTCTTCACTTGTGCTAGTTGCAGACAACCAGATTGCCATAAGCTCTACCAGTGCCAGCACAGAAAGACCAAAACTAACGAAACCAACAGTGTCAGATATCCAGAAAATTACCATATAAGTACTGTATATAGTCTTGGTTTGTTATCATAGCTAGGTTGATGGAAGTTTCAGGTCATGCAACACTTTGTCAGCACTTCAACTCTCATTCTTAAACATGACAAGCAAAGCTGGACAGATCATAGTATCCAAACTCTTGTTGTGGCCCATATTCCTGTTCTTAGAAATGTAATTCTTTCATGTAAAAATATACAGTACCATTCTTTTTCTCCCCCATTGGAGAACACATATATACAGTTACAGTCAACTATTTCGCATTGTTTGCTTGATGGGCATATCATTCCGCTTTTCGTACGTTTGATTCTCATTATTTTCATTTCGTGTGACACCAGGTAGTTTTGTGTATATCCCGCTATTTTACTGTATAGATACATCAGGTTTATATGTTCAGAAGAAACTGGTCGTTTAGTATGCAGTTAGTTCTTTGGGAATGGCTTCGCAGTTCAGTCTTCATACACACTTGAACAGGCAGTGGTCGAGCGTGGGGAGCACGGGGACGAAGACGCTGCGCACGCGCCGGCGCCCAGTTGAGGCTCTGAGCCGCCGCGGCCCTGAGCTCCTCGCTCGCGCCCTCCAGCCTCGGCAGCGGCGCCTTGCCCGCGGCGACGGCGACCGACGCGCGTCTCCCTGTCCCCGGTGTGGCGCGGCCCCGCGATCCGCTGTAACTGGGAGATCGCCGCCATGTGGTGCTTGGTCGACAGTTACTGTGGGCAGTGGGCACTACACTTCAATACCTAAAGATTTAACTTAGAAAGATTAACAATATTTAAGAAAATATTTGCTTATTTATTTTGTGTTTTTGGTGATAATTACGATTTTTTTGCGTGGCACCTATGCACATTTAACTTAGATCACTGCATGCAGTGTGTTGCAGCATTTGCTAAAATATCTAAGACGTCTGCGTGACCCCAGACGTTAACAGAATGTTTTTTTACAATCAATACCATATATATTTATTATCATATATATTTATTGTAGCAAATAATATATATATGAGCTGGATTCAGCAATTACAAAATAAAATCTAAAAGAAACTATCCAATCATCGAGATCTTCAAACTCTTTCTTATTTCATGACACAATCTTATACTTTTTCGAAGACAGCCGTATAAAAAAGACATAGGTACCAAATCATAGACCTGTAAATACCAACGAGGGTTCTCCTATACTTTTAGTTTGGGCCACAGTGCAAGGCTACGTGAATGCACACGACCATTAGAGTAATCAATCAACATCGGCAAGAGCACCAAGACCGGTATTCCAGAGAAGATGAACCGAACAGCCTCGTCGACGTCGTTAGAGAGCTGAGAGTACGACTCCCCATTATCGAAAACATGGCAGTCGGGAAAGATATTGCAAAGATAAACCTCCTCGGGATAACCAACAAGAACCATCCAAGATAGATCCGGCGAATCAAGATTTGAAAAATCATACCAAAAAAAAATTGAGCTTCCAACACTATCATTAACATTGAGAAGAAGCTCATGTCCTCGAACAAAGTGTCGAAGAATGCTTATTGTAGACGATGCCATCTCCATCGACGTGGAGACCGACGAGGAGCAGCAAAACTCTAATCTAATTTATTGAAGACACCACTTTTATCAAAGACTCAACTCATAGATCAGGTTCCCCACTCCTCCTAGCACCGGCGAGGCCGACCGAAGGAGGAGGAACCGACTATGGAGGAGGAAGGTGGAGCCAGATAGGTTTAGGAGGAAGAGAGGTGGCGGCTAGGATAACCCATGGACTGTTTTATGTGGGTCTGGTGTTAAAGGATGTTTAGTAGTTCAAGAAACATCCATTTGCAAAGAAGAAGCCTTCTTTGAGTTCTCGAGGGGTACTGCCTATTGGAAAATCCACCTGAGGGTGTAGCGCCCGATTGAAACTCCTCTCCCAACCCGTACCGCATCGTCCCTGTGTGGGCGACGGGGACGGAACCCTAACCACCACCGCTCAGCATCCCAACGCCTCCCTCCCCCTTCCCACCGCCGCCGGACGGCGTTGACAGGCGAAGCCTAGGGGCTGGCGATGGCGGGGCCTTCTTCCCCCGCGCGTGGAGGCGAAGGTGCAGGCGTTCATGACCATGGCAGGCGGTGAGCTCTGCGAGGGGCGCGGCTTCAACAGCATGTAGACCTTGCACCGCAGGCGTGCAGGCGGCAGTGGCCCAGATGGCAACGGTGGCGCTGATGTACAACGTCCTAGGAGGTCCGGCGACGGTGACGGAGCTGCACAACGGTGGATGACCTGTTCGACGAGGGGGGTGGTGTGGATGGGACGGTCGAGGCCCTTGGACGACTGCAAGTGGAGCTGGCCGGCAACGGTGGTGGCGCTCGGCCTTGGCCCGATCTAGGCCCATTTGGGCTTGATTCGGGTTAGCAAGGCCCTGGCTGGGTTTTGGGTGCTCCCGAGGGAATCCCACCCCCTGGCCATGATGGGAATGTTCGTTTGTGGTACCAAACTTGGTGGGTGAGCGCACCGCGGTACCCGAGTTGTCATCAATCGCGCGGAAGGGCCATAGTAGAATCGCCAATTGTCCAGAAGGGCCAAATGGGGGTGAATACAAATCTAACGGCCAAACGGTCGTTTGAACCAGACGAAAAACGGTTGAACTCAAATACCGCCGTTAGGTCAACTCTTCTTGTCCCGCCATGTCAGTATTCCTCGTTATCTTTTGCGGTCGTGGACTAGCTTACCCCTGCGTGGACCAGATCCCTGAGTGGACCAGATCTATTTCTTTGCTCTGCTCTGGTCTTCTCCCCTACTCCCCTCCCCATAACATTTGCTCAGCTCCGGCTGCTCGTCTCAGATCGGAGCTCGCACTTGCTCTAATTTGCGTCCCCGCCATGTCCGATCAACCTCCCACGCCTCTAATCGAAGCTCGCAGCCATCGCCGTTGCATCGTCCGCCGTATCTGAGCTTCGCGTCCCCGGACTAATATCTCGCCTCTGGCTAGTCCTTCTCGCACGGCGGAGCGTGTCCCGTCAGGCGATCCAGGCCGGCAACCGACATCGGGAAGTTGCGTGCTGCCGCGCACCCTAGGCATGGTAGCCCTGGCACATCAGTTCGACGACCACGCTCTCATGGCCACCATGCTGGGCGTCCGTCCCGCCGTGTCACCGGCAGAGTTGCTGTCGGCTTTCAGGTCTTGTTTTGGGATCAGATGAAATGAGGTCAACATTGAGGTATGCGTGCCGCCATTCGATTTTTTCGTCCGGTTCGAGCACAACTCAGACACCGGCGTGTTCTGCATTCTTTCCGTTCTTTCGAGTGCTGCGGGGAGAAAATGAGCTTCATCCGTTGGCATCACGCCTGTGGGTGGGATGATCGCTTGGGGCAACTTCGTTTCTTCTCTAAACTCGGCTTTGACGGCCTCCCATTGGATGCTTGGGAGCCGGAGGCCCTCAAGCAGGTCGTCAGTAGCCTTGGCGGCGAGCTGGTGGAAATCGTGCCACCGAGCGACAGATGGGTCATCGAGGTAAAGGCGTGGCTGAAAGATCCTAACACCGTTCCTAAGATGTACGAGGTGCAGATTCCAAGCAGGGCAGGGCGACAACTTTGCTGGAAGCACCCGGTCATCATCCACCTGGAGGAGGTTCTGGAATCGGTACATGGCATTCAGGGCCCCGAAGAGGCTGCCAGAAAGCGTCCTCATCGCCTGTAGTGTTGGCCTGAAAGGATCGATGGCACAGGACCACCACCGTTTCGCGACGGCGCACACAGTTTCGGTGGGGGGACCGGGCTTGGACGAGCTAGTGGTTCTGATTTCCCTCGAGTGAAGACAGAGCTCTAGTGAATTGCCGTGGTATATGTGGCTAATGAATTTGTAGTATGGAGAGCGTAGCAGGAAGTTAGCATCGACTAAAAATATGTAATAGTTTGAATCGATGTAGTACGTGTGTGTAATAGTTTGAAGTCGTATGTGTGTGTAATAGTTTGAATCGATGTAGTATGTGTGGGCAATGAATTTGATGTAGTGTGTGTGTAATAGTTTGAATCGATGTAGTTGAACACCGTGCTTTATAATTTCTATGAATAACCAAGGACAGCCTCATGAAAAGAGGATGGTCTGGCAATGAGCAATGTCAATTATGTGGATGCCAGGAAAATGTAGTCCATCTCCTCTTCAAGTACAAGGTAGCTACATTTGTAACACGTTGAACTGCAGGACCATTTCGCAGGCAACACAAGACAAAGGAAAAATAGTTTACAGCACAGACAACAGACGCAAAATCTGTAGTCTGGGATAAAAAGATGCCAGTTAACTAGATTGAACCATGACTAGTAATTGAAGGAAATAGATACTTGATAGTATTTGCTTACAACAATAGTACTTCCATACAAAAGGGTCTTATACCTGCACAAAAGTGGGCTAAACTTCCTACTAGTTTATAGAACAATTCGTCAGCATTTCATCTACAAAAGCCATTCTTTAGTCTGAACTTAACTATTCTACACTAAAGAAACTACAGATCTCCACCAGAAAAGTTGGCTGGCCAATTGCCTTGAGAGGACATAAGTTCTTTGATCATTTAACCCAAACTGATCTATTGCCTTCTCGCCAAACTACAAGAAATCTGCATCGTTCATGCACGAGCGATTTGCGTGCGCCAGTCCCGGTTCAGTCGGACCATCCGCACTGCCGCAACGATTTCTTCGAAACTGAAATTCGGCATCTCCTTCTTGGGATCGTAGGTCCGTGTGAACTCGAACCTGAATTCCGGGGCTGAGCTGATGCCCGCCGCCGGCTCCGGCTGTCGAACAATCTAGCATGCTGAGTGTAGACGCTTGGTTGCCACCACGGTACGGCCTCCGACGGTGCGTAGGATGGAGCATCTTTGCCACATACGGCGTGCTCCCAGCCTCCCCCACTGAGGTAAGGTAGTCCGCGCCGAAGCGTGGACGCGAGAGTTCCTAGACCTTGGCGCTGCCCTGTTCGAGGGTGTGTACCCTCGGCGGCGGCATGCTCTCATGAACAATTTGATACGTACCTTGTTCCCACTGCCTAGAGCATGCCGTAATGTCGCCGCGCGATTTCTCCAGATCACTCTCTTGGCCCTGCTTGCTGCATCTAGCACCGACGACGCCGCAGTCGCCGCCGCGGCCGATTCGGCACATTCGGAAAAATCATCCGCTTGGCAGGGCAATGGGAGACCGACCTTGAAGTAGAGCTTCATGGCCTGCCTTAGAGGGGCTAAATACCCTAGTTTCGGCGGCTGTCGCGGCGGCAGTGGCTTAAGCGAGGCCATGTTACCCTAGTTGGTGCGGCACAGAGGAGCTGCGCAAGGTGAACTGTGGTTAGTCGGAGAAGGGGAGTGAAAGACTGACAGTAGGTTTGGACTATGGGCACGCGTGAAAATAACCATTTCCCATTTCCTTAGAGGGTAATAATTCGACACTTGTTGCATTAACAGCTCAATCTTTATTTCCCTTCTCATCATAAGAGTGCGAACGTATTAAAAAGATCGGTCGTGGCTATCCACCTCATCGGGCAATGTACCAGGACAGGTAGGAGACGAGACCGGATTTCATTTTAGAAATGTTGACGACTGTGCCCTTATGTTTATACGATATTATTTATATGCCACCATGTACCGTCGACTATAGCAACACCATCAGAAACAGGGGATAACGACGTGGCGTGTTTTCTTTTTTTAAAGGGCATCAGAAATAGGGGATGCCGACGTGGCATGTTTTCTGACTGGCAGGCCCGCCCCCTCCACCTTCGACGACGCGCATCCCAGGTTCGAGGGGTGGTGCCGCCCACCAACACATTATTGTGTAATTTTCCATGTGGAACCTGAATTCCGGCGCTGAGCTGATGCCCATGTCGAACACAGAGAATTCTGAAAGAAGCTACTAAAAATAAATACTTTGAATTCTAAAAGTACTAAATTTAAATACGTTACAATTTTGTCTGAAAGTTAATACGCATAATGCTCATCAAAATAATATAAATACAGTACAAATTTCTACTTCGAAAAATAGACCTGAAAATGCTAGCAAATAACCTAGGATGAATATAGCATTCATTCTCCCCTATATATTTCGTCAGCGGCGGCTCCCGTGTGCTGCAACACATATTCAGAGAACTCTCTTCGTCTGCAATGTGCTGCCAGTATCTCGTCCAGAGGGTAAGGCCTCGGTGTATGTTCCAGACTTAAGCCATACGTCATTGTTGGTTCCTCTTCCCAGGCTTGAACCTCATGATCGTACAGTCTGATATAATTCATGTAGTATATGCAACCGGGTTTGACTGTGGGGTGTAACCTGGTGTCAATGGAGATAGACCGATTGTAATCAACAAAGAGGGCACGACTTCCAGTGTCACCGACGGCCTCGAGAGAGCGGTTCTCCGTGTCCACCCGGTACAACACCGCTTGCCCTTTGGCGAAATCCCCGTTCAACACAAGAAGCATATCACCATCTGACTCCACAAGGTAAAATTTGTAAATTCCGCGTACTTGTTCAAAGACTGGGGCCGAAATTATTTTGGCCATCGTGACAGTGCTCGCGCGCTGCTCTAATTTGATGTTGGTCGACAAGATGTCTCCATTCTCAAGTATTGCATATACTTCCCCTCGGAATGTCGTCATGCAGTCCAGAAGCATAGCAGGAGGTGGCGAATACAATCCTTCTCCAAATGATTCATTGATTTGCCCCGTTGGGGTGCTCTCATCAGCCCATGCCATACGATCTGGATAATTAGTGCAAACGAATACCATCGTCGGGGACTTCGTCACGACGACAGATTGCAGAGGATCAGATGGTATGTGTGCTTGAAACTCAGTGTTAGACTTATGAGTGATTGGGTTCAGAACCCGAATCTGGTACGGCTCCACCCTCTGAGCAAGCACGATGACGCCACAAGAAACACCGATGAAGTAGAATCTTTTGGAAGAAGAGGGCATCAGTTAGCACTAAGATGTTTACAATGGAAAATACCAATAAATATCGGATGTGAATGCGAACCTGTGATGGATGTCCATTAGATTTGTCCTGAAGCAACGACCAGTGGCGAGGTTGAGGAAGGTGAAGTCGCCAACGTCTGATAGTGTGCGATCTATCATGATCCAGTTGTTGAGATGGAATTCGGGCACCTTTAAAGTGCGGCGCCAATTGGTGCAGACTTCCCGATAAGCAGCATAGGTTTCGACGTACTCCTCTTTCTCCAGGAAATAGTCGGCGATCTTGCGAAGTGGGTCAGCTGGGAGATCGGACCAGTTCTTCTTCATCCGGCTACTGGCCATGGATTACGTGCGGGAATGTTTTGATCGAGGACGAAAGAAGAACTACCACTGTGAGGAGAAGAAGAAGAGGATAACAGATGAGGGAGATGAAGCGGAACTACCACTGCGAGGAGACGAGGAGACGGGGGAGAAGAAGCGGAACTGCCAATTCAAGTTTGGATCAACGGGTTTTTTTCGGAACTAGCGCGTGAACCAGCCATGCACTGCATGCAAGTTTTGATCAAACAGACTGACATGTGGGACCTACTAAAAATTCCGTGAAGTGCTCCCCGTGCATAGTGCGCTGACAGGTGGCATGTTTTTTGACAGGCGGGCCCGCCTCCTCCACCTTTGACGGCGCGCGTCACAGGTTCGAGGGCTGGTGCCGCCCACCAACACATTATTGTGCAATTTTCCATGCTTTGTTGCAACCAGCTCTGCCTTGCACCTCTCCTCTTCTCCTGCCGCCGCCACTCCGCTCAGTTGTGCACCGCTCTCGTTGTCCCCTTGGGCCGTCGTCCTCCCACCCTCCCCTCCCTGCCATCCCCTCACGTCCCCTCCCCTACCCTCCTTGCCCTGTCTCCTTGCCGCCGCCACCGCCTAGGTGCGTCTGCAAACGAAAACCAAGAGTCGGCCGTTGGGTTAGGGGCCCAACGACGCTGGTAATCTGGATCCCGCTCGGAGATGGATCCTGTGAGGCTTGAGAGCATGGATATGGGTCCTGCGCGGCTGGAGAGCACGGAATCTCCTTCAAGTCTGGAGAGCACAGAGGACAACGAAACGGGGGAGAGGAAGCGGGGTGTAGAGATTTGGAGGTATGGAGCCCGGAGAAGGTTCCGTGCGTCCACATTGAAGGGGTAAAAACTGTGATTCCTTTTCTGCATACCCCAATTAGCGTTTCTAGTCCCGTGGTGATGGCAAGGATATGTGTTGGTAACCGCAGGACGTCTGTACAACTTGTCGTTGAGCATGATGCTTTGTCAAGCGAGCATGAAGGCACTGAAACATGTGGCGGTGCGGATGATGATGAGAAAGCATATCCAGACGTGGCTGCTGACCCTGATAGGATGGAGAGTAGGGAATATTTGGTTGATTCAAACTTTGAGCCTGACTATGGGACTGCCGAGGAAGAGGAATGTGAAGATGTGGAAATGGGATGTAGATACGACGACGAAGACATGGATAGGCCAGTGATACACTTTGACAGGGAAAATCCTACAATTGATGAGGGGACTGTCTTTAATAATGTGGAGGACTGCAGATATGCAGTTGCAACCTATGCAATCAGAGTTGGGTTCGAATTTATCATTGAAAAGAGCGACCAAAAGAGATTTAGGGTGCACTGTAGGGAAAGTAATGTGTGTAAATGGAGATTACATGCATCTCCAATGCGGGGTGGACACCCATTTCAGGTTGCAATAGCTACATTTAGTTTCAGTCTTTCTCATATTTATTCTGTTGATAACTAGCTCTGAATTATTTGGATTCTTATCAAATGCAGATCAAAGTAAACACGAAGAAACACAACTTCCCTAATACTTATTTAAGTGGTAAAATTAGACCGGCGACTACCAAGTGGATTGCTGCTACTGTACTTGACTAGGTGAGGCAGGATCATAACATTGGACCTGCTGAACTCAGAGCAAAGATTAGCAAAAAGTTTAACGTTCTGATTCCTTACCACAGAGTCTTTGATGGGAAGGAGATGGCTCTAGACTTCATTCAAGGCAAGTGGAATGACAGTTTTCATATGTTGTATAGTTTCAAAGTTCAGGTAGAGAAAACATCACCTGGTAGTGTTGTTGACATCGATTATGAGGTTGTGAAAGGGAGAGAAAAGGTCTCGAGGGGGGTCAGGTATAAGCAGGCAGATAAGATATGCTTCAGGAGATGTTTTGTGTGCCTGAAGGCATGCTGGAAGGGGTTCCTAGAGGGCTGCAGGCCATACTTGGCAATAGGCGCAACTTCTTTAACAGGGAAGTTCAGGGGACATGTTGCTTCTACTTGTGCTTTGGACGCGCATAATTGGCTTCTACCCGTAGCTTATGCTGTTCTTGAGGGTGAATCAAATGAAAGCTAGACATGGTTCATGCAGAGACTACGAAAAGTAATTGGTCACCCTGAAGGCTTGGTGATACATACCGATGCATCCGAGGGTCTTGAGAATGCTGTTGATGTTGTGTTTCCTGGGGTTGATCATAGGGAATGCATGCAGCACCTCGCTACTAACTTCACGAAGAAGTTCAAAGGAAAGATCTTTGAAGAGGACTTGTGGCGATCAGCATACACATACACCCCAAGCACGCATGCTACTTACTTGCAGAACATGTATGTAGTGCCAAAGGTGAAAAAATACCTTGAAGAATATCACACCAAGCTATGGGCCAGAAGCAAGTTTGGTGAGTTAAGCAAGGTGGATTTTGTTTGCAATAATTTGGCAGAGAGTTTCAATGATAAGATTTCGGGCATGAAGACACTTGGAATTGTTATTTTGTTGGATGCAATAAGACAGTGCATAATGGTGAAGATAGATTTAAGGCAAAGAATTTGTGCAAGAAATATTTTAGGCCATAAAATAGTTCCAAAGGTGGTTATGTTACTGAATGCAAGAACGTGGGCAATGAGAACGACAAATATGAGGGTGGTCAGAAGTTCCAGAACATTGGCTAAGGTTTATGCAGAATACAAGCGTGGAAGTGAACGGAGGTACATTGTAGACATTGGAAACAAGACTTGTTCATGCAGGCAGTGGCAGATTACTGGTCTGCCATGTCACCATGCAATTTACTTCATCTTAAAGCTTAGAGGTAACGGAGCTGAAATAGAGAACTATGTCGACAACAATTTCTCCGTGGACAAGTTTGCTGCAACTTATGCAGAAAACGTACCACCTATGGCCGATGAAAATGATTGGGAGATTGTCGATCCAGGGTTCAAACTTTAACCACCAGTTCTTAGGAGGCCACCTGGGAGGCCTAGAAAGCTAAGGATCGAAGCCTCCACCGATAAAGGTCCAAGGCTGGGAGCTAGGAAAAGGAAATGCGGACGTTGTGGCGGATTCGACCATATCAAGAGGTTGTGCAAAAGCCCAGTTACACATGCTATTGTCCTTGTTCACACCCCGGTGGCAGAAAATGAGGCTTCTCAGCCAAAACTAGCGGAAGAGCAGCGCGAAGACGGTGATGAGCACTCGGAGGAAAACGTACGTAAGCAGCCAATGTATGAAGAAGTGGAGGTGCCGGCGAGAAAAGGGTGTGAAAAGAAACAAAAGGGTAAGCGGAACGGGGAGGAAAGGGCAAATAATGGAGGTGTATTAGAATATGAAAAAGTTGCAGGGGTGATTGAGGATGTTCTTGAGGATCTTTCGGCTAACTGCAGGAGAAATAATAAATCCCTGCCAATTTCATCTTTGTACGATTCTCCGGATGAAAGGTAAGCTTAAAAATTGTTTTATTTGCCATTTTATCATTTTTATCCTCATCAACTGATGCTTAATGCAACGTGGGCTAGCAGACTAATAAGAGGAGCAGAAAGATGCGGGCACAGTAACGTCGTATGTTAAATTATATCATTGAAACCAAACTAGCCGTGTCGTCTTTATTTATATCTGGCGCGTGCAACGTGTCTGTGATGGGGTCATGTGGACCAGATTATATTTTTTTAAATATTGTTACATTAATTTTTTTACATGCGTTTGGACGCGGCTACTAGTTCCCATCTCCCTTGCATTCTCATCTCCTCTGGCGCACTCCAGAATTATGGCTGTGCCATCAAGTAGCAGAGTCACGTATTTTCCCATCAGGTGTGAACGCAATGACTTTGTTTGTTCAGAATTTGACGACTTTTGATTAGTTTGAAAGACAGAGAAACCTAAAACATGTATCTAGACATGTTTTGGGTATAGACACATTTATTAAATATCTAAAAAAACTGAGTCAGTTATATCTGGACAGGAGTAGTACACTATTACAACACGCTCAATCCCTTCTCCTCTGGCGCACTACAAATTACGGTTGTGCCATCAAGTGCTGGGAGCAGAGTCAGCATATTGTCCCATCAGATATGCTAGGGAACGCGCGAACTTTATTTTTAGGACCGGAGGAGTTTCGATCGACTAGTTTCAAAGACAAAGACAACTAAAACACGACCAACATATATAGATTATGACGATAATCGACCATGACTCAAGTGACCCAGATCCAAAGAGCGCATTAAGATACCGTATATATATTTAATTTATGCTTAAGTGGCCCTAATCGACTATGACGCTCCCGCAATCTCCATCATTGACGATGTTGTCCGCGTCGCCGCCAGCCTCCTCCGCGTCGGAATGGACGCCGACGTTCCTGTCAGCGTTCCTCCTCCTCATGGATTCTTCAAGGCGTGCTGCATCGATAACGGTGGAGGTCGTACGCCCAGGCACTGCCCAGAAGTGTTGCCTCCCTTCGGGGTTGTGTAGATCCAGGTGGATCTCCCGCCGGTGGGTTCCGCACAGCTCAATCAACGCATCCTGCTCCTTCTTGAACAACTTTCGCCAGTACGTGCTCGTACGTGAGTACCGCGCCATTGCCCTCTTCCGCTCCGACAGCTGGTGGCGGCGCTCCTCGATCTGCCTCGCCAACATGTTGTCACGCAAGAGCGGCGCGACAGGAACCCCGACATAGCTAAGCTTGAAGCCGTCCAGAAGCCTCGCGAACGGCGGCGCGAGTATGTCGTAGTGGGCGAACATCTGAGCCTCGTGCAAGCTGAGTTTGGGCCTCTCCCTCTCCATGGCGAGGAAGGAACACGATCTGATTTTCGGCCCCGAGGTTAAGGGGATAAGGGCAAGGACGTAGGCCCAGCATAGTTGCCACGACCAATTAGTTCGCAGAATAGACTTCTCGCGGATCTCCCTCGCGAAGGACATCACTATCGTCCACGCACCCCGATCCAACGGCGCCTAACAATCGGGGATCGGGTCTTCTAGAAGCCCGGAGTGGTTGATGGTTAGCTCTGCGTCCCGATTGCTTGTGGCCAACGGCGGTAGTTGAAAATAATACATATTTCAATGACACTGGTGGATCCATGTGTGGTCTCTCAAGAGAACACACATCCAATGACTCTGGTTGTTGTTAGTAAAAAGGGCACACAAGCAATGACACCGGTGGATCCATATGTGGTATGTGAAAAGAACACACATGTAATGACACTGGTGGATCCATGTGTGGTCTATGGAAAGAACACACATTTCAATGACTCTGGTTGTTGTTAGTACAAAGAGCACACATGCAATGACACTGGTGGATACATATGTGGTATGTGAAAAGAACACACATGTAATGACTCTAGTTATTGTTAGTGAAAAGAACACACATGCAATGACACTGGTGGATCCATCTATGGTGCCTGAAGAGAACACACATTTGAATGACACTGGTGGATTCATATGAGGTATGTGAAAAGGACAGTCATGAAATGACTCTTGTTGTTTTTTAGTAAAAAGAACACACATGCAATGACACTGGTGGATCCATAGGTGGTATGTGAAAAGAACACACATGCAATGACTCTGGTTGTTGTTAGTAAAAATAACACACATGCAATGACACTGGTGGATCCATGTGTGGTCTCTGAAGAGAACACACATGCAATGACTATGGTTGTTGTTATTAAAAAGAGCACACATGCAATTACTCTAGTTGTTGTTAGTAAAAAGAGCACATATGCAATGACTCTAGTTGTTGTTAGTAAAAAGAATAGTCATGAAATGACTCCAGTTGTTGTTAGTAAAAAGAACACACATGCAATGACACTGGTGGATCCATATGTGGTATGTGAAAAGATCACACATGCAATGACTCCAGTTGTTGTTAGTGAAAAGAACATACATGCAATGACACTGGTGGATCCATTTGTGGTATGTGAAAAGAACACACATGCAATGACTCCAGTTGTTGTTAGTGAAAAGAACACACATGCAATGACACTGGTGGATCCATAGGTGGTATGTGAAAAGAATAGTCATGAAATGACTCCAGTTGTTAGTAAAAAGAGCACACATGCAATGACACTGGTGGATCCATGTGTGGTGCCTGAAGAGAACACACATTTCAATGACACCAGTGGATCCACATGTGGTATGTGAAAAGAACACACATGCAATGACTCTGGTTGTTGTTAGTAAAAAGAACACACATGCAACGACACTGGTGGATCCATAGGTGGATTGTGAAAAGAGCACACATGCAATGACACTGGTGGATCCATATGTGGTTTGTGAAAAGAACACACATGCAATGACTCTAGTTGTTGATAGTGAAAATAACGCACATGCAATGACACTGGTGGATCCATGTGTGGTGCATGAAGATAACACACATTTCAATGACACTAGTGGATCCATATGTGGTATGTGAAAAAACAGTCATGAAATGACTCCAGTTGTTATTAGTAAAAAGAACACACATGCAATGACACTGTGGATCCATGGGTGGTATGTGAAAAGGACACACATGCAATGACTCTAGTTGTTGTTAGTAAATAGAACACACATGCAATGACACTGGTGGATCCAAGTGTGGTTTCTGAAGAAAACACCCATGCAATGACTCTGGTTGTTGTTAGTAAAAAGAGCACACATGCAATGACACTGGTGGATCCATAGGTTGATTGTGAAGAGAACACACACTTGAATGACATTGGTGGATCCATGTGTGGTCTCTGAAGAGAACAATCATGAAATGACTCCAGTTGTTGTTAGTAAAAAGAACACACATGCAATGACACTGGTGGATCCATAGGTGGTATATGAAAAGAACACACATGCAATGACTCTGGTTGTTTTAGTAAAAAGAACACACATGCCATGACACTGGTGGATCCATGTGTGGTCTCTGAAGAGAACACACATGCAATGACTCTGGTTGTTGTTAGTAAAAAGAGCAGACATGCAATGACACTGGAGGATCCATAGGTGGATTGTTAGAAGAGCACACATGCAATGACACTGGTGGATTCATATGTGGTATGTGAAAAGAACACACATGCAATGACTCTAGTTGTTGTTAGTGAAAAGAACACACATGCAATGACACTGGTGGATCCATGTGTGGTGCCTGAAGAGAACACACATTTCAATGACACCGGTGGATCCATATGTGGTATGTCAAAGAACACACATGCAATGACTCTGGTTGTTGTTAGTAAAAAGAAAACACATGCAATGACAATGGTGGATTCATAGGTGGATTGTGAAAAGAGCACACATGCAATGACACTGGTGGATCCATATGTGGTATGTGACAAGAACACACATGCAGTGACTCTAGTTGTTGTTAGTGAAAAGAACACACATGCAATGACAATGGTGAATCCATGTGTGGTGCCTGAAGAGAACACACATTTCAATGACACCGGTGGATCCATATGTGGTATATCAAAAGAACACACATGCAATGACTCTGGTTGTTGTTAGTAAAAAGAACACACATGCAATGACACTGGTGGATCCATAGGTGGATTGTGAAAAGAGCACACATGCAATGACACTGGTGGATCCATATGTGGTTTGTGAAAAGAACACACATGCAACGACTCTAGTTGTTGTTAGTGAAAAGAACACACATGCAATGACACTGGTGGATCCATGTGTGGTGCCTGAAGAGAACACACATTTCAATGACACTAGTGGATCCATATGTGGTATGTGAAAAAACAGTCATGAAATGACTCTAGTTGTTGTTAGTAAAAAGAACACACATGCAATGACACTGGTGGATCCATAGGTGGTATGTGCAAAGAACACACATGCAATGACTCTGGTTGTTATTAGTAAAAAGAGCACACATGCAATGACACTGGTGGATCCATGTGTGGTCTCTCAAGAGAACACACATGCAATGACTCTGGTTGTTGTTAGTGAAAAGAGCACACATGCAGTGACACTGGTTGTTGTTAGTAAAAAGAGCACACATGGAATGACACTGGTGGATCCATAGGTGGATTGTGAAGAGAACACACATTTGAATGACACTGGTGGATCCATGTGTGGTCTATGAAGAGAACAATCATGAAATGACTCCAGTTGTTGTTAGTGAAAAGAACACACATGCAATAACACTGGTTGTTGTTAGTAAAAAGAATTCACATGCAATGACACTGGTGGATCCATGTGTGGTCTCTGAAGAGAACACACATGCAATGACTCGGGTTGTTGTGAGTAAAAAGAGCACACATAAAATGACACTGGTGGATCCATATGTGGTATGTGAAAAGAGCACACATGCAATGACACTGGTGGATCCATATGTGGTATGTGAAAAGAACACACATGCAATGACTCTAGTTGTTGTTAGTGAAAAGAACACACATGCAATGACACTGGTGGATCCATGTGTGGTGCCTGAAGAGAACGCACATTTCAATGACACCAGTGGATCCGTATGTGGTATGTGAAAATAACACACATGCAATGACTCTGGTTGTTGTTAGTAAAAAGAACACACATCCAATGACACTAGTGGATCCATATGTGGTATGTGAAAATATCACACATGCAATGACTCTGGTTGTTGTTAGTAAAAAGAACACACATGCAATGACACTGGTGGATCCATAGGTGGATTGTGAAAAGAACACACATGTAATGACACTGCTTGATCCATATGTGGTATGTGAAAAGAACACACATGCAATGACTCCAGTTGCTGTTAGTAAAAAGAGCACACATGCAATGACACTGGTGGATCGATGTGTGGTCTCTGAAGAGAACACACATGCAATGACTCCAGCTGTTGTTAGTAAAAAGAGCACACATGCAATGACACTGGTGGATCCATGTGTGGATTGTGAAAAGAACACACATGCAATGACACTGGTGGATCCATATGTGGTATGTGAAAAGAACACACATGCAATGACTCCAGTTGTTGTTAGTGAAAAGAACACACATGCAATGACACTGGTGGATCCATAGGTGGATTAAGAAAAGAATAGTCATGAAATGACTCTAGTTGTTGTTAGTAAAAAGAGCACACATGGAATGACACTGGTGGATCCATGTGTGGATTGTGAAAAGAACACACATGCAATGACACTGGTGGATCCATATGTGGTATGTGAAAAGAACACACATGCAATAACACTAGTGGATCCATATGTGGTATGTGAAAAGAATAGTCATGAAATGACTCCACTTGTTGTTAGTAAAATGAACACACATGCAATGACACTGGTGGATCCATGTGTGGTCTCCGAAGAGAACACACATGCAATGACTCTGGTTGTTGTTAGTAAAAAGAGCACACATGCAATGACACTTGTTTATCCATATGTGGTATGTGAAAAGAGCACACATTGAATGACACTGGTGGATCCATATGTGGTATGTGAAAAGAACACACATGCAATGACTCTAGTTGTTGTTAGTGAAAACAACACACATGCAATGACATTGGTGGATCCATGTGTGGTGCCTGAAGAGAACACACATTTCAATGACACCGGTGGATCCATATGTGGTATGTGAAAAGAACACACATGCAATGACTCTGGTTGTTGTTAGTAAAAAGAACACACATGCAATGACACTGGTGGATCCATATGTGTTATGTGAAAAGAACACACATGCAATGACTCTAGTTGTTGTTAGTGAAAAGAACATACATGCAACGATACTAGTGGATCCATGTGTGGTATGTGAAAAGAACACACATTTCAATGACTCTGGTTGTTGTTAGTAAAAAGAACACACATGCAATGACACTGGTGGATCCATAGGTGGATTGTGAAATGAGCACACATGCAATGACACTGGTGGATCCATATGTGGTATGTGAAAAGAACACACATGCAATGACTCTAGTTTTTGGTAGTGAAAAGAACACACATGCAATGACACTGGTGGATCCATGTGTGGTGCCTGAAGAGAACACACATTTCAATGTCACTGGTGGATCCATATGTGGTATGTGAAAAGAACAGTCATGAAATGACTCTGGTTGTTGTTAGTAAAAGGAACACACATGCAATGACACTGGTGGATCCATAGGTGGTATGTGTAGAGAACACACATGCAATGACTCTGGTCGTTGTTAGTAAAAAGAACACACATGCAATGACACTGGTTTTTGTTAGTAAAAAGAGCACACATGCAATGAAACTGGTGGTTCCATAGGTGGATTGTGACGAGAACAAACATTTTGAATGACACTGGTGGATCCATGTGTGGTCTCTGAAGAGAACATTCATGAAATGACTCCAGTTGTTGTTAGTAAAAAGAACACACATGCAATGACACTGGTGGATCCATAAGTGGTATGTGAAAAGAACACACATGCAATGACTTTGGTTGTTGTTAGTAAAAATAACACACATGCAATGACACTGGTGGATCCATAGGTGGATTGTGAAAAGAGCACACATGCAATAACACTGGTGGATCCATATGTGGTTTGTGAAAAGAGCATACATGCAATGACTCTAGTTGTTTTTAGTGAAAAGAACACACATGCAATGACACTGGTGGATCCATGTGTGGTGCCTGAAGATAACACACATTTCAATTACACTGGTGGATCCATATGTGGTATGTGAAAAACAGTCATGAAATGACTCCAGTTGTTGTTAGTAAAAAGAACACACATGCAATGACACTGGTGGATCCATATGTGGTATGTGAAAAAAAAACACATGCAATGACTCTGATTGTTATTAGTAAAAAGAACACACATGCAATGAAACTGGTGGATCCATGTGTGGTCTCTAAAGAGAACACACATGCAATGACTCTGGTTGTTGTTAGTAAAAAGAGCACACATGCAATGACACTTGTTGTTGTTAGTAAAAAGAGCACACATGCAATGAAACTGGTGGATCCATAGGTGGATTGTGAAGAGAACACACATTTGAATGACACTGGTGGATCCATGTGTGGTCTCTAAAGAGAATAGTCATGAAATGACTCCAGTTGTTGTTAGTAAAAAGAACACACATGCAATGACACTAGTGGATCCATAGGTGGTATGTGAAAAGAACACACATGCAATGACTCTGGTTGTTGTTAGTAAAAAGAACACACATGCAATAACACTGGTGGATCCATAGGTGGATTGTGAAAAGAGCACACATGCAATGACACTGGTGGATCCATATGTGGTTTGTGATAAGAGCAAACATGCAATGACTCTAGTTGTTTTTAGTGAAAAGAACACACATGCAATGACACTGGTGGATCCATGTGTGGTGCCTGAAGAGAACAGACATTTCAATTACACTAGTGGATCCATAGGTGGATTGTGAAGAGAACACACATTTGAATGATACTGGTTGATCCATGAGTGGTCTTTGAAGAGAACAGTCATGAAACGACTCCAGTTGTTGTTAGTAAAAAGAACACACATGCAATGACACTGGTGGATCCATAGGTGGTATGTGAAAAGAACACACATGCAATGACTCTGGTTGTTGTTACTAAAAAGAACACACATGCAATGACACTGGTGGATCCATGTGTGGTCTCTGAAGAGAACACACATGCAATGACTCTGGTAGTTGTTAGTAAAAAGATCACACATGCAATGACACTGGTGGATCCATATGTGGTATGTGAAAAGAGCACACATGCAATGACACTAGTGGATCCATATGTGGTATGTGAAAAAACAGTCATGAAATGACACCTGTTGTTGTTAGTAAAAAGAACACACATGCAATGACACTGGTGGATCCATAGGTGGTATGTGAAAAGAACACACATGCAATGACTCTGGTTGTTATTAGTAAAAAGAACACACATGCAATGACACTGGTGGAGAGAGACCACACATGCAATGACTCTGGTTGTTGTTAGTAAAAAGAGCACACATGCAATGACACTGGTTGTTGTTAGTAAAAAGAGCACACATGCAATGACACTGGTGGATCCATAGGTGGATTGTGAAGAGAACACACATTTGAATGACACCGGTGGATCCATATGTGGTATGTGAAAATAACACACATGAAATGACTCCAGTTATTGTTAGTTAAAACAACACACATGCAATGACACTGGTGGATCCATAGGTGGTATGTGAAAAAAACACACATGCAATGACTCTGGTTGTTATTAGTAAAAAGAACACACATGCAATGACACTGGTGGATCCATGTGTGGTCTCTGAAGAGAACACACATGAAATGACTCTGGTTGTTGTTAGTAATAATATCACACATGCAATGACACTGGTGGATCCATATGTGGTATGTGAAAAGAGCACACATACAATGACACCAATGGATCCATATGTGGTATGTGAAAAGAACACACATGCAATGACTCTAGTTGTTGTTAGTGAAAATAACACACATGCAATGACACTGGTGGATCCATGTGTGGTTCCTAAAGAGAACACACATTTCAATGACACCGGTGGATCCATATGTGGTATATGAAAAGAACACACATAGCTGGGGCAATGGACTGCTAGGTCCGGTACCACGGCGACAGGACGGACTGGGGCTAGGGTTTCCAACACATGGAGTGACCTAACCTTGTGCTCTAAGCACCTGCGCCCCAGCTTATATAGGGAGTGAAAGTGGGCTCCACTCACTTGTGGCCCATTCACTAAAAGGCCTATATTAGCCACAGCAAGTCTCACTTGCTGACCAAGTCCATGTCTCTATTTGGGTCCAACCCAAATAGGTTTCCTGTTTGGGTCTAACCCAAACTTGCTCCCGCTCTTAAGTGTGTGACCCGACAGGCTCATGGTAACCCAGACACGATTCCGAGTCTCACTCGTGATCGATCAGTTGGTAGCAGCTCCTAGCAGAACGTGCCAACTCCCAAGTACCAATAAGTCATGACGACATACCTTCCAATGTGACTTTCGTCTGAGTCCCTTTTGCCTCACGATATACCTTGTCGGACCATAGGCGAATGATCGTCATCCCTTAAATAGTCCGACTCTCTTTCTCGATCCGAGATAAGTGATTCATCTGACTAAATCTTAGTCGGCTGCCTCGGTTAACACTTAACCGTGACGCGCATGGCCATGCTTTTCGAATCATATCTTCCGATCGAGAGGGCCCAGAGAATATCTCTCCGGATGGAGGGGCAAAATCCCGTCTTGGTTATTCACATCACGCAACTTGATCCTCAGTCGACCCGAACTCCGCCTTTATAACTGCCCAATGACGGAACAGCGTTTGCCAGAACCTAAGTCAGAGATCCTCAATTCGGATTGTGCAATAACCTCAGGTCTAAGGATTACATTGATTGAGACATGCAAATGACGGCTTGTTCGTTGCATCTCAATATGGGTCAGTCCGACTCGCTAAACTCTTTAGCCGAATCCGTGTAAGTCGGAATAGTATCTCCATGCCCATGACAAGTGGAACCTAGTTATCTGCCGACTTTCACATTGGTCTAAGTTGTGTGTCCGGCACAACCTCAATGACCAAGGACAATTAGTATGAACGACATGAATATGTAGTTCCACAATCAAATCACATATTTAATGATACATATCAGCAGTTCATACATGGACCATAACCTTATGAATACACAGGAATATCATCATACATGATTGCCTCTAGGGCATATTCCCAACAAGATTCACTATTGTTCAAGCTAAGTTTATCTTTCTCCTTGTTTGCTTGTTTCTTTATCAATAATACAAAAAAATTAGTTCCTACTCTAGTTGTTATTTTCGTTGGTCTGTTAT